>CM061133.1:129034689-129634689 GCA_030789695.1 Scilla litardierei | reverse complement strand
GAAACTTGCCAACCTTGTTTTTAGGCCATGTTTTAAGTCATTACTTCGTTTTAGCGTGAAAGAGACTAGACCGTGAAATGATAGCGGTATAGGCACAAATTCAAATTCTAGCTTGACAACGAAGCTAGAATTGCCCTTGTCATGTCATGTCATGCACTGCTATCATGTTTAATTTCTTTAACAGTACGCAATTTATATTTGAATATCTGCCATGCACATCCATTCTTACATGTCATCTGATTGCATGTTGCATCGTAGCACACGCTACAAAATCCTTGTACAATCCGTGTTTTCAGCTAGGCACCTGCTATGCGGGCATAACCCTACGCCATACTTGTTAAAACACTTCCTGGCTCGTGATCCAGAAGCGAGCATTCCAAGTTCGGGGGTAAAGCCCTGGCTCGATACACGTGGAGGGGTAGGGATAAACGGTCACTTGAGCGTAAGAGTTGGCCTGTACAGCCACTCTAGCCAAAGGGCAGAATCTCTGTGCACGATGTGTTTTCCATACTTGTACTTGTCCTTGTGAATGTTACATGTACCATGCCATGTTATTTGTTCCATGCCATGTTTTTACCTGACATGCTATAATTCATGCCACGACATAAACTGTTGTTGCTTTACTTGCTGTTCTCAATGCATAAAATGTCATGTCATGCCATACTCTAGAATTGCTAGGTTGCTTTTACCTTTCTTTTGTTTCCTTGCACAAAGTCTTGTAGACTTTGCTGACAAGTGCCCCTTCTCTTTGGGTGTCGCATGTTAGTTACTGAGCCGGAGACCGCTGTTGAGGGCGAAGAGTTCTTGGAGTTTGTGCCCGATACCGTTGCTGACGTTGAGTACGAGGACACCGGTGACCAGTCCTAGTGTTCCTTCGCAGTTCTTTATTTAGTTGTTGTTGTTGTCGGTGAGTAGCACCTTTTGTTAGTTGTTTCCTTGTTGGCCATGCTGGACCCTTTTCTTTTGGACTCTTTTCATTTGCCTGGTGGCTTTTCTGGTTGTTGTACCTTATTTGGACATTGAGAATAATAAATTAATTATTTGCCTCTTTCTATTATTGTTATCTTTGTTCCATGTCACATTACAGGGACCTGCAAGTATATTCCAGACGCTTTACAGGTTGGGGCCTCACAGCTCCAAGCCTGAGCGGGCCTCGTCTCGCCTCGCCTCCATTTTAGGGAAGCGGGTCGTGACAGTAGGGATAAGCGATCACTTGAGCGTAAAAGTTGGCCCGTACAGCCTCTCTAGCCAAAAGGCGTAATCTCTGTGTACGACGTGCTACTAGACTAGGACATTCCTTGTGAATGTTTACTTGTTTCCATGTCATGTTAATTGATTCCATGCCATGTTCTTATCTGCCATGCTATCATATATGCCATGTCATAACTGCTATTACTTTACTTGCTGCACTCATTATATAAATGTCATGTCATACCATACTTTAGAATTGCTAGGTTGCCTTTAATTTTCTACTAGTTTCCTTGCACAAAGTCTTGTAGACTTTGCTGACATGTGCCCCTTCTCTTTGGGTGTCACATGTTAGTTGCTGAGCTAGAGTCCGTAGTTGAGGGCGACGAGTTCGTAGAGTTCGTGCCTGATTCCACAGCTGACGTTGAGTACGAGGACACTGGTGACCAGTCTTAGTTCCCTCCGCAGTTTCTTTGTTAGTTGTTGTAGCTTGTCGGTGAGTAGCACCATCTTGTTAGTTGCTTTTCCTTATTGGCCATGATGGGCCCTTTTTAGACTCTTTTGTTAGCCTGGTGGCTTTTCTGGTGGTTGTTGAACTTTTATTTGGCCATTTGAGATTGATAATTTATTATTCGTCTCTTTCTATTATTCTTGTCTTTGTTTCGTTTCGCATTACAGGGATCTGCGTGGTATTTCTAGACGCTTTACAGGCTGGGGCCTCACAGCTCCCAGCCTGAGCGGGCCTCGTCACGCCTCGCTTTCATTTTTGGGAAGCGGGTCGTGACAGGTTTTGTTGGTGGCCCATGCATGTCCTCCCACTCTGTAACTGTGACTTAATCGGAACAACGATAAGAATTATAGAATGTCCGATAAATAATTTCGACACCCGAGCCATAGGCTGAGAGTCTGATTATTTCGTTTTCTGTGTTATTAGATGGCAGGAAGACGGAATACCCGAGCTGCTGGTGGTGTGCCCCCTCGTGTCGAGGAGCCGAACCGAGAGCCCACCAACGGGGAGATTATGCGGATGATGCATCAGATGATGCAGGTGCAGCTGGGCATGCTTCAGAATGCCCAGAATGTTCCGACTGCTCGAGGAGCGCAGCCAGTCCGGAATGCCCCTCGCTCTGAGCCAGGAGCGAAGCAGTTTCGGGAGCTGGGCCCACTTACTTTGATGGGACCGAAGGACCTCTAGCTGCTGATGAGTGGATCAGGAATATGGAGGACAACCTGAAGATGTCGAAGGTCGACCCGGCTGGATGGGTTGACTTGGCGAAGAGGCAGCTTAGAGATAATGCTCGGAACTGGTGGGATGCTGAGGAGGAGATGCTGGTGAAGCCGATATCTTGGGCTACTTTCAAGTCCAGATTCGATGAGGAGTACTTTCCGAAGGCTGCCAGGAGGGAGATGGCGCAGCGCTTCATCGACCTGAAGCAGGGGAGCATGACGGTGGACCAGTACCACCAGGAGTTCACCAGGCTGAGTTGTTTCACACCGAAGATGGTGCAGGATGCTGATGAGAGGGCCCAGAGGTTTCTGCAGGGGCTCTCTTTGGATCTTCAGAGCTTTGTGTCTTCTACTGATTTGGAGTCCTATCAGAAGGTTCTGATTGCAGCGAGGAGGCAGGAGCAGATTGTGAACCAGAAGAGAGGATGTGCTTCTGGAGCTGGGAAGAGGCCTGGGGAGCAGGCCAGGGCAGTGATGAGACCAGGGTTCAGGCCCAATCAGCCGGTACAGTTCAAGAGGCCAGGAGGACCTCCTACTCCGAAGACTTGCCTTTTCTGTGGCAAGATTGGGCATGTCAAGGATCAATGCCGGAAGATGTTGGAACAATGCTTGGTTTGTGGTGATCCAGTGCATGTCATGAGGGACTGCCCAAAGTCCAAGCAGCCTTGGAAGGGACCAGTTGCAGCTCAGCCGTTGCAGCAGAGGGCACCTGTACCTGCTGGACGTGGAGCGCCTCTCGTTCCACAGAAGCAGGCCTTTCAGCAGGCCATGCAGCCGAGGAGGCAGGCTTTCCTGATGACTGCAGTTGAGACTGAGGCTGTGGATGAGGTTATTGCAGGTAACCCTTAGTCTAGTTGTTTCTTTTCTTAGTTAGTCTTGTTTGTTGGAATTTGTTTGGCTGCTTGTTATGTTTGCTAGAATAGGATTTGATTGTTAGATTGCTTGTTAGGTTTGATTTTGGTTTGCACATTTCCTGCACGAGTCCTCTTCGACTCTGGTGCATCGATGTGCATTATTTCCCGGAGCTTCGTGGACAAGCATTCCTTGTCGACTTCCTCTCTTCCCAAGAGTTGGGATATCGTTACAGGAAATGGCGTGATCTCGGTGCATCGTGGTTGCAATTCTTGCCCTTTGGTGGTCTGTGGACATGAGCTCTACGCTGATTTCATCGTCCACGGCATCATCAACTATGATGCCGTCCTTGGGATGGACTGGCTTGGGAGTTTCTACGCCATGATCGATTGCCGGAGGAAGACGGTGGTGTTCGAGATTCCAAGCCATCCAGTGTTCGAGTTCAGCCGTGGCAGCAGTTCGCTTGGTCCGGTCAGGTTTCGGGCCAAGCCGGTGGAGATCGTTGCTATGCAGATGGAGCAGTGTAGACCAGCTGTGGTGCAAGAATTCGACGACGTCTTCCCCGAGGAGATGTCTGGATTGCCGCCCGATCGAGCTCTCGAGTTTTCGATCGACCTTATTTCGGGAGCGCAGCCTATCTCGAAGGCGCCCTATCGCATGGCACCAGCAGAATTGGAAGAATTGCGGAAGCAGCTGGACGAACTTCTTCAGAAGGGTTACATTCATCCCAGTGTGTCTCCGTGGGGAGCACCGGTCTTGCTGGTGAAGAAGAAGGACGGTTCGCGTCGCATGTGTGTGGACTATCGGGAGTTGAATGTGGTGACCGTCAAGAATCGATATCCGTTGCCTCGTATAGATGACATCTTTGATCAGCTTGGAGGATCGAGGATATTCTCTAAGTTGGATCTGAGGAGTGGCTATTATCAGCTGAAGGTGAAGAAGGAAGATGTTCCGAAGACAGCATTCAGGATGAAGTATGGACACTACGAGTTCGTGGTTATGCCTTTCGGTGTAACCAACGCACCCGCCATATTTATGAATCTGATGAATCTAATCTTCTATGACTTTTTAGACAAGTTTGTCGTTATCTTCATTGACGACATTCTGATCTACTCAAATTCAGAGGAGGAGCTTGCATCGCACTTGAGGACAGTGTTGGAGATCTTGAGGAATCATCGGTTGTATACTAAGTATTCCAAGTGCGAGTTTTGACTGGACAGAGTTGCTTTTCTCGGGCATGTGGTGTCAGGAGATAGTATTTCAGTGGACCCCGAGAAGATCAAGGCTATCAGGGAGTGGCCTGTTCCGCAGTCAGCATCTGAGATCAGGAGTTTCCTTGGATTGGCTGGTTATTACCGGCGGTTCATTAAGGACTTCTCCCGTATTGATGAGCCGATGACCAGACTGACGCAGAAGGATGTACCATTTGTTTGGTCTGATGGCTGTGAGGAGTCTTTTGGTGTTCTGAAGGAGAGACTGACGACTGCCCATGTTCTTGTTGTGCCTGATCGGAATGGAGAATTTGAGATCTTTTGCGATGCTTCCGGCAAGGGTCTCGGTTGTGTATTGCATCAGCATGGGCACGTGGTAGCGTATGCTTCTCTTCAGCTTAAGACCCATGAGAAGAATTACCCGATGCACAACTTGGAATTGGTAGCAGTCGTGTTTGCGCTGAAAATTTGGAGGCACTTCCTGCTGAGTGAGTTGGTGAAGATCTTTACCGATCACAAAAGCTTGAAGTACATTTTTACTCAGAAGGAGCTCAACATGCGACAGCGTCGGTGGTTGGAGCTCATGGCAGATTATGAGATCGATCTGCAGTATCACCCTGGCAAGGTGAATGTGGTTCCAGATGCTCTGAGTAGGCTTCTGACAGTGATGTTGTTGACTTCGCAGTGGAGATTGCAGCAAGATTTTTGTGAGTCTGGTATTGAGATTATTCTTCCTGGAGAGGCCTCTTCGTTGATGTGTATGCAGATACAGTCGACGGTCGTGGATAGGATCAAGGCTGGACATGCTGGAGACCTGAAGTTGGTGAAGATACGGGAGCAGGTGGAAGCCGGTCTGCGGACTGACTTCTTGATTCATGAGGATGGCTCGTTGAGGTATGGAGCCAAGTTGTGTGTGCCAGCTGGAGACATCAGAGAGGAGTTGTTGGTTGAGGCACACAGTTCGACGTATTCTGTGCATCCTGGTGGTACCAAGATGTATAAGGATCTTCACCTGAACTATTGGTGGCATGGTATGAAGAGGAGTGTGGCTCGGAGTGTAGCCAAGTGTCTGGTTTGCCAACAGGTAAAGGCGGAGCATCAGCGTACGGCAGGGTTGCTACAACCGCTTCCGATTCCAGAGTGGAAGTGGCAACACATCACTATGGACTTTGTGACTGGACTGCCTCGGAGTCCGAAGCAGAATGACGCGATTTGGGTGATCGTGGACCGATTAACCAAGTCCGCGCACTTTATTCCTTTCCGAGTAGGACAGTCCACTGAGACGCTAGCGAGGATATATATGGATGAGATCGTACGACTTCACGGAGTCCCGGTGAGTATCGTGTCGGACAGAGACACGAGGTTCACGTCTCAGTTCTGGCAGAGTCTGCAGAAGAGTTTGGGTACGAGTCTGAGTTTCAGATCTTGGAGGACATGCTGAGGGCATGCATGTTGGACTTCAAGGGATCTTGGGAAGATCATCTCCACCATGTTGAGTTTGCCTACAATAACAGCTACCAGGCGAGTATTGGCATGGCACCTTTCGTCGCGCTATATGGGAAGAAATGTCGATCGCCACTGAGCTGGGATGACATTGGAGACAGGGAGCTGTTAGGACCTGAGATGATCGTGGAGGCAGTGGATGTTGTGAGGAACATCCGGGAGAAGCTGAGGATTGCTCAGGACCGTTTCAAGCATTGGGCAGATGCTAAACGGCGTCCTTTGGAGTTTCAGCCAGGTGACCATGTGTTCCTGAAGATTTCCCCGAATCGGGGAGTGATTCGCTTTGGGAAACGAGGGAAGCTGAGCCCGAGATACATTGGACCGTTTGACATTCTGGAGAGAATAGGCGAGGTAGCCTACCGCTTAGCCTTGCGGCCATCTTTGGAAGGAGTTCACGATGTCTTCCATGTGTCGCAGCTTCGTCGGTACATCAGCGATCCATCTCATGCTGTGGATTTCTCGGAGATCACCGTTCGCCCCGATCTGACGTATGACCAGCAGCCAGTGCAGATTTTGGACAGGCGTAAGAAGTCACTCCGGAACAAGACAGTCGATCTTGTAAGCGTGATGTGGCGACACGGCTTGCCAGGAGAGTCTACTTGGGAGAGAGAAGATGAGATGAGAGAGCGATACCCACTTTTGTTCCCTGACACGTGAGTGTTAGGAAATTTCGAGGGCGGAATTTTTCTTAAGGTGTGTAGGATGTAACGACTGGTTTTTGTCGATGTATTGTCTATTATATATATATTATGGTTGTTCTCTTCCTTGTGTGTTTTTCCACTGTTGGACGTTTTCTTTCAGTTCTTTCTGATCTTCTACCTTCCGTTGCATATCATGATGGGCTTAGAGCAAGTATATTCACGATGAGCTTCATAGCGTCCATATCGTAGAGCTAGGTTGATCTTAGAAGCCATAGGAATCTTTCCCGAAGCTTCGTGCTTCAATTCGAGACTTTTCATGACTCTTAGTTGGTTCAAGAAGGAGAACCAACCGACTAGATTGCAATCTAGTCGGTCGGCAACTCTTCAGGAACCGACTAATTCATCTTGATTATTTCAGCTGAGTTACTGTTTACACTTAATCGGTCTAAGCAAATCTATCGACCGACTAGTTGTGAAACTAGTCGGTTAGAACTTGTTCTCAGACCGACTAATTCAGGGTTCTTTCTGTCAGCCGAGTTACTGTTTACAGTTAGTCGGTCAAAGAACGACTATCGACCGACTAGTTGAGAAACTAGTCGGTTAGAGTTTCTTCTCAGACCGACTAACTCTCAGTACTTATTTGTCTATTATATTCAACCCTTAGTCGGTCAATGAACGTTCACCGACCGACTAATTCCCAAACTAGTCGGTTGACGAGCCTTCACAGACCAACTAAATCTGTCTACCCTGTATTGACACTGTTCTCTGTTTGCCTTTTAGTCAATCACAGTTGGACGACCGACCGACTAGTTCCCAAACTAATCGGTCGACCACTCTTCACTGACCGACTAATCTACCCAGAAACCCTAGGTTAAGTTACAGCCGCCGCTTGTTCTTTTTATTTAAACCCTATATTTCTTTCACTTCTTCCCTCACTTTTCCTAGCCGACATTCTTCCCCAATCATCCCCCATCTTCCTCTTGCCTTTCCGCCTCCTCCCGTTCTCCCTCTCACCCCCCATTGCGCCGGCAACCACCCTGCAGGCCGCCGGCCGACTCTAAAACCCCCAATTCTCCTTTTGCTCCAGTTTTTCCCCTTCATTCTCCCATCTCCAGATCCGTTATATCTCAGCCGCCAGCAGATCTCTTCAGCCGTAGTTTTCCCGGGATCGCTTCTTCCGTTGCCGTGCTAGATCAGATTTGGCGACGGCAATCCGGATACGTCGAGATCCTCCCATACCTGCAGATTCGTAGGCGTCTTTGATCGTCGTTTCTTCCGCTTGATATACGGTTAGTGATCTACCCTTAATCTTTCCATAACCCACACTATAAATTAGAAAACCTAATAAAATGGATTACTAGACGTTGTAGGATTCCAATACAAATCCGGATTAGATCATCCAATTCTGATTTTCTGTTTTGCCATAACAGTGACACATCCCCGTAGAATAGCGATTTTTGAGACGACTCTCGTCGATCAACAACCTCGGTACCAGGCAAGTGAAACTTGCCAACCTTGTTTTAGGCCATGCTTTAAGCCATTTCCTTGCTTTTAGCGTAAAAGAGACTAGACCGTGAAATGATAGCGGTCTAGGCGCAATTTCAAGTTCTAGCTTGACAACGAAGCTAGAACTGCCTTATGCCATGTCATGTCATGCATTTGCCTGTCACGTTTAATTTCTCTAACGGTACGCATTTTTATTTAAATATCTGCCATGCATTTGCATTTTTACATGTCATCTGATTTGCATGTTGCATCGTAACACATGCTACAAAATACTTGTACAATCCTTGTTTCCGGCTAGGCATCTGCTATGCAGACATAACCCTACGCCATACTTGTTAAAAACACTTCCTGGCTCGTGATCTAGAAGCGGGCCACATGTGTTGGTTAAAAACCAAAGCCCGATACACGTGAAGGGGTAGGGATAAGCGATCACTTGAGCGTGAGAGTTGGCCTGTACAGCCTCTCTAGCCAAAAGGCGTAATCTCTGTGCACGACGTGCTACTAGACTAGGACATTCCTTGTGAATGTTTACTTGTTTACATGTCATGTTAATTGATTCCATGCCATGTTCTTATCTGCCATGCTATCATATATGCCATGTCATAACTGCTGTTACTTTACTTGCTGCACTCATTATATAAATGTCATGTCATACCATACTTTAGAATTGCTAGGTTGCCTTTACTTTTCTACTAGTTTCCTTGCACAAAGTCTTGTAGACTTTGCTGACATGTGCCCCTTCTCTTTGGGTGTCGTATGTTAGTTGCTGAGCCAGAGTCCGTAGTTGAGGGCGACGAGTTCGTAGAGTTCGTGCATGATTCCACAGCTGACGTTGAGTACGAGGACACTGGTGACCAGTCTTAGTTCCCTGCGCAGTTTCTTTGTTAGTTGTTGTAGCTTGTCGGTGAGTAGCACCATCTTATTAGTTGCTTTTCCTTGTTGGCCATGCTGTGCCCTTTTTAGACTCTTTTGTTAGCCTGGTGGCTTTTCTGGTGGTTGTTGAACTTTTATTTGGACATTTGAGATTGATAATTTATTATTCGTCTCTTTCTATTATTCTTGTCTTTGTTCCGTTTCGCATTACAGGGATCTGCGTGGTATTTCTAGATGATTTACAGGCTGGAGCCTCACAGCTCCCAGCCTGAGCGGGCCTCGTCACGCCTCACTTTCATTTTTGGGAAGCGGGTCGTGGCACTTACCAAAATATCCGAAGGATCCGATCTCAAGTCTTGATCGAGTCGACAGCAGTCAGGGTCGTCAAAACGATGTCAGAGCGGGGACGTCGGGGGATCGACGCCGAAGAGGCAGCAGGGACGTCGCGGGCTCGACTTCGGGAAGTCTGTGTCTCAAATCAAGGCAAGGCGCTGAAGCTCTCAGGAGACGTCGGAGTTGAAGCTGGAGAAGTCAGAGAAGCCACGGGAGAGTTCAAGGAGGTCGGTGGTGATGTCGATGGAGGCGAACTTAGATGCGGAGGACTCCGACATGGCCGTCGCGAGCTGAGTTCACGTCAGTCGGAGAGGTGAGGTGATCACCATCGTCACTACAGGAAGCGGCAGTGGCGGCGGCGAATTAGAGGGTTGATCGGATGGTGCGCATTGATCGGCCGTGAGAGCCCTCCATTCTTGAAGACGACGAGCTCTGAGAATCCAACATTTGCCGATTCATGCGTACCATCCTCGAAGACTCCATGATTTTTATTTTTTTCGAATTTCTTTCTTTCAAAAAAGCACACTCATGGGGAGAATGAGATTGGAGGTGAGCTGAGTTTAAACTGGAGGTTGAAATCAAAGGGCAACTACTTTCCGATGTACCCACACACAAAAAAAATTCAAAAGAGCAGCATGGTTCACATCGCACCTTTGTTCTCCTCTGTTTTTGTGTTTTGGCTTTTTGCACATTGCAAGATCACGTGACACTGTGACCGCTCCTCGAAAATTTCTCAAACAATTACAAACATTTATTGAAGCAGGATTGTTGTACTCATCTGTCACTTCATACTTGTTTCCATGACTGCACCACAAAATGTTGCGGTACAGATAGCAGGGCTCATGAAACATTTGGAAATCGCTAATGATAGGAGATGATACCTTGAATAGCCCCGCCTCCTAGGAGATGGTGAATAGTAACTGCAGCTGCGGGATCGCGACCTGCGGTATTGCAGGGAGCGAGAATATCCAGGAGACAGTGAATAACGAGAACGGGAATATCTAGGTGGTGACCGATAATCATAGGAACGACTCCTATCAAAATAAAGTAGAAGATTACAACCAGGTATTTAAACAGTAGCCAACAATTGCTGGGCACACAGACGGAAATAAGAATTACATGAATATCTTATCCCTATAAAGTGGACTAACCTATGATTCAAAATTCAAACAAATGTAAAACATTAAATCCAAGCAGTACAAACTCTCAATTGGCCTACTCAAAATTTCAGCGCAAACCATTACATCCTAAGGTATATCACCAAGCTAAATTGAATGTTAATATAAACTATATAACACCCGAAAGTATATGCACAATACCTTAATCTCTCCTTAGATCTCATCTCAGCTGGCATCTTTATGTTCTCCTCAGCAAATACAATAGTTAAATCCCTGCCAAGAAGAATCTGTCCGTCCATTTGGTACTTGGCTTCAGCATCATCATCAGGTCCACATATTGCACAAAACCAAATCCCCATGGCTATCTGCAACAAAGTACAAATGTTCAGGGTTAAGCAACATCGACTTACAGCCGTAATCAACATCCAATGGGACCATCAGGACGTTATGGCTGAATCCTGATAAAAAAGGGAAGGCCACATGCAAGGAAACACTTCCCTTGGTTTGCTGACCTTGCATTCTGAATATCTTCAAATTCTTTGAGACTTGCGTATTTCATCAACCCAATTTCTTCCCTTGCTCTCAGTGTCGTTGACCATGCTAGGGAATAGAAATTGGGAACAAGAACTTCATGACACAATGATCAAATTTTCCGGATTTAAATACAATGGAGGAAAAAATGAAAGAAAAATTGCTAAATATAGGCAATGAACCGTTGCTCTCAGTGTCCGGCAGCCAAGTGAGATTTGATACAGTCGCAGGGAAGCAGACAAGAGCAGATGCCACAAAAACAAGGAGTTGTGCTGGCCACGTCCTCTTCTTACCCTTCAGTGCTTCTCTTCTGAGAGAACTTCAATGAGGCTGCTGGGCTTGCACAAATTCCTTCAGAGACTTGTGTGGACCAATCTCCTTCTGAGAGAGAAGAACCCATGGAATCAAAATGTCACATGCATCATTTTTGGCAGATTGTTATAAAAGCACTACTTGCCTTTTCTCATTTCTTTAAACCATGGAATCAAAAAATGCACACTACCTGTGTCCATAGTTTATGATCATCTTCATCTACATACAAAAAATGCAAAACTAAAAAACATTTTAATGCGTGATATATGATTAAATTAGGTATAGATTGGCCAATAATTTCTAAGATATTTCAAGCAAATTAGGATTTAATTTGTAATCTTAATTCATGGTCAAATTTATCAAGATCAAAATATAAATTGCACAAAAAAAAATCAAATGAATGAACCCTGGATTTCGAGATCGACTAATGGAGCTCTGTGTCGAACGGTGACGTTTGAAATGGTAAAAACAATGATCGAGCGGATTAAGGTAGTCCCTTGATCTCCGATGAGCAGGCTGGAGTCTTGATCTCTGGTGAGTGGCTGTTTGAGATCATGGATGGACTTGGATCTCGAGGGGAACATAGATCTTTCTCTGGGCTTAGAGCGAAAAATTGCTTCTTGGAGGCTCGAGATCGCGAGGGTGGATTAATCACGAAGGGCCGCTCGAATCTGTTAAATGGGTTGATTAATCGATTCTTTCCTGTTAATCTCGATTCCTTATTTTTGTTTACTACTATGTATCCGATCAAACACAACCATGTTACAACCCAACACCATTCATGAAAGAAAGGATGATTACCGGAAACAACGGGCCTTGGAGGGCAAGCCGGCACGGTCGCCGGAGGCTTGCTGGCCGAAGGAACAAAGCCCACATTCGAGCTCACATTGGGTGGCAGAATTTTGGGCTCCGCCGCGGCCACAGAAGGCACAGTGGAAGTAGGGGCTCAGGCAGCTACGGACCCCTTGCCGACAAGCATCATCAGTTCTTTAGCCTTGTCTGTCGGGAAATTATCAAACACCAACACTTTTCCACCGAAGAATATCGTTCAATTGGGATTTTACCGGCTCCCTGTCAATTGATGTAGGTGTAGAAATTGATTAGCAAAACCTACACAAATTCTTCTGTTCGATTCATTGGCAACAAGTGAATTAAGCCTTACAACTCATGAGCAAAAGATGCAAGCTTTGGGTATTACAAAAACAAAAATTCACACCTTTTGTCCGTAACCGGCGTAATCTGGAAGCCGAAGTCGGCTTGCTGAGGAAACAATTTCGTGGCGTTCCACTGCGTCGGGGTTGGCGACTGTGAGGCGGCGACGATGTCGATGGCGAGGTGGCTGAGGGAGGTGAGGTTGGACAAGTGTTTGAGAGTGACGGACGTGGGGCTCGCAAGGGTGGCGGTGGGATGTGGGAAGCTGAAGGAGAAAATTGGCTAAATAGCACCGGTCAACGAGTGGTTTTAATTTTTACCACCAAGTTTAAAAACTTTGCTAGAACACCACCCCCTTAAAAAAGAGACTAAAATACCATTTTCGTTCCCAAACTCTAAAATACTCTCTACGTCGACGCCAAACTCCGACCACCCCGCTTCTCCGTACTCCAACCACACCGCATCTACGGCAACGCCTCGCCGTACTCCGACAAAGCCCTATGAGCCAATTTGCGCCAATTTGCGCTAATTTGCGCCAATATACGCCAATATACGCCACGATACATGACGTATATTGGCGTATATTGGCGCATATTGGTGCAAATTGGCGCAAATTGGCTCATAGGGCTTTGTCGGAGTACGGCGAGGCGTTGCCGTAAATGCGGGGTGGTCGGAGTACGGAGAAGCGGGGTGGTCGGAACCCAACGCCGAAAATATCCTCTACGTCGACGCCGAACTCCGACCACCCCGCTTCGCCGTACTCCGACCACCCCGCATCTACGGCAACGCCTCGCCGTACTCCGACAAAGCCCTATGAGCCAATTTGCGCCAATTTGCGCCAATTTGCGCCAACATGCGCCAATATACGCCACGATACGTTACGATACTTGACGTATATTGGCGTATATTGGCGCAAATTGGCGCAAATTGGCTCATAGGGCTTTGTCGGAGTACGGCGAGACGTTTCCGTAGATGCGGGGTGGTCGGAGTACGGCGAAGCGGGGTGGTCGGAGTTCGGCGTCGACGTAGAGGGTATTTTAGTGTTTGGGAACGAACGGGGGTATTTTAGTCTCTTTTTTAAGGGGGTGGTATTCTAGCAAAGTTTTTAAACTTGGTGGTAAAAATTAAAACCACTCGTTGACCGGTGCTATTTAGCCAATTTTCTCAAGCTGGAGAGGTTGGGGATCAAGTGGCGCAAGAATTTGGATATTGTTGGAAGAGAAGGGTTTGGCTGAATCTTTTGGGGGGGATTTTCGGAGGCCCAAATTTTTTTGGGGCAATCGCCACGATTCATCTGTGGTCGATGTCCAAAAAAAACATTTAAACATTTATCATGCAGTAGCAGCCACGGACAAATCCGTGGCTAATGGCAACCTTTAGCCACGAATTAGTCTGTGGCTAAAGATTATCTATAGCCACGGAGGAATCCGTGGCAGAAAGCTAATTTTTAGCTACGGATTCGTCCGTGGCTGATGATTCCTGGCTATATATCCGATTTCCACTAGTGTTGAGAAGTGGACAATCCTTCTTGATATGTCATGTCATGTTTCAATTAAAACATAAAGAAGCAACAGAATTTTTAGATTTGAAATGTTGTACTTGCCTCTTCACAAGAACTTCTTGAAGTTCTTGGTGATGAATGCCACATCATCATCATCATCATCATCAATGTCTGAATCTTCGGTGTTAAATAATGCGTTAAAAGTAAATACTTTCTTATTTGATTCTGACTGTTTCTTTTGATCTTGTTATTGAACACTATAGGCCATCAAGTTGCCAACGAGACTTTCCACCTTGAGAGTTGATAGATCATTGGCTTCTTCAATCGTTGTGGTCTTTTTCCTCCATTCAGGATTCAAAGAACGGAGGATCTTTCTGGGACCTTTCTGACTTGTTCAGGTGGGTGTAAGTCTTTCCAAGAGCAATTAGAGAGTTTGTGATATCTGTGAATCTAGTGATCATTTCTCCAATTGTGCCATTTTCCTTTATCTTAAACATCTTAAACCAGTAAACAAGCTTAGAAATCTTAGTTTTCTTAACTTTACTTGTACATTCATGAGTTACCTCAAGTGTGTGCCAGATTTTATAAGCAGGTTTGGCCTGAGAGACTCGGTTGAACTCATTTTTTCCATGGCATAGAAAAGTGCATTATGGCTTTAGAGTTGTGGGTTGATGTGGTCTTATCAGTAGAAGTCTTATCAACTACGGTCCATTGAGTATAGGGAATATAAGGCTTCTAGTATTGTGTCTCCAACATGTTCCAAAATGCATAGTCGATGCTTTGAAGATTGATCGTCACCCTCTTCTTCCAATATGAGTAATTGGAGCCCTTGAATAGTGTAGGTTGGTAGTAAAGTGCCCCTCTGGAAATTGTGATGAATTGTTTGTCGGATAAGTAAGCCATATTAACCATGCTTTGATACCAATTATTGGATCTCCTAACACACCAAATACACTAGAGAGTGGTGAATAGTGTATATCACGACAAATATTACAAATTTAAAAGTTGCTAAAAATTGCAAAAATAAATGCGAAAATAAAAATTCACAATCCAGAAAAGATAGAAACGTAAACTTAGAGATTTATCCTGGTTCGGATCCTCTTGATCCAACGTCCAGTCTCCTACTCCCCACAAAGATTTGAAATCCACTTTAACAACTTGCTCCCTGCAAGTACACAACATATAAAGATACCAACATTCTCAGTGTCGCAAACTTGTACAATCTCTTCAATAAGAGATTCAATCATCAAAAGTAAAGTAAGAAACAATTTCACCTATAGCCTTGATAATGTGTGAAGAATCATAAGGTAGGATAGAAAATCTTCAAGATTTCTTGGTTGAAATGTTGGTGAAAACACCCTTGAAAATTGAATTTCAATTGAGAAAAATTTCAGCAATATGTTTCCAAAGAAATATGAAATCACCCTCTATTTTAGAGTGAAACGAACCAAAATTTAGAGAAAGTGTGTGAGAAAATGTTGGTGTAAATGGTAGAGAGTTCGGGTCCTAATTATTGGCCCGACGGGTGCCCAAACAACTGCCAGACACTGATTAAAATGGTTAGAAAACAGCTAGTTGCAAAATTGCATGAACTCCCATTAGTCGACTAGCAACGGTTATTGGTCCACTAGGCATAGAAAATACACTATGATTTGGTAGTTGTAATTGCTCTAAGTCGACTTCAACTATAAAATGGTCAGAATTAGAGCTGTTTAAAGCAGTTGTATTTGATTACTAGTCGACTGAAAAGGCTATTGGTCATCTATAACAAGAATTATAAAATGGTCAAAATATAACCATTGGAAAAATGACTATTAGTCTACTAGGATAAAATTTTAGTCGATTAGAACCAAAAATATGAAAGTTATGCAAAAATGGTTCAGTCGGATGGAAAATGTTTGGACTAAGAAATTATGTTTTTTGTAAAAGAAGTAGTCGACTACAAATTATTTGTCCTCACCTGACTTGTTTGATTTTTGTAGGCATCTTTCATCAATCCTTGCGAAAAAATGAGGAAAGAGAGAAACACAATTTTTGTTTATAAAACAGAGCAATTAGAAGGCCAAGAAACCATAGAAATTGAGGTTAGTGATTTTTTATAATTAAAGGTTAAAATTTTCCTTTCTTGTGTGAAAGAGAAAAAGCAAAGCATAGAAGCGTGTGCACACACAACCGAGGGACAAAAGATGCAAGTTGATTGTGAGGAGAAAAGTCAAGCACAAGAAAACAAATCCATTGGAGCAAAAGAAAAAAATTTGACCCCCCCACAACAGGTTGTGCACAAACAACGAGAAGACCAATCTACACGTAGGATTGAGTACTTAGAGCTGAAGGATAGGTAGTTAGGATTTTGCACAAATGTCTTAGAAGAATTCAAAAATTGCAAAAAGGATCTTGAAAGTTCATGAAGCCCTATTTCATAACATAGACCTCCGACTAATGAACGGTCAGAATCATTGTGGAGCTATCTACGAGCATATCGATAAGGACCGACACCACAAACTGAGCATATTTTTATCGTGTATCACGATTTGATGGCTTTGACAATCTAAGTATGTGCAAGACGAAAAAAAATTTCATCATTACAATAAGATACAAAATGTGTCATCAAGCTTGAACTTCATCTTGCTTGTAATGCTTCTTGGTACATAACTTGATTGGAGTTGTTTTATCTTGAATCATGTTGATTGTCTTATCTTGAGTCATAATAAATTGTTGAGCTTACTGTATAGAGAGAGTTAGTATGCACCAAAAATATATGTGTTTGAATCATATCAAAACTTTATGGGAAAGAGAAAATGTTATCAAATCTAATTTTCCAATAGATGGAATTAGTTTCAGCTCGAGGAAAATATATACCCTTCGATTCTGCAAACAGATTCATACTTTGATTATGCAAACAGATTAATACTTCAATTCTTGAAATATTCATACTTTGAGTCTTAAAATTGATACACACTTTGATTCTGGAAACAGATGCATGCTTTGAGTTTGGAAACTGATACATACTCTGATTCTGGAAACAAATGCATTTGTTGCTTTTTGGAACAAATTCATAATTTGATTAGGCAAATAAATTCATACTTTGATTTTTGAAACAGATTACTACTTTGAATTTGCAAACTGATACACACTTTGATTCTGTAAACATTACACACTTTGATTCTTAAAACATATTCATACTTTGAGTTTGCAAACTGATACACACTTTGATTCTGAAAACAAATGCATTCTTTGCTTCTTGAAACAGATTATAATTTTATTAGGCAAACAGATTCATACTTTGATTCTTGAAACAGATTACTAATTTGAATATGCAAACTGATACACACTTTGATTCTGCAAATTGATACACATTTTGATTCTAGAAACATATGTTGAGTATTGGTGTTTCATACCAATATTATTTTGATGATGATCACAACATTATGTTGTTGCTAATGACTCTCATGTTTTAGTCTCTCAGTTTTATTTCAAGAATTTCTTTCTTGGAGACTAATCACTTGGTGCAAGGATGGACATCAAGTGAAGAAGGACCATTGCTTGGACTCAAGGAGTGCCAAAGCTTGGAGATGATGGAGAGCAATCAAGGCATCAAGTTTGAAGACTTAGACTCTAAGGAAAGCATTGTAATCCATGTAATTTACTTTATTACTTTCTCTCTTTTGAGTCTAGGATTAATGTAATGCCTTGTTAGATGGTTTACTCAGTCATGCATATGCATTTAACCATCTTAGTGAGCCTTAGGATTATCATAGAATCCAACCCAATAGGTTCACTTTGTCCAAAGACTCATTTGGAGTCTCTGGCTTTCCGTCAGTCGCCTGCTGAAGGAAACACAGTCGACTGGATGATTTCCAGTCGCCTGTGATCCTTCTACAGTCGCCTGATATGCACAGCTCAAGTCAACATTTCAATTGACTCAAACTTGAGCTTTACGCACAGTCGACTACTGGTCAGTTTACAGTCGCCTGTATATTTACAGTCGCCTGTAGATTGGTCGCCAGTCGCCTGAGTAGCGTAAGTGCAATCTCTGCATCTCTCTGTTGTTTCTCCATCTTATACAGCAGACGACTGATTAAGGTTTTACAGTCGCCTGACTAATAGACAGTCGATTGAATTATTGACATCAGTCGCCTGTGTGCTTAACTGGAGAAAGAGTGCAACTCTCTGTTTTATTCCATCCCCTGCAGCAGTCGCCTGCTGAAGGATTTACAGGCTCCTGTCCTATTATCAGTCGACTGTGTCGTCTTCATCAGTCGACTGTCCTGGCTCAGATTATAGCCGTTGTATATTTTCTAACCTTTGATCAGTCGACTGTCTTTTGATCATCAGTCGACTGTTCCTGTCGTTTTTGCCCAGTTTCCAGCCATTGCAGAATTGATTCTTTGGCTGTTTTCTTCGGTTTTGGGGTTTGATATAGGGCTCCTATATATATGAGTGTGCTGCCATCTCTTATACTTCTTTATGCTATTGAATATCTCAAGAGATCCATAAGCAACTCACAAACTCCCTCAATTCCCTCTCAAGAGCTCTCATTCTTCTTCATGCATTGAAGTCCAGCTCAAGGGAATTCATCCAAGTGCTTTCAAGCATATCTCAACACTTGGAGATCCTCTTCCATGCCTTGCATCCATTCATGAGTAAGCATCTCAAGGCATAGTGTGTGTTGTTAGTATTGCAAGGGTAGGCGATCCTTACAATTGGTATCAGAGCGAGGTTATAGCATTCTGCAACCATGGCATTCAACGCCTCATCCGCATCTCATGAAGAAGGTCATTCAACCGTTCGACGCCCCCTCTTCAACGGAACCAACTACCCAAGTTGGAAGATCAGAATGATGATCTACATAGATGGTCAAGACCTATGGGACATCACAGAGGTGTCATTTGAGAAGCCCACTACTCCTGCGGCTTCTAGGACAAAGGCGGAGAAGGACTCGATCAAGTTCAATGCGAGGGCCATGAATGCATTACATTGCGCTCTCTCAGCAAATGAGTTCAACCGCATCTCCATGTGCAAAACGGCCAACGATATTTGGCATACCTTGGAGATTTGTCATGAAGGGACTACGAAGGTAAAGAAATCTAAACAAACTGTCTTTAGATCTAAATATGAAATATTTAAGATGCAGGAAGGCGAAAGCATTTCAGAGATGTTCACAAGGTTCACTGATATCGTGAACGCTTTGGAGGGACTCGGGAAGATGATTTCCCAAGAGGATAGTGTAGAGAAGATCCTTGACTCTCTCACACCTCGTTGGGAGTCAAAGGCCAACTGAATTTTGGAGTCATATGACACGTCCAAATACACCGTTGAGGAGTGCATTGGTAATCTCATGGCGTATGAAGTGAAGCTTCAACACAAGAAGGAGATTCAACCATCAAAGCCCGAGAAGTTGGAGAAGCAAAAGGGGGTTGCATTCCATGCCAAGGAGGAGCCAATCAAGTGGAGGAGAAAATTCCATCGAGAAGCTCCTAGTGAAGAAGATGAGCAAGAAGATGCAAGTAGAGAAGAAATTGAGGAGCTTGCCGAGTAATTCAAAGCATTCCTCAAATGCAAGTAAGGTAAGTCTTTGTCAAAGTTTGCCTCCAATTCTAACAAGGTTCATGCTTGTTACACTTGCAGTGGAAAAGGTCACTTGTCCACCGAATGCCCTTCCAAACCCAATAAAGAAGCTTACAAGGGTAAATGGAAGAAGTATTGGAAAGGGAAGTCCAAGTCCAAAAATCACAAGAAGGGACTTGTCGGGACCTTTGATGATTCGAGTGAGGACACTTCGAGTAACGAAGAAGAGGATACAAAGGAGGATGCTCACACATGCTTTGTAGCCATTGATGGTCCTATTCCAATCCCCTCCAGATTAAATGAAGAAGAGTTGGATGCTTGGCTCGACGCATACAACTCCTATGAGGATTCGTGCCTCATGGCTATGAAGGAGAAGTCTTCATCAAGTTCTAGCAAAGATGATGATGATGATGTTGAGATCGAGGATGAAAACATCTCATACGTGGAGCTCAAGAACAACTTTGACTTGGTCTCCGAAAAGGCTAGTAAGTGCATCAACTCTTACAATAAATTAAAAGCAAAATATAAGATTGCTAAGAGTAGATTGCATGAACTAGATATAACAAGTGTAATTCATGATGAAAGGCATGTTTATGACACTTGTGAGAGAGACATACTTTTTATCAAGTTGAGGAATTGAGTCTTACAAATGAAAATCTTGTTGCTCAAAACCTTAGCTTAGATTCTCACATTCAACAACTTACGTTGAAATGTGAAGAGGAATCCCGTAAGCTCATAAGCTTTGTGCATTCTAGGGATTCACTCCACGATTTGTTGGAAAAACAACATCCGTCAAATCATAGAGGATGTTTGGGTTATATTCAAAATGTGGTACCCAAACCCACCTCTAATTTCTCTTATGGTGCAACTTCAAGAAATATTGCTAAAGCACCTAAGAAGAATCACCATGCTTTCTTGTATAATAATAACATCAACAAGAAGCATGTAGATCAAGAGGTAATGAGGAAGAATGAAAAATCTTCATTTTTTGCTAAGAAGCAAAATCATCATTCTTTGCATGCCAAGAAATTCGTTTCTACACCTAAGCATGCCACATCCACCTCTCTTGTAAAGGTAAAACCATTGCCTAGGAAATCCTTGAGATTATAGATTCCCACTAAGGTTAGTGTGCAAGAGAGGGATAGCTACATCAACTCTCTATTTAGGGATGTGATCACCTCATGTGATTACATTAGGAAATCAAACTCCTCTTGGGTTTGATGGCCTAATGTTTAGGTTCCTCACACATTTCCATATTGAATGGGTATTGTGCTTGAATGTTTATTTTTAGCATACACATTGTTTGTGTGTGTTTCATGATTTTAAAAATATTTTCAAACTTATTTTTCATGAAAATGGGTACCTTTGGGGTTTATTGACATGCATGCATTTTTGATCCATGTGTATGTTAATGGGAGAGTTAATATGTTATCTGTTTAAAGTATTTTAAGACATATTTTAACTCTCATTTCAGAGGTTATTTGTGATCATTATCTACATTTGGTTATTTTTGATCTCAAACCAAACCTCTTGTTTATTGCCAACATATTTCATGTTTTATTTTTTTGGCAATATTCCTTGTGTATCTTTGAAACTTGATTTTTGCATATCTATTGCTTTGATACACTTTAGGCACATAGCTCCATTAATTGTATAATTGGTATTAGATCCTAGAAGTCAAAGTTGACCATTTCTATGATCTAGGGGGGCATAGGATAGTGAATTGATACCCACTAAAATTTTCAATTTGGTATCATACATATCTTTCTTTTCTTGCATATTGTCACATCTTAGTTAAGATGATAAAGGGGGATATATTTGATGTCCACCTTTTTGACGATGTCAAGGGGGAGAGATATATGAATTATGTAAATATATATGGGGAGATATATTCATATGCATATGGGTAGAGATATATGGGATTAGATAAACCTTTCATGTTTGCATGATATTATCTATTTCAATTGGTTTATGTAATCAATGCCTATTATGTCACCATGATCTTATTTGGTATAATGAGTATTTAATATTGTGTAGCTCATTATTTAATTGGTGCATATAACTAGGGGGAGCTCATTAGCATTGTGCTTTAATTATTTGTATTTTACATAATGTGTGTCATCATCAAAAAGGGGAGATTGTTGAGTATTGTTGTTTCATACCAATCTTATTTTGATGATGATCACACCATTATGTTGTTGCTAATGACTCTCATGTTTTAGTCTCTCAGTTTTATTTCAAGAATATCTTTCTTGGAGACTAATCACTTGGTGTAAGGATGGACATCAAGTGAAGAAGGACCATTGCTTGGACTCAAGGAGTGCCAAAGCTTGGAGATGATGGAGAGCAATTAAGGCATCAAGGTTGAAGACTTAGACTCTAAGGAAAGCATTGTAATCCATGTTGTTTCAGAGTGTTTTCTCACTACAAAGCATTGACCGTGGAGAACCCGGTCAACGTGGTCAAGGGGCCCGCTTTGGGTCCCTCGGGGGCTTCGAATCGATGCAGAAGGGGCGAGGGGAAGCCTCGGCCCTGGTTGAGACGCTCGGCCTCGGACAGGTGTGCTCGGCCTCGGCTGGAAGGGGGACGAGGGGTAGCCTCAGTCGCCCGGGTAGATGCACGGCCGACGGGTGGTGAGGGTGAGTCTCGGACCCGATTAGGACGCTCGGCCTCGGTAGGACGTGCTCGGCCACGGAAGGCTGACGGTGAGGGGAAGCCTCACTGTCCGGTTGATCGAGTGGTCGGAGAGGGGCGAGGGGTAGCCTCGGACCGTTGGTCTGTTGTCCACCTGCGCAGACGAGAACGCTCGTCAGGGGGCCGGACCTTGGTTCCGGCCAAATCCCCTCCGATGCCTAAGTCAGATAGAGATCTGAGAAAGGAGGCCCGGCGGAGACGGTCCGACTCGTGAGGAGATCGTAACGGCGTCTCTCGGCGCGGGCGGGGGAGGAAGGAGATGAATTAGGGGAACGAGGTCGTTGATGGAGTACCTTAGGTTTTGTTACCTGAGATGCGGTCCCTTTCTTCGTCGTCTTCCTGGCCCTTTTATAGAGCTCCCGCTTGATTGCCTCCAGCCCACGTCCCACGCCCGCCATTGATCGTGCCCCATCAGTCCCCCCTCGCCGCCGCTCTCTCCGCCATGCCAGCACCTCCCCATTATCGCTATTTAGTGGTCGCGCGTCCGGGGGAGTGGTTTTCGCAGGAGTGGGCGAGCGACCAACGGGTTATTGGGGCCGGGTCGGATTGACGTTCGAGAAGGTCCCTTGTAGGGCCTTTATCGAATGGGCTTTGAGGACGCAGATGGGCTTTTGACCAGTAGTCGGGCTCTTGGGCTCGTGCTTTATGGGTCTCGGTCAAATAGGCTTAACAATTGCCCCCATCGGTCGGGTTGATCGGCCTCGGCCGGTTTGGCTCGGCCGATGTGACCTCTGCCAATTTTGACGAGCTCGCCAGTCGATGCCGACTCATTTATTAGTCGTCATCATGAGTTGGCCCGTTCGATATTTTTAAGGCGCAGGTCCCGAAGCGCCGTCGGCCTTCAGATGCTGCTACGTGTAGCGGCAAGCTTATCCCCGCCGCTCGCGGAGTCGCCTTAAGTTCGAGAGGCCAAAGGGTTCGTGAGCCGCCATTGGTGGGGTCGATCAGCCTCGGCTCGCTCAGATCACCCGTTGTGTCTCCTGGGATTCCGAGCGGCGCTTCAATCGAGGCGAGGCCATAAATGCAGGTCATGATGAGGCGGATCGATTGGACTTCGACTGGCGCCAATTTCGGAACGCCGCCGACTCTTCGAGCCTCGCCACGCGTTCTTGTCAGGCGCTTCGAATTCTCCCCTGGCATATAAGATCCCCAGTTGTGTTGATCTCCACTTCTCCTTTGCTCCTCCCGGTATTCAAAGCCTTCAGCAACTCGGAGTTCCCCGTCGCCTTCGCTTCTTTGCCTTCTCCAAACTGGTTGAAAATAGGTAATTCCTCTCTTGCTTTCATCTTATGGCTGCTCTTAGGATAGGCGGTTCTGGCCGGAGGACGAGGGGTCCTCCGGAGTCCGGGCGGGGCGAACCCCGGCTAGGGGAGTCAGGTTCCCCCGCCGGGAGTCGTTCTCTTCAAGATAAGGGGAAGGGGAAACTTTTTCCGGACTACGCCCGTGACGATGTTGCGTCGGCTGCCGTGCGGCTTAATGTGCCCCCGGTCGTCCTCCGCACTCAGTCGAGGACTCCTCCTTCGGTGGCCGCGGAGATCCGGGAAAGATATCTATGCTTCCCATACGAGGTTCGAGTTCCATTTGTCGACGAGCGGATTTGCCTTCCGAGGAGCAATGAGGTCGGTGCCTACGTCGAGATGTTCCGCCTGGGTCTTCGCTTCCCGCTCCATCCTTTTTTCATCCAGGTCATGGAACATCTCACGGTGTCCCTATGTCAGTTCACCCCGTGTTCGATCGCGGTACTGACGGGCTTCGTAACGCTCTGTTGCATCCGCGGTCTGGAGCCGTCTCTCCCCCTTCTTTTCCACTTTTATCAGATCCAGGTGGTCGGGCCGGGGTCATGGCTGCACCTCCATGCCTGTTCAAGGAGGGAATGTCTGATAGGGCTTCCCCGTTGGTCGGGGGATTGGAGCTCGGATTATGTCTTTGTGGGCTTTTTGGGTGATGCCCAGATCCTGACAAGCTGGGGCGCGTCCGTCCAGCCTTGCTCACCGTTAGCCCTTTCCAACGCTGACCAGACAGCCGCCGCGACGCTGTCGGCTCTTCCTTTGGAATCGAAGTCCATCTGCTCTTTGTTGGACGATCTACTCCTGAAGGCCATCTTGTGGTCCCCGGGTAGGTCGCTTTTTCTTCCTCGGACTGCCCTGTGACTCATCCTGATTTCGGTTTCCTTTGCAGGGATGGCAGGCCGTGAGTTTGTTCGTGACGTTGATGAGCTGATCCGTCGTGGAGCTGCTCGGAGCCGAGGCAGTACCTCCGGAAGGGCGCCTCGACGGACTGTTGAGGAGGAGGTGCGCCGAGCCGAGCCCTCTGTGGGCAAGGTAGTTGCCGTGCCTCCTGCCTCCTCTTCTGGCGATCCCCTCCCCGAGGGCGTAGTAAAAGCCGGATTCGCCCCACCAGCCCGAGTGGCAGGGGCTGATGGCGGGTCCGGTGTCGTCCCCCCCGCCCTCGGAGCGTCCCCTCCCGTCCTCGAGAGTGGAGATGGGGCAAGGCGGAAGCGCTCTCCTCCGGCGCTTGTGGAGCCTCACGGAGGGAAGAAGAGGAAGGAGGATGCGGAGTCCCCCAGCCCGGCCAGTTCTGTGCCTTCTGCCGACACCCCCGGGGGTCTTCAGGTGACTCTGACGACCACCCCCATCGCAGCGTCCTCGCCTCCGTCCCCAGGAATCCGAGCGCTATTGGCGAGCCATATGGCTTCCCTCGATGTTGCCCCCGGGAGTTCGGCGTTCGTCGCCCGAGCCCTGGCCCAGCAGGTGGCCGAGAGCTCTGTCTTCCCTCGGGACCGTAGCACCCTCGAGAAGATTCCCGCCGACAAGGTGTCGGATTCTTTGGTCTGGGCCCTTCAACAGGTTCGGCCCTCTCGCAGTCCTTTCTTTCCCTTCACACCCTTCTTAGCTTATGCCCCGTTTTCCAGGGGTCGACGCTTGTCGTGGAACTGCAGCGGCGAGCCATCCTCTTGAGGAAGCTGGAGGAGTCCGCCATGAAGGCTCAGGAGCGGGCCGGGGCGGCCGAGGTGGCCATGATGGAGGCCCAGATGGAGTCTCGGTGCCTCACCCTCCGTGTGGCCGCGTTGGAGGGACAAGTGGGTGACCTCGAGGGAAAGCTGGAGGATGCTCATCAGTCGGCTGAGGAAGCGGCGGAGTCGTTCCGCCTGGAGAGGGAGGAGCTTCAGAGGGAACTGTCGGACCGGCGTCAGGTAATGCGGCTTGCGGAGGAGGTGGAGAAGGGCGTCGTCGAGACCCTGGGGAAGAAGATCTTCGAGGTTCTCAGGGAGGCCTTCGGTAAGTATGTAGACATCATCGCCCCCCGGATCGTCGAAGTCATCCAGTCTTCCTTCCGGGAATGTGCGGAGCGTGTCCGGCAAGCCCCTCCGCCAGTCGAGTCCCCTCGCTCCGAGCAGGGCGAAGTGCCCGAGGATGTGTCCTCTCGAGCTCGGGCTCACTGAGCTGCCCCTCCTGGCTTTATCCTCAAATTTTTTAGCATCCACTTCGCTTTGGGCCAGTCTACTTGAAATGGATCCCTGGCCCCCGCTATCTCCTTCGGCCCCGCGGCCAACAATTGCTGGTTGCATGGCCGTTAGCTTGGGTTACCTACTTTGGGTCTTTTGTCAACCAATTTTTCTTTGTCGGTGTCGATCTAGCTTCTGTTGGTGATGAACTCTGTCATTCGTCGTGAGTAGATTGTTTGTGGGGTGTTCCCTTCGCCTTGATCCCCTGTAAATAAGACGCATTTTTGTACTCTGGTTAACTATTATAAACGAAATCGACTTACTTGGATTTCTTGTGTACTTTGCGTTGTCGCCTTGTTCTTGGCTTGGGAATGGACGAAACTGGCGTTGGGGATTCTCCCCAGACTTATGGGCGCAGGGGTCGGTCAGCGAGGGCAGAGCTCCTCGGCTTAGGACCGGCCGGCGTCCGTGCCTGCTGGGGGAATTGCCCCCAGACTTATGAGCGCTGGTGTCGGTCGGCGAGGGCAAAGCTCCTCGGCTCAGGACCAGTCGGCGTTCGTGCCTGCTAGGGGAGTCGCCCTCAGACTTATGAGTGCTGGAGTCGGTCGGCGAGGGTAAAGCTCCTCGGCTTAGGACCGGTCGGCGTTCGTGCCTGCTGGGGGAATCGCCCCCAGACTTGTGAGCTCTGGAGTCGGTCGGCGAGGGCAAAGCTCCTCGGCTTAGGACCGGTCGTGCCTGCTGGAATTGCCCCCAGACTTATGAGCACTGGATTCGGTCGGCGAGGGCAAAGCTCCTTGGCTTAGGACCGGTCGGCGTCCGCGTCTGCTGGGGGAATCGCCCCCAGACTTATGAGCGATGGAGTCGGTTCGGCGAGGGCCAAGCTCCTCGGCTTAGGACTGGTCGGCGTTCGTGCCTGCTGGAATTGCCCCCGGACTTATGAGTGCCGGAGACGGTCGGCGAGGGCAAAGCTCCTCTTCCTCCTCCAGTGAGGCGGTGGTCCCCGGCCTTTTGCGTTATTGGTGACATGTCAACTCCGTCGGGATTTTAAATAAAGACAACAAAAGGAGTGCGTTTGTACTCTCAAGAGTCCTGTCGGACCGGTACATTTGGAGGAAATGGAAAAAAGGAAATGAAGCTAGACCGAGGGATGTAAAACTAGATAACTCCCTCATACTAGGCTGCCACCGGGGGGAGAGTCGTTGCCTGCTCACTCTATGATGCGGAGGGGGCCTTGGATGGTGTTGATCTTCTTCCCCTTGTCTGGCTGCGTGGAGGTCCCTTCTCCGTGGGCCGGCTCGTCGGCCTGATTCCTGGCGTGCCCTCGGCTCATCAGCTTCCAATGTCCTTCTTCAAATGCCAGCAATCTTCCGTGTCATGACCATCGTCCTTATGGTACTTACAGTACTTCTCCCTGTTCTTCCCGCCTCTTTTAGCCTTCGGTGGGGGGCGATCAGCTCGCTCTTCCTTCTGTACTTGGGCGAGAATGGCGTCTGGGGTGGTGTCCCTCGCGCTTTCTCCCCGCTGCCTGTTCCTCTGCCTCTTCTCGGTCCGGTACCCTTCGGGGCTAGCTCGTCCGCCGTCGCCATGCTTGGTCCCTCGAGCGGTCTTTCCTGCATCCTCGGCCAAGGCCTCCTCGGTCAGCATGAAGCGTTCGGCCCTTGCCATGATCCCGGGGAGGTCCTTTGGGGGGTCGTTGTGTAGGGACTTCTTGAGGCCCCTGTGGCGAAGCCCTTTCTTAAGAGCCGTCTGGACCACCAGGTCGGGTGGGTTGTTCACGTTTAGCCTTTCCGCATTGAAGCGGCGCATGAACTGTCGGAGTGGCTCGGCCGGGCCTTGCACTATGTTGAACAGATGTTCGGCACCAGGTTTGATCAGCCTCCCCGCCATGAACTGTCTGCAGAACAACTGGGCGAGTTGCTCGAAACTGTCGATGGAGCGGCCGGGCAGGCTGTGGTACCAGATCCTCGCCGCTCCCCTGAGAGTAGAATAGAAGCCCCGGCAAAGCAGGTCATCGTCAGCTCCCTGGAAGGCCATGTCCCCCTCGTAGTCCATCACGTGGTGTGCCGGGTCTCCTATTCCGTCGTACTTTCCCAGCACCGGGATCCTGAATCGAGAGGGGACCCGGGCGTCGGTTATTTTCCGTGATAAGGGACACCGGTCCCCGTGGATGCCTCCGGGGATGCGGTATTCGCCTGCTTCTGGCTCGATCGGGGGTGGAGGTAGCACCGGTGCCGGCGGGGCTGGCTCCGCAGCCTTCGCCACGCTGGGGGTCAGGCTGACCCGACGCTCCCGACTCCTCCTGCGGGAGCTCCTGCTCCGCCGTGATCGGTCTCTTGAGTGGTGTCGTTCGCTTCTCCTGCGGCGGGACGACCGTGATCGACGAGACGATGCCGTCATCGATTCGCCGTTCGTCCCTTCGGTCTCTCTTCGGCTCCTTTCACGATAGGGCGAGGAGGCGCGTGACCTCGCCTGACGAGAGCTGGACAGCGTGTACCGACGCTCCGTGTTCGGTTTCTGGGCCCCGTGGTCGTCGACCACGGCAGACCGCAAGTGCGGGGGACCCCCTGTCCATCGATGGCTATCGTCCAGCGTGCCTCCGTTGGGCGGCGCAGGGCCAACGAGCTGCTGCACCGTCGCGACCAACGTCTGGAGGCTTGCGTTGGTCTCCGGAGCCAGGGCGCGGAGCTGTCCTTGCGTGGCCAGTTCTGAGCCGCCGGTCTTCTCGGTTGAGAGGGCAGGGTGGTCGCCGACGGGTACGTCCTCGGGGTTGCCGTTCGACGCGCCATTCCCCTCCTCCGGGATGGGGGGCATGCGCTTCCTTCCATTGCTGGCTCGTGCCATTGTTGGTGTGGTTTTTTGCTTCGTGGGATGATTTTCGGTTCCCACAGACGGCGCCAGATGTTTCAGAGTGTTTTCTCACTACAAAGCGTTGATCGTGGAGAACCCGGTCAATGTGGTCAAGGGGCCCGCTTTGGGTCCCTCGGGGGCTTCGAATCGATGCAGAAGGGGCGAGGGGAAGCCTCGGCCCTGGTTGAGACGCTCGGCCTCGGACAGGTGTGCTCGGCCTCGGCTGGAAGGGGGACGAGGGGTAGCCTCAGTCGCCCGGGTAGATGCACGGCCGACGGGTGGCGAGGGTGAGTCTCGGACCCGATTAGGACGCTCGGCCTCGGTAGGACGTGCTCGGCCACGGAAGGCTGACGGTGAGGGGAAGCCTCACTGTCCGGTTGATCGAGTGGTCAGAGAGGGGCGAGGGGTAGCCTCGGACCGTTGGTCTGTTGTCCACCTGCGCAGACGAGAACGCTCGTCAGGGGGCCGGACCTTGGTTCCGGCCAAATCCCCTCCGATGCCTAAGTCAGATAGAGATCTGAGAAAGGAGGCCCGGCGGAGACGGTCCGACTCGTGAGGAGATCGTAACGGCGTCTCTCGGCGCGGGCGGGGGAGGAAGGAGATGAATTGGGGGAACGAGGTCGTTGATGGAGTACCTTAGGTTTTGTTACCTGAGATGCGGTCCCTTTCTTCGTCGTCTTCCTGGCCCTTTTATAGAGCTCCCGCTTGATTGCCTCCGGCCCACATCCCACGCCCGCCATTGATCGTGCCCCATCAGTCCCCCCTCGCCGCTGCTCTCTCCGCCATGCCAGCACCTCCCCATTATCGCTATTTAGTGGTCGCGCGTCCGGGGGAGTGGTTTTCGCAGGAGTGGGCGAGCGACCAACGTGTTATTGGGGCCGGGTCGGATTGACGTTCGAGAAGGTCCCTTGTAGGGCCTTTGTCGAATGGGCTTTGAGGACGCAGATGGGCTTTTGACCAGTAGTCGGGCTCTTGGGCTCGTGATTTATGGGTCTCGGTCAAATAGGCTTAACACATGTAATTTACTTTATTGCTTTCTCTCTCTTTTAAGTCTAGGATTAATGTAATGCCTTGTTAAATGGTTTACGCATTCATGTATATGCATTTAACCATCTTAGTGAGCCTTAGGATTATCATAGAATCCAACCCAATAGGTTCACTTTGTCCAAAGACTCATTTAGAGTCTCTGGCTTTCCGTCAGTCGCCTGCTGAAGGAAACACAGTCGACTGGATGATTTCCAGTCGCCTGTGATCCTTCTACAGTCGCCTGATATGCACAGCTCAAGTCAACATTTCAATTGACTCAAACTTGAGATTTACGCACAATCGACTACTGGTCTGTTTACAGTCACCTGTATATTTACAGTCACCTGTAGACCAGTCGCCTGAGTAGCGTAAGTGCAATCTATGCATCTCTCTCTAGTTTCTCCATCTTATACAGCAGACGACTGATTAAGGTTTTACAGTCGCCTGACTAATAGACAGTCGACTGTATTATTGACATCAGTCGCCTGTGTTCTTAACTGGAGAAAGAGTGCAGCTCTCTGTTTTATTCCATCCCCTGCAGCAGTCGCCTGCTGAAGGATTTACATGCGCCTGTCCTGTTCTCAGTCGACTGTATCGTCTTCATCAGTCGACTGTCCTGGCTCAGATTATAGCCGTTGTATATTTTCTAGCCGTTGATCAGTCGACTATCATTTGATCATCAGTCGACTGTTCCGGTCGTTTTCGCCCAGTTTCTAGCCGTTGCAGAATCGATTCTTTGGCTGTTTTCTTCGGTTTTGGGGTTTGATATAGGGCTCCTATATATATGAGTGTGCTGCCATCTCTTATACTTCTTTATGCTATTGAATATCTCAAGAGATCCATAAGCAACTCACAAACTCCCTCAATTCACTCTCAAGAGCTCTCATTCTTCTTCATGCATTGAAGTCCAGCTCAAGGGAATTCATCCAAGTGCTTTCAAGCATATCTCAACACTTGGAGATCCTCTTCCATGCCTTGCATCCATTCATGAGTAAACATCTCAAGGCATAGTGTGTGTTGTTAGTATTGCAAGGGTAAGGCGATCCTTACAACATATTGATACTTTGAGTCTACAAATTGCACAAACTTTGATTCTGCAAACAGATTCATACTTTATGCAAACAAATTCATACTTTGATGGTTGAAACCATTTCATAGTTTGAGTTTGCAAAATGATAAACACTTTGATTCTGGAAACAGATGCATGCTTCGCGTCTTGAAACAGATTCATACTTTGATTAGGCAAACAGATTCATTCTTTGATTCATGAAACAAATAAATACTTTGATTCTGCAAACAGATTCTTACTTCGAGTCTGCAAACTGATACACACTTTAATTTTACAAATTGATTAACAATTTGGACCAAACCCTTTTTGAAAACAGTGCACATATTTATGTGCTATATTATTGCAATGATGATATGTCTTGCTTACCATTATTTGGTATAATGTTTCTTATATGCGAGTTCTATGTATTGACAATGTAACTTGAGGACATCAAAACTTCGCTGGCAACCATTGCAGCAATTGACCAGGGTGCAAAGTATTTTGATTTATGCGCGAAGAGTTAAAAGTTCTGTGAACTGTGCAATTTGGAGGGCAATTCTAAGCAAATATGTATCTAGAATCAAAGTATGTTTCAGTTTGTAGAATCAAAGTTTGTATTTGTTTCGATAATCAAAGTCTGAATCAGTTTCCAGAATTAGAGTATAATTAAATGATGTATTATTGTGTTAATGATATGCCCTGATTACCATTAGTTGCAACAAACTCACCCTTGGATTAATTCAATAACTAGACAAAGGGGTTCATTTCCATATTCAACTTGCAGTAGAAGGGATACATATCCCTAGAGCTTTTCTTTTTTCTCATCTCTCCCTTTCATAAATGTCTATGTAGCTAACTATAATATAAGATCGACTAGTATTCGGTCAGACACCTCCCTGTGTTTGACCCATAAGCAATGACGATACCGTGCACTTACAGTATAAATATAAAACTCACATCATTGAGATTTTATTTTACATTTTTTTCTCACGTGGATTAGAATTCCGACTTTATATAAATTTCTTTATAAATTTTTAGCTAAATTACTAGAATTGGCCCAAAATTTTACACGGTTTAAGAAAATGACCTTAAACTTTTTTTGTGCTTGAAACCCCCATCAACTTTTATTTTCAAGATAAAACGTATCACTGTTAACAACAACCGTGAATAGACCTAAATACCCTTTTTTTGAATTAAAGCCCAGAATTTTTAATAGAAATTCTTCATAATAAATGTTCATATTTCTTATTTGGAATGTGCATTAGTTTTAAATATTTATTTGTAGTTTTAGGATTTTTTATGTTTTCTTTAAAAAATCAACTTAAATATTATTATTTTGGCATACGGCTTTTTGGTTAAAAATGGCCAGTATCAGTCATATGATCATATTTTGGATGGTTGGATGATGTAACATGCTTATTCGAAAAAGTATAGATCTCGCTCACATAAAAAATTAGAGGGGGTTTCCATAAAAAGATCCAAATTTGAGGGGATTTTCATAAATTTACAATATTTTTTCTTATGTTTCCACTTAAGCACACATAAATTATGTTTATGTTATGAAGGCTATTGTTACGGAACCTGTAGCCATATATTTATAGGAAAAGATTACATAATGGGTGGATACCCTAGCCCTAAGTGGGTTTCATATTGGCCTTAAAAAGGTCATTCATAACACTTCCACTTATCTATCCATCATTGGAAGCTTGGTACATGAATGCTTCAGGATTCATGGAGCTTATCTGATCATACGGATTTGGATACTTCTGGATCCTAAGTTAGGAAGTCTTGCCTCGTTAAAAGCTTTGGCTATGGAAAACCAAGTGGAAAAAAACCAATAACTAAGGAAAAAGAGTACAAGTCTCCTTAACTTCCTCTGATCAGTGGATATCACTAAGGGTGAATACTTCTGGATCCAGAGTTAATGTGGTTGCCTCGTTAAAACTTTTGGCTATGGAAAACCCAGTGGAAAAAACCAATAACTAAGGAAAAAGAGTACAACTTAACGTTTAACTCTCTCTGTTGTGTACAAGCTTCAGACTTGTAAGTCTCTTAACTGTCTCATCCCAATCCCTTTTACAAGATTCCTAAAAGTACATCGAGGTAATGCTTTAGTAAACAGATCTGCCAAGTTGTTGCAAGACTGGATTTGTGGAATGTCGGTCTGTTTGTCTTCTTGTAGTTCGTCCGTCCAGAAGAGCTTAGGGGAGATGTGCTTCGTCCTGTCACCCTTGATGTAGCCACCTCGTAGCTGAGCTATGCAGGCTGCATTGTCTTCGAACATGGCAGTTGGTTCAAGGTCGCCCGTCTTCAGGCCGGTCATCACTAGGATGTGGTGAAAAACTGAATTGCCAAAAACATTCTCTGCTAGCTTCATAGATCGTAATGAGTTCAGAGTGATTGGATGAGGTTGCTGTCGTGATCTGCTTCACAGAGCTCCATGAAATGGCCATCCAGCCGTAGGTGAACACGAACCTAGTCTGTGAATTTTTGGTGTGGGGATCTGACCTGTAACATGCATCTGTATAACCAATTAAGTTGGAGGATACACCTTTCTAGTAATATAATCCCAGATCGATTGACCCTTGTAGGTAGCGCAGAAGGTGCTTTACTCTGTTCCAGTGGTGCTTTGTTGACGCTGCACTGTATTTGGCTAGTAGGTTTACTGTGAATGCTATATCAGGTTGAGTGCAGTTTTCCAGATAGAGGAGTGCTCCAATGGCACTTAGGTGAGGTACTTCAGGACCAAGTGTTTCCTCCCTCTCTTCCAGCAGACGGAAGGGGTCTTCATTAATATCCAATAATTTGACGACCATTGGTGTACTCAACGGGTGACATTTGTCCATTTGGAAATTTTTCAACAATTTCCGTGTATAAGTGGATTGCTGTAACATGATTCCTCCACCGAGGTGTTCTATTTGTAAGTCAAGGCAGTATTTGATTTTGCTTAGGTCTTTCATCTCAAAGGTCTTTGTAAGGCTTTTGGATATATCAGATATCTCTTCAGGAGATCCGATGAGATTTAAATCGTCTACGTAGACGGCAATTATTACAAATCATGTTCACTTTCCTCTTATGAAGATGCAATGGCAGACTTCATTATTGGTGAATCTTTGTTGTACAAGGAATTCACTGAGTCGTTATACCACATTCTTTCCGATTGTTTTAGACTATACAATGATCTTTGTAGCTTAATAGAATAGACATACCGAGGTCTATATGTCATTTCTTTTGGTAATTTATAACCATCAGGAAGTTTCATATAAATATCTTTATCTATATTTCCATATAGGTAGGCAGTTACAATGTCCATAAGCTGCATATCTAGGCCTTCCGTAGCTGTTAAGCTTATTATGAATCAGAAAGTGATCACATCTATAACCGGGGAATATGTCTCTTTATAATCTATTCCCGGTCGTTAGGAAAAACCCTGTGCTATAAGGTGTGTATTGTAGCGTAGGATCTGATTATTCTCAACTTTCTTTCTTACGAATACACATTTATAGTCCACAGGTGTTACACTTTTCGGTGTTGGAACTACTGGTCCAAATACTTTGCGTTTCAAGAGTGAGTCCAGCTCTACTCCTATTGCCTCGTTCCATTTTGGCCAATCCTCTCTGCGTTTACATTCTGCTAGAGAGTGTGGATCGGTATCATCGTCGTATTCAAAGACATGAATAACAATATCGAACTCAAAATCATCATCGATGACAGTGCTTTTTCTGTCCAATACCTTCCAAGTACAGACATATTTTAATGATAATTCTCATATGTTATTCTCTTTTGGGGAATTGAGGAGGGGAGAGGTATTTGGGCTAAGCTTATCATCCTGTGGTGGTATCGTTATATTTTCTCCAAGAGTTTTTCTCTTTCGAGGAAACATATCCTTGGAGCCTGGGGGTCGTCCTCTCTTTTGTTGAGGTACGACCACTTCTGCTGCAGGTGGATTGTATCCATCTTTGGGTATGTCAATCCTAGCTGGCGTGTTTACAGTAGAGACGTGCGATTTGACAATCTTCTGTTTGTCAGTGAATTTGTCAGGTAATATGTGAACTGTGTTTTGTATTTGGAGGATCTTCAGGATCTCATCCTCACATTGGTTTGTATACAGATCAAAGTGGTACAAAATCTTGGTGTCCCATGAAATGGTCTCTGAAGCTTCAAGCTTCTTAGTATTTAAGCCTAGTTTGAAAAAAGTATTTTCGTCAAACTCACTGTCTTTAAGACGTGCCTTAAAAGGGTCCCCCATTAAGGGTTCAAGGTATCTAATGATCAAGGGTGAGTCAAACCCTACGTGGATACCTAGACAACGTTGAGGAGCCATATTTGTCCTCTGTGATGGTGCAATGGGGATATAGAATGTGCATCCAAATATCCTCAAGTGAGAGATATTCGGCAGAGTTCCTTATGCGAGTTGCATTGGAGAATAGATTTGACTTTTAGATGGTCTTATCCTTATTATTGATGCAGCATGCAAAATTGCATGTCCCCATGAAGTCACATGCAACTAAGATTGCATTAGCAATGGACGAGCGATCCATTGTAGTCTCTTAATAAGAGATTCAGCTAACCCTTTCTGGTTATGAACATGAGATACGGGATGTTAAACTTCAATGCCAGTTGCTTGGCAGTAGTCTTGAAAGACTTGTGATGTAAATTTCACATTATTATCCAGACGTATTCTCTTAATTTGGTTGTCTGAGAAATGTGCCCGCAACTTGATGATTTGTGCCAGTAGCTTTGCAAAGGCTACGTTGCCGGTGGACAGAGGCACACATATGACCATTTAGAAGATGCGTCTATTAGTACCATAAAGTACCGAAATCGGCCACTTGGGATGACTAGGCCCACAAATGTCACCATGTATTCTTTCCAGGAAGCTAGGAGACTCCAAGTCCACTATAAGTGGGGATGGTCTCGTAATCAGCTTTCCTTTGTAACAAGTAAGACAAGGAAAATTACCCTTTTGAAGGATGATCAGGTTCTTCAAATTATGTCCATGGGAATGGGATATGACGCGGTGCATCATCACTGATCCGGGGTGTCCGAGTCTGTTATGCCAGAGTAAGAACTCTGGTAGATTTTTGCACTTCTGGTGCTCAGTTATATTAGCTTCCATTGCTCGAAGTTTTGTATGATAGAGACCTGATGGGAGTCCCTTGAAACGCTCAACGATAGTTTTAGCACCGTTTTAGAGTCGTTACATACACGTACTCATTATTATATTTGTCCACCATTTCTAGGTGGTATCCGTTGAGGCGGTTGTCCTTGAAACTTAGTAAGTTTCTATTCGAGCTTGGAAAGAATAGAGCATCGTCTTTTATTTGTGTATTATTGGGGAGCAAAATATTTGCTTCTTGATCCTTCTATTATACTTGATGGTCCAGAAATAGTATTTATGGTGCCATCGTAATTATTGATGCTTTGAGAAAAGCTAATGTCGCGAAGGATCGTGTGCGTAGAAGCACTGTCCACCATGCATTTTTATCCATCTATAGCAAGAAAATTTTTGCAGCAATATAAGGCACAATAAACTAATTTATTCATATTAATAGTCTGGAAATAAAACAACATGCTAACAAAAAAGCAAACGTGTATGAAAAGAAATTATTTTCAACTACATTCAAGTTGTAGAAACAGATAAAAGGAAGCATCCGTCTAGGAGGTCATCGTTCGAGAAATCCTCGGCAGTGAACCGAGGTGGAGCCAGGCCATTATTTTTCACCAGGTTTGTTTTCGCATTAGGCTTCTGGCTAGCTGATACAAATCCTCGAGGTGGCATGGAGTACGACAATTTCTGGACCAGTGTCCAGTCATGCCACATCTGTGGCATTTGTCTTCCCAGTCTTTCCTGGAGGCAGATGTCTGGCAGGTGTTCTTCTTCTTCCACGCAGCTTTCTTTTCCCCCTCATTGTTGTTCTGTTGTGGGGGACCTCTGGCCTTCTTCTTCATCGCTTTTCCCTTCGGGGGTTTGCTTTTGAATTTGTTTTTATTCTTCTTCTGGAAAGAAACATTATGTGCCTCAGGCGCAGGAGCAGTACTAGCAGGGCGCAACTTATGGGTGGCCAGCAAAAGATCTTTGTTCTGTTCTGCCATTAGAAGACATGAAAGAATCTCTGAGTATTTCGTGAATTTTCGTTCATAATACTGTTGCATGAAGATAACATCCTTCTCATGGAAGGATGTGTAAGTTTTCTCCAACATGCGTTCCTCCGTGACTTTTTCAGCACACAGCTTTAGGTCTGAGGTGATACTGAATAATGTCGAGTTGTACTCGGCTATGGACTTGAAGTCCTGTAGGAGGAGATTCTCCCATTCATAGCACGCTTGAGGGAGGATAATATCTTTCTGCTGTTTGTTTCACTCCTCGAGTGCAGACCATAACTCGTATGAGTCTTCTACTGTGAGATATTCGGCCTTCAAGGTCTGATCAATGTGGCGTATGATGTAGATAATAGCTTTTGCCTTATCTATATCAGACACCTTATCTCCAGTAGTGATGGCTTGACTCAAGCCCTGTGAGCTTGATGGAATTTAATATCCAGTTGTCAGCTCAGGTAATTCTTGCCAGTGGCTTCCAAAACATCGAAGTCGATGCTCGCTATCTTTGCTATTTTATCTAAGCATGTAAATAAGTAACAATTAAATATTTGAAAAATAAATAATCATGCAGTCCAGACATAGATACTTGTTGCGTGGATCGGCTAGTTACCATTTACAAATTACAAACCAAAGTCCATATATAGTCCCATTAAAAGAAAAAGAAAAGTACAACTTGGGGACCCATATAGGGCCCCATCTTTTGGAAGTTGGCCTTCTTCTCCATGGGATGTGCACAAGTCATGGAAATTTACAAACTATCCTCAATACAGTTCTCTCAGAAAGGAAAAAAACAATGCGAGGAAAATAAAATGGTGACAAATAGCCGATCCAAAACCACAACAAAGTATCAAACATGCATCACAGAACATAAAATATGCAGCATGCATATAATTTCATCACAGGCATGTATTGCAGAGCATATATAGCCAGCATGATGTGAAATGCATAATATTAATGTATGCAGAGAAAAAGGGGTTCAAAATAATTTTTAAATTAAAAAGCCCTTTAAACATATTTCCTAGAAGGGGTTATTAATACTCAATCACTCCTGATATTTCCTGATTTTTCTGGAGTTTTCCGAATTTTTTTTTGGATTTTTGCTGAATTTTCCAGAATTTTCTGGAATTTATATTGATTTTCAGGGAATTATACTGAAATTTAAAAAAAATGAATTAATAATCAATTCTGGGCCTAATTTGGGCAGAAGTCCAATGGACTGGAATTAAAATTTAATTTAATTAATTTTTCATTATTGGGCCTAAAAAGACCCATCACATTAAAAAAAGGTCCACGTAAGGTTTCCCCTAGGGTTTCAAGGGGAAGGGGAGGAGTGGTGATGACCGCCGTCCGTAGGCGCCGGTGCAGCCCCCCGGCTCCGCGGCCCCCCGCCCCCCGCCGCCACAGCGGGGGTTGGGGGTGGGGTGGGGTGGGGTGGGTGGGTGGGTGGGTATGGGGTCCCATAGGCAGGGTAGCCGTCGATGGCGGCGGCTGGGGCCCCCTTATCGGGGGCGGCCTACCCGGGGCTGCCGCCAGGGACGACGGCCCAGCCCCCCCAATCGGGGGGTTGCCTGCCGGCGTAGGCTTCCCCCTGCAGGGAGTAGATTAGGTTTTATTTGTTTTTCTTTCATCCGAGGCAGACTTGTACCAATTGAAGATCTGGCGATTGCGAATTTTGGAAGATAAATTGAGAATATTTATTCTTGTGTCTCCACTTAAGCACACATAAATTATGTTTTGAAGTTTCAATATTCTATTTTAAGTGAGTTATTTATTTATAGATGATATGAAAATTACAAATATGACCAATAGTTAAAAAGAAGAAGAGGGGCGAGATTTTTGTTAATTTGCTTTTAAGAGTAACTATAGTATACAGATAGTTATAATTAAAAATAGATAGATTAGTTTATCATTTATTTAAGTTTGGTTTATTATAGATAAAAAAGGACACCCAGAATTTGCTTTGTTCTGATATACATAGCAAAATTCCCGTGGGTTCTATTCCGATTAGGAGTAAGTGCAATTTTATAGTAGACAGTATTAACGTTAGGCCGGTGCACTCTAGTTTCATGGTTACTATATAAACAAGGCGTGTTTACATCGAGTTGTAATGGAGAAGGATTCTACTCGGAGTTAACCTGCGGTGGTCTCTATAAAAAGAGATGGCTGTTATTCATAAGAGAGAGAGAGAGAGAGAGAGAGCTCGTTATTCATGGAGATGGTTCGGCCGCCGGGGTTTAGATTTGTTCCAAAAGACAGGGAGTTGGTGGAATATCTCATGAAAAAGACCGAAGAGAGATCGTTGCAGGGAGTGGAGTCGGTGATCAAAGTTGCCGACGATGCCGATATCTACGGATCTCCGCCGTCCAACGAGAAGTTAAAAGCTCATGGTGGTACGTAACTTTTTTCTTCTTATTTTATTTTATTTTAAAAGAAGATCATGATGTTTTGCACTGGTTTGCCATGATTGGTGAATTTGAATTGTTGAGTCTTAAAACAATTTTACCTTGACGCATCCCTCAACAAACAAAAGAAATAATAAGGTGGCTACATTGTGCAAGTGCAACTGGTAAATAAATAACAAGTTAATCTTTAGCCGCCGTCTTATCCTTTATCCCTAAAAAAATTACGGTTAATCAATAGAAAGAATATCGGGCTGTGTTCACGTCGGATCGTGATGGCATATGCTTGGTTTTCATGAATTACGATCTAAAGTTTTCTCCTCTGTCAAACCTAAGATCTTTCTTATCCTTTCTTATCACTTCCACTCATGTCTTCTTCGGTCAAGCTCTCTTTCTCTTGATTTCAACATTCATATGTTCTATCTTTCTTATCGGCACGTCAATAGGTTTTCAACATACAATGAAAAAAACAATGAAATTGTTGAGTCTTAAACAATTTTACCTTGACGCATCCCTCAACAAACAATGAAACAAAAGAAATAAAAAGGTGGCTCCATGGTGCAAGTGCATCTGGTAAATAAATAACAAGTTAATCTTTAGCCGCCGTCTTAGCCTTTATCCCTAAAAAAAATTCGGGTTAGCTTCATGGACTCAATAGATAATAGAATACCGGACTGCGGATCGTGATAGCATATGCTTGTTTTTCATGCATTACGTTCTGAAGTTTTTCTCTTCTGTCAAACCTAGATATTTCTTATCCTTTCTTATATCACTTACACTCATGTCTTCTTTGGTCAAGCTCTCGTTCTCTTGATTTCAACATTCATATCTTCTATCTTTCTTATCTTTCTTATCGGCGCGTCAATAGGTTTTCAGCATACGTGATCAAACCATCTCAACTTACATTCTCTCATCTTATCTTTTATAGACACCACACCTATCTCGCTTAGGTATACATGTTTCATACATTATCCTTATCTTTTTTTCTAGTATTTCCATACATCCATCGCAACATTCGCATCCTCACCATACACAAACTCTAGTTGAAGGTAAAGGGTTCAAAACTCTTCAATAGCACACCATGGGAAGGGATTTTTGAATTAAAAAGGGATGATTGCATAGACCTGGGAAACATAGCTAACACATTTTTATGTTCAGACATCTAAGAATGGTTGCCTGCTAAGAAACAAAAATCTCCCTATTTTGTGATAATTTCCATACAGAGCTTTGGAAAGACAACTTAACATATAGCTCACCATGTATAGATTTGAAAACTGCCATTTAACTTGGTTAAAATACCTTAATCTATTGGCCTGGGTTGATATGATTGATATGAATCTAAGTTGGATTCAAACTACTGTTTTAATTTTGTGTTAGTTTAATTTCATTATCTCTGAGTCCTTTTAGAATTTGATATGTGAGTTTTTTTTAGAGTTCTATTTTATAAGAAATTTGAGTCTTTTTTGAATAAACTACCCTAAAATTTTTTTTATTTATTAGGGAGTCTTTATTTGATTCTTTTTAAAAGTTTAAGTATGAGTCAAATTAGTCATTGTTTACATATATATGTGGCCTTGTTGTCAACTTTTTATATTATGTGTTATTGAATAAAAATTTAGAGGTGTGTAAACTTTATTTGCCATTTAAAAATCTTAAGCAAGAAAGGTACTAGAGTGGGCTTGGATTCTTGAGCGGGAGGTTCGAAAAATCTACACCAGTGAGATATGTCAGTTGGCGATTGTCGAACATTCAGGCTGTGAAGTCCAAAATCCCATCAAACCATAGATTAGTTCTTTCCCAAATTCTCCCACCACAATCCATCCTCTTCCATTCTACATCACTGCGTCTCATACATATGAAGTTATGATATAAACTACATGGACAGTCCAAGGTCAGACATGCACTTAATGGAAGCCTAACTACATGTAACACTCAGCTTGTCAGAAGAGCATATATGTATACTTTGTAAGAAAGATTGAAGCCAAACCATGTGTACAAAGGAAATAAATGATTGTGTGGCAGAAATAATAAAATCAATGCCATGTCTCTTAAAACACGAGCTAGAAGTTGATAGAGGTAAGCATATCCCTTATAATAATATAGTTGTGTACTTTATTTAAATATGATTCTTAATCTTTAAGTAGACATGCTTCTAATGTATGTGCCCTAATTTTCTAATGCTCAACTACTCAAGCCTCCAACACTTGCAACTTTTATTGACATTATAATAGTCATAATACATGACCATAGGTCACATGCATTCGAATAATTTATCTAAAAAATTTCAATTCAATATCCCCCCTCCCGAAAAAAATTGCAGCCTCTTCAAAGTGACCCAAAAAAGAATTATAGCCACCTTTAAAATATTTTCCCTTAACAAAAATTTTTTAAGCACATTCAAACAAAAATTTATTTCTTCTAGAGAATTTAGTTTCCTTAACAAAAATTTATTTCTTCTAGAGAATTTAGTTTCCTTAAAATTTTAATTCCCCCAAAGTTTAGTTCCATCCAAATTTAGCTCTTTCCAAAATTTATAATTTTACTTCTATCAAAATTTTAAATTAAAATTTTGTTTTTCCCAAAGAATTTATCGTCCCTTAAAAATTTTATTTTCTCCTAAAATTTAGTTTAATCTAGATTTAGCCCCCCTTAAAATTTAAAATTTTAATTCTTCAAAAAATTTAGTTCGCCTCAAAATTTTTAATTTAAATTTTAAGGGTGATAAACTCAATGTGCTTAATTTTTTTGCAAAATCAATAAGTGACTCAGATGGTAGCTTCAGTATACACTCTCACTAAGACATTAATTTAGAAACTACCTCGGACTTGATCTCTAACGTCTATAGCTTTACCTGGGGCAAGAGATCAGAATCTGGCTTGGCGGCTTGGCTTGAGTTTGATCGCAAACTTAGCTTTAAACTCTTGTTCAAGTTTTAAAGGATTCCTTATGCTTATCTCTAATGGATTTTAGCATATTCTTTGATCAATAACGCAGCTCTTGGTTTGGGAAGTTATAAACATAATTTTATTCACGTTAACCATGAACGTATGTGTTTAACATTCCAAAACACCTTACATTAATGTCATACAATCAGGGCCTACCTAGCAAAATATATGAAATATGCATATGTATAACATTAAACCAAATATGAGCGTCATAGTTTCCCAACTGGATATGTATTAAACATCAATGGTTAGCTAGATTATTATTATTTTCAACATAAATTATACTCCCCCACCAAAAAAATTCCATACTACCTCCTACACTGCATGCCATATACTATTGAATTCTACACTTTATCCCTTTAACACTTCATTGGAAAGGGCCGCAATGACCTATAATCTTTTCATTCATTGAGACCTATAATCTTTTCATCATACTCTAGATAACCGTATATGACCTACTCATGCTATATATCAGAGAAACTTAATCACCATTACGAACTTGCCTCTCTTTGTCTAGTTATATGCTTTTTGGTTCGCGTTTTTACCTTACTTTTCCTTCTTTTCCTTTCTTTTTATTTTTTCATTATAAGTGAGTGCACACATGCTACAACTGACTGTGGATAGTGTGGAAACACTTTGATGCATGCTTGCTGGATTATGATCAATGTTAACATTAGGATTTGATACCATACAAGTCTGTAGATTATCTAATTTGGTACATCATGTAAATGATCATATGAACAAAAGTAAATTATGTTCATTCGTCAGTAGATAATATTCCAAAATGATTTGTGCATGTGCAGTGGATAGCCACACTGGACAAAAGGCCTGGTTTTTCTTTACGAGGAAGAGTGAAACTCAACATAAATGTTTCAATTCGACACAGTCCACAAATGATGGATCAGGATATTGGAAAGCTGTTACGTCTGAAGAATATATCTATGACATTGATGGGACGACATGTGCTTTCAAAATCAGCTTAGCATTTTACAAAGGCCAGCTCCCTGAAGGAAGAAAAACAGTTTGGATGATGGAGGAGTATAGATTATCAGAAGCTTCCTTAAATAGCATCAACGCAAAGGTCAGTAGTTTTAATTATCATGGATCTATTTTCTGAACATGTCATATATTGCTGGTTCAAAACATCCATATGGACTAGTTAGTATATGGAGAGAGTAGAAGTTTCACTTCCAATCTATTGCCCTTATAAGCTACATCGACTTAAAGCATGATGATATATGATATATTTGAAACCAATCAAGCTAATAACAACAACTACAATATGAGATATATGGTTTGAAGTACATAAAATTGAAATTCTGATTTATTATATATGATGGTTAATGAAACATCTCAGTTAACATGTAGAATAAAAGTTGAAAAAATTGGCTGGTAACAATACTTATTGGCCTTCTTGGCTTGGAATTATGAGGGGACTGAAACTAACCCCTTTGTATCTGGACCAAGCAAAACTCTTCAAGTTGCTTTGACACAGAATATAGCATCCATTTTGGTGACAACATGAGGCTATGACATCACCATTTGATAACAAAAGCAAATTAAACCTCATGGGCTGATTCATATAAATAATATCTTTCATTTAGGCAACCAAGTGATAGAATGGGTTAAAGAACGAGAGGAAAACTTCTAGTTCTACTTGATTGTGAGAATCCATAGTTGAATCACTAGTTAAAGATGAAGCTTTATTTGTAGCCAATACCTGAATAGAGATATGTCAAACGATGTTTAAAGACATATGCTTCATATATTTATACATATCAATGTTTTTAATAAAGATACTAATATTACAAACCATTGGATGACACCTGTTTCAGGGTGTTTTCGCACCACGGATTGGTTGCCTGGGGGGCTGGAGGTCAACGCGATCACGCGGGGCGTGCGTGGCCTCCGGGAGACGGGCGCAGCTGGTTCGGCTAGGCGAAGAGTGCCCGAGTCCCAGCGTCTGCGTGCCGAAGGGGATCATCGGCAAAGATGATTGTTGAACATAATAAGGATAATATACGAAAAATCTATATATGAGCTTTAGAATTTAAGATTTGAATGGCATGTACATTTAATATCATCATCAGCTTACTTCAAAAATTCACAGTAGTCCGTCCCTCTTCGCAAGATGGACGCGCTCACCATGCATATTATCATGAGGTTCCATCTGTGTAATTCATGCATGTGACATTAGTTGAATATGCTGAGGATTATCTCCAGAAAAACATGTGGTCAAGAGACTAGGATTTGAAGGATCAGAATACAATGTTGAACAAAGAAAACATGAAAAGAACCCTTTAAACCAAGTTAAGTGAAAAAGCGTAGGGGTATTTTCACAAAAATGGAGAAGAAATATCTAATGTCAATGCAATGTGCCACTTTAGAATTAATCTTTATGCATGTTAACGATGGTTTGTTTTTAAGAAATGTGTTTCTTAGAACTAAAATAATAACGATGGTTTGTTTTGGAGTTTGAGTTTATATGTGCTTGCTTATTGGTTTAAGTTTGAGTTTGAGTACCAACGACTATTCTGACATATCTGCCAACTACTTATTTGATATCTTTAATTTAGATTTCAAAGTTGTTTTGGAGTTGATCTTTATCGTCTGTTGCAAGAATTTTTGTCAGGAATTTGAGTTCTACTTGTACACAGAGCCTGAATTTAGCCTCGTCTATGATTTTTGAATTTCAAACCTAGCTTTTGATGTTAGTGCAAAATATTCATTCTGAATAATTAATCGTATTTTACAACCTGTAATCACATTTACTTTGCCTTGCAGAGCAATGAGTACATCTTGGGAAGGATACGAAAAGCACAAATACATGGAAGCGGGGACATATATAGGAGATAACTTCTTTAAAATAGGATGATTTCATTCAGTTGATATTAGAGAACATCAAATAGATGCATCTTGGGCAGGGTATGATGAATACTACCGCAACCAAGCAGGATACAATGACCGATAATACGAGGAAGCTGGACACGACACCGGGATACACTTCCAACAATTGTGTGTAATCATGCTCAAACAATTTTAGAGAGATCAATCTGGTCATGTTGTCTGAAAAGGAGTAGATCACATTCATGTACATTTTTGATTTTTTATTATGCATAATCCTTTGGCTTCATGATGCAATTTGTTTGATGACTCCTTGTTAGTATTCATTTTGATACTAATTCCTCTGTTTCAACAAAAAAGCGCCTGAAAAATAAGGTAGTTTGGTCTGGTTCTAGGCTAAGATTATTTTTTCCCCAAAGAGAATGGACATGTTTTAAGTGAGAGATTGGGGGGTTTTCTGATGTGCAAGAAACATAAGTTTTTTTTAAAGAGAATCAACTTTCCACAGTTCAAAATTATATCGTCCTTATTGTTGGGAAATTTACCTCGAACCACAATCAAGTCGAACAAGTGTGATTCTTTCAGCAGAAGCACCAACAAACTCGACAGGTCTAGAAATATAAAAATATAGCATGAATAAGAACCAAGCACCACACAAGGAATAAATAAATTCAATCAAAGCACAAAGGACATGAGCGATTTACCCTGGTTCGGTCTCACCAATGTGATGAAACCTGCGTCTAGCCTTCCATTGTTAACATGAATCTACTATATGAGAGATGAAATGTTTACATGTTGATTAAACCTGATGCCTTTAAATTTCCTTCAACAAAAGTACAACTATCTTGATATTTGAGTCTAGCACTCCAGATCTCAAACTATCTAATGCTCACCCAAGGAAGAAATCTCTCAAACCCCTAGAAATAAGACTATATCTCTCTAGAATTGTAACCGTCATAGAATCTTCTTGCCACGTCAAAGCCATGTGTTTTCACCAAGGAATCCATCATTAGGGTTGTAGATGCCGTTTTAAGTTGTGACCGTTCGATTTGATCACAAATCAAATCAATGGCTCAAAGTAAAACTCACTTCTGAAAACCCAACTGGCACAATCGTGCCAAAATATGGCATGATCGTGTCAACTTTAATGTTCAAAATTGGACGTTCTACTAACCCTACATACGCATGCCAACCCAGTACAAACGTTGGCACAATCGTGTCACTGTCCTAGAAACTTTTTGCCAAGAACACAACCGTTCCAATCACACTGTTAACTTGGCACGATCGTGCCATTGTTCCCAGACTACTCTGCCACATCTGCATGATCATGCCAACCTTATAGTGATACGAGGTTGACGCGATCGTGTCACATCCAAAAATTCAGTTTGAAGCATATAATTTAACACTTTACCCTGCTTTAAACTTCCTCGATCACCCGAGAACTGTTTCATCTATCACCATGGCATCTCCACGCTCTTCATAACGGCTATACCCAAATTCAAAACATCTCTACCTAGATATAGAATTTCTAAAATTCAATTGACAATGGAAAAATAGCATTAGCCACTTACTTCAAATGGATCAAACTCAAGTAATGCATGGGTTTGACTGTGGGAGTTGTCTTCATGAGCATGTTCGCCAGGTTTTGATTCGTCGAGACATTCTCTAACATGATCCTCTTCTTCTCATTATATAGAAAAGAGTGTCTCACTAAATGTGCTTGGTCCTTGAGCTGTAGGTTTGATTCTCTCCCAAATGAATTGCACTTTGTCTGTCACAAAGTATACGAGTCACTTCTTACAGAATTCCTAAGTCTTGCATAAGACTTATAAGTAAATGCCTTCATTCACATCCTCGACGACATCTATAATCCTATCGTCTAATGGTTAAGAGTGCTACATCAGATTGAAGGATGGAACTCCATGATACTGCAAATGTACCCATCGTAAATACATACCCACTAGTTGATCTCCTCTTGTCACATCCACCTGCATAATCTGAGTCACAAATCCCAGACACCACCAAGCACTCACCTCTCTCATAGCATAGACCAACATTGGTTGTACCCCTTAGATACCGTAGTATCCACTTCACCATTTGCTAATGTTCTTTACCTGGATTCTCCATGTATCTGCTAACGACCCCGACTGCTTGAGCTAAATCTAGACTCATGCACAACATGACATACATGAGATTACCCACAATACTTGCATATGGTACCTTGGACATATATGCTTTCTCTTCCTCTTTGGCAGGTGACAAATCTGTAGAAAGTTGGAAGTATGCTCCTAGCAATGTGATGACAGGCTTTGCATTCTCCATTCCAAAATGGGCTAGAACCTTCTTAATCTAAGCTTCCTGGATCAACTTTAACTTCATCTTCTACATGTCTCGAACAATCTCCATTCCTAGTATTCTACTTGCTAGTCCCATATCCTTCATCTCAAACTCCTTAGCAAGCTTCTTCTTCCTCTTGTTGATCTCACATGTCACGTGATGCAATCAAGTCACGCCCCGCTTCCCAAAAATATGGAGGCGAGACGTGAGTAGGTCCGCTCAGACTTGAAGCTACAAAGCTGCAAGTCCGATAAGCGTCAATTAACTTTAAATGTCAGGTCCTTGCAACGCGAAACGAAACAAAGATAATAATAAGCAAATGAGACAAAAGAGAAATCTCAGAATATCCATAATAATAAACTCCAACATCGCAGAAAAGCCACCAGGCTAAAAGAAAAGAGTCTAAAAAGAAGCCCCAGCATGGCCAACAAAAGTACAAAGTACAAAGTAAAGGTGCCACGCACCGACAACTAACAGAAATCCTAAAACAAAAGAAAGCTCAGCAAGGTCACTAAGACTGGTCACCGGTATCCACAAACTCCTCCTGGACAGGCAAGGGCTCAGGCTCAGCGTCAGTAATTACCATGTACTCAGCAACGGTCTCTGGCTCTGGGTCTAACATGTGACACCCAAAAGAGCAAGGGGCACATGTCAGCAAGTCTACAAGAGACTTGTGCAAGGAAACAGAAAGTGAAAGTAAAGCAACCTAGCAGTTCTAGCATGATGCAATGACATGGCACATATAGCATGAGTGCAACAAGTAAAATAAAGTACGAGCATGGCATTTAAATCATGGCATGGATATCAAATTTTACAAGAAACATTCACAAGGACAAGGACAAGTCTAGCAAGCACGTCGTGCACAGAGATTACGCCTTTTGGCTAGAGTGGCTGCACGGGCCAACTCCTAAGCTCAAGTGATCGCTTATCCCTACCCCTCCACGTGTATCGGGCATTGGCTTTTGACCAACAAATGAGGCCCGCTTCTGGATCACGAGCCAGGAAGTGTTTTTCATGATGGCATAGGGGTGCACCTAGCCAGAACAAGGATGTACAAGTATTGTAGCGTGTGCTACGAATGCAACATTCAACTTGGATGACATGTAAGATGCAATACATGGCAGATAACAGTTTAAGTGCGTACAGATAAGGAATTTAAACATGGCAGATATCAATGCATGAATGACATGGCAGGGTGACGGATCTAGCTTCGTTGTCAAGCTAGATCTTAAAGTTGCGTCTAGACAACTATCATTTCACTGTCTAGTCTCTTTTACGCTAAAAACAAGGAAGTGGCCTAAGACATGGCCCTAAGCAAAAGTTGGCAAGTTTCACTTGCCTGCAAGTCTGACGTCTGAAAACACCGTCCAAAGAGTCCAAAGTCACAAATAATCTACGTGCACAAGTCCACCAACCTACAGTCCCATATTATTAATCTTGATTAGTGAATTTAAAAAACTTTAAAAACATCAATTTTAGTCTTGTTTAACAGGCAATAGGTTGGGGGTTCTAGGGGTGCAAAGCGTTACCTCAACACGACGCGAAAGCTACACTTGCGTTGGGTAGCGACGTCAGGGGTTGGAATAAAAGAACGCGCTCCTAGTCCAGATTCCCAAAATAGATTCCTCGCTCGCCAAGTCTGGGCAGTAACCAGATCAACGAACCAAGATTCCAAAGCGAGAACGTGCGACGACGGGCTACGACGTATCGCAACGTTGTAAACGGCAAATCCACGAAGAGAAGACACCTAGGTGGGACCCACAGTAGTGCTAGGGGCCAATGGGGGACCTACAATACCTCTGGAGAACTTGGGGGCCCTCGGTGGCAAGCGGTACGAGAGTTGCGACGTTGCGACGAACGTTGCTCGGTCAGACACGGGCCGGTGCGAGGGGGTCTCTCGGTCAGACACTGTGGACGGGCTGTGTAGCGCTTGCGGAGATGCGGGGTCGGTCACAGCGGGCCGCTGCGGAGGAAGTCTTCGGTCGGACACAGCGGGCGGGTCGGTCAGGCGCTTGGGGGCGGGGGTTGCAATGTTGCAAGTTGCAACGGAGCGGCGATGCGAGCGGTGCGGGGGAGCGCTTCGGTCGTAGTGGGCGGATGCGGGGGTCAGTGCGAGGCTTGCGAAGCGGGCGGCTGTGCGGAGCGGGGAAGCGTGCGGATCGGGCGGTGCTCTCGGTCAAACCGAGAGAAGTTGTCGGTCGTGCGGGGGCTTGCGGAGCGGGCGGCTGTGCGATGCAGAGCGGAGCGGGTGTGGGGGTTTGGCCTCGGTCAGACCGAGGGAACGGGGGTGAAAACGCCGGTCGGGCACTGGGCGGCTGAGCAGCGGTTGCGACGAACATCGTAAGCGAGATTGGGGGGTTTTTGTGACGGCTAGGGTTAATTTCTTGCGAAAATGAGTTAACCTAGGGGTTGTTTATATAGTATAGAGGGGTTGACTTGGTCTAGGGCTAATTCTAATAGGATTAGGATTTAAAAGTAATTAAAAATCAAACTCTCTCTCTCTCTAACCCACGCATGGCTAGGGTGCGGCCAAGATGAGCTAGGATTTGGCTCAAAAATAGTTTGAAGTATTATAATCTAATAAAAATTTTATTTGGCTAAAAATACTTTAAAACTTAGTTATTAAAAAAATATTATAAGCTTTGCTAAAAATGTAAAATAGGTCAAATAAACTCCAAAAATTGTAAAATAAATATTGGGGTGATCAGGACGACGAGAGAAGGAAAACTAAGAAGACGGATCTCAATTTCAACGTCGAGTGACGAAACTAAAAATAGGAACGTCTTACGTCAAAAGTGAAAATCACAACGTCTCCTCGAATAAGATCAAATCGTGGGAGAACGACCCGAGAAATGTCATTCCAAATTAGTGCCACAATTTAATACTCTCAGATACGTTCACAACGACATATCACACTAAAGTGTTCACAAACAAACAAAGTCTAAAATAAATACGTGCACAGTCAAAAGCACGTGCACGAACAAGGTACGATCAGAAAGCGACCGTTACATCCTCCCCACCTTAGAATAAAGTCCGTCCTCGGACTTTCTAACTATAAATATAACTATAACCAGACCAGTAGCTATCCCGATCACATCACACTATTATTCAACCAGGTATAGTCATTACAAATGCTTATACATACGCTAGGTAGTCAAACAATAACTCTGCTAACATGTATATATTCATGCACACACACACACACACACACACACACACACACACACACACACACACACACACACATACATACATCCCTTATATAACTACTACTCACCTAGCGCGAAACAATAGTTCAGTTATTCACATAAGATTAGTCTCACACTAGCAAATACAATCATTGCTCTACGTATAGATAGCTACCTATGCACAAAACAAACGTGGGTATACTACTCCCTAATATTTCCTAGTATACATACAATACCAAACACATCAACACATGTAGTCACACCATACCATTATTAAATCAAGTTTTACTATATCTAATATACATTCACCACTACTATAATTTCACAATATATAGTCATTCAAATGTATACAAATATTTCACCATAACTTCACATCACATACGGCCCTATAACTATACTCACGACACGTCACACATATCATAATCACCAAAATTTATAACTAGGCACATACTTACCCGTGCATGGTGCACACCCATACACGCTAACATTTCATTCATATATACCAATCATACCACCATATACTTAGCACATCTACACACCTAGTTTAGCTAGCACACACTACGTTCACACATGCAAGTCCTTAGTAAATAACTATACCACAAAACCAACACCTATAACTATATACTGGTATAGCGACCCACAATCATGTGCGTAACACAACCATACACAAACACTCCTATCACTATACATACATCAAACATTGCTATATGCAAACTACAGACATACATAACAATATACTTAGAGTATACCCACTCAAGCTTGAGTGAGACTCGAAACACATATCAGTATACTCCATATACGTAACACGGTATTTATACATATACCAATACCACTCCAATGTATACACATCTACCAATACAACCATATACATACCATATGTCAATCGCACTAAATATTTAGTCAGGTAACACTCACATAGTTCAATCACTTTATATACCATAATAATAATTCAGACATCAACACACATATAATTATAATACCCTCCCTAATACATGCATTCACCGTATAATCACACACATGTAGAACATATATTCACACCCTAACCTTACTACCTATAATTAGTATACCAACACATCTACTTCATACATTGTTAAGATATGCAATAGTCGTGTATACCTCGTGGAATACACGCATACAACATCCCGTAAAAGCAAGCAATACCAATCAAAATTATAATCCTACTACCATGTGTATATCACCTATATACTCATGTGATCGCGCCCCGGATACACACCCGGAGCGACGGTTGTAGTTTTACCGCAAGCGCACGGTATAGCGGCGAGCGGGTTATCGAACACAGGGAGGACGAATGACCGTGCTTGTTCCAATCAACCTGGCTATTTAAGAAGAGAGAAATTTGCCTTTGGCGATCCTGTCACAATCGTCAGACAAAGTACGGAAATATCAAATCAAATAAAGAACGTCTAGGGAATGGGGAATCCCCGCTACTCACCGTATTTCGTAAATGTGGTTCGTCGGTATCAAAATTGCTAGAATAAGATTTTGGATGAACTAGTTGCAACTGAATGTAGAACCAAGCTCACGCTCTCGCGCTGTTGCCGGTCTATAGCTATCCTAGTTTTGGGTCCAATCTCTTGCAAACCCTAGCCTAGGGAAGCTAGCATTAGGATCAACATCATCGTTCAATCGCGCACTGAGCCCAATCTCTTGCAAACTCGGCCCGCGACCTAGGTTGGGATAGTTCCTACCCGTCCAATCTCTTACAAACGGGTATCGGCACGGAATTGCAACCGGAAACCCTAGTATCGGTCCAATCTCTTACAAACCGATACTTCGGAAATTCGATTCCAACCCAATTTGGATTTCTAGGGTTTCCTATCGAATTGGGATCCAATCTCTTGCAAATCCCAACCGGTATGAACTCCTAGCTATCCGTAGTAAATCGATCCCAAACTAATCCCTAACAACGATTCTAGCAAAATTTCTACCAATTCATCACAAATATGAAATTGGGCTTGTAGGGTTCATCCCCACGCCCCAAGACGTGGAGACTACTCGCAATTCATAGCACAAACACAAGAATAATCAATGAAATAAGCAATAGAATTCATCACAATATTGAGATATGCAATAAAAATAGAATTTTTGGAGAAGAGAGAGGCAAACCAATGGAGTTCTTCAATTAATCCAACAAAAATCAACTTTTTGTCCTCTCTCAAAATCCAAAGAATAAAGCTAAAAAGTAAACCTAAAAAGCTGCAAAAATCTAAGAGAAAAGCTCTCTAAAACTAGGGTAAAAACAGGGGTTAAATACCCCCCAAAATCGTCCAAAAACTGTGACCAAAATACCCCTGCGCAGCCTGAAATCCGTAATTTTCGCTACAGGCAGCGCGTCGCACTCGGCCGAGTGACAAAAGTCGCTCGGCCGAGTGAGAAACCCTGTAATTTTCCAGTAAGTCTAGATCTTCAGGGGTCTTCACTTCGGGGGCGGCTCGGCCGAGTGAGTTGTCGTCACTCGGCCGATGGCTTCTTGGTACTCGGGCGGTCGGGATTATCCACTCGGCCGAGTGGGTCTTCTGAAGCTCAGGCAGCCGAAAAACAGTAAGTTGGCGATTTTTGAATGGCTTCGTCTGGGCGCCACTCGGGCGAACGGGATCTCGTCACTCGGCTGATGTGGTCTCCGTCGCTCGGCCGAGTGCACATAAAAATCGTGTCTGATCTGGTCGGCCGAGCGGTGTCTCGCTGGTCGGCTGAGTGACTCCTTCACTCGGCCGAGTGGGACACTAAAAATGCCCAAATAGCTTGTTTTGGCCTCCTCGTCGCTCCTGCGACGTCCGTTCTTCTTCCGCTCCTCTCCAACAGCAAAATACCCCTTGGGGAGGTCGTCGGTGACCCTCCGGAGTAAGCGCATCTCGAGATCACTCCAAATCGCGCCAAATCACCTGAAATGCGACAAAAACAACAAATCGTGAAAAGCATCGCAATATCGTCGATATATCGTGAAAAACATGATTTGGGCGATCAAAATGGCATGCAAACATGCGAAAAAAGTGTAAAATAAGGAGTGATCAAAATCCCCTAAGCTTACCTCTTACTCGTCCTCGAGGAAGATAAGTAAAAGGCGAACCCGGTGGATTCGGAAAACGAAAACGGCGAAAAAATGAAAAATGAAAAACGGAGAAGAATGAAAAACGAAATGAAAGTAAAAAAAAATAAAAATAAAGAAGAAAGAAAGAAGCGAAGAGGTAAGCTGCTTGATCATCTTCTCAGGACGTGGGTTTCGCTTACTCATATAGCATGCACTGAATGAAAAATACATGTCAAAGAGTTTTATTTCGATATCATAGTATAATAGTGCAAATAGAAATAGAAAACCCACGAACAACGATATAATCATGAAAAACGGAAAATTTTAGAATTAACATCGTCTGAATCATTTAAAGCGGTATACAAATCGCAGATCACACACTTTTCAATTGAATGCTTTCTATGAGGAGTATAAGAGTATCACACAATAGGATAGAGAGAATAGAAAAGTATGGATTTCCTGATATGAATGCTAGGCTTAGATTTCTGGATTTCGTAAAGCTAAAAACAATCTCACCGAGTATAGAATATTACTTAGCCTAGGTTGTCGTGCAACGTCAAGTAGTCACTCTCACACACATCAATGGATTCTCTCCCCCAAGCTTATCTATAAGCATGGTGGCATAAAAAATATTCACATCCCCATTTTTGTAAAGCTCCAAAAGCAATGAAAATGAACACGAAAAGAGAGAAGAAAGAAAGAAAGTGAGATGGGATCTTTTATTGAGGATTTTTCCTCTTTTCTTTTTCTTTTTGCTCTCTTTTTTTTCTTTTGTTTTGTTTTGTTTTGTTTTTTTTTGAAATATACAATGATCCCAACTCAAAGAGAGGTAATGATATACAAGAATATTTTCTCCCCCCTTTTTTGTTAGGGAAATTTGGAGCTAGGAATTAATAGCGGGGGAAATGCCATATAATAGAATCGCTAAGGGGAGATTCACCAATGATTTTAATAGTAGAGAAATGATGTTCAAGATTTGTGGAGAAAGAAATAAATATATCTCTCGGTTCACTCTATAAGACATGCACGACAACTTCAGCGGGGTAATCTAATCTACTCAGTTTCGATCACAAAAAAGCTAACTAATCCAGATTTATCATAGCTAACATCATTCAATCATCCTGAAGTGAAATGTACAATTCATGCATATAGAAGTGATATAGGAAAAGAAATCAATCCTCCAGATATAGGCATTCAATGCTTGAATCTTGGTGTGTTTTCTGTGATAGCATACATATAAATATTCAGACTCAGCTAATAATAAAATTTCATCCATTTTCATGTGGAAAAAGTATGGGTTACTATCTCTAGATGCAAGGCAAGTCATAGCATATGATATCAGAAATAAAGTCTAAGACATGACAAATAAAGCATGCAAATAGAGTAAGCTAACTCCACGTCATCATCATCACAGAAAAGTCATCTCTATCATGAGATGAAAAGAAAAAAGGAAATAAAGATAAAGGGAAAATAGAACTATTTACAATGCGGCACACAGAAAAATAAGAAAAACGTGATGCATGGTAAAATAAAAAGAAAAATGATGAAAATAAGTGCAAAAAGCGGAAAATGGTGTGAAAAACTAAAAATAAAGGTGGCAAATCGAAAAAAGAACGTGAGAACTCACTCCCCCAAGCTAAATGGCACAGTGTCCTCAATGTGCAAAGTGTGGCACACCGAGAGACAAGTAATGGGAAGGGCAAGTGAGGATGCATGCATGATGAAAAATAAGAAAATAATGAAACGTAAAAGATGATGCAGACATGATGCATGCAGAAATAGGAGTGATACAGATATATAAGTGTGGCACCAAAAAAAAAACTCTCCCTCTCTCCCAAAAAAGATATATGAAGATATATAGAAAATGCGTATCATCGAAACAGTGAGGGGAGGGGGGGTGGACAAAAGGGCATCAGGACCCAGCAGAGACGGGCAACACAACGGAAAAAATAATCGACGGCATCAAGGGTGCCTAAGAAGGTGGTGCTGCGCCGTCCCCGTCCTGAGGCGGAAGTGGTGGTGGTGGCCGGACAGGCTGCTGAGCGGGTGTGGGTGTGGAAGTGGTAGCAGGCTGAGTGTGGGTGGAAGTGTGGGTGGGAACCTGCTGGGTGGGCGGGGGTACGCGTGGGAGACGCTCCAGGACCTGGGTAAGGCAGTAGTGAATCTGCGGGAGCAGGTCGAAGCGGTGAGCCATATCAGTGACGGTGGCAGACAGGGTCCGAAGGTCGCCTCTGAGGCCACTCACCGCCCCCTCGAGAGCACGAATGCTCTGAAGTACAGTGTCAGGGGGAGGTGGTGCAGAGGGACGCACCGGTCTGGGCTGTGTAGGGCGGGGCTGGCGTACTCTGGTGGCGTAAGTGACGGGCTCAGCGGGTAGGGGAACAAAAGGTGCTGCGCTCGTGAAAGTGGGCCTGGCCTCAGTGCGAGGCTGGGCGGGACGGTGGGAAGTGGAGGCAGCAGCAAAGAAAGAAGAATACAAAAGAGGCAGCGAGGCGGCTGAAGAGGTCGGTGGCACAGAAGTGTGGACAGACGCCATGACACTCTCGGAAAATACAGCAGCAGTGGAAACAGAGGGCTCTCCGCACTCAACTATGGTCGGCGGGCGCTCGGGTGGGGCAGAGGAAACATGCTCAGCAGACAGAGGGCCGGTGGTGGTGGTGACAGGCGTGGAAGCAGTGGAAGTGGGCTCAGCTAAGGTACTCCCGACACCGACAGAGGTGTGGACAGAGGTGTCAGGAGCATCGGAAACATTGGGGATAGGCTGAGGGGCCACGGGGTCAACAGGGGCAGCAGGCGCGGCAGGTGCAACAGGGTCTGCGGGGGCAGCGTGGGCAGCGTGGGCCTGCTCGGCCTCCTCGGCCTCGAGCACGTAAGCAGCGGGGATGAGAACATCCATCGCAGGGAGCCAGTCCACATGGGCTGGTGCAATCTGAGTCCGAGCTGGGCTCGGAAGAATCATGTAATCGGCGCCGTAAGGGCCGTGCAACCAGACCCAGTGTCGCTCACCGTGCGGACGAAGCATCTTCATCCGGGCCATAACATCAATCGACAGAGAAGTGGGGCCCAGTGCTCGTCGCAGGTTGTCAGGGAAGTCCTCGCCGGTCATAAGGGCAAGCAAGGTGATCAGGCCGCCGCAGCATATCGGTGAGCGAGCGCCCACCGATACAATGATGCGGTCCAAAAACCAAGCCGTGACATCAATCACGACGGCGGGGACCAGCTCATCGCCATCCCTAGATAGAACTCTGGGCCGTGTCATCGCGTAGAGCATGTAGAGCTCTGGTGTGGACATCGTGCCCGGCTCATATCTGGCCAAAAAGGTCGTCGCCATAAGGCGCTGAGCTATACGGAGGCAGGGGTGGACAATGGCCGAGGCCTTGGCCCTACTAGGGTCAAAGGCAGCGTGAAGACCCGTAATCCGGGCCCAGAAGGCACCGGTGTCAAAGAAAAGAGCGCCAATCGAGTGGGGGATCGCTTCTTCAATTACCTCATCAAGGAGGTCCATGTAGTCAAGCTCCTCGTGGTAAGGCATGTGTTTCATGGCCTTAGGAATGTGAAGCTCCACCTCGATGTTGCCGACGTTCAAAGTTAGTGTACCTTCTCGGACGTCGACAATCACACCAGCGGTGGCGAGGAACGGACGTCCAAGTATCAATGACGTATCTCCCTCCTCCTTAACGTCCATGATCACGAAGTCACATGGCAAGCATATTCCCCCCGGGACTTGTAGCGGGATGTCTTCGGCGATCCCTACCGGCCTCGTTATCCGCCCATCGGCCAATTGTATCCGCATGTCGGTAGGTTTCAACTTCGTCCCGGTGTTTAGCCTTAAGAACATGGAGAGAGGCATGAGGCTCACACTAGCCCCTAAATCTACCAATGCCTTTTGAAGAGGGACGCTGCCCAAGGTGCAAGGAATCCGAAAACTCCCCGGGTCTTTAAATTTGGCCGGGTCCTTCTCTCTCTTGGTGAACCAAGAGCCCTCCTCGGCTAGCATGATCTTATCCTTCCTCTTTCTCCCCGAAATCAAGTCCTTTAAGAATTTAGCATATGTGGGGATCTCCATGATGGCGTCGAGGAAGGGAATGTTGAGGCTAACTCCTCTCAGATACTCGAGAAACTTTGCTAGCCTTTTCTCCATTTTCGCTCTAGCAAGCCTTTGGGGGAATGGGACCGGTGGCATGAAGCGCCTTTCCTCAATCAATTGCTCCGCTCTAGATTTCTCCTTTTCTTGTGGCTCCTTCTCCTTCTCGACTTCAACTACCGGCTCAATTGGCTCTAAATTTTCCTCCACGGGCTCCTCGGTAGGAATCATGGCGGGGGTGGTGTCCTTCCCGCCTCTAGTAGTGACGGCAACCACGGCATTGATGTGGCCGGTGTTGCTCCGTGGGTTTTGCTCGGGTTGCGCCGGTAAATGTTGAGTGTTCCGATTGAGCAACGCCAATTGTTCCGATATTTGAGCCACAACGGTTGTAAGGGAGTCTTGCCCCGCCTTCAAGGTAGCATTGACCTTCTTTTACTCGACCATAAACGCCTCCACTCTAGCTTCGAAGTCGGTTTGTTGTTGAGCTTGTGGAGGGTTTTGATTTTGATTCCTCCACCCTTGATTGTATCCGGGCGGCCTATATGGTGGAACTTGTTGCTTCGGTTGAAAATTTTGTTGTGGAGGCCCCCTCGGCGGATAGTGTTGTTGTTGGGGTGGTGGTGGTCGAGCTTGTTGAGGTGGTTGTTGGGGCGGGTTCAAAGCTCCTTCATTGTTGGCTTAAGAGAAACCGGGATGATTTCTTGTGGCCGGGTTGGCCCAATACCCTTGGTTCCCCGCAACATATTGTACTTGCTCCAAGGATCCTTCTCCTTGCTCTCCTCCCACATACATGGCTTGAGATTGGTCTTGCCAATCACACATTTGGCTCGTTGGTGCGGAGGTGGAAGGGGTTCCTTGGGGCTCCGTGATAAACTTCTCCAGTCTCTCCACTACCTTGTGGAGGGAATCAAACTTGCTTGTAAGCTCCGCTACGGCCTTCGCCTCATAGATACTAGTTGGCTTCAAGGAGGACGTAGAGTGTCCTCGCTCATCGCCCCATTGTTGATTGTTTGAGGCCATCTCCTCAATTAGGGCCGTAGCTTCTTCGGGAGTCTTTGATAAGATAGCACCATTCGCCGCGGCATCAATAATTTGTTTGGTCCCCGGTTGGAGACCGTTGTATAAGCTATGAACTAGCTCCCAATCTTCAATGCTATGGTGCGGGCATTGATGCTGCAGATCCTTAGAAGGCTCCCAAGCCTCATAGAGCGTCTCTTAGGGTCCTTGCTTGAAGGACATAAGAGCGCTCCAGATCTTCACCGTCTTGGAGGGCGGATAGAACTTATCAATGAATGCACTCGCCAACTCGTCCCAAGTGGTAAAGACTCCATCAGCCTGCGTCCTCAACCAATAGAGTGCCTTGTCTTTTAGCGTGAAAGGGAAGAGACGCAGTCTGATGCATCGATGGAGACCCCTGGCATCTGAAATGTGGCGCACTTCGACAAGAATAATTGGATGTGGTAGTGAGGATTTTCATGGGCATTCCCATGAAATGGATCCTGCTGCATCAGAACCACAAGTCCAGTCTTTAGCTCGAAGTTCTTGTCAGCCGCCAACTCCGGCATGGCAATGGATGAGGTCGTAGAAGAGGTCTTAGGCCGGAGCCTATCGCGAATAGAAATTATCCTTGCCATTCTTGCCGCTAATTGGTCCGTAGTTTCCGAGTTGGTCATATACCTCCCTTCCGGATTTTGTCTCCTCTCCGCTCTAATTCTCCGTGCGGTACGTTCGATCTCGGGATCAAATAATATAGCTTCAGGGTCTGCCGTAGATCTCGTGTACATGCAATGGGAAAACAGAGTTCAAAGAAATGATTAGTACCGTGGAAGGGTTAGGTAAAAATAAAGAAATAAAATAATAATAATAATAAAAAAAGAAATAGCTAGGGTGGTAAGATCAAACGCAATCGCCTCCCCGGCAACGGCGCCAAAAACTTGATCGCGCCCCGGATACACACCCGGAGCGACGGTTGTAGTTTTACCGCAAGCGCACGGTATAGCGGCGAGCGGGTTATCGAACACAGGGAGGACGAATGCCCGTGCTTGTTCCAATCAACCTGGCTATTTAAGAAGAGAGAAATTTGCCTTTGGCGATCCTGTCACAATCGTCAGACAAAGTACGGAAATATCAAATCAAATAAAGAACGTCTAGGGAATGGGGAATCCCCGCTACTCACCGTATTTCGTAAATGTGGTTCGTCGGTATCAAAATTGCTAGAATAAGATTTTGGATGAACTAGTTGCAACTGAATGTAGAACCAAGCTCACGCTCTCGCGCTGTTGCCGGTCTATAGCTATCCTAGGTTTGGGTCCAATCTCTTGCAAACCCTAGCCTAGGGAAGCTAGCATTAGGATCAACATCATCGTTCAATCGCGCACCGAGCCCAATCTCTTGCAAACTCGGCCCGCGACCTAGGTTGGGATAGTTCCTACCCGTCCAATCTCTTGCAAACGGGTATCGGCACGGAATTGCAACCGGAAACCCTAGTATCGGTCCAATCTCTTGTAAACCGATACTTCGGAAATTCGATTCCAACCCAATTCGGATTTCTAGGGTTTCCTATCGAATTGGGATCCAATCTCTTGCAAATCCCAACCGGTATGAACTCCTAGCTATCCGTAGTAAATCGATCCCAAACTAATCCCTAACAACGATTCTAGCAAAATTTCTACCAATTCATCACAAATATGAAATTGGGCTTGTAGGGTTCATCCCCACGCCCCAAGACGTGGAGACTACTCGCAATTCATAGCACAAACACAAGAATAATCAATGAAATAAGCAATAGAATTCATCACAATATTGAGATATGCAATAAAAATAGAATTTTTGGAGAAGAGAGAGGCAAACCAATGGAGTTCTTCAATTAATCCAACAAAAATCAACTTTTTGTCCTCTCTCAAAATCCAAAGAATAAAGCTAAAAAGTAAACCTAAAAAGCTGCAAAAATCTAAGAGAAAAGCTCTCTAAAACTAGGGTAAAAACGGGGGTTAAATGCCCCCCAAAATCGTCCAAAAACTGTGACCAAAATACCCCTGCGCAGCCTGAAATCCGCAATTTTCGCTACAGGCAGCGCGTCGCACTCGGCCGAGTGACAAAAGTCGCTCGGCCGAGTGAGAAACCCTGTAATTTTCCAGTAAGTCTCGATCTTCAGGGGTCTTCACTTCGGGGGCGGCTCGGCCGAGTGAGTTGTCGTCACTCGGCCGATGGCTTCTTGGTACTCGGGCGGTCGGGATTATCCACTCGGCCGAGTGGGTCTTCTGAAGCTCAGGCAGCCGAAAAACAGTAAGTTGGCGATTTTTGAATGGCTTCGTCTGGGCGCCACTCGGGCGGACGGGATCTCGTCACTCGGCCGATGTGGTCTCCGTCGCTCGGCCGAGTGCACATATAAATCGTGTCTGATCTGGTCGGCCGAGCGGTGTCTCGCTGGTCGGCCGAGTGACTCCTTCACTCGGCCGAGTGGGACACTAAAAATGCCCAAACAGCTTGTTTTGGCCTCCTCGTCGCTCCTGCGACGTCCGTTCTTCTTTCGCTCCTCTCCAACAGCAAAATACCCCTTGGGGAGGTCGTCGGTGACCCTCCGGAGTAAGCGCATCTCGAGATCACTCCAAATCGCGCCAAATCACCTGAAATGCGACAAAAACAACAAATCGTGAAAAGCATCGCAATATCGTCGATATATCGTGAAAAACATGATTTGGGCGATCAAAATGGCATGCAAACATGCGGAAAAAAAGTGTAAAATAAGGAGTGATCATCATGCAGCAAATACATAACTACTTACGTCTAAGCACAATACGTATCTACGTACGAGCACATACTCACACGTACTAACATATAGGTCATATAATAGGCCTACCCACTTAACTATACGTACACCTATTATTATCACACCTATCAAACACATAGCTTTACCAACATATTATTCGACCATTATAAGTATCTCCAACTACATACACCCCATTAGATATTCCAACACACATATCTATAATTACTAACACACAAACAACTTCATAACATCACGAATAACTCTGGGTATGTATATATCACACAATAGGTAAACATTAATATACTATAGGGGAGTACACTCATTCAAGCCCACATACTCAACTTAGGTTCATGCACCACGACAACATCACCAAGGTCCAAGGGCCTACTAACAAATTAGGGTTGACACAGTCATTGACGAGCACTAAAGCCTAAGCAATAGGGGGTCGAGGTCGAAAGCGTGACTAGGGAAGGATCGTTAAGCACGAGTTCAGATAGGACGACTATAAGGAGACAGCTTGGTTAGGTGAAACAGTGCCTCACTTGTGAATGTTTAGGTAGAGGAAAGGAAGATGTAGCGATATTCTTATAGGATGCAGAAAGAAAATAGTGTAAATAACATAAGCTAAAATACATGAAATTTGAAAACTATTGTACTTCAAGTGTTGGAGTCCTCGTCTGTATAAAAATATGTGGAGATCGATGATTCAAGTTGTTCGAAACAAGGTTGAGTCGAATATACATAATAAGATAAAATGGTTTATTGGCTTATGGAAAATCATCATGAGGAAAGTGAATCATCCACACGAATATTAAGGACGTAGTTTAGAAAATATTATACGGCAGTAATTTAATAATGTTGACAAAAGTTTTGAAATTCAAAGAATGAAATTAAATGAACTGAAGAATTTAAACTCATGTTAAATGCTTTCAAAATCTTTAAGCTAGGGAAAATTTTAAAATAATCAATATTGAAACTACTTTTAGTGGAACCAGGATTTGCCAAAAAGAGAAACTGATTTACACAAAGTTCTTATTATACGAGCACAATGAGCCTGGTACGGATATATAAAAATAATTGAAATTCTATTTAGTTTAGAAATTTTTTCTAAAAGTATGTATGGTGAGCGGAAAGATAATAATAACTTAGTAGTAGAATTATCAAAATTGCTAATAAAGCTTTAAAAACAAATTATGGAGGGTCTTGACCAGGAAATGGTCACGAAATAGTAATTTTAACAAAAATCTGAAATAGGAAAAACGATGAGCATAAAATCGACTTGCTGAGAGCCGAAGTTCCATGTGACTTGAAAAGTATATTAAAAGTAATGCGCGATGTGTCATTCGAATGGCATAATTAAGGAAAGAAAATTATAGATCGAATTGGACAAAATAACAGTACGGTTCAGAATAAACCTAGTATATGAATGGACAAGGCATTTCCATAAGTACGAAAGTATAGGCTGGAAAAACACCTTAAGCTAGTATTCAAAATCTCAACAAAAGTTTTAAAAATTTAAGTCAACGAAAGAGTATGAAGTCTAAGTATATATATTAAAATTTTCGAACAAATTTAAACTTAGGAAAAAAGGAAATCGAAAAAAAATAATTTCAGGAGATTCAAGTTTTGTAACGGAGAGATTCAAAAATTGACGACGATCGTCATGAGGCGATCTCGTGAATCGCGGCAAGAAAAATGGTCGGATGAACAAAACATACAAACGCCTAGGATGTGGCCAAGGAAAATCTACAGGGAAACTCCTACAGTCGACCAACTAAAGATTAAGAAACTAAGCGCTAAGACTTTCTAAGGAGCTAGACGGTAATGAAATGCGTTCAGCTTGGTCCGTAATCAATGAACCCAAGCGAACGGCTAAAGAAATCCTAAAAGTCTAATATGGTCAGAGTCAGGCAAGAACCACTATGGTAACTCCTACGACGATTAAATCAATTCCTAGCATGGAGTCAACTAACTATCAGGGGCCTCTAACTAGCAAGTACAGATGTCCAACTAAGTCTTCTTACCACCTAGTGACATAGGAAAACGACTAGATAGGCTCAAGGCTTATGACTCGGATGTTGCAATTTATTGAATGGACATTCCATAGTTATTATCGTTGTTCCGATAATTCGCAGTTGCAAAACGGAGACCTACATGGGCCACCAACAAAACCTGTCACGCCCTGCTTCCCAAAAATATGGAGGCGAGACGTGAGTAGGTCTGCTCAGACTTGAAGCTGCAAAGCTGCAAGTCCGATAAGCGTCAATTAACTTTAAATAGCAGGTCCTTGCAACGCGAAACGAAACAAAGATAATAATAAGGAATTGAGACAAAAGAGAAATCTCAGAATATCCATAATAATAAACTCCAACATCGCAGAAAAGCCATCAGGCTAAAAGAAAAGAGTCTAAAAAGAAGCCCCAGCATGGCCAACAAAAGTACAAAGTACAAAGTAAAGGTGCCACGCACCGACAACTAACAGAAATCCTAAAATAAAAGAGAGCTCAGCAAGGTCACTAAGACTGGTCACCGGTATCCACAAACTCCTCCTAGAAAGGTAAGGGCTCAGGCTCAGCGTCAGCAATTACCACATACTCAGCAACGGTCTCTGGCTCAGGGTCTAACACGTGACACCCAAAAGAGCAATGTGCACATGTCAGCAAGTCTACAAGAGACTTGTGCAAGGAAACTGAAAGTGAAAGTAAAGCAACCTAGCATTTCTAGCATGATGCAATGACATGGCAGATATAGCATGAGTGCAACAAGTAAAGTAAAGTACGAGCATGGCATTTAAATCATGGCATGGATATCAAATTTTACAAGAAACATTCACAAGGACAAGGACAAGTCTAGTAAGCACGTCGTGCACAGAGATTACGCCTTTTGGCTAGAGTGGCTGTGCGGGCCAACTCCTAAGCTCAAGTGATCGCTTATCCCTACCCCTCCACGTGTATCGGGCATTGGCTTTTGACCAACATATGAGGATCGCTTCTGGATCATGAGCCAGGAAGTGTTTTTCATGATGGCATAGGGGTGCACCTAGCCAGAACAAGGATGTACAAGTATTGTAGCGTGTGCTACGAATGCAACATTCAACTTGGATGACATGTAAGATGCAATGCATGGCAGATAACAATTTAAGTGCGTACAGATACCAAATTTAAACATGGCAGATATCAATGCATGAATGACATGGCAGGGTGACAGATCTAGCTTCGTTGTCAAGCTAGATCTTAAAGTTGCGTCTAGACAACTATCATTTCACTGTCTAGTCTCTTTTACGCTAAAAACAAGGAAGTGACCTAAGACATGGACCTAAGCAAAAGTTGGCAAGTTTCACTTGCCTGCAAGTCTGACGTCTGAAAACACCGTCCAAAGAGTCCAAAGTCACAAATAATCTACGTGCACAAGTCCACCAGCATACAGTCCCATATTATTAATCTTGATTAGTGAATTTAAAACACTTTTAAAACATCAATTTTAGTCTTGTTTAACAGGCAATAGGTTGGGAGTTCTAGGGGTGCAAAGCGTTACCTCAACACGACGCGAAAGCTACACTTGCGTTGGGTAGCGACGCCAGGGGTTGGAATAAAAGAACGCGCTCCTAGTCCAGATTCCCAAAATAGATTCCTTGCTGGCCAAGTCTAGGCAGCAACCAGATCAACGAACCAAGATTCCAAAGCTAGAACGTGCGACGACGGGCTATGACGTATCGCAACGTTGTAAACGGCAAATCCACGAAGAGAAGACACCTAGGTGGGAACCACAGTAGTGCTAGGGGCCAATGGGGGAGCCACAATACCTCAGGAGAACTTGGCGGGCCCACGGTGGAAAGCGGTCCGAGAGTTGCGACGTTGCGACGAACGTCGCTCAGTCAGACACGGGCCGGTGCGAGGGGGTCTCTCGGTCAGACACTGCGGACGGGCTGTGCAGCGCTTGCAGAGATGCGGGGTCGGTCACAGCGGGCCGCTGCGGAGGAAGTCTTCGGTCGGACACAGCGGGCGGGTCGGTCAGGCGCTTGGGGGCGGGGGCTGCAACGTTGCAAGTTGCAACGGAGCGGCGATGCGAGCGGTGCGGGGGATCGCTTCGGTCGTAGCGGGCGGATGCGGGGGTCGATGCGAGGCTTGCGAAGTGGGCGGCTGTGCGGAGCGGGGAAGCGTGCGGAGCGGGCGGTGCTCTCGGTCAGACCGAGAGAAGTTCTCGGTCGTGCGGGGGCTTGCGGAGCGGGCGGCTGTGTGATGCGGAGCGGAGCGGGTGCGGGGGTTTGGCCTTGGTCAGACCGAGGGAACGGGGGCAAAAACGCCGGTCGGGCACTGGGCGGCTGAGCAGCGGTTGCGACGAACGTCGCAAGCGAGATTGGGGGGTTTTGTGACGGCTTGGGTTAATTTCTTGTGAAAATGAGTTAACATAGGGGTTGTTTATATAGTATAGAGGGGTTGACTTGGTGTAGGGCTAATTCTAATAGGATTAGGATTTAAAAGTAATTAAAAATCAAACTCTCTCTCTCTCTCTCTAACCCACGCATGGCTAGGGTGCGGCCAAGATGAGCTAGGATTTGGCCCAAAAATAGTTTGAAGTATTATAATCTAATAAAAATTTTATTTGGCTAAAAATACTTTAAAACTTAGTTATTAAAAAAATATTATAAGCTTTGCTAAAAATGTAAAATAGGTCAAATAAACTCCAAAAATTGTAAAATAAATATTGGGGTGATCGGGACGACGAGAGAAGGAAAACTAAGAAGACGGATCTCAATTTTAACGTGGAGTGACGAAACTAAAAATAGGAACGTCTTACGTCAAAAGTGAAAATCACAACGTCTCCTCGAATAAGATCAAATCGTGGGAGAACGACCCGAGAAATGTTGTTCCAAATTAGTGTCATAATTTAATACTCTCAGATACGTTCACAACGACATATCACACCAAAGTGTTCACAAACAAACAAAGTCTAAAATGAATACGTGCACAGTCAAAAGCACGTGCACGAACAAGGTACGATCGGAAAGCGACCGTTACAAATCAACATGTCGTCCACATATAATAGTAAGTAAATAAATGACGCATCATTAAGTGTATGGACATACACACATTGGTTACTTAAACATCGCTCAAAGCCTACACTCACCATGAAACTATCAAATCGTATGTACCATTATCTTGAACTCTGTTTCAGTCCCTACAACGATATCTTGAGCTTGCACACCATCTTCTCATTTCCTTCTACCTCGAATCCCTCTGGTTGGACCATATATATTTATTTATCTAGCTCTCCATGTAGGAAAGTTGTCTTCATGTCTAGCTGCTCTAATTCCAAGTCCTGTGCAGCAACCATTACCAATAACACATGAATATATGTGTGTCGCACTATATGAGAAAAGATCTTGTTGAAGTCTTCTTATTTCTTATGTATAAAATCCTTGGCTACAACACGCGCCTTATATCTAATTTGTCTGTCATCTTCTGTAGAACCCTCTTTTAATTTATACACCCACTTACAGCCAATCGTTGTCCTATCTTTGGGTAATTGAACTAGCTCCCAAGTTTTGTTCTTGTGGAGAAATTTCATCTCATGTACCATGGCCAACCGCTAGTTTGCATCTTCCTTAGACTGTTAGGCTTACTTAAAAGTATTAGTTTCTTCATACTCAATATTCAAGGCATACACTTGCATATCATCAAATGCAAAAGAAGATGCTAAGTAAGTCCATTCACTTAATCTTTGGGTCGACCTCCTGATTCTGGTAAATCTGTGAAACTCAAATTTTCTCCTTGGTGTGGAACCTTGTTCTCTAGAACTGGAGTGTGAACTTGATCTGGCTATGTAGTCTTTAGATCCTGGATCATCTTTGCAGCTTCCTTCTCTATGTTGTGGGTGTGGAGATCAATATCTAAATCGAGTTTGTAAAATTCTGAGTCACTATTTGATTGAATCACTTCCAGCCTGACCATCGTGATTCATCAAATGTGACACGTCTATTGAAGAATGTCTTGTTGGATTCTAAATCAACAGTCTATACCCTTTCACTCCTCTAGATATACAAGTAGAACTACTTTCCTAGCTTTTGAGTCCAACTAATTTCCTTTTGTAGCGCATATGATGGGCACTCAAAGACTCATAAGTAGGAGTAGTATCCAACTCTCCCTGTCCACACTTCCTCTAAGATCTTGAAGTCAATCACCGATGATAATAACCTGTTAATATGATGCAAAGCTGTAGTGATGGCTTTCCCCAGTAATCCTTTAGAAAACATGCAGTCAACCTTAGGCAGTGGCACTTCTCCATCAACGTGCGATTCATCCTTTCAGCTAATCCGTTTGATTGAGGATCACCAGGGGTAGTGCCATGTCTCCAAATACCCTCTGCTTTACAATACTCTGTAACTCTCTTGCAGTGTACTAGCCACCATTGTTTAATCTAAGATTCTTCACCACTTGCCCTAACTACTTCACTACTAAGGCCTTTCGGGCCTTGAACTTCTCAAAGACTTAATCTTTTGATTTTATGAAGTAGATCCAAGTCTTTCTAGAGAAGTCATCGATAAAGGAAACAAATACCTTGCTCCCCCTCTTGAAGCTACTGACGTGGGCCCCCAAATGTCTGTGTGCACATACTCGAGCAGCCCCTTGCTATGATGATATGTTGTTGCGAACTGGGTCTTCTTCAGTTTTCCTTCCACACATTTTTTTCACTAAATTCAAGACTCTCTTTTACTACAGGAAAAAGGGGCTTACTGATGGCAATCATCGTTAGTAAAAGTACAAATACCGTCAGTGTAAATTTTCACTTACGGCAAACACCCGTCAGAAGCTCCATCAGCAGATTTAGGTAATTATAACAGTTACTGACGGCTCAGTCAGTAAAAATCACTAATGGTTTCACTTACCGTCAGGAACAGTACACGTTTCACTAATAGAACCATCAGTACAACAAAAACTTTTGTTGACGGTTTCGTCAAAAATAAATAAATTTTTATAACATACAAATAAATAAAGATGACGGTTCTTTCGGTGAGGAGAAGACTTGTGCTGACAAATGTGTCATTAATATTTAAATTTTTTAAAAAGGTTACTACATAACGCTAACGACACGTCAGTAAACACCCAAAGTATAGCTGACTGAACCACCAGCTATATTATAATTATCATTGACTGGCCGTCAGTAATATTTAACATTTTAAAAAAATAAAGTTTTTATAATGACGGTACCGTCAGTGAAATTGAAAATTAAAAAATAAAATGTAAAATCAAAATACAATAATACTATTCCAAAATAACATATATTTTTACAAAAGAAAAGCTAACGAAAGAAAGAAAAAATTTAAAAAATAAAATTTAAATTCAAAGTGCACTATGTTGCAAACTTGGTGGCTATGGAATCCATAGCCCTGTATTTATAGCAATAGGGTTACATAATGGGTGGATACCCACTAACGGGTTGGGCCATCAAAAGCCCGTTTATAACACTTCCCCTTATCCATCCATTGTTGTAAACCGTGATGAACACTTCAGGGTTCACAGAGCTTATCTGATCATGGGTCTATGGATACTTCTGGATCCCAAGTTTAAGAGTACTTGCCTCGTTAAAACCTTTACCATGGAAAACCCAGTGGGAAAAACCAGTGGCTAAGGGAAAAGAGTACAAGTCTCTGTAACTTCCACTGATCGATGGATATCACTAGAGGTGGATACTCCTGGATCCTAAGTTAGGGATAGCTGCCTCGTTAAAACCTTTAGCTATGGAAAACCCAGTGGGAAAAATCAATAGCCAAGGAAAAGAGTACAGTTTCCGTAACTTCCCCGGATTAGTGGAAGTTTTTAGGGGGTGGATACTTCTGGATCCAGAGTCAATGAGGTTGCCTCGTTAAAACCTTTAGCTATGGAAAACCCAGGTGGAAAAACTAATAGCCAAGGGAAAAGAGTACAACAGTACTTTTGACTCCCCCTGATTTGTACAAGCTGCAGGCTTGCAGATCTCCTAGGCAACTATACATCAATATCTTACAGTGTTCCGATAATAAGTACAAAGTACAAGGCATCGCTCACCTATACAAGACATCGCTCATCTATACAAGTATCGCTCATCTATGCCAGCTACTGAATCTGAGGGAGCTCTTCTAAAGAGGAGTGGTCTGCAGACACAGTAGGTAGCACCACATCTCTGACCCAGTCGTCACTATGTCTGCGAGGTACTGCAGGACCTGGCTGTGCGTACTTATGATTTGCTTCTTGGATTGATGAGCCTTTCGGGATGGTGGGATTGATGTTGCCTTGGAAGCATGCTTTGATGGTCTCTAGGAGTTGGTCACTTCTTTGTTGCAGTCATCGCGATGATCTGTAACCTGTATCTGCAAATACATTTAACATGTTAGATGATCCTTGACCCTTGGTGGTAGCGCAGAAGCTATATATCTCTGGTCCAGTAGTGCGCTGCAGGCGCTGCACTGTATCTGGTTAAAGAGTTTACTTCCAGATAAAGGAGTGTACAAAAGACATTTGAGTAAGGCACTTCAGGACCTAGCATATCCTTCCCCTCTTCCAGCGAACGAAAGGGGTCTTAATGTGCATCCATACAACCAGTTGGTGTATTATTGGTTTGCAATTATCCATGTTTCTTCATCAACTGGATGATTATTCATCTGCTGGATGGTTATTCATCTGCTGGATGATTATTCATCTTCTGGATGATGGTCTCATCTTCGGGATGATGGTTCATCTTCAGGATGATGGTTTCATCTTCTGGATGATGGTTTCATCTTCAGGATGATAATTCATCTTCAGGATGATTATTCATCTTCAGGATGATGGTTTCATCTTCAAGATGATTATTCATCTTCAGGATGATGGTTTCATCTTCAGGATGATAATTCATCTTCAGGATGATGGTTTCATCTTCAGGATGATGGTTTCATCTTCAGGATGATAATTCATAAGGGTATGTTGTCACATCATCCATAGCAACATAGCCTAAAATTATCTTTGCCAATCGCATGGGTTTTGCAATCATGGCCAAGGAGCCTGATGCATTAGTTTAATTAATTTTGTAAGTGAGTTAAGCTCATCTTACATGGTTACTTCCTGGTTTCTGCGAAATAAACCTCTAAGCTATAGCATTTTGCTTATAGCGTACGATTTTATTTATTTATACAATACTCGGTAACCCACGGTTTGATATCGTTTGATATCAGGACTTCAGGTCTAAACACTTCACATTTCATAAGTAAGTCCAGCTCAACTTATTATTGCCTCGTTCCACATAATTTGGCCAAATTTCTGCGTTTGCTTCAGGAAACGGAGATTGTGAACGATATCAATGGCAAAATGAAATGTGAGTAATTGTCGACAAGTGTGTATTATCCAAATACCTCTCCGTGTACGTACATTATTCAATTTTATTCCAGATTTATCTCTTCAGGAGGTTTTGGAAAGGGAGAGGGTAAGGAGATGAGCTCACTTTCATGTGGTGGTATTGTTTTAGGGTCTCGTGATATGTCCTCTCATCCATTGAGGATATCCACTTCTGCTACTGGTAGATTGCATCCATTATAGTTGGTATGTCAATCCTAGCTGGATTTATAGTAGCAGGGATGTGTGAATTTGACAATATTTATATTGTCAGTAGCTATGTCTGATAACTGTTTAATAGTTTCATAAGTGTGGATCTTCATGATCTCATCACTATTCATGATAATCGGATCATAGGTATTAATGTTTTAAATGGTCAAATTGAGCTTCAGGCTCATGGATGATTATTGTATTTTTGTTAAACCTAATACTAGGGAATTAAGGTTATGAAGGATCTTCAGGATCACATCAAGTCTTTAAAAGAGGGCCCATCAATGCACGTCTTAGGAGAAGTCATTTTAAATGCTTCCCCTATTCAGAGTGCTCAGAATCAATTTATCTGGGATAATTACTTCTAATAAATAGTTCTGTGTTCTGATGGTACATAGTGGTGATATGGGGATGTGTACTCATTATGGCTCCATCGATAAGATGTGCACTAAACGCTTCCCCGTTAGGGGTTCTCGGATATATGAGTTGATCTGGCTCATATAAATAGGTTCTAAGGAGGTGTTTTGATGGTTTGCATGTTCCCACATGGTCACCTACAACTGTATTTTTAATGGATAAGTAATCCGTTTAAATCATTTTAATGATTTACATATAACCCATTTCTGGGTGTGAACACAAAACTTCAGGGTGTTCAATTTTCTTCCAGTTGTTAAATATAATTGATTTCCCAGTGTTATCCAAAAATCCGCAATAAGCTCGACTTCAATGAAGTTGAGCATAGAACTGGGGATATGAACACGTCAAGGCTCCATCTATAAGATGTGCAGTAATGCCTCACCCGTTTGGGGATCTCGGAATATATTCATCTAGGATGGTTAATCTCGATGAATAAGTTCCACTGCAGCATTTTGAGGGTGGTATGAGGGTAAGTAAAAGCCCAACCAATATCCCAGTAATGTAATATGTCCGTTGCGATTAATAATAATCTGGACTGCGGTTGGATAATAAGGTTTTGATTATGACCATTTTAAGAGGACAAATAGATGAGTACTCTAAGGTACATCATCAGCCATATGTAGGGAGTGAAGAGAGTCAATGGCATCCTCATTTTAGAAGTATTCAAGATGACAAATCATTCACAGTAAAATGAAATGTGTAAAAAGCATGAAATCAATAATAGATATTGTGGTGATGCATTTAAACACATATACAATGCAAGAGAATACCACTGATAATTATGTTGCAGCAACAAGTTTCATAGTATGATGTGTGTTCTATAAAATATACGTCCACAATTGTGCTCATTTTAGACTCATATTATGACAACAGATCAAATTTATTTTCAAAATTTATTTGTCCTCGGGGAGTAGCGAAATATACATACAGTCAATTTGACTTTCGTCGTTTAGACTAGAAATGTATATATTTTTATATGGCATATGTTAATGCCTATTCATTTTGCAAAAAGCATTATGGGTCTTGTCAGAACTTCTGGTCTGATATTGGGTTGCCATTGCATGCTCCATGTTGAGGTATATCATATCTTCCCTTTCTCATTTAATACAAGACTTCCCCTGTTTTCAGACTTCCCCATTGAATTCATAATGAAAATGAATATTGGTCTTACGAAGTAGACATATACAAGGGAAATGAGTTAGTTTCTATATTTCCACATTTCCAGTTTATAAGAGACTTTTAAAAGTCTATTTGAAACCTCAAGTATGGTCTTCAGGCCATTTTTATTGAGTCATTCAAGTATTGTGTGGATATAGAATCATGCTCTAGGGGAAACAATTACGTGGGTACGAAATTTATAATTTCTCACTTATTTATTAAGCCACGACTTCGGGCGCATGCTTAAAAAATAAGGTTAGATTCAAGAATCATACCTTGTAAAGTGAGATTACTCAAAAGAGTTTGGCGGTGTTATGACAACTGCTGGTGTCAATATTGGTTTATACAAACCATAGATCTGAGAGATCTATTTACCGTGAAATGCGTATTTCTAAAAGAAATCGCATAAATGTTTTTCATATAATCCATCGTACTTGTTAATTTAGGGTGAAAGGGTGTTGACTTTTGATTTGATTTTGAACTTCAGGTTCATTTTGGTTTTGAACTCCAGGTTCATTTTGTCAACTAGGATATGATGTTAAACTCTTTGAAATCATTATTGATTTGTTGACATAAAATGTTGTCATATCATGAGCACATATAATATAATGTAAAGCTTGTAAACTAAAAATTTGTGCTCAATTAACCTGAATTGAAACAAGTATGATGTATACACATGCTATTTATATGCTGCAGGCATTTAAATAATCTCATCGCAGACATACAGTTTTGCTACAGGCATTAAACTATGTCATAGTGATTTTAGCATGCTAAATAAAAATGTCCATCACAGAATCATTAAATATGCGGCAGGCATATAATTTTCTACACATGCATTTAATCACTACAGAAATTTTATAATGGAAATGAAAATTTTTCGTTTAATAATTATTGGACACTAGGCAACGTCATACACCGTTAGGTTAGTTAACTAATGGCAGAGCGGTCGCATGATCTTCCTAATTATTAAACGTGTAATAATCAAATAATCCCAGAAAAAATTACGATGATTTATAAAGCATTAATCAGCTTTTAACGAAGAAAAACTTAATTAAATATGAAAAAGAACTTGTAAAAATAAATTTTTGGGGAAAACCCCAGTTAGCATTTTTAGATGCGATCGTTCGTGCGGACCCGTGCGGGCGGAAAGCGTTTGCGTCGGAGGGACCGCCTCTTCGGGCAGCTAGAGTTTTTCCGTGCGTGTCGTCGCTTCGGGCGGCTAGGGTTTCATCGTGCGCGTCGCCGCTTCGGGCGGCTAGGTTTTCGTCGCGCACGACACCGCTTCGGGCGGCTAGCGTTTGCATCTCGCACGCACGGGGAGGGGGATTTTGCCACTGCCGCGTTGGGCGAAAGCAGCGGCTGCTGTCGGGGGCAGCAGCGGCGTCTGTCGCGTCGTGCGACAGCGCCTGCTGCCCCCCGGGCGACAGCGGTGATTGTCGCCAGGGGCGACAACGCCTGCTGCTGCTCCTGGCGGCAGCGCTGGCTGACTGCCGCCGGGGGCGACAGCGGCACGATGCCGCTTCTGGCGACGTGGAGATCACAATGGAGGGGGGTTTCGTGCGTTCGTGGCTTCTGGCCGCGTAGCGACGAAAAATCCCATCTAGGGTTTCAAGATTTGGGGGAGAAGATCATAAAAATAGGATTTTTATTTTAAAAGAACTATTTTTAGTCTTCAAAACAACATTTTTCATCGTAAAAATTTGATTTTTGTTGATAAAACGTCGATTTTTCATTGAAAAAATTGATTTAACATGCAGATCTAAGTTAAAACTCCGATCTATATTAATCAAAAATAGATCTAAGCATGTAGATCTAATCGTATGCGCATAAAAGTTTAGATCTAGGAAAAAAATTACCTTTAGATCCTACCCGCCAGATCTAGCGACGTTCGGTGAAGGAAGCCCGTTCGCGTCGCGTTCGTCCATCGGCTGGGGATCGGCTCAGCCTCGAGCGTGCTCATAACGTGTTGTAAACTTGGTGGCTATGAAATCCATAGCCCTGTATTTATAGCAATAGGGTTACATAATGGGTGGATACCCATTAATGGGTTGGGCCACCAAAAGCCCGTTTATAACACACTAATATTATTTAAAAGTAAAAATTCAGTTTTTACAAAAAAACCAATGAAAAATAATGAGGCTCAGATATGTCCATTGTAATCACTTGACAAAAAATAGCTACAAGATGGTTGCCTGCCCATACGTGTCTATTGTGTGCCTATATCTGTGTGTAGTATGATGTGTGTGTTGTGTGTGTAGTCTGTGTGTGTATGGGTAGTCTCTGTGTGTAGTCAGTGTGTGTTTGAGTCTGTGTTTGTAGTCCATGTATGTGTATGTGTGGTATGTATATGTACTAGTCATAACACGTGCCCACAGGCACGATTCATTTAAGATTTTCCCCCGCGAAACTTTGTTTCCATAAAAATTATTTACACAGCCAAAATTGCGCGGAACAACAAATTAGCGTAAAATATTTAGCGGCACAGGAGCCCTCAGAGTGGAACAACAAATTCGGTGCGGGCGCGTTCAACACGAACCAACAAATTAGCATAAAAATCGGCACAGGAACATTCGGCGCGGAATAACAAATTAGCGTAAAAAATTTAGGGGCGCCTTCCACTCTTTTTTCACTAAATTCAAGACTCTCTTTCACTACAGGAAAAAGGGGCTTACTGATGGCAATCGTCGTTAGTAAAAGTACAAATACCGTCAGTGTAAATCTTCACTAACTGCAACACTCGTCAGAAGCTCCATCAGCAGATTTAGGTAATTAAAACAGTTACTGACGGCTCCGTCAGTAAAAATCACTGACGGTTTCACTTACCGTCAGGAATAGTACAACTTTTACTAACGGAACCATTAGTACAACGAAAACTTTTGTTGACGGTTTCGTCAACAATAATTAAATTTTTATAACATAAAATAAATAAAGATGACGGCTCTTTCTGTGAGGAGAAGACTTGTGCTGACGGATGTGTCATTAATATTTAAATTTAAAAAAAGGTTAATACATAACACTAACGGCACGTCAGCAAACACCCAAGTACAGCTGGCGGAACCATCAGCTATATTGTAATTAGTACTTACTGGCCGTCAGTAATAATTTAACATTTTAAAAAAATAAAGTTTTTATACTGACGACACCATCAGTGAAATTGAAAATTAAAAAAATAAAATTTAAAATCAAAATATAATAATACTATTCCAAAATAAAAAAATATTTTTTACAAAAGAAAATCAAACGAAAGAAAGAAAAAAAATTTAAAAAATAAAATTTAAATTCAAAGTGCACTAATATTATTTAAAAGTAAAAATTCAGTTTTTACAAAAAACCCAATGAAAAAGAATGAGGCTCAGATATGTCCATTGTAATCACTTGACAAAAAATGGCTACAAGATGGTTGCCTGCCCATACGTGTCTATTGTATGCCTATATCTGTGTGTAGTATGATGTGTGTGTTGTGTGTGTAGTCAGTGTGTGTATGGGTAGTCTGTGTGTGTATATGTAGTCAGTGTGTGTCTGTGTTTGTAGTCTATGTGTGTGTATGTGTGGTGTGTATATGTACTAGTCATAACCCGTGCCAGCGGGCACGATTCATTTAAGATTTTCCCCCACGAAATCTTTGTTTTCCAAAAAATTATTTCCACAGCCAAAATTGCGTGGAACAATACATTAGCATAAAAATATTTAGCGGCACATGTGCGCTCGGTGCGAAACAACAAATTCGGCGCGAGTGCCTTCGACACGGAACACCAAATTAGCGTAAAAAATTGGCACGGGCGCTTTCGGCACGGGCACGGGAAATTATTCTCATCTGTGCCCCATGCATCGAAGAGACGGTGAGCCCCTTGTTGAGGGAGAGATCATTCAATCTCCATCATTAAGTGCAAGTTAAAGATTTTTTTCTCAAATGCATTAATTGCATGCACTGTACTATTCCCCAGAAACGTTCATTCCCCATGAAGTTTCATTTCCCCATAATCTTTCATTTCCCTAGAATTGTTTTTTCCTCCAAAACTTTCCACAAAAAATCTCATCTCAACCATTTATTTCTTAAGATTAAATCCAAGCCGTCTTTCTATCAACATATTTGTCCTAGTCAGCTTGTCCTAGTCAGTCCTAGAATTCAGAAACAGTTGTGTTTTAATATATAGATTCAATCTATCTCTCTCTCTCTCTCTCTGTGTGTGTGTGTGTGTGTGTGTGTGTGTGTGTGTGTGTGTGTAGTTTGTGTGTCTATGTGTATGTGTGTTTAGATAGACCAAGTATAGAGAATATCATTCTTTGGAAATTTTAAACTGTGAGGGATACGATAATAGTACAGAATGTATAGAAAACAAACACGATAGAAAATTATGAAGGCTAAGATAAAATGCAATCAAGAATGGGCAGTTTGTTTGTGTAGTTTTTGCTATGTTTGCATTCCATCCAAACTCACTTTACCATATTTGTCAAAAATAAGATATATACTATCTAGGAAGATTATCATCATCATCGCCTCTACAGAGACACGCATAAACCTAGGAACACATTATTTTAACCAAAACAGACACACACACACACACACATCAGACTACAACAGACACATACATAGACACACAAACTACACAATATAGACATAGTCACAGTCTCACTCACTGACTACACATACGGACTACACATACCCACACAGACCACACACACACAGATTACAAACACAATACACACATCAGACTACTAGAGAAAAGACAAAGACACAGTCACAGTCACACACACTAACTACACATACAGACTACCCACACACACATAAACCACACAAACACAGACCATACAAACACACCACACACACATCAGACTACCACAGATACGGTCACAGTCTCAAACACTGACTACACATACAACCCCACACACACATAGACCACACTTACAAACAACATAAAATCCTAACATGATGTGTAATCAATTTGCAGTCTACAAGGTGAAGAGCAGAAGAACTTCACAATCAAACCCTCTACAAGAGAATAGCATCCATGAGAAAAAACATAATGGCAATAAATTGTAGCAAAGGGTGCGGGGATCATAAACCCACACACAAAGATGGCAACACTTCCTTCTTCTTATACATCCAGTTCATAGCTCCTACCACACATAATTGTATTTATTACTGATACCCCAAACACCTATCAAGGTTAGAAATTTTTTTGAGAAATATTATATGCCCAGTTGCATAAAGAGAAGGGCACTAATGAACAGCCCACAAACACTAACAAGGATCACATCAGCATGCGTTTAATGACCTAACCAACTCACCACACAACTCAACCATTTTTGGATAGTCAAGCTTGCATTTTTCCAACAACCAACCTCTCTAGCATTGCTCACACACACACAAATGTGAACATGAAACAATAAATAGAAACACCATCAATTAGTAGCAATAAATCACACTGCATTGCATTGCATATTAAGAAAAAGTTTTTTTAACAAATAAAACAAATACATACAGACTACACAAACACAACACACATACATAGACACAGGCTACACACACACATTAATTATTGGCACACAAACACACTGAATGACATAGACACACCGACTTGGCACACACGCTGACACACACTGACACACACACACACAAGAATGAGGCTCATATCTGCATATTGTAATCACTTGATAAAGAATGGCTACAAGATGGTTGTCTGTATAAACGCAGACCATCATATTATGCCTGACCATTTTTCTTAAAAATAAGTTGTACACTGCCACAAACTACACACACAGACAGACAGACAGACAGATAGACACACACACAAACACACACACACTACACAACTGCATTAATTATTGGCAGATCATCATCATCATCATCGCCTCGATAGACGCACACCCACACACTGACATGGCGCACGCGCACACACTGACTTGGCACAGACACACACACAAATTGACACAATCACAAAGACACAGACATATACAAACTGACTACACATACAGACACACTAACTTGGCATGCATGAGCGCGTGCACACACACACACACACACACACACACACACACACACACACACACACACACACACACACACACACACACACACACACACACACACAATGACACACATGCACACACAATCATTTTGTCCCCTTCATTTTATCATGTAAGGATCGTCTATGCCTTGCAATACTAACAACGAACACTCTAATGGGGGTGAATAGAGTAATGGCAATAACCATGTAATTAAAATTTAAACTAGCAAATGGTGAATTATAAGTGCAAGAGGAATTTTAACAACACAATCAAGCAAACGATAACACAAAGATTTTACAGTGGTTCCCCAACTTGGGTACATCCAGCCACTCCAAAGTTCACTATGATCCTACACAAGGTAGTGAATACAATCTCACAAAGAGATATGAGCTCTCACAAAGAGAGAACCAAATTCTCACAAAGAGAAACAAACTCTTACAAAGAGAGTACCTAGCTCTCACAAAGAAAGAAACTAACTCTCACAAAGAAAGTTAGGGGTAAACGCTCACAAAGAGAGAAATTAACTTTCACAAAGAAAGTTAGGGTTTCAATTCACAAAGATGAAATAAATACTCTTACCTATGCATTGAGATGAACTTACTCAATATGAAGAAGAAGGCATGGAAGATGATCTCCAAGTGTTGAGATGAGCTTTGATGCACTTGGATGATTTCCCTTGAGCTAGATTCAAAGCATGAAGAGGATTAGAACTATAATGAGGAAAATGAGAGATTAGGAGTGTCTTATTGATTCCGTAATGATCTTCAATAGTTCCAAGAGTTCTAAATGAACTAATCACATTCCTATTTATAAGAAGCCCCAAAAACCCCATTAAACCCAAGCTAGAAGTCAAGAAAAGAATTCTGCAACGGTTAGAATTTGAGATTTTACGGCATCGACATGCGCATGTATAAGGATTGACAAAAGACTGGCTAACAACTAGATTTAATCCCAACGGCTATAATCTGAGCCAGGACAGACAACTGTAGAAGACTACATAAGAGCCTGTACAGTGTGCAGGCACCTGTAAAGACTTCGTCAGGCGACTGTCACATGGGATGGAATGGAGGAGGAAAACACAACATTCACACTTGTGCATTCAGGTGACTGAAGATTAAAGTCCTGATGTAGGAAGAATGATAGGAAACTATAAACTCTACATCATTCGACTGACCCAGAAGATGGAGTGACACCTAGAAATGACAGGATATGTACCTTGGCATACAGACAACATCAGACCAATGTTCAGGCACCTGATAGTAGACATGCGCCTGACAGTAGGACTTCAGTCGCCTGCACCAAAAGCTCAAGAAAAGAGTTAAGAAAATATGACTTGAGTTGTGCATAATAGTCCCTGTAGAAGGCTGGCCAGGCACCTGGTGATCAGCAGTCGCCTGTCCTGCCTTCAGCAGGCGCCTGTTGGAAAGCCAAAAACTTTAATAAGAATTTGTGGCAAGGGGAACCTATAGGATTAGTTTCTATGATAGTCATAAGGCTCACTAAGATGGTTATTGCATATGCATGAATGAGTAGACCATCTAACAAGGCATTACAAAATCCTAGACTCAAAAACAGAAATGCAAGTAAAAGAATTTACATGGATTATGTTTTGCATCTCCTAGAGTCTAAGGCTTCAAGCTCTTGATGCCTTGATGCTCCCCATTATCTTCCAAGATTTGGCACCTTTTGATGAGCTTCCCTTCATCGAATTCCAAGCTTTAGCAATGCTCATCTTGATGTCCATCCTTACACCAAGCCATTAGTCTCCAAAAAACAATTCTTCATTTGATTAACCGTGAGACTAAAACATGATAGCCATTAGCAACAACATAATGTTGTGATTATCATCAAAACAATATTGTCTAAGACACCAATACCTAACACTCTCCCCCTTTTTATGATGACACACATTACGTAAAACATAAATAAATAAAGCATAAGACTAATGAGCTCCCTTACTTATATGCACCAACTAAAAATAGATAACCAATTGCAAATAATCTAAGAATGATCAATAGTGACATATAATAGGCATGGATTACATAAACCAATTGTAATAAATAAATAACACTCTCCACATGTATGGTTTACATAATCCATTATCCATCTCCCATTGTCATTGTCAAAAGGTTGACATCAAACATACAAAAAATAACTCTTGTCATTGACTCCCTTTTAAAAAATGTGACAACATGCAAGATATTAAGAGATGTTTGATACCTAATTGTATATTTAAAGTGGGTAGCAATCACTATCCCATGCCCCCCTAGATCATAGGAAGGGTCAAAAAGTTGACTTCTAGGATCTAATACCAATTGTAAAGAAAAAGTAACTTTACCAATTGTAAATAATAATACTTGGAGCCATGGGCCTAAATTTGTATCAATGCATGGATATATAATGATCAAGTATCATTGATATAAATGATATTGCGAATAGAAAATATAGCGTGAAAAATGTTGGCAACATCAATAGGTTGGGTTTGTGACCATAATTATCAATTGTAAATAATCTAAGTATGAAATCAAAAATAACCCAAAATGAGAGTTAAAATATGTTTTAAAATACTTTAAGCATACATTATCAATTAACCCTCCATTGTCATACACATGGATATACAAAAGAATGTATGACAATGAAATCCCCAAAGTCCTATTTTCATGAAAAATAATTTGAAAATGATTTCAAAATCATGAAACATCATACACAATCAATGGGTATGCTTAAGAATAAACATTAAAGCAAAATACCCATGTTATATGCATATGTGTGAGAGACCTAAAATTAGAGAACCAAACCCAAGAGGAGTTTGATTTTCTAATGTAATCACATGAGGTGATCACATCCCTAACTAAAGAGTTGATGTACCTATTCCTCTCTTACACGTTACACTTAGTGGAAATCCAAAGGCTTAAGAATTTCCTAGGCAATGGTTTTGCATTTGGAAGAGGGGTGGATGTGTCATGCTTAGGTGTAGAAATATATTTCTTGGCATGCAAAGAATGATGGCTTTACTTCTTAGAAAAAAATGAAGCATTTTAATTCTCCCTCATCATCTTGTGATTTACATGCTTCTTGTTAGTGTTATTGTTAAACAAGAAGGCATGGTGATTCTTCTTAGGTGATTTAGCAATATTTCTTGAAATTTGCACCATTTGAAGAATTAGAGGTGGATTTGGGTACCACATTTCGAATATAACCCAAACATCCTCTATGATTTGACGGATGTTATTTTTCCAACAAATCGTGGAGTGAATCTCTAGAATGAATAGAGCTTTTTAGCTTTTGGGATTCTACTTCGCATTTCAACGTAAGTTGTTGAATGCGAGACTCTAAGCTAAGGTTTTGAGCTAGCAATGTTTCATTAAAAATGCTCAATTCCTTAACTTGAGAGAGAAGTGTGTCTCTCTCACTAGTGTCACAAACATGCACATCATTCACATTTACACTAGAAGATTCTAATTCATGCACCCTACTTATAACATCTTTAAATTTTGCGTTTAATTAGAGTATGAGTTGATGCACTTACTTGCCTCGTTGGAGACCACATTGTAGCAATATTCAAGCTCCTCATACGATAGCTTTGACTCCTCCTCATCTTCATCACCCGATTCCTCCTCGCTAGAACTTGATGAAGAATCTTCCCCTTTTGCCATAATGCACACTTCTTCATTGGTGTTGAGCCACGCATCCACCTCTTCATTACTAGATCTTGAAGAGAGATCTTCCAATGTTGTGAAACACATATGGGCTTGCTCCTTGCCATCATCTTCTTCATCACTTTATGCGTCTTCACTTGAGTCATTAAATGTGCCAACAAGATCCTTCTTCTTGTTTTTGTACTTGGAGTTGTCTTTCTAATATTTCTTTCCTTTCCCTTTGTAAGATTCTTTGGAGGGTTTGGATGGGCATTCAATAGAGAGATGACCTTTACCACTGCAAGTATAATAAACCTTGTTAGATTTAGAAGCAAACTTTTGACAAAGAGTTACCTTGCTTGCCCTTGAGGAATGCTCTTAATTGCTTGGCAAGCTCTATGATTTCATCACCACTAGCCTCATCCTCTCCATCTTCACTTGAAGCTTCTTGATGGAATTTCTTTCTCCATTTGATTGGCTCCTTCTCGGCATGGAATGCAATCTCCTTTTGCTTCTCCGGCTTCTCGGGGTTTCATGGTTGAATCTTCTTCTTGTATTGAAGCTTCACTTCATATGCCATGAGATTCCAATGCACTCCTCAATGGTGTATTTGGACATGTCATTTGACTTTAAAATCCAGTTAGCCTTTGACTCCGTTTGTGTGTAAGAGAATCAAAGATCTTTTCCACTCGATCCTCTTGGGAAATCACCTTCCCAAGTACTTCCAAAGTGTTCACAATTTCTGTAAACCTTGTGGACATTTCCGAGATGCTCTCTCCTTCCTGCATCTTAAACAGTTCATATTTAGATCTAAACACACTTTGTTTAGATTTCTTTACCTTGGACGTCCCTTCGTGAGTAATCTCCAATGTATGCCAAATTTCATTGGCTGTTTTGCATCTGGAGATGTGGTTGAACTCATTTGGAGTCATGTCGCAATGGAATGCGTTCATTGTCCTCGCATTGGATTTCATCAAATTCTTCTCTGCCTTTGTCCATGTAGCCACGGGTGTAGTAGGCTTCACAAGAGGAGACTCCATGACATCCCATATGTCTTTACCCTCCAAGTAAATCATAATCTTGAGCTTCCAACTTAGATAATTTGTTCCGTTGAAGTGCAGGGGACAAACTGTTGATAGACCTTCTTCACGAGACATGGATAAAGCGTTGAATGCCGTCGTTGTATATGCTTCAACCTCGATTTGATAACAATAGTAAGGACCGTCTACGCCTTGCACTACTAACGATAAACACTCTAGAGGGGGGTGAATAAAATAATGGAAATAATCGTGTAATTAAAAATTAAACTAGTAAATGCGGAATTATAAGTGCAAGAGGAATTTTAACAACACAATCAAGCAAATGCTAACACAAAGATTTTACTGTGGTTCCCTAACTTGGGTACATCCAACCACACCAAAATTCACTATTATCCTACACAAGGTAGTGAATACAATCTCACAAAGAGATATGAACTCTCACAAAGAGAGAACCAAATTCTCACAAAGAGAAATAAACTCTCATAAAGAGAGTACCTAGCTCTCACAAAGAAATAAACTAACTCTCACAAAGAAAGTTAGGGGTAAACTCTCACAAAGAAAGAAACTAACTTTCACAAAGAAAGTTAGGGTTTCAATTCACAAAGATGAAATAAATACTCTTACCTATGCCTTGAGATAAACTTACTTAATATGAAGAAGAAGGCATTGAAGAGGATCTCCATGTGTTGAGATGAGCTTTGATGCACTTGGATGATTTCCCTTGAGCTAGATTCAAAGCATGAAGAGAATTAGAGCTCTAATGAGGGAAATGAGAGATTAAGAGTGGCTAATTGATTCCTTAATAATCTTCAATAGTTCCAAGAGTTCTAAATGAACTAAGCCCATTCCTATTTATAAGAAGCCCCAAAAAACCCCATAAAACCCAAGCTAGAAGTTAAGGAAAGAATTCTGCAACAGCTAGAATCAAAGATTTTACGGCATCGACAAGCGCCTGCATAAGGATCGATTGGCGACTGGCTAACGGCTAGATTTAATCCCAATGACTATAATCTGAGCCAGGACAGACGACTGTAGACGACTACACATGCGCTTGTACAATGTGTAGGCACCTGTAAAGACTTCGTCAGGCGAGTGTCACATGGGATGGAATGGAGCAGGAAAAACAACATTTGCACTTGTGCATTCAGACGACTGAAGAGCAAAGTCCAGGCGCCTGAAGAATGACATGTGACTGTAAACTCTACATCAGTCGACTGACCCACAAGATGGAGTGATGCCTAGAAATGATAGGATACGCACTTTGGCATACAGCCGACTGCAGAACAATGTTCAGGCGCCTGGCGGTAGTCATATGCCTGTCAAATGGACTTCAGTCGCCTTCACCAAAAGCTCAAGAAAAGAGTCAAGAAAATATGACTTGAGCTGTGCATAACAGTCACCTGTAGAAGGCTGGCCAGGCGCCTGGTGATCACCAGTCGCCTGTCCTGCCTTCAGTAGTCGCCTGTTGGAAAGTTAGAAACTCTATTGAGAGTTTTTGGCAAGCGAAACATATATGATTGGTTTCTATGATAATCCCAAGGCTCACTAATATGGTTATTGCATATGCATGAATAAGTATACCATCTATCAAGGCATTACAAAATCCTAGACTCAAAAATAGAAATGTAAGTAAAAGAAATTACATGGATTACATTTTGCATCTCCTATAGTCTAAGGCTTCAAGCTTTTGATGCCTTGATACTCCCCATCATCATCCAAGCTTTGGCACCTCTTGATGAGCTTCCCTTCATCAAGTTTCAAGCTTTGATAATGCTCCTCTTGAGTCCATCCTTGCACTAAGCTATTAGTCTCCAAAAACTATTCTTCATTTGATTAACCATGAGACTAAAACAAGAGAGTCATTAGCAACAACATAATTTTGGTATCATCATCAAAACAATATTGGTCTAAAACACCAATACCTAACATATCATGGGATTTTTAAAAATAAATTTCTAAGGTTTTTTGTGTTAGGGTTCTTAGTCTTAAGACAGAGGATGTGAGGCTTAAGATTTTGATTCTACTTAGTATTTCTTATTAGAAATTTACAAGGGATAGATAATTAGACAATAAGAGAAATTTATTGAGATCATTAGCTTATATTTTTGACCACAACTTATATGCTCTTAGTTAAATATGATCACTTAGCTTAATATCTATAAGTTTACCACTTCTCTTAATATCTATAAGTTACACACATCAAATTACTTCTCAAAATAATTTCCTCTAATTGTGAGAAGCCTAATCTAATATGAAGTTATCCTTGATATTCTACTGGTAAAAAGATATGAAAATATGATTTGCGAGTCCCCCTAAAAGAAAAATGACAATGTAAACTCATTTAGAAAACCTAAATTCATACCCAAAAATATAGACAACAGATTGATTTAAAAATTATTACCTGTCTAAATCTAGGTTATAAACAATTAAGAAGTCTGAATTTTTCCAGCCCAACCTACTTCTTCCTTGTTATTTTAATAAATAAGCACAACATAAACAAGTGGAATACATGGCCGATCCAAATTAGCCATGTAAAGGACATGATGGGACACAAGTTATAGATGGGCAAGCTTGTCACGCCCCGCTTCCCATAATACTTGGGAGCGAGGACGCGAGCGAGCCCGCTTAGGTTGGAGCGATGGAACTCGAACCCAATAAGCGTCTGTGAAAACACCATCCGCAGGAACTTGCATGCAACTCAGAACAACAGAAATATTAAAGCCAACATCCAGATAAAGTACACAATAATAAAAGGGCCCCAAGCTTGGCCTACACGATAGCGATACAGATAAAGTGGGTACACACCCTACAAACAACAGCGGTGAAAAGTAAATAGCTGCAACGGTGATAATTCAGCAACTAGTCCACGGTAGGGTGGACTTCAGGATCAGCAGAATCCTAGTCAATTGGATCACTCTGATCCTACAACTCGTCCTCCAGATAACATGTCTCGTAACCTGACATACATTCAAACAACATGAATGTATGTCAGCAAGGGTCTGCAAGTAGATGTCAGATGATCCAAGGCAAGATATATAACAAGTTATATATGGCAGTTTTACAGCAGCTAAAGGAATTTACACTAGCATGTATTTAATTGAACTGAAGCAGTTAAAATAATTATGACAAGTTACACTAGCATGGTAGTTAAAGCAACAAGTTACTTTAGCATGGCAGTTAAGTTATAAAAATTAACATGGCAGTTGAGCAATGTAACATCAGTCTGTAATTAACTTTCTTTTTCAATTATTTAACTGTGTGTGCAAGTCGACTAAGACTCCTGCCGTTAGACGAATAGTAAATAAATACACCTTCAAGTTCCCCAGAAGGCGACCCGTTTACTATCGGCTAGTGCCCGGGAACCAACCCTACCCACGTGTAATTCCTGAACCACGAGCCAGGATGCTAACCGTCATATACTGGAACACGAGTCCAGACTAGTCACAAGTGACCGACGAGAATAGCCAGCGAGTGCCAACGGCATGTAACTATGAGAGCCAACGGCATGTGACAACGAGAGCCAACGGCATGTGACAACGAGAGCCAACGACATGTAACAACGAGAGCCAACGGCATGTAACAACTGATAGCCAACGACAACTGGTAGCCAACGACAAGTAACATCTGGTAGCCAATGGCAAGTAACATCTGGTAGCCAACGGCAACTGGTAGCCAACGGCATTTAACATTCTATAAGTATCAACAGTTCTAAACTTAACCATACATGTCCAGAAACAATACCATTCACAAAGTGTGTTCATTTTGATTATTAAGGGTTCCACACACACGCACACGAGTTTAAGTCTAGCATTTCTAGAAAGTGTGTTTGTGTCAGCAATTAAGTGTACAACATCAGATATCACAAAAACATAAAATAACTGCACGCTTGCCTGACTGGGACAGTTTAGGTTGTCCGAGTAATGGTAGGAAAGTTTGCGACGTATCTGCGTCATTAAATAATAACATTTAATATAATTAGTAAAAGTGCTGAAATTGAGAATTAACGAATTTGATCAGAAAGTTAATTATTCTTGTTATTGTTCTAAATTAAGATATATTAAATTATATGCCGTTGGGTTATATTTTTAGTTAAGAATACGGTGGAAGTAGTTTCACGTGTCATTTCACGCGTAGATTTTTAATTATACCACTTTACATGAAAATGGCCTAATGATTACCTAACTTCAAATCTTCACTATAAATCGTACACTAGCCCGATTTTAGTGATTTTGGTGTCGTTGGGTTCGTTTTGATGGAAACTACGTTACGATGATATATGTTCTCTGTTTTGGTTAAACATATTAGTAAATTAGATATATTGCGAGTTAATCACAAAATTAAGTTAATCCCAAAATTAGGTTCGTCTAATTTTATGGGGCTCACTGGCTAGGGTGGTGTTCATATGGTGTTATACTAACATGATACACTCTATTTTACTCTAGTTTTATTACACTCACATCATTTACAATTAACAACATGCTGAAATATAACAACTAACCAATATTAACAATTAACTAATTAACTAGGCTAATCACATGATCAAACATGATATTAATTATTCCACCCACTAGCAGTAACAAAGTTTGGCTTGGGTAAAAATATAACATGTTAAAACTACCTCTAACATTATTTAGCTCTAACAAGCTAACATTAATTCGAATACTAACAACAACTTAACTTTACTTAAGCTAATTACATGGTTGACAGGGTATTAAATATTCCTACCTACTAACAGTAACTTTGACTAAGAGTAAATATAATAACATCTAGGTATCATTCCTCTCTCTTCATTTCTTTATACTCTATTTCTCCATCTCCCTTATCTCTCCATGTCTCTTTGTCCCCTCTGTTCTTTCATTCTCTTTTTATATATTTTTTTGTTTTCAACATTTTGATTTCCAGCAAGGCAAGAACCACGCAATGGGGGCAAGGGGACTCACGCACGGAAGTAGCGCCGGCGACAGGTGGCTGCTCCGGCGGGCAGGCGACGCGGTCCGGCGACAGGCAGCACTCCTGGAGGCGGCGGCGGCGCGTAAGGGTGGGGGTCGGCCAAGGGGAGGAGGAGATGAAGTAGAAGAGAGGGTTTTGGGGTTTTTAGAAGTTGTTTGGTTTGAAGTATTGTTTAGATTTCCTTGAATCAGAAATGGTTTTTGTTTTGATTCGAGTTTTGGTTTGTGTTTGAATCTGGAGTATGCTTTTTGGATCTGAAATTCCTCTGTTTCAATTCAATTTGAGTTGATTTGTTGGAGGGATTTGATTTTGGGAAGATGATGGGTTTGAGGGCTGATTTGGTGGTGATGAACAAACTCTCATTTGAGAAATTGAGGCTGATAGGGTTGGGGATTTGCAAATGATTTTTGGGTGAAGTGGGTTCTTGGGTTGTCTGATGAAATGGCAGATGAAGATGTCGCCTTAAGAAGAAGGAGCAGGGAACGATTTTAATTTTTGTTAGGTTAGTGATTAGGATAGAATTAAATGATGTTTGTTGACTATAAGGGGAAAGTATCTGACTGACTAACAACGTGAAGAACTTCTCCTCTCAAAATCTAAACGTGTTTTTGAATGAAGAGAAAATAATTAATAAATTAATTAAATTTTAAACATGAATATTAAAAAGTAATTAAATTAAGGTTTTTAATGAAACGTGATGGTTAATTAACGACTATACGGTAAAAACATAAATACAGAGTCGCGCATATGTGACAAGAAACGTACAGACGAAAAGTCAACCAGACGACTGAAGGAAAAAAATACCGGTACATACGAACTAAAGCACGGCTAAAAATACTGGTCGTTACATTCTACCCACCTTAAGAAAATTCCGTCCTCGAAATTCTTATCAACTAAGGAGCAGGAAATAAATATGGATAACGCTCGCACATCTCGTCTTCCCGCTCCCAGGTAGATTCTCCTGGCGAGTCGCGATGCCACATTACTCTGACTAGGTCAATAGTCTTGGTCCTGAAGACTTTCTGACGTCGATCTAAGATCTCCACTGGTTGTTGTTCATACGTCAGATCTGGTCGAACTGTGATCTCTGAGTAGTCCACAGCGTGTGAGGGGTCGCTGATATAACGACGCAGCTGGGACATATGAAGGACGTCACGTACCCCCACTAAAGATAGTGGTAGTGCTAAGCGATAAGCTACCGCTCCAACTCGCTCTAGCACATCGAAAGGTCCAATGTATCTCGGACTAAGCTTGCCTCGCTTCCCAAATCGAATCAATCCTCGATTCGGTGAGATCTTCAGGAATACATGATCTCCCGGCTGAAATTCCAGTGGACGCTGTTTAGCATCTGCCCAATGCTTGTAACGGTCGTGAGCAATCCGAAGCTTGTCTCTGATATCACGCACAACATCCACAGCCTCAACTATCATCTCTGGTCACAACAATTCTCTATCACCAACGTCATCCCAACTCAGTGGGGATTGACATTTCCTCCTATAGAGAGCAGCACATGGTGCCATGCCAATGCTTGCCTGGTAGCTGTTGTTGTAGGAGAATTCCACCAGATGAAGATGATCCTCCCACGAACCCTTGAGATCAAACATGCAAGCTCTTAACATGACCTCCAATATCTGGATAGTGCGCTCCGACTGTCCATCAGTCTGCGGGTGATACGCAGTACTGAATTTCAGATTGGTCTGCAAACTCTTCCAGAATTGAGACGTGAATCTTGTGTCCCGGACGGAAACGATACTCATGGGAACTCCATGTAATCGCACAATCTCCTGCACGATTATCGATCACATCACGACGTATACTAGAGAGAAGCTATAAAGGTATAAGAAAGATATTTACCACCATATACTTCTTCGCAAGTATCTCCGTAGCTTGTCCTACTCAGAAAGGTATGAAATGTGCAGACTTGGTTAATCGGTCAATGATAACCCAAATCGCGTCATTTTGCTTGGTGCTCCAAGGTAGTCCAGTTACGAAGTCCATGGTGATGTGCTGCCACTTCCATTCCGGAATCGACAGAGGTTGAAGTAATCCAACAATGCGACGGTGTTCAGCCTTCACCTGCTGACACACAAGACATTTGGCGACGATACGAGCTACGCTCCTCTTCATACCATGCCACCAAAAATTTAGACGGAGATCCTTGTACATCTTGGTACCTCCAGGATGAATGGAATAGGGAGAACTGTGAGCTTCATTCATCAGCTCATCTCTGATATCACCAGAAGGTACGCAGATCCTACTGCCGTATCTCAAGGAACCATCCTCATGGAGGATAAAGTCTGTCCGAAGTCCAGCTTCAACTTGCTCTCGGATCTTCTGCAGTTTGGCATCTCCAGACTGTGCAGCTTTGATCCGATCCACAATCATCGACTGAATCTGCATATTCATCAACGATGATGTGACTCCAGGTAATACAACCTATGTGCACATCCCACACAGATCCTGTTGTAGCCTCCACTGAATTGCGAGAGTCATAACCGCTGGAAGTCTGCTTAAAGCATTAGGTACAACATTAACCTTCCCTGGATGACACTGAAGGTCGATGTCGTAATCAGCCATCAGCTCTAACCACTTGCGCTGTCGCATATTCAACTCCTTCTAAGTGAAAATATATTTCAAACTTTTGTGATCAGTGAAAATCTTCACTTTCTCACTCAGTAAGAAATGTCTCCAAATCTTCAAAGAGAAGATAACATCAGCTAACTCCAAGTCATGAGTCGTGTAATTCTTCTCGTGAATCTTCAACTGCCAAGAAGCATAAGCGACCACATGACCGTGCTGATGCAGAACACATCCAAGACCTTTGCCCGAAGCATCACAAAGATCTCGAATCCTCCAGTCCTATCTGGAATAGCCAGTACTGGTGCAGATGTCAACTTTTCCTTCAAAGTCCCAAATGCTTGCTAGCAAGTGTCTGACCAAACATACTTGACGTCTTTCCTCGTCAGTCGAGTCATGGGCTCTGGTATCCTGGAGAAATCCAGAATGAATCCACGGTAGTAGCCCGCCAATCCTAGGAAACTCCGAATATCTGATACTGACCGAGGAGTAGGCCAATTTCTGACTGATGTAACCTTCTCTGGGTCAACTGAGATACCTTCACTTGATACCATATGTCCAAGAAATGCAATTCGGTCCAACCAGAACTCGCACTTACTTTACTTGGCATACAACTGATGACGGCGAAATGTCTCCAAAACCATCCGCAGATGCTCGGCATGCTCTTCCCCGCTCTTCGAATAGACCAATATGTCATCAATGAATATCACTACGAATTTATCCAGAAATTCGTAGAATATGAGATTCATAAGATTCATGAATACTGCAGGAGCATTGGTCACATCGAATGGCATGACAACGAACTCATAGTGTCCATACTTTGTCCGAAAAGCTGTCTTGTAGACATCCTCATTTTTGACCTTCACCTGATGGTATCCACTCCTGAGGTCCAACTTCGAGAAAACTCGTGATCCACCGAGCTGATCGAAGATGTCATCCATGCGGGGTAATGGGTACTTATTCTTCACAGTGACATTGTTCAGCTCCCGATAATCCACGCACATTCTTCTCGATCCATCCTTCTTCTTGACTAGCAGTACAGGTGCACCCCAGGGAGATACGCTAGGATGAATGAATCCTTTCTGCAACAGATCGTCCAACTGTTTCCGTAGCTCTTCAAGTTCTGCTAGAGCCATACGGTAAGGTGCCTTCGAGATTGGTTGATTATTTGGCATCAGATCAATACTGAACTCCAAAGCTCGATCAGGCGGCAATCCAGAAATGTCTTCCGGAAATACATCTTCGAAGTCTCAAACCACTGCAGGCTTCTCCGGTTCGACTTGCGTAGATGTGAGGATCGCTTCGTTCGGCTGAGCCCGAAATCGGATAGGCTCGAGCGAACGACTACCACTGATGAATTCAAACACCAGGTGGTCGGGAATTTCGAATACTACTTTCTTCTTGTGACAGTCGATAGTAGCATAGAAAGTCCCTAACTGGTCCATGCCGAGAAAAGAAACCCAGTTAAATTGTGTACGAGATAAATATAGACGTTTTGGCCATTGATAGTATTTCCATTATCCTGAAGTTTTGCTAATGCAAGACCTGCATGGGCCACCACAAAAACCTGTCACGCCCCGCTTCCCATAATACTTAGGAGCGAGGACGCGAGCGGGCCCGCTTAGGTTGGAGCGATGGAACTCGAACCCAATAAGCGTCTGTGAAAACACCATTCGCAGGAACTTGCATGCAACTCAGAACAACAGAAATATTAAAGCCAACATCCAGATAAAGTACACAATAATAAAAGGGCCCCAAGCTTGGCCTACACGATAGCGATACAGATAAAGTGGGTACACACCCTACAAACAACAGCGGTGAAAAGTAAATAGCTGCAACGGTGATAATTCAGCAACTAGTCCACGGTAGGGTGGACTTCAGGATCAGCAGAATCCTGGTCAATTGGATCACTCTGATCCAGCAACTCGTCCTCCAGATAACCTGTCTCATAACCTGACATACATTCAAACAACATGAATGTATGTCAGCAAGGGTCTGCAAGTAGATGTCAGATGACCCAAGGCAAGATATATAATACGTTATATATGGCAGTTTTACAGCAGTTAAAGGAATTTACACTAGCATGTATTTAATTGAACTGAAGCAGTTAAAATAATTATGACAAGTTACACTAGCATGGTAGTTAAAGCAACAAGTTACTTTAGCATGGCAGTTCAGTTATAAAAATTAACATGGCAGTTGAGCAATGTAACATCAGTCTGTAATTAACTTTCTTTTTCAATTATTAAACTGTGTGTGCAAGTCCGTGACTAAGACTCCCGCCGTTAGACGAATAGTAAATAAATACACCTTCAAGTTCCCCCGAAGGCGACCCGTTTACTATCAGCTAGTGCCCGGGAACCAACCCTACCCACGTGTAATTCCTGAATCACGAGCCAGGATGCTAACCGTCATATACTGGAACACGGGTCCAGACTAGTCACAAGTGACCAACGAGAATAGCCAGTGAGAGCCAACGGCATGTAACTACGAGAGCCAACGGCATGTGACAACGAGAGCCAACGGCATGTGACAACGAGAGCCAACGGCATGTGACAACTGATAGCCAACAGCAACTGGTAGCCAACGACAAGTAACATCTGGTAGCCAATGGCAAGTAACATCTGGTAGCCAACGGCAACTGGTAGCCAACGTCATTTAACATTCTATAAGTATCAACAGGTCTAAACTTAACCATACATGTCCAGAAACATTACCATTCACAAAGTGTGTTCATTTTGATTATTAAGGGTTCCACACACACGCACACGAGTTTAAGTCTAGCATTTCTAAAAAGTGTGTTTGTGTCAGCAATTAAGTGTACAACATCAGATATCACAAAAACATAAAATAACTGCACGCTTGCCTGACTGGGACAGTTTAGGTTGTCCGAGTAATGGTAGGAAAGTTCGCGACGTATCTGCGTCATTAAATAATAACATTTAATATAATTAGTAAAATTGCTGAAATTGAGAATTAACGAATTTGATCAGAAAGTTAATTATTCTTGTTATTGTTCTAAATTAAGATATATTAAATTATATGCCGTTGGGTTATATTTTTTGTCAAGAATACGGTGGAAGTAGTTTCACGCGTCATTTCTCGTGTAGATTTTTAGTTATACCACTTTACGTGAAAATGGCCTAATGATTACCTAACTTCAAATCTTCACTATAAATCGTACACTAGCCCGATTTTAGTGATTTTGGTGTCGTTGGGTTCGTTTTGATGGAAACTACGTTACGATGATATATGTTCTCTGTTTTGGTTAAACATATTAGTAAATTAGATATATTGCGAGTTAATCACAAAATTAAGTTAATCCCAAAATTAGGTTCGTCTAATTTTATGGGGCTCACTGGCTAGGGTGGTGTTCATATGGTGTTATACTAACATGATACACTCTATTTTACTCTAGTTTTATTACACTCACATCATTTACAATTAACAACATGCTGAAATATAACAACTAACCAATATTAACAATTAACTAATTAACTAGGCTAATCACATGATCAAACATGATATTAATTATTCCACCCACTAGCAGTAACAAAGTTTGGCTTGGGTAAAAATATAACATGTTAAAACTACCTCTAACATTATTTAGCTCTAACAAGCTAACATTAATTCGAATACTAACAACAACTTAACTTTACTTAAGCTAATTACATGGTTGACAGGGTATTAAATATTCCTACCTACTAACAGTAACTTTGACTAAGAGTAAATATAATAACATCTAGGTATCATTCCTCTCTCTTCATTTCTTTATACTCTATTTCTCCATCTCCCTTATCTCTCCCTGTCTCTTTGTCCCCTCTGTTCTTTCATTCTCTTTTTATATTTTTTTTGTTTTCAACATTTCGATTTCCAGCAAGGCAAGAACCATGCAATGGGGGCAAGGGGACTCACGCACGGAAGTAGCGCCGGCGACAGGTGGCTGCTCCGGCGGGCAGGCGGCACGGTCCGACGACATGCGGCGCTCCTGGAGGCGGCGGCGACGCGCAAGGGTGGGGGTCGGCCAAGGGGAGTAGGAGATGAAGTAGAAGAGAGGGTTTTGGGGTTTTCAGAAGTTGTTTGGTTTGAAGTATTATTTAGATTTCCTTGAATCAGAAATGGTTTTTGTTTTGATTCGAGTTTTGGTTTGTGTTTGAATCTGGAGTATGGTTTTTGGACCTGAAATTCCTCTGTTTCAATTCAGTTTGAGTTGATTTGTTGAAGGGATTTGATTTTGGGAAGATGATGGGTTTGAGGGCTGATTTGGTGGTGATGAACAAACTCTCATTTGAGAAATTGAGGCTGATATGGTTGGGGATTTGCAGATGATTTTTGGGTGAAGTGGGTTCTTGGGTTGTCTGATGAAATGGCAGATGAAGATGTCGCCTTAAGAAGAAGGAGCAGGGAACAGTTTTAATTTTTGTTAGGTTAGTGATTAGGATAGAATTAAATGATGTTTGTTGACTATAAGGGGAAAGTATCTGACTGACTAACAACGTGAAGAACTTCTCCTCTCAAAATCTAAACTTGTTTTTGAATGAAGAGAAAATAATTAATAAATTAATTAAATTTTAAACGTGAATAGTAAAAAGTAATTAAATTAAGGTTTTTAATGAAACATGATGGTTAATTAACGACGATACGGTAAAAACGGAAATACAGAGTCGCGCATATGTGACAAGAAACGTACAGACGAAAAGTCAACCAGACGACTGAAGGAAAAAAAATACCGGTACATACGAACTAAAGCACGACTAAAAATATTGGCGACTTCCATTGTGATTTAAATAATGCGTTGAACTTCGGCCGGAACGACAAGAGGTGACCCTGAAGGATCTAAAAGTTCGGTTGTTGACGGTGTTGGAAAATCTAGTTCCACCCCAAATGGTTTTGATTATAATCATACCAAATGTTGAGAGTATTAATTATATTGCTGAAGTGTGTAGGTTGTGCAATAAGCTAATTGCAGATCGTAGCACATTCCGAGAAGAAGAACTATAACTACATAGAAGATGAAGAAGTATTGAGCTCACATTCCACGTCTACTTCTGAAGCTTTAACTTAAGCACAAGAGGAGCTCGAAGATGAAACTCAAAGGCTGTGCTCAAGCTCAAGATAAAGAGGAGCTCAAATTCAAGTGAAGCATATGCAACAAGTTCAAGCTCATCCATGGCTTCAAGTTCTTCATGGTTACTAGTGTGTGCATTATTTTTCATTTTTCTTAGGAATATGTCAAAGCCAAGAAAGAATATGCACAAAAAAAAAGAATTTTTGAAAATGGTTTTGAATTAATGTTACTATTATATAAACTTATTTTCAAATGATATGAGAGCAAAACTTCTGGAGAAAATCACTTTTCAAGAAGGAGTCAACTACCAAACAACCAGGAGTTGACTGCCTATCAGTAGCAGATTTTCTCAGAAAACAGTTCTGGGAGTCGACTTCCAAAGTTGGGAGTCGATTACCAGCAGTAGTGGAATTTCTCAAAATTTGTTTATTTTTATCTCCTTTTAAGATCTTTTTATTTTGGATATTACAAGTTGTTTTTCAAATCCTTTCTACTTCATTTTTTGAATATTCTTAAAAGGATTTTAAAACAACAAAGTTTCTTGATCACATTGAATCAACTAATATTCTTTGTGTGATCAAAGAAAAGATTAATGTTTAGCCACATTGAGCACAATTGTACATTCTTCTTGGCTATAGAATTATTGGGTGTAAAACCAATCTCCACTAACTTATTGTAGTGAAATGGATTCTGATCTTACTTTGAGTCCCTTGGAGATAAGGGTGTTGGAAATCCTAGCTAAGGCTAGGTGGTGTTGTTGTAAATCCTAGTTGAGACTAGGTGGTTGGAAATCCTAGTGGTGGAGCTAGGTCGTTGGAAATCCTAGCGAGTGAAGTTAGGTAATTGTATTGCTAAGCCAATAGTGGATTTAATCTTGATTTGTGACGGTCGGAGACTGGATGTACCCAGGTGGGGAACCAGGATAAAATTGCTTGTCTCTCTGTGTGCATTTTCTGTGATTGATTATTGTCTCCTGCTATTTACTTTACGATACCTTATTTATTGTTTAAGCATATGTCATTTGAAATCACGTGTTAATCTATTCTTCCTCATTAATCACAAGCTTTTATTTCATTCCGTTGTGAGATCGATTTTATTGTTGTTACTCTTTTGATATTAATTGACAATATATCGTCGCATCTTAATTTGGAGATCATCGTGTTGATTAAGGACCAATCGTAGATCACTCTACTTGGCTCCTTAGGCAACATTGGAAGGTACGTTATTCTTTGTGTTGTTAATTTATGAAAAAGTTTTTTTTGGTACTTCAAAAAATGGTTTGCCATCTCCAGTTTTATTCATACAACACTATTAAACCCCCTCTTTTAGTGTTGTTTGTAAAAAAAATGGTTTGTAAAAACACTACAGTTCATGCATGTATGCATAAAAAAGAAAAATTAAAATTCTACATTTCTACCATGCACAATTTTTTTTAAAAATAATTGTATGATAAGAAGCAAAATAAATATATACATATATACATATAAGTCGGTAAGATGTGGAGGCTCATCATTGGCATGGGCCTGATCATCATGTGCGGCTACAATGGGTTGTGCAGATGTTGATGCTCCTGTAGCAGGTGCAAATGTTGATGCTCCTACAGCCGTTGGGATGATGCAATGGAAGAGGTAGAACATGCTGTCTCTAGGACATGCGAAGCTTAACAGCCAAAGGAAATCCAAATACCCAAGATCGAGTAGGTCTACTAGTCACTTTATTCCATAAAGCAGGGTCTGAATAATGGTGGGAGCTGGTGACTTACCCGTGTACTTGTGTCATCCGTTACCGATATGTCACACCCAGCTTCCCAAAAACGTGGAGGCGAAGCGTGAGAAGGTCCGCTCAGACTTGAAGCTACAAAGCTGCAAGTCCGATAAGCGTCAATCAACATTATATCGCAGGTCCTTGCAACGTGAAACGAAACAAAGATAATAATAACGAAAAGAGACAAAAGAGATATCTCAGAATATCCATAATAATAAATTCCAACATCGCAGAAAAGCCACCAGGCCAAAAGAAAAGAGTCTAAAGGCCCAAACATGGCCAACAAAAGTACAACGTACAGAGAAAAGGTGCCACACACCGACAACTAACAACAAAACCTAAAACAAAAGGAAGCTCAGCAAGGGTCACCGGTGTCCGCAAAACTCCTCCTGGGCAAACATGGACTCAGACTCAGCGTCAGCAAAACATCACGTACTCAGCAACGGACTCTGGCTCAGGGCCTAACATGTGACACCCAAAAGAGCAAGGGCACATGTCAGCAAGTCTACAAGAGACTTGTGTAAGGAAACTGAAAGTAGGCAAAAGTAAAGCAACCTATCAGTTCTAGCATGAATGCAATGACATGGCAGTTAAAGTATGAGTACAACCAGTAAGGTAAAGTAAAGTAAAGTACGAGCATGGCATGGATGTCAAGTTTTTCAAGAAACATTCACTAGTACAAGACAAGTAAAGTAAGCACCTCGTGCACAGAGATTACGCCTTCTGGCTAGAGTGGCTGATCGGGCCACTCCTAAGCTCAGGTGATCGCTTATCCCTACCCCTCCACGTGTATATGGACTGGCGTCCATCTTCTGGATCACGAGCCAGGAAGTGTTTTACACGATGGCATAGGGGTGCACCTAGCCGGACAAGGAAACCGGGCATTGGCTTTTGACCAACACATGAGACCCGTTCCCAGGAAGTAGCATTCATGATGGCATAGGGGTGCACCTAGCCGGACAAGAAGTACAAGTACAAGTATTGTAGCGTGTGCTACAAATGCGACATTCAATGCATGGATGACATGACATGGCAAGTAGTAAAGCGTACATGTAAGAAAAGTAAACATGACAGTTTAGTATGTATGATCAACAAGTTAAAGAGTTGGTTCTAGCTTCGTTGTCAAGCTAGATCAATTTATGTGACGGATCTAGTTTCGTTGTCAAACTAGATCAAGTAGGCGTCTAGCCAGCTATCATTTCACTGACTAGTCTCTTTTACGCTAAAAACAAGGAAGTGGCCTAAAAACATGGCCCTACACAAGAGTTGGCAAGTTTCACTTGCCTGCAAGTACAACTTCTGAGCACACCGTCCATCGAGTCCAAAATCACAATATCCTACGTGTACAAGTCCACCGGCCTACATCCATCTTATTGATCTTGATTAATGAATTCTAAAACATTTAAAATACTTTAAAAATACTGATTTTAGTCTTGATTAGCAGGCAATAGGTTGGGGTTCCTAAGGGTGCAAAGCGTTACCTCAACACGACGCGAAAGCTACACTGGCGTCGGGTAGCGACGCCAGGGGTTGGAATAAGAGAATGCGCTCCAAGTCCTGATTCCAATATAGATTCCTCGCTGGAAAGTTCAGAGCATCAACCGGAGCAACGAGTCCAGATTCCAAAGCTAGCACTTGCGACGACGGCTACGATGTGTCGCAACGTCGTACACGGCCAATCGTCGGAGAGAAAGCACCTAGGTTGGGTCCACAGTAGTCCTAGGGACCAATAGGGGACCCACAATACCTCTGGAGAACTTGGGGGGCCCACGGTTGCAAGCGGTGCGACGGTTGTGGGGTTGCGACGAATGGCTCTCGGTCGGACATGCTCGGTGCGGGGGATTCCATCGGTCAGACACATGCGGCGGGCTGTGCAGCGCTTGGGGTCGGTCGCAGTGGCGGGTGCGGAGAAATCCATCGGTTGGTGCGGTAGAGCGGGCTGGTCGGTGCGGGCGACAGAGCGTTGCAACGTTGCAAGTGTTGCAACGTTACGGGTGCGGGCGGGGGCTTCGGTCGGGCACGGTGCGGAGCGGAGCGACAGAGCGGGGCTCAGTGCGGGGGTCGATGCGGAGCGGGGATGCGGGCCAGGCTCTCGGTCAGACCGAGAGCTTCTCTCGGTCGGTGCGAGCGAACGGAGCGGGCGAGGTTGCAGCGGGTGCGAGCGGATGCGGGTGCGGGGAAAATGGCCTTGTTTCTTCGGTCGGAGCGGGGGAAGTTCGTCGCAACGTTGCGACGATTCGTCGCAACGTCAAATTTGAGTTTTGGAAGCGGCTAGGGTTATTTTCTTGCGAAAATAGGTCTTTCTAAAGGTTGTTTATATAGTGTAGATGGGTTGACTAGGTCTAGGGCTAATCCTAATGGTATTAGGAGTTTAAAAATATTTAAAATTCAAATCTCACCATTTCCAACTCACCCAAGGCTAGGGTGCGGTCCAAATGAGCTGGAATTCGGCTAAAAATTATTTAAAACGTTTAAAACTCAAATAAATTTTATTGGGTCGAAAATAATTTAAATCCTAATTATTAAAAATATTATAAACCTTGCTAAAAATATAAAAGTGGTCAAATAAACTCCAAAAATTATAAAATAAATATCGGGATGATCGTGATGACGAAAGTGAGCTAACTAAGAAGATGGATCTTAATTTCGACGTCGGACGACGAAACTAAAAATAGAAACGTCTCCCGTCAAAAGTGAAAATCACAACGTCTCATCAAATAAGATTAAATTGTGGGAAACCGACTCGAGAAATGTCGTTCCAAATTAGTGCCAATATTTAATACTCTCAGAGACGTTCCCAACGGCATATCACAACAAAGTGTTCGCAAACATCCAAAGTCTAAAATAAACACGTGCATGGCCAAAAGCACGTGCACGAACATCGTACAACGAAAAGTGGTCGTTACATCCTCCCCACCTTAGAATAAAGTCTGTCCTCGGACTTTCTATTATATCTAGTCGCTCTAGTAACTACCCCAATCATGTCACATTATAATTCAAACCAGGTATAGTCATTACAAGTGCTTATATATGCACTAGGTAGTCAAACATTAACACTACCAACATGTATATGTATTCACGTACGTTATACACTTATACCCATCATAGTCAGTCAAATTCATACACGTATTGCAATCATATATATATATATATGTATGTATGTATATATATATATGTATGTATGTATGTATATATATATGTATGTATGTATACATACATCCCTTATATAACTATTATTCACAAAACAATAGTTTAGGTACTCATATAATTATAATCTCACCTTAGCAAATACAATCGTTGTTCTTCGTACAGATAACTACCTATGCGCAAACAAAACATGGGTATACTTCTCTAATACTTCCTAGTTTACATCCAACACCAAACACATCAACTCATGTGGTCACACCACACCATTATTAACCAAGCTTCACTATATCTAATATACATTCACCACTACTATATTTTCACAATATATAGTCATTCAAATGTATGCAATTATTTCACCATATATTCACATCATATACGGTCCTATAACTGTATTTACGGCATGCCACATATACCACAGTCACCAATACCTATGACTAAGCACATACTTACCCGTGCATGGTGCACTCCCATACACGCTAACATTTCATTCATATATATACCAATCATACCACTATATGCTTAGCACAACTACACATCTAGTTTAGCTAGTACACATATGTTCACACAGGCAAGTCCTTAGTAAATAACTATACCACAAGACCGACACCTATAACTATATACGGGTGTAGCGACCCACAATCATGTGCGTAGCACGACCAGGCACAACACTCCTATCACTATTCATACATCAAACATTGCTATATGCAAACCACAGACATACATAACAATATACTTAGAGTATACCCACTCAAGCTTGAGTGAGACTCGATACACATATCGGAATACTCTATATACGTAATACGGCATTTATACCTATACCAATACCACTCCAATACCTATATGTCTACCAATGCAACCATATACATACCATAAGTCAGTCACACTTAATGTTTAGTCAGGTATTACTCACATAGTTCAATCACTCTATATACCATAATAATAATACAGGCATCAGCACACATATAATTATAATACACTCCCTAATACATACGCATTCATCGTATAGTCACACATATATACTCACACCATTTCCTACTACTTATAATTAATATACTAACACTTCTACTTCATACATGGTTAAGATATACAATAGTCGTGTATACCTCACGGTATGCATACAACATCCCGTAAAAGCAAGCAATACCAAATCAAAATTATAGTCGTATATCTCTTACATATTCATGCAGCTAATACCTAACTACCTACGTCTAAGCACAACACATAACTACTCACGAGCACATGCTCACACGTACAAACATATAGGTCATATAATAGGCCTACCCTCTTAACCATACGTACACCTATTATTATCACTCCTAGCATACACATAGTTTCACGAATCATTTTATTTCAACCATTACAAGTATCTCTGACTACATTCATAACTTAGGTACATGCACCACGACAACATCACAAGGGTCCAAGGGCCTACTAACAAATTAGGGTTGACACAGTCATTGACGAGCACTAAAGCCTAAGCAATATAGAGGGAGGTCGAGGTCGAAAGCGTGACGAGGGAAGGATCGATAAGCACGAGTTCGGATAGGACGATTACAAGGAGACAGCTTGGTTAGACGAAACATTAACTCAATGGCGATGTTTAGGTTGAGGGAAAGGGAGATGTAGTGATGCTTATATAGGATACAGAAAAGAAAATAGGGTAAATAGCATAAGCTAAAATACGTGGAGTTTGAAAACTGTCGTTCTTCTAAAGTTGAAATCCTCGTCTGTAAAGAAATATTTGGAGATCGATAAAACGAGTTGTCCAATTTAAGTTTGAGTCGAATATTCATAATAAGAGAAAATGGTCTATTGGTTTAAAAAAATCATTATAAAAGGAAGTAAAATCATTTACATGAATATTAAGGACGTGGTTTAGAAAATTTTATACGTCAGTAATTTAATATAATGTTGTCAAAAGTTTTGAAAGTCAAAGAATGAAATCAAGTAACGGAAGAATTTAAACTCATGTTAAATGCTTTCAAAACTTTTAGGTTCTGGAAAATTTAAAATAATCAATATTGAAACTACTTTTAGAGAACCATGGTTTGCCAAAAATGAGAAACTGATTTACACAAGGTTCTTAATATACGAGTACCCCAAGCCTGGTACGGATATAAAAATAATTGAAAGTATGTATGGTGCACGGAAAGATAATATTAACTCAGTAGTAGAATTATCGAAATTGGTAATAAGCTTTAAAACCAAACTATGGAAGGTCCAGATTAGGAAATGGTTATGAAATAGTAATTTTACAAAATCTGAAAATAGGGAAAACGATGAGCATAACATTGACTTGCCGGAAGCTGAAATCCCAAATGACTTGAAAAGTATATGAATGGCATAAATCAGGAGGGAAAGTAATAAATCGAGTCGGGCAAAATAAAAGTACGGTTCAGAATAAAATTAATATATTGAGGGACAAGGTTTTTACGTCGGTACGAAAGTATAGGCTGGAAAAATATAATAAGCTAGCATTCAAAAATTCCAACAAAAGTTTTAAAAATTTAAATCAGCGGAGGAGCATGAAGTATAAGTATATATATATTAAAATTTTGAACAAATTTAAACTTAGTGAAAGAGAAAATTGAAAAATACTTTCGGAAGATTCAAGATTTGTAACGGAGAGGTTCGAAAATTGATGACGATCGTCAAGAGGCGATCTCGTGAATCGAGGCAAGGAAATTGGTCGGATGATCAAAACATACATACGCCTAGGATATGGACCAGGAAAATCTACGGGAAAACTCCTACAGTCGACCAACTAAAGATTAAGGAACGAAGCGCCAAGACTTTCTAAGGAGCTAGACGGTAATGAAATGCGCTCAGCTTGGCCCGAAATCGATGGACCCAAGCGAACGACTAACGAAATTCAAGAAGTCTAATATGGTCAGAGTTAGACAAGAACCACTAAGGTAACTCCTACGACGATTTAAATCAATTGCTGGCAGGGAGTCTAACTAACAATCAGAGGCCTCTAACTAGCAAGCACAAACGTCTAACTAAGTCTTCTTACCACCTAGTGACATAGGAAAACGACTAGACTCAGGGCTTATGACTCGGATGTTGCAATTTATTTAATGGACATTCCGTTATTATCGTTGTTCTGTTAATTCGCAATTGCAAGACCGGACCTGCATGGGCCACCAACAAAACCTGTCACGCCCTGCTTCCCAAAAACTTGGAGGCGAAGCGTGAGAAGGTCCACTCAGACTTGAAGCTACAAAGCTGCAAGTCCGATAAGCGTCAATCAACATTATATCACAGTTCCTTGCAACGCGAAACGAAACAAAGATAATAATAACGAAAAGAGACAAAAGAGATATCTCAGAATATCCATAATAATAAATTCCAACATCGCAGAAAAGCCACCAGGCCAAAAGAAAAGAGTCTAAAAGCCCAAACATGGCCAACAAAAGTATAACGTACAGAGAAAAGGTGCCACGCACCGACAACTAACAACAAAACCTAAAACAAAAGGAAGCTCAGCAAGGGTCACCGGTGTCCGCAAAACTCCTCCTGGGCAAACATGGACTCAGACTCAGCGTCAGTAAAACATCACGTACTCAGCAACGGACTCTGGCTCAGGGCTTAACATGTGACACCCAAAAGAGCAAGGGGCACATGTCAGCAAGTCTACAAGAGACTTGTGCAAGGAAACTGAAAGTAGGCAAAAGTAAAGCAACCTAGCAGTTCTAGCATGAATGCAATGACATTGCAGTTAAAGTATGAGTACAACCAGTAAGGTAAAGTAATGTAAAGTACGAGCATGGCATGGATGTCAAGTTTTTCAAGAAACACTCACTAGTACAAGACAAGTAAAGTAAGCACCTCGTGCACAGAGATTACGCCTTCTGGATAGAGTGGCTGATCGGGTCACTCCTAAGCTCAGGTGATCGCTTATCCCTACCCCTCCACGTGTATATGGACTGGCGTCCATCTTCTGGATCACGAGCCAGGAAGTGTTTTATCACGATGGCATAGGGGTGCACCTAGCCGGACAAGGAAACCGGGCATTGGCTTTTGACCAACACATGAGGCCCGTTCCCAGGAAGTAGCATTCATGATGGCATAGGGGTGCACCTAGCCGGACAAGAATTACAAGTAGAAGTATTGTAGCGTGTGCTACGAATGCGACATTCAATGCATGGATGACATGACATGACAAGTAGTAAAGCGTACAGGTAAGGAAAGTAAACATGACAGTTTAGTATGCATGATCAACAAGTTAAAGAGTTAGTTCTAGCTTCGTTGTCAAGCTAGACCAATTTAGGTGACGGACTAGTTTCATTGTCAAACTAGATCAAGTAGGCGTCTAGCCAGCTATCATTTCACTGACTAGTCTCTTTTACGCTAAAAACAAGGAAGTGGCCTAAAAACATGGCCCTACACAAGAGTTGGCAAGTTTCACTTGCCTGCAAGTACAACGTCTGAGCACACCGTCCATCTAGTCCAAAATCACAATATCCTATGTGTACAAGTCCACCAGCCTACATCCGTTTTATTGATCTTGATTAGTGAATTCTAAAAGATTTAAAATACTTTAAAAATACTGATTTTAGTCTTGATTAGCAGGCAATAGGTTGGGGGTCCTAGGGGTGCAAAGCGTTACCTCAACACGACGCGAAAGCTACACTGGCGTCGGGTAGCGACGCCAGGGGTTGGAATAAGAGAATGTGCTCCAAGTCCTGATTCCAATATAGATTCCTCGCTGGAAAGTTCAGAGCATCAACCGGAGCAACGAGTCCAGATTCCAAAGCTAGCACGTGCGACGACGGCTACGACGTGTCGCAACGTCGTACACGGCCAATCGTCGGAGAGAAAGCACCTAGGTTGGGCCCACAGTAGTCCTAGGGACCAATAGGGGACCCACAATACCTCTGGAGAACTTGGGGGGTCCACGGTGGCAAGCGGTGCGACGGGTGCGGGGTTGCGACGAATGGCTCTCGGTCGGACACGCTCGGTGCGGGGGATTCCATCGGTCGGACACATGCGACGGGGCTGTGTAGCGCTTGGGGTCGGTCGCAGTGGCGGGTGCGGAGAAATCCATCGGTCGATGCGGTAGAGCGGGCCGGTCGGTGCGGGCGACAGAGCGTTGCAACGTTGCAAGTGTTGCAACGTTGCGGGTGCGGGCGGGGGCTTCGGTCGGGCACGGTGCGGAGCGGAGCGACAGAGCGGGGCTCGGTGCGGGGTCGATGCGGAGCGGGGATGCGGGCCAGGCTCTCGGTCAGACCGAGAGCTTCTCTCGGTCGGTGCGAGCGAACGGAGCGGGCGGGGTTGCAGCGGGTGCGAGCGGATGCGGGTGCAGGGAAAATGGCCTTGTTTCTTCGATCGGAGCGAGGGAAGTTCGTCGCAACGTCAAATTTGAGTTTTGGAAGCGGCTAGGGTTATTTTCTTGCGAAAATAGGTCTTCCTAAAGGTTGTTTATATAGTGTAGATGAGTTGACTAGGTCTAGGGCTAATCCTAATGGGATTAGGAGTTTAAAAATATTTAAAATTCAAATCTCACTATTTCCAACTTACCCAAGGCTAGGGTGCGGCCCAAATGCGCTGGAATTCGGCTCAAAAATTATTTAAACCGTTTAAAACTCAAATAAATTTTATTGGGCCGAAAATAATTTAAATCCTAATTATTAAAAATATTATAAACCTTGCTAAAAATATAAAAGTGGTCAAATAAACTCCAAAAATTATAAAATAAATATCGGGGTGATCGTGATGACGAAAGTGAGCTAACTAAGAAGACGGATCTCAATTTTGACGTCGGACGACGAAACTAAAAATAGAAACGTCTCCCGTCAAAAGTGAAAATCACAACGTCTCATCAAATAAGATTAAATTGTGGGAAAACGACTCGAGAAATGTCGTTCCAAATTAGTGTCACTATTTAATACTCTCAGAGACGTTCCCAACGGCATATCACAACAAAGTGTTCGCAAACATCCAAAGTCTAAAATAAACACGTGCACGGCCAAAAACACGTGCACGAACATCGTACAACGAAAAGTGGTCGTTACACGATTGGACTCCTAAACAACATAATTTATCCAAATTGATAGGTTGAATCGAAAAGAAAGTGCGTACACATAAGTTGTCCAAAAGTACTTACGGAGACTTGTCGTGAACGGTCACTAACAAAATCACCCCCTTCTTCTTATGGGTCACATCGAATACATCCAGGTGGGTAACAATATGTCCCTCATGTGCATGTCTCTGTAAGTTCAACCAAATATTAAGTTATTATGAGCTGCACCAAAAATAGAAAATAATTTGTCTTGTAGCATGCAGTAAATGCACACAAACCAGCAATTTCTCTCGGTACTGGTCAATGGTAATAGAGCATCTACAGTGCATGCCAGGTATATTATCGGTGTCAGCATCACTGATATTATTCCTTTTATTCTGGGCCCTTAAACTCATCTTTGTTCTAGTAGGCACATAGCGCTAACCAGACTTATTTTAGCATCCAACTCGGTTTCTCATGTTTACGACAAGTAGATCGTAGGCCCTCAGACATGTTGTGCAAAACTTTCTTGGTCCATATTTCAGTAGCACAGACCTCGTCGTCCGAGAATTCCAACAGATACATTTTCGATAAAAATATATAAACAATTTTCATTTAAATAAAAAATATCGATATAAATAAATTGCATTTATTTAAGCACCATATGGTGTGAATTACCTTCGTGGCGTTTCACATTTCCTGCTTGTGGTCCGCAGGCACCGATCCAAATGTTGCACATGGCAAAGTCCACATTCCCCTCACTACTATCATGGATTTTCTAATAACATTTGGATCGGTGAAACTACATTGCATTCATAAAAAATATAACATGAATTGTTAGTATATCATTAAATAGTCTTTTCATTAAATAAAATAAATATGTATAAATGCCTGATCCTAGAAAACCTCATCATCACGTTCAAAAAAGGCCCACATAAGGTTTCCCCTAGGGTTTTAAGGGGAAGGGGAGGAGTGGTGATGACCGCCGCCCGTAGGCGACGGTGCAGCCCCCCGTCGCCGCGCCCCCCCCCCGCCCTCCGCCGCCACAACGGGGGGTGGGGGTGGGGTGGGTGGGTGGGTGGGTGGGTGTGGGGCCCACAGACAGGGTTGCCGCCGATGGCGGCGGCTGGGGCCCCCTTATCGGGGGCTGCCTACCCGGGGCCGCCGCCAGGGACGACGGCCCAGCCCCCCCAATCGGGGGTTGCCTATCGGCGTAGGCTTCCCCTGCAGGGAGTAGATTAGGTTTTATTTGCTTTTTTGTCCTCCGAAGCAGACTTGTACCAATTGAAGATCTGTCAATTGCGAATTTTGGAAGATAAATTGAGAATATTTTTTCTTATGTCTCCACTTAAGCACACTTAAATTATGTTTTGACGTTTCAGTATTCTATTTTAAGTGAGTTATTTATTTATAGATGATATGAAAATGACAAATATGACCAATAGTTAAAAAGAAGAAGAGGGGCAAGATTTTTGTTAATTTGCTTTTAAGAGTAACTATAGTATGCAGATAGTTATAATTAAAAATAGATAGATTAGTTATCATTTACTTAAGTTTAGTTTATTATATTAAAAAAGGACACCCAGAATTTGCTTTGTTCTGATATACATAGAAAAATTTCCGTGGGTTCTATTCCGATTAGGAGTAAGTGCAATTTTATAGTAGACAGTATTAACATTAGGATTGATAGTGAGAGGAAACACTGTGTGAGGGGGTACTGAGAGTCTGGCGAGTGTAGAGACGTAGAGGGTGCTCTGAGCGTGCTCTAACTTGTGACTTTGTACCTATTGCACTATTCAATCTAGTATTTGCTTTGGGGGCTGGAGTAGGTCGTTGGGACGACCGAACCAGGGTAAATCTGCTGTGTACTATGTGTCTGCATTTTAGTTACTCTGGTTGTGCTATAACTGCGTGTGATTTCTCGTGAGATGCACGAGAATTTTTTTATAAGCCTATTCACCCTCCCTCTAGGCTAGGATCCAGATCCAACACAGTTGTCAGCTCAGGTAATTCTTGCCAGTGGCTTCCAAAACATCGAAGTCGATGCTCGCTATCTTTGCTATTTTATCTAAGCATGTAAATAAGTAACAATTAAATATTTGAAAAATAAATAATCATGCAGTCCAGACATAGATACTTGTTGCGTGGATCGGCTAGTTACCATTTACAAATTACAAACCAAAGTCCATATATAGTCCCATTAAAAGAAAAAGAAAAGTACAACTTGGGAACCCATATAGGGCCCCATCTTTTGGAAGTTGGCCTTCTTCTCCATGGGATGTGCACAAGTCATGGAAATTTACAAACTAATCCTCAATACAGTTCTCTCAGAAAGGAAAAAAACAATGCGAGGAAAATAAAATGGTGACAAATAGCCGATCCAAAACCACAACAAAGTATCAAACATGCATCACAGAACATAAAATATGCAGCATGCATATAATTTCATCACAGGCATGTATTGCAGAGCATATATAGCCAGCATGATGTGAAATGCATAATATTAATGTATGCAGAGAAAAAGGGGTTCAAAATAATTTTTAAATTAAAAAGCCCTTTAAACATATTTCCTAGAAGGGGTTATTAATACTCAATCACCCCTGATATTTCCTGATTTTTCTGGAGTTTTCCGAAATTTTTTTTGGATTTTTGCTGAATTTTCCAGAATTTTCTGGAATTTATATTGATTTTCAGGGAATTATACTGAAATTTAAAAAAAATGAATTAATAATCAATTCTGGGCCTAATTTGGGCAGAAGTCCAATGGACTGGAATTAAAATTTAATTTAATTAATTTTTCATTATTGGGCCTAAAAAGACCCATCACATTAAAAAAAGGTCCACGTAAGGTTTCCCCTAGGGTTTCAAGGGGAAGGGGAGGAGTGGTGATGACCGCCGTCCGTAGGCGCCGGTGCAGCCCCCCGGCTCCGCGGCCCCCCGCCCCCCGCCGCCACAGCGGGGGTTGGGGGTGGGGTGGGGTGGGGTGGGGTGGGTGGGTGGGTGGGTGTGGGGTCCCATAGGCAGGGTAGCCGTCGATGGCGGTGGCTGGGGCCCCCTTATCGGGGGCGGCCTACCCGGGGCTGCCTCCAGGGACGACGGCCCAGCCCCCCCAATCGGGGGGTTGCCTGCCGGCGTAGGCTTCCCCCTGCAGGGAGTAGATTAGGTTTTATTTGTTTTTCTTTCATCCGAGGCAGACTTGTACCAATTAAAGATCTGGCGATTGCGAATTTTGGAAGATAAATTGAGAATATTTATTCTTGTGTCTCCACTTAAGCACACATAAATTATGTTTTGAAGTTTCAATATTCTATTTTAAGTGAGTTATTTATTTATAGATGATATGAAAATTACAAATATGACCAATAGTTAAAAAGAAGAAGAGGGGCGAGATTTTTGTTAATTTGCTTTTAAGAGTAACTATAGTATACAGATAGTTATAATTAAAAATAGATAGATTAGTTTATCATTTATTTAAGTTTGGTTTATTATAGATAAAAAAGGACACCCAGAATTTGCTTTGTTCTGATATACATAGCAAAATTCCCGTGGGTTCTATTCCGATTAGGAGTAAGTGCAATTTTATAGTAGACAGTATTAACGTTAGGCCGGTGCACTCTAGTTTCATGGTTACTATATAAACAAGGCGTGTTTACATCGAGTTGTAATGGAGAAGGATTCTACTCGGAGTTAACCTGCGGTGGTCTCTATAAAAAGAGATGGCTGTTATTCATGAGAGAGAGAGAGAGAGAGAGAGAGAGAGAGAGAGCTCGTTATTCATGGAGATGGTTCGGCCGCCGGGGTTTAGATTTGTTCCAAAAGACAGGGAGTTGGTGGAATATCTCATGAAAAAGACCGAAGAGAGATCGTTGCAGGGAGTGGAGTCGGTGATCAAAGTTGCCGACGATGCCGATATCTACGGATCTCCGCCGTCCAACGAGAAGTTAAAAGCTCATGGTGGTACGTAACTTTTTTCTTCTTATTTTATTTTATTTTAAAAGAAGATCATGATGTTTTGCACTGGTTTGCCATGATTGGTGAATTTGAATTGTTGAGTCTTAAAACAATTTTACCTTGACGCATCCCTCAACAAACAAAAGAAATAATAAGGTGGCTACATTGTGCAAGTGCAACTGGTAAATAAATAACAAGTTAATCTTTAGCCGCCGTCTTATCCTTTATCCCTAAAAAAATTACGGTTAATCAATAGAAAGAATATCGGGCTGTGTTCACGTCGGATCGTGATGGCATATGCTTGGTTTTCATGAATTACGATCTAAAGTTTTCTCCTCTGTCAAACCTAAGATCTTTCTTATCCTTTCTTATCACTTCCACTCATGTCTTCTTCGGTCAAGCTCTCTTTCTCTTGATTTCAACATTCATATGTTCTATCTTTCTTATCGGCACGTCAATAGGTTTTCGGCAAACGTGATCAAACCATCTCAACTTACATTCTCTCATCTTATCTTTTATAGACACCACACCTATCTCGCTTAGGTATACATGTTTCATACATTATCCTTATCTTTTTTTCTAGTATTTCCATACATCCATCGCAACATTCGCATCCTCACCATACACAAACTCTAGTTGAAGGTAAAGGGTTCAAAACTCTTCAATAGCACACCATGGGAAGGGATTTTTGAATTAAAAAGGGATGATTGCATAGACCTGGGAAACATAGCTAACACATTTTTATGTTCAGACATCTAAGAATGGTTGCCTGCTAAGAAACAAAAATCTCCCTATTTTGTGATAATTTCCATACAGAGCTTTGGAAAGACAACTTAACATATAGCTCACCATGTATAGATTTGAAAACTGCCATTTAACTTGGTTAAAATACCTTAATCTATTGGCCTGGGTTGATATGATTGATATGAATCTAAGTTGGATTCAAACTACTGTTTTAATTTTGTGTTAGTTTAATTTCATTATCTCTGAGTCCTTTTAGAATTTGATATGTGAGTTTTTTTTAGAGTTCTATTTTATAAGAAATTTGAGTCTTTTTTGAATAAACTACCCTAAAATTTTTTTTATTTATTAGGGAGTCTTTATTTGAGTCTTTTTAAAAGTTTAAGTATGAGTCAAATTAGTCATTGTTTACATATATATGTGGCCTTGTTGTCAACTTTTTATATTATGTGTTATTGAATAAAAATTTAGAGGTGTGTAAACTTTATTTGCCATTTAAAAATCTTAAGCAAGAAAGGTACTAGAGTGGGCTTGGATTCTTGAGCGGGAGGTTCGAAAAATCTACACCAGTGAGATATGTCAGTTGGCGATTGTCGAACATTCAGGCTGTGAAGTCCAAAATCCCATCAAACCATAGATTAGTTCTTTCCCAAATTCTCCCACCACAATCCATCCTCTTCCATTCTACATCACTGCGTCTCATACATATGAAGTTATGATATAAACTACATGGACAGTCCAAGGTCAGACATGCACTTAATGGAAGCCTAACTACATGTAACACTCAGCTTGTCAGAAGAGCATATATGTATACTTTGTAAGAAAGATTGAAGCCAAACCATGTGTACAAAGGAAATAAATGATTGTGTGGCAGAAATAATAAAATCAATGCCATGTCTCTTAAAACACGAGCTAGAAGTTGCTAGAGGTAAGCATATCCCTTATAATAATATAGTTGTGTACTTTATTTAAATATGATTCTTAATCTTTAAGTAGACATGCTTCTAATGTATGTGCCCTAATTTTCTAATGCTCAACTACTCAAGCCTCCAACACTTGCAACTTTTATTGACATTATAATAGTCATAATACATGACCATAGGTCACATGCATTCAAATAATTTATCTAAAAAATTTCAATTCAATATCCCCCCTCCCGAAAAAAATTGCAGCCTCTTCAAAGTGACCCAAAAAAGAATTATAGCCACCTTTAAAATATTTTCCCTTAACAAAAATTTTTTAAGCACATTCAAACAAAAATTTATTTCTTCTAGAGAATTTAGTTTCCTTAACAAAAATTTATTTCTTCTAGAGAATTTAGTTTCCTTAAAATTTTAATTCCCCCAAAGTTTAGTTCCATCCAAATTTAGCTCTTTCCAAAATTTATAATTTTACTTCTATCAAAATTTTAAATTAAAATTTTGTTTTTCCCAAAGAATTTATCGTCCCTTAAAAATTTTATTTTCTCCTAAAATTTAGTTTAATCTAGATTTAGCCCCCCTTAAAATTTAAAATTTTAATTCTTCAAAAAATTTAGTTCGCCTCAAAATTTTTAATTTAAATTTTAAGGGTGATAAACTCAATGTGCTTAATTTTTTTGCAAAATCAATAAGTGACTCAGATGGTAGCTTCAGTATACACTCTCACTAAGACATTAATTTAGAAACTACCTCGGACTTGATCTCTAACGTCTATAGCTTTACCTGGGGCAAGAGATCAGAATCTGGCTTGGCGGCTTGGCTTGAGTTTGATCGCAAACTTAGCTTTAAACTCTTGTTCAAGTTTTAAAGGATTCCTTATGCTTATCTCTAATGGATTTTAGCATATTCTTTGATCAATAACGCAGCTCTTGGTTTGGGAAGTTATAAACATAATTTTATTCACGTTAACCATGAACGTATGTGTTTAACATTCCAAAACACCTTACATTAATGTCATACAATCAGGGCCTACCTAGCAAAATATATGAAATATGCATATGTATAACATTAAACCAAATATGAGCGTCATAGTTTCCCAACTGGATATGTATTAAACATCAATGGTTAGCTAGATTATTATTATTTTCAACATAAATTATACTCCCCCACCAAAAAAATTCCATACTACCTCCTACACTGCATGCCATATACTATTGAATTCTACACTTTATCCCTTTAACACTTCATTGGAAAGGGCCGCAATGACCTATAATCTTTTCATTCATTGAGACCTATAATCTTTTCATCATACTCTAGATAACCGTATATGACCTACTCATGCTATATATCAGAGAAACTTAATCACCATTACGAACTTGCCTCTCTTTGTCTAGTTATATGCTTTTTGGTTCGCGTTTTTACCTTACTTTTCCTTCTTTTCCTTTCTTTTTATTTTTTCATTATAAGTGAGTGCACACATGCTACAACTGACTGTGGATAGTGTGGAAACACTTTGATGCATGCTTGCTGGATTATGATCAATGTTAACATTAGGATTTGATACCATACAAGTCTGTAGATTATCTAATTTGGTACATCATGTAAATGATCATATGAACAAAAGTAAATTATGTTCATTCGTCAGTAGATAATATTCCAAAATGATTTGTGCATGTGCAGTGGATAGCCACACTGGACAAAAGGCCTGGTTTTTCTTTACGAGGAAGAGTGAAACTCAACATAAATGTTTCAATTCGACACAGTCCACAAATGATGGATCAGGATATTGGAAAGCTGTTACGTCTGAAGAATATATCTATGACATTGATGGGACGACATGTGCTTTCAAAATCAGCTTAGCATTTTACAAAGGCCAGCTCCCTGAAGGAAGAAAAACAGTTTGGATGATGGAGGAGTATAGATTATCAGAAGCTTCCTTAAATAGCATCAACGCAAAGGTCAGTAGTTTTAATTATCATGGATCTATTTTCTGAACATGTCATATATTGCTGGTTCAAAACATCCATATGGACTAGTTAGTATATGGAGAGAGTAGAAGTTTCACTTCCAATCTATTGCCCTTATAAGCTACATCGACTTAAAGCATGATGATATATGATATATTTGAAACCAATCAAGCTAATAACAACAACTACAATATGAGATATATGGTTTGAAGTACATAAAATTGAAATTCTGATTTATTATATATGATGGTTAATGAAACATCTCAGTTAACATGTAGAATAAAAGTTGAAAAAATTGGCTGGTAACAATACTTATTGGCCTTCTTGGCTTGGAATTATGAGGGGACTGAAACTAACCCCTTTGTATCTGGACCAAGCAAAACTCTTCAAGTTGCTTTGACACAGAATATAGCATCCATTTTGGTGACAACATGAGGCTATGACATCACCATTTGATAACAAAAGCAAATTAAACCTCATGGGCTGATTCATATAAATAATATCTTTCATTTAGGCAACCAAGTGATAGAATGGGTTAAAGAACGAGAGGAAAACTTCTAGTTCTACTTGATTGTGAGAATCCATAGTTGAATCACTAGTTAAAGATGAAGCTTTATTTGTAGCCAATACCTGAATAGAGATATGTCAAACGATGTTTAAAGACATATGCTTCATATATTTATACATATCAATGTTTTTAATAAAGATACTAATATTACAAACCATTGGATGACACCTGTTTCAGGGTGTTTTCGCACCACGGATTGGTTGCCTGGGGGGCTGGAGGTCAACGCGATCACGCGGGGCGTGCGTGGCCTCCGGGAGACGGGCGCAGCTGGTTCGGCTAGGCGAAGAGTGCCCGAGTCCCAGCGTCTGCGTGCCGAAGGGGATCATCGGCAAAGATGATTGTTGAACATAATAAGGATAATATACGAAAAATCTATATATGAGCTTTAGAATTTAAGATTTGAATGGCATGTACATTTAATATCATCATCAGCTTACTTCAAAAATTCACAGTAGTCCGTCCCTCTTCGCAAGATGGACGCGCTCACCATGCATATTATCATGAGGTTCCATCTGTGTAATTCATGCATGTGACATTAGTTGAATATGCTGAGGATTATCTCCAGAAAAACATGTGGTCAAGAGACTAGGATTTGAAGGATCAGAATACAATGTTGAACAAAGAAAACATGAAAAGAACCCTTTAAACCAAGTTAAGTGAAAAAGCGTAGGGGTATTTTCACAAAAATGGAGAAGAAATATCTAATGTCAATGCAATGTGCCACTTTAGAATTAATCTTTATGCATGTTAACGATGGTTTGTTTTTAAGAAATGTGTTTCTTAGAACTAAAATAATAACGATGGTTTGTTTTGGAGTTTGAGTTTATATGTGCTTGCTTATTGGTTTAAGTTTGAGTTTGAGTACCAACGACTATTCTGACATATCTGCCAACTACTTATTTGATATCTTTAATTTAGATTTCAAAGTTGTTTTGGAGTTGATCTTTATCGTCTGTTGCAAGAATTTTTGTCAGGAATTTGAGTTCTACTTGTACACAGAGCCTGAATTTAGCCTCGTCTATGATTTTTGAATTTCAAACCTAGCTTTTGATGTTAGTGCAAAATATTCATTCTGAATAATTAATCGTATTTTACAACCTGTAATCACATTTACTTTGCCTTGCAGAGCAATGAGTACATCTTGGGAAGGATACGAAAAGCACAAATACATGGAAGCGGGGACATATATAGGAGATAACTTCTTTAAAATAGGATGATTTCATTCAGTTGATATTAGAGAACATCAAATAGATGCATCTTGGGCAGGGTATGATGAATACTACCGCAACCAAGCAGGATACAATGACCGATAATACGAGGAAGCTGGACACGACACCGGGATACACTTCCAACAATTGTGTGTAATCATGCTCAAACAATTTTAGAGAGATCAATCTGGTCATGTTGTCTGAAAAGGAGTAGATCACATTCATGTACATTTTTGATTTTTTATTATGCATAATCCTTTGGCTTCATGATGCAATTTGTTTGATGACTCCTTGTTAGTATTCATTTTGATACTAATTCCTCTGTTTCAACAAAAAAGCGCCTGAAAAATAAGGTAGTTTGGTCTGGTTCTAGGCTAAGATTATTTTTTCCCCAAAGAGAATGGACATGTTTTAAGTGAGAGATTGGGGGGTTTTCTGATGTGCAAGAAACATAAGTTTTTTTTAAAGAGAATCAACTTTCCACAGTTCAAAATTATATCGTCCTTATTGTTGGGAAATTTACCTCGAACCACAATCAAGTCGAACAAGTGTGATTCTTTCAGCAGAAGCACCAACAAACTCGACAGGTCTAGAAATATAAAAATATAGCATGAATAAGAACCAAGCACCACACAAGGAATAAATAAATTCAATCAAAGCACAAAGGACATGAGCGATTTACCCTGGTTCGGTCTCACCAATGTGATGAAACCTGCGTCTAGCCTTCCATTGTTAACATGAATCTACTATATGAGAGATGAAATGTTTACATGTTGATTAAACCTGATGCCTTTAAATTTCCTTCAACAAAAGTACAACTATCTTGATATTTGAGTCTAGCACTCCAGATCTCAAACTATCTAATGCTCACCCAAGGAAGAAATCTCTCAAACCCCTAGAAATAAGACTATCTCTCTCTAGAATTGTAACTGTCATAGAATCTTCTTGCCACGTCAAAACCATGTGTTTTCACCCAGGAATCCATCATTAGGGTTGTAGATGCTGTTTTAAGTCGTGACCGTTCGATTTGATCACAAATCAAATCAACGGCTCAAAGTAAAACTTGCTTCAGGCAGAAAACCAGACTGGCACAATCGTGCCAAAATATGGCACGATCTTTCAAATTTAATGTTCAAAAACGGGAAGTTCTACTAAACCTACATACTCATGCCAACCCAGTACAAACGTTGGCACAATCGTGTCACTGTCCTAGAAACTTTTTGCCAAGAACACAACCGTTCCAATCACACTGTTAACTTGGCACGATCGTGCCATTGTTCCCAGACTACTCTGCCACATCTGCATGATCATGCCAACCTTATAGTGATACGAGGTTGACGCGATCGTGTCACATCCAAAAATTTAGTTTGAAGCATATAATTTAACACTTTACCCTGCTTTAAACTTCCTCGATCACCCGAGAACTGTTTCATCTATCACCATGGCATCTCCACGCTCTTCATAACGGCTATACCCAAATTCAAAACATCTCTACCTAGATATAGAATTTCTAAAATTCAATTGACAATGGAAAAATAGCATTAGCCACTTACTTCAAATGGATCAAACTCAAGTAATGCATGGGTTTGACTGTGGGAGTTGTCTTCATGAGCATGTTCGCCAGGTTTTGATTCGTCGAGACATTCTCTAACATGATCCTCTTCTTCTCATTATATAGAAAAGAGTGTCTCACTAAATGTGCTTGGTCCTTGTTTCAGAGTGTTTTCTCACTACAAAGCGTTGACCGTGGAGAACCCGGTCAACGTGGTCAAGGGGCCCGCTTTGGGTCCCTTGGGGGGCTTCGAATTGGTGCAGGAGGGGCGAGGGGAAGCCTCGGCCCTTGTTGAGATGCTCGGCCTCGGATAGACGTGCTTGGCCTCGGCTGAAAGGGGGACGAGGGGTAGCCTCAGTCGCCCGGGTAGATGCACGGCCGACGGGAGGCGAGGGGAATCTCGGACCTGACTAAGACGCTCGGCCTCGGTGGGGCATGCTCGGCCTCGGCAGGTTGACGGTGAGGGGAAGCCTCACTATCCGGTCGGACGAGTGGTCGGAGAGGGGCGAGGGGTAGCCTCGGCCCGTTGATCAGCTGTCCACCTGCGTAGACGATAATGCTCGTCAGGGGGCCGGACCTTGGTTCCGGCCAAATCCCCTCCGATGCCTAAGTCAGATAGTGATCTGAGAAAGGAGGCCCGGCGGAGACGGTTCGACTCGTGAGGAGATCGTAACGGCGTCTCTCGGCGCGAGCGGGGGAGGAAGGAGATGAATTGGGGGAACGAGGTCGTTGATGGAGTACCTTAGGTTTTGTTACCTGAGATGCGGTCCTTTTCTTCGTCGTCTTCCTGGCCCTTTTGTAGAGCTCCCGCGTGATTGCCTCTGACCCACGTCCCACGTCCGTCATTGATCGTGCCCCATCAGTCCCCCCTCGCCGCCGCTCTCTCCGCCATCTCAGCACCTCCACATTATCGCTATTTAGTGGTCGCGCGTCCGGGGGAGTGGTTTTCGCAAGAGTGGGCGAGCGACCAACGGGTTATTGGGGCTGGGTCGGATCGACGTTCGAGGAGGTCCCTTGTAGGGCCTTTGTCGAATGGGCTTTGAGGACGCAGATGGGCTTTTGACCAGTAGTCGGGCTCCTGGGCTCGTGTTTAACGGATCTCGGTCAAATAGGCGTAACAATTGCCCCCATCGGTCGGGTTGATCGGCCTCGGCCGGTTCGGCTCGGCCGATGTGACCTCTGCCGATTTTGACGAGCTCGCCAGTCGATGCCGACTCATTTATTAGTCGTCATCATGAGTTGGCCCGTTCGATGTTTTTAAGGCGCGGGTTCCGAAGCGCCGTCGGCCTTCAGATGTTGCCACGTGTTGCGGCAAGCTTATCCCTGCCGCTCGCGGAGTCGTCTTAAGTGGAGAAGCCGAGGGATTCGTGTGCCGCCATCCCATCGTCTTTCTTCTTTGCGCTGATCCCCCTCCTGTCTGAGCTCTGCCCCATGTCGTCTTCTTCTGCTACGGGTTCGGTTCGGTCGGAGCGCGATGTGGCTCCAGGTCCGGCGGGTGGCACTCCTTCGGCGATTAGTCAGCACGGGGATGATCTTTCAGGGGTTCCTTCTGAGGTCTTGGCGTGGCCTTCGTCGATCTGTGCCACCGCCATCGGGAGCATGCGCTCCTCCTACCTGCTTCTGCCCTACTCGGCTCGTGCCCCTGGGGCTGACGAGCGGATCTGCTCTCCTGGTCCTAATGAGGTCGGGATATATGAGAAGTGCTTCCACTTCGGGCTCCGTTTCCCGCTTCATCCTTTTATCGTTGAGTTCCTTCAGGCCCACAATGTGTGCTTGTGTCAATTCTGTCCCAACGCCGTCGGGATCCTCGTCGGGTTCGTTGTCGTCTGCATGCTGAAGGGTGTGGTGCCCTCTCTCCGCCTCCTTGCCCAGTTCTACCGCCTGAGCCTACACCAATCGGGGGCGTGGATTTACATCAGCGCCCGCCCGAAGATGTCCCTGGTGCTGGGGTTGCCGAGCTCCCTGAAGCGCTGGAAGGGGGAATATGTGTTCGTCACATTCCCCTCGAGTGTACCCTTCCCGGCTCGGTGGGTGGCAGCCGGTGCCGTTGTTCTTAATCTGGGTGAGCCGACGGTCGCTGAGCAGCAGACGGCGAGGGACATGCTGGCAATTCCTACGGGGGAGCGCTCGATCGACTTCCTCTTTAGTGACCACAATTTGCGTAAGACGGTGTGGCCCCTAGGTAAGCTGCTCCGAACGTTCGCCCCTCGAAGTCGCCCAGGTTCTGCTCTGTCTCTCATTTCTTCTTTGAGTGCAGGTGGGCTCCCTCTCGGTTCTTCTCCTGCCAGCGCTCTTGTGCAGGTCCCCAACCCGGATCCGCGCAGAAGGGACCATGTGTTGGCGGTCCGGAAGAAGCAGCGGGTTGTGACCGCGTCCGGAGGTTCGAAGCGAAAGAAGATGTCGTCTCCCTCTCTCCCCTTGCAGGGGTCTCCCAAGAGGCTCCGGGAGGGGGTCGACGTCCAGCCGACTGCTGACCGACCTCATCCTGCTCCCGTTGAGGTTGCCTGGCCGTGGGCCGGCCCTTCACCTCTCCCGGACGGCTCTCTCCCCGAGGCTTACAGTCGGTATCTTGGGGCGTTCCGCTCTGCTCCTGGCGAGTTCCCTTCGTCAGGAGAGGGTCTTCTTTGTCCGCGCTTTCCAGTGGGGGAGAAGGAGTCGGTGTTCTCGAGCCGTGGAGCCGCCGCTCGTGTGGCCGAGAACTGTTGTCTCCCTCCCGACCAGGCGGTGTTGGACGGAGTCAGGGGCGAGTGCTTGGCTACCTTCGTGATCCAGGCTGGTCAACAGGTAGTGCGTCTCTGCTTGTCCCCCCGTTCTCCAGCTGCTTTTGCCATCTTACCTTCGTTGCTTTGGCACAGTTGTCCTCGGTGGGCCTCTCGATGAGGCGCCAATTCGCGGCTCTTCCCAAAGCCAAATCCGTGGCTGGGCTAGGCCCTGAGGTCCCTGGCGAGGAGGAGGAGGAAGCTGGTCAGTTGGAGGAAGCGCGAGTCCAATCCCTGAACTCCCGCATAACGGAGCTGTCCTCTGCCCTGGAGGCGGCGGATCGCGAGAGAGCCGTGGCTCTGGCCGTGAAGTCCGAGGCCGAGACGCGGCTCGCCTCTCTTTTAAAAGACGTCGATGCGTCTGGAGGAGTCAAGCAGATCCCCGGCCCAGCTGCTGCCTCCGAAGCCTCGGAGCTCTCCGATCGTCTGGATGCGGCGGAGGAGCAGGCGAGGGCCCTTGCTGCCCAACTAGGAGAGAAATCCCGGGAGATCGAGAAGGAGAGGGCGGAGCACCAACGCCAGGTAGAGACCTTAGAGGCCCGGCTGCGTGGGCTCGAGGAGGTGGATCCTGCCCGGATCGCTCAGGATGCCGTGGCGGAGTATGCCACCTCCTTTGTGGAGACCGCCTTGTTGGAGGCGTACGAGAAGGGCTTCGCCTGGTGCCAGTCCGAGATCCAAGAAAAGTTCCCGCTCTCGGGGATCAACTTCGAGAAACTTCGGATGTACTCTGACGCCGAACGGAGTAAGGGGGGAGACCCTAGTGAGCCTCCAGCCTGTGGCTCCCCTGGCGTCCCCGGAGAAAAATGAGGGTGGGGAATGCCCCTCGACCTCTTCGTGTATCCTCCTGTATACCTTTTTGCTTTATCTGGAAGGGAATGAATTTAAAAAAAATTTATTTCATAGGAAACGATACATCTATTGAAAGTACTTGCGTAAATATTCCGCATTCCAAGTGTGAGTGAGAACTCTCCCTTCCATGTCGGCTAGTTGGTAGGCTGCGGGTCCGAGGACCTCGACGACTTTGTAGGGTCCCTCCCATCTAGCCGCGAGCTTCCCTTTGCGAGCGGTATCGGTGGTGAAGCCCGCTTTCCGGAGGACCAGGTCCCCGAGGTAGAAGCTTCTCCCCCGCACCCGAGCGTTGTAGTATCGGGCCACCTTCTGCTTTTGGCGGACGATGGTGGCCAGTGACTGCTCCCGTCGCTCGTCGAGGAGCTCCAGGCTGAGCCCTAGGCCCTGCGAGTTCCGGTCTTCGTCAAAGTATTTGAGGCGAAGAGATTCTTCACCCAATTCGACCGGTACCACCGCCTCGGCCCCGTAGGTGAGCATGAAGGGGGTCTCGCCAGTAGCCTCCTTATGGGTCGTCCGGTATGACCAGAGTATCCCGGGGAGCTCTTCCGGCCAGTTCCCTTCGGCGTCCTTCACTTTCTTTCGTAGGGGCTCTATGATACACTTGTTGGCTGCCTCTGCCATCCCGTTGGTTTGGGGGTGTGCTACCGAGGCAAAGAGGAGCTTGATTCCCCATTCCTCGTAAAAATCTTTAAACCCTGCTGAATCGAACTGGTTCCCGTTGTCTGTGACGATGGCCCGTGGTACTCCGAATCGGGAGATGATGGAATTCCACACGAAGCTTTTCGCTTTCTTCCACGTGATGGTTGCCAACGGCTCGGCCTCGATCCACTTGGTGAAGTAGTCCACTGCCACAATCAGGTGCTTCCGCTGCCCTCGTCCTGGCTTGAACGGTCCGAGGATGTCGAGCCCCCATTTCGCAAAGGGGAGGGGGCTCACGATGGGGATGAGCTCTGACGGAGGAGTCGAGATGTGGTGGGCGTACCTCTGGCACTCTTGGCATTTCTGCACGTAGCTTGTAGCATCTTTGGCCAAGGTCGGCCAGTAGTACCCCTGCCTTAAGATCTTCTGCGCGACTATCTTGCCCCCGTGGTGATTCCCGCAGATCCCGTCGTGAACCTCCCGTAGGACGTAGTCAGCTTCTTGCGGTCCGATGCACTTCAGGTATGGGAGGACGTCCGTCTTGGTCCAGCGTCTCCGGTAGAGCGTCCCCTCATGGATCACGTATTGGAGTGCTTTTCTCTCCAGGGTTCGGCGCTCATCCCCATCGGCCGGCACCTCTCCGTGGATGAGGTATCGGATTATCGGGTCCATCCAGGTGGGCTCTTGGTCGATCGCCATCACCTCGTGCTCCATCGTGCTGGGGGACGGCAGGTTCTCTACGTAGATGGTGCGGCCCAGCTCCTTTGGCGAGGACGAGGCCAGTTTTGACAACGCATCGGCCCGCGCATTCTCTGATCGTGGGAGGTGTAAGACCTCCACGTCCTTGAATTTGGACATCGCCGCTCTGGCGACTGGGAGATATCTCTGCATCGCCTCCTCCCGTGCCTCGTAACTCCCTAAGAGTTGGTTGACAATGAGCTTCGAGTCGCTGAGGAGGCGGACGGACTCGGCCCCGAGCTCCAGGGCCAGCCTCAGGCCGTTGATCACAGCTTCGTATTCCGCCACGTTGTTCGTGGCCGGGAACTCGAACCGCAACGCGTATTCCGCGATGTTCCCCTCCGGAGATCGGATCGCAATCCCGGCCCCTCCTCCTGACTGCGTGGCCGACCCGTCCACATGAACTATCCACGCTCCTGGATCCTCTGGCTGAAAGTGGTCAGCCGAAAGAAAGGACAAGGGTTGAGCAATTACCGTCCCTGGGCCTTCTCCCTCTGGGGGGCCTTTTCCTTCCGTCGTGCATTCGGCGATGAAGTCGGCTAGGGCCTGTCCCTTGATGGCCGTGCGCGGTTTGAATCGGAGGTCGAACTCGCTCAGTTCCACTCCCCAGTTTAGCATCCTTCCCATCCGATCAAATCTCTTGAGGTTCTGTTCTAGCTGTGAGTCGGTCAGGATCAGTATGGTGTGGGCCTGGAAATAGGGTCGGAGCCTTCGCGCTGAGAGGACGAGGGCGTACGCCAGTTTCTCCATGGGCGAGTATCGCACCTCCGCCCCCTTCAAGATCCGGCTCGTGTAATATACCGGCCATTGCACCCCGCCGTCCTCCCGGATCAGCACCGAACTCACAGCTTCCTCCGCGCACGCCAGGTAAAGGCTCAGCGACTCCCCTTCCCGGGGTTTGGACAGGAGAGGGGGGCTGCGGAGATACTCTTTGAGGTCCCCGAACGCCCGGGAGCAGTCTTCGTCCCAGAGTATCGTCTTCCTATTGTTCGGAGGTTCCACGATTGCTTTCCTCAGGACCTTGAAGAAGGGAAGCGATCTTTCCGCTGATTTGGAAAGGAATCGCCCCAGGGCTGCGATGCGCCCGTTCAGCCTCTGTAGCTCCTTGATCGTCGTCGGCTCGCGCATGTTAACCAGCGCCTCGATCTTGTCGGGATTAGCTTCAATACCACGATTAGTTATCATAAATCCCAAGAATTTGCCAGATCTTACCCCGAACGTGCATTTCGCGGGGTTGAGCCGAATGTGGTGTCGCCGCAACCGCTCGAAGGTCTCCCGCAAGTCGGCGATGTGGTCTTCCGGTCGCCTTGACTTGACAAGCATGTCGTCGACGTAGACTTATAGGTTCCTCCCGATCTGGGAGCTGAACACCTTGTTGACCATTCTCTGGTAGGTGGCCCCCGCGTTCTTCAAGCCAAAGGGCATCTTCTTGTAGCAGTAGGTTCCCCGGTCCGTCGTGAAGGCTGTCATCTCTTCGTCCCGGGGGTCCATCTGGACTTGATTGTACCCGGAGTAAGCGTCCATGAAGCTTAGCATCTCGTATCCCGAGGCGTTGTCCACCAGGTGGTCGATGCGCGGCAAGGGGTAGCTATCCTTGGGGCAGGCCTTATTGAGGTCACTGAAGTCCACGCACATTCGCCACTTCCCGTTGGGGTTTTTGACCATCACCACGTTCGACAGCCACTCCGGGTACCAGACTTCTCGTATGAAGCCGGCATCGAGGAGACGCTCCACTTCCTCGGAGGCTGCCTTCATCTTCTCGCCGCCCAGGTTACGCTTCTTCTGCCTAACCGGTTTGAAGTTGGGGTCGGCGTTGATCTGGTGGACGATCACCTGGGGGTCCACGCCAGGCATGTCTTCAGGCGACCAGGCGAAGATGTCCAGGTTCACCTCCAGGCATTCGATCAGCTGGTCCCTTAGGTCCGGGCTCAGCCCTCTCCCGATCGAGACGAACCGGCCCTCGATGTCCGTGACCGGGATTTGCTCCTGCTCCTCCGCAGGGGTGGGCCTAGGCCCACTCCTTAAGTCGAGCGCGGCCATCCGGTCAGCTAGACGATCCTCGGGACCTTCCTCCACCAGTTGATAGCAGGTATTCGTTCTCCCCGCGTCGCCTTCGACTTGCCCCATCCCCCCCGGCGTTCGGAACTTAATGGTCCGATGGAGGGTCGAGACCACCGCGCCGACGGCGTTGAGTAGGGGCCGGCCGATGATCCCATTGTATTCCGACCCGATCCCCAATACGATGAATTCCACCGCTAGGGTCACAGAGTCTGGTGTGTTTCCGAGCGTTACCGGGAGATGGATAGTGCCGATGATGGGGGTGGAGTGACCCGTGAATCCGACCACGGGACCCGAACGAGGTCGCAAGTCTCCTTTCTGCCGGCCCATCTTCTCCAGGGTTGACATAAATAGGACGTCACAGGAGCTGCCGGTGTCGACAAGCAGCCGTCGCACTAAGGTAGTGTCTATGACCACTGATACCACCAAAGCCACGTCCGAGCTGCGTGCCGTTACGGGCACACTCGGTCTCCCAACCGGTGGGGAAGGGGAGGGCATCCCGGCCCTTTCCTCACGACTCCCCTCGCGTCGGTCCCGTGTCCATTCTTGGCAACGATGGCGGGGCCTGTCGCCCCGCGTCGGGGCCTCGCCCTTCTTTCGCCGAGAGGAGGGAGGCCGCGTCATCGCAGATGTGGTTTGTTTCTTCGTGGGACAGTTTTCGTTCCCACAGACGGCGCCAGATGTTTCAGAGTGTTTTCTCACTACAAAGCGTTGACCGTGGAGAACCCGGTCAACGTGGTCAAGGGGCCCGCTTTGGGTCCCTTGGGGGCTTCGAATTGGTGCAGGAGGGGCGAGGGGAAGCCTCGGCCCTTGTTGAGATGCTCGGCCTCGGATAGACGTGCTCGGCCTCGGCTGAAAGGGGGACGAGGGGTAGCCTCAGTCGCCCGGGTAGATGCACGGCTGACGGGAGGCGAGGGGAATCTCGGACCTGACTAAGACGCTCGGCCTCGGTGGGGCGTGCTCGGCCTCGGCAGGTTGACGGTGAGGGGAAGCCTCACTATCCGGTCGGACGAGTGGTCGGAGAGGGGCGAGGGGTAGCCTCGGCCCGTTGATCAGCTGTCCACCTGCGTAGATGAGAATGCTCGTCAGGGGGCCGGACCTTGGTTCCGGCCAAATCCCCTCCGATGCCTAAGTCAGATAGTGATCTGAGAAAGGAGGCCCGGTGGAGACGGTTCGACTCGTGAGGAGATCGTAACGGCGTCTCTCGGCGCGATCGGGGGAGGAAGGAGATGAATTGGGGGAACGAGGTCGTTGATGGAGTACCTTAGGTTTTGTTACCTGAGATGCGGTCCTTTTCTTCGTCGTCTTCCTGGCCCTTTTGTAGAGCTCCCGCGTGATTGCCTCTGACCCACGTCCCACGTCCGCCATTGATCGTGCCCCATCAGTCCCCCCTCGCCGCCGCTCTCTCCGCCATCTCAGCACCTCCCCATTATCGCTATTTAGTGGTCGCGCGTCCGGGGGAGTGGTTTTCGCAGGAGTGGGCGAGCGACCAACGGGTTATTGGGGCTGGGTCGGATCGACGTTCGAGGAGGTCCCTTGTAGGGCCTTTGTCGAATGGGCTTTGAGGACGCAGATGGGATTTTGACCAGTAGTCGGGCTCCTGGGCTCGTGTTTAACGGATCTCGGTCAAATAGGCGTAACAGTCCTTGAGCTGTAGGTTTGATTCTCTCCCAAATGAATTGCACTTTGTCTGTCACAAAGTATACGAGTCACTTCTTACAGAATTCCTAAGTCTTGCATAAGAATTATAAGTAAATGCCTTCATTCACATCCTCGACGACAGCTATAATCCTATCTTCTAATGGTTAAGAGTGCTACAACAGATTGAAGGATGGAACTCCACGATACTGCAACTGTACCCATCGTAAATACATACCCACTAGGTGATCTCCTCCTATCACATCCACCTGCATAATCTGAGTCACAAATCCCAGACACCACCAAGCACTCACCTCTCTCATAGCATAGACCAACATTGGTTTTACCCCTTAGATACCGTAGTATCCACTTCACCATTTGCTAATGTTCTTTACCTGGATTCTCCATGTATCTGCTAACGACCCCGACTGCTTGAGCTAAATCTAAACTCATGCACAACATGACATACATGAGATTACCCATAATACTTGCATATGGTACCTTGGACATATATGCTTTCTCTTCCTCTTTGGAAGGTGACAAATCTGTAGAAAGTTGGAAGTATGCTCCTAGAAATGTGATGACAGGCTTTGCATTCTCCATTCCAAAATGGGCTAGAACCTTCTTAATCTAAGCTTCCTGGATCAACTTTAACTTCCTCTTCTACATGTCTCAAACAATCTCCATTCCTAGTATTCTACTTGCTAGTCCCATATCCTTCATCTCAAACTCCTTAGCAAGCTTCTTCTTCATCTTGTTGATCTCACATGTCACATGATGCAACCAACATGTCGTCCACGTACAGTAGTAAGTAAATAAATGACGCATCATTGAGTGTATGGACATACACATATTGGTTGGAAGTATACTCACCATGAAACTACCAAATCGTATGTACCATTATCTTGAACTCTGTTTCAGTCCTTACAACGATATCTTGAGCTTGCACACTGTCTTCTCATTTCCTTCTACCTCGAATCCCTCTGGTTGGACCATATAGATTTCTTTATCTAGCTCTCCCTGTAGGAAAGTTGTCTTCATGTCTAGCTGCTCTAATTCCAAGTCCTATGCAGCAACCATTACCAATAACACACGAATATATGTGTGTCGCACTATATGAGAAAAGATCTTGTTGTAGTCTTCTCATTTCTTCTGTACAAAATCCTTGGATACAACACGTGCCTTATATCTAATTTGTCTGTCATCTTCTGTAGAACCCTCTTTTAATTTATACACTCACTTACAGCCAATCGTTGTCCTATCTTTGGGTAATTGAACTAGTTCCCAAGTTTTGTTCTTGTCACGCCCCGCTTCCCAAAAACGTGGAGGCGAAGCGTGAGAAGGTCCGCTCAGACTTGAAGCTACAAAGCTGCAAGTCCGATAAGCATCAATCACTTTAAAACTGCAGGTCCTTGCAACGCGAAACGAAACAAAGATAATAATAACGAAAAGAGACAAAGAAACATCTCAGAATATCCATAATAATAAATCTCAACATCGCAGAAAAAGCCACCAGGCTGAAATAAAAGAGTCTAAAAGAGGCCCAGCATGGCCAACAAAAGTACAAAGTGCGAAAACAAGGAAATGGTGCAAGCACCGACAACTAACAGCAACCTAAAGCAAAGCAAGTAAAATCAGTCTCTAAGACAGGTCTCCGGTGTCTACGAACTCCTCGACGAACGTAGGCTCAGGCTCAGCGTCAGCAACACCTCAACCTCAACAACTATCTCTGGCTCAGGGTCTAACATGCGACACCCAAAGAGAAAGGGGCACATGTCAGCAAGTCTGGAAGACTTGTGCAAGGAAACTGAAAAGTAGGTAAAAGTAAAGCAACCTAGCAGTTCTAGCATGATGCAATGACATGGCAGTTTAAAGTAATGAGTGCAACAAGTAGGGTAAAGTAAAGTAAAGTACGAGCATGGCATGACATTCACAAGACAAGTACAAGACAAGAAAAGTAAGCACCTCGTGCACAGAGATTCCGTCTTTTGGCTAGAGTGGCTGCGCGGGCCAACTCCTAAGCTCAAGCGAACGTTTATCCCTACCCCTCCACGTGTGTCGAGCCAGGGCCTTACCCCCGAACGGGAATGCTCGCTTCTGGAACACGAGCCAGGAAGTGTTTTATCTTGCTGGTCTAGGGGTGCACCTAGCCAGTCAAGGGAGTACAAGTACAAGTATTGTAGCGTGTGCTACGAATGCGACATTCAATGCATGGATGACATGACAAGACAAGTAGTAAGGCGTACAGGTAAGGAAAGTAAACGTGACAGTTTAGTATGCATGAACAACAAGTTTAAAGGGTTGGATCTAGCTTCGTTGTCAAGCTAGATCAATTAGGTGACGGATCTAGTTTCGTTGTCAAACTAGATCAAGTAGGCGTCTAGCCAGCTATCATTTCACTGGCTAGTCTCTTTTACGCTAGGAACAAGGAAGTGGCCTAAAAACATGGCCCTACACAAGAGTTGGCAAGTTTCACTTGCCTGCAAGCACGACGTCTGAGCACACCGTCCAATGAGTCCAAAATCACAATTATCCTACGTGCACAAGTCCACCGGCCTAAAGTCCATATTATTAATCTTCATTAGTGAATTTAAAACATTTGAAATACTTTAAAAATACCGATTTTAGTCTTGATTAGCATGCATTGGGTTGGGGGTCCTAATGGTGCAAAGCGTTACCTCAACACGACGCGAAAGCTACACCGGCGTCGGGTAGCGATGCCGGGGGTTGGAATAAAAGATCGCGCTCCAAGTCCAGATTCCAATTAGATTCCTCGCTGGAAATTTCAGAGCAATCAACCGGGGCGACGATTCCAGATTCCGAAGCTCGCACGTGCGACGACGGGCTACGACGTGCGACGACGTCGTACGCGGCAAGTCGTCGAAGAGAACGCACCTAGGTGGGGCCCACAGTAGTCATAGGGACCTTTGGGGGACCCACAATACCTCTGGAGAACTTGGGGGGCCCACGGTGGCAAGCGGTGCGACGGATGCGGGGTTGCGACGAACGTCGCTCGGTCAGACCGAGCCGCTGCGAGAGATTCTCTCGGTCAGACCGAGAGATCACAGCGAGGGGGTCGGTCGCAGTGCAGCGGAGAGCGTTGCAAGGCTTGGGCGCTCGGTCACAGCGGCCCGGAGCGAGGGGATCTGTCGGTCGGGGCGAGCGGATGCGGGGGCTGCAGCGAGGCGGGTTGCAACGGAGCGGGGGAGCGGGCGATGCGGGGGAGCGCTTCGGTCGGTGCGGGCGGGAGCGTCGGTCGGTGCGGGGGTTGCAACATTGCAGTTGCAACGGAGCGGGGGAGCGGGCGATGCGGGGGAGCGCTTCGGTCGGTGCGGGCGGGAGCGTCGGTCGGTGCGGGGGTTGCAACGTTGCAGTTGCAACGTTGCGGAGCGGAGCGGAGGCGGGGAAATCTCTCGGTCAGACCGAGAGATGTCCTCGGTCGGAGCGGGGAGCGGGGTGGCGACAGTAGCGGGGTGCGGGGCTTGCTTGGTGCGGGCGGTGGCCTTGGTCAGACCGAGGGAACGGAGCGGAAATCTTCGGTCGTGCACAGGCGACGGCTGCAACGTTGCGACGATTCGTCGCAACGTCAAATTTGGGTTTTGGAAGAGGCTAGGGCTAATTTCTTGCGAAAATAGGTCTTCCTAGAGGTTGTTTATATAGTGTAGATGGGTTGACTTGGTCTAGGGCTAAATCTAATAGGATTAGAAGTTTAAAAAGATTTAAAATTTGAAATTCAACTTCTCCAACTCACCCAAGGATTTGACTTGGTCCAAATGAGCTGGAAATTGGCTCAAAAATTCTTTAAAACGTTTAAAACTTAAATAAATTTTATTTGGCCGAAAATAATTTATAAATTAATTATTAAAAATAATATAAAACTTGTTAAAAATATAAGAGTGGTCAAATAAACTCCAAAAATTATAAAATAAATATCGTGGTGATCGTGATGACGAATGTGAGCTAACTAAGAAGACGGATCTCAAATTTGACGTCGGATGACGAAACTAAAAATAAGAACGTCTCCCGTCAAAAGTGAAAATCGTCACGTCTCATCGAGTAAGATTAAGTTGTGGGAAAACGACTCGAGAAGTGTCGTTCCAAGATAGTGCCACTATTTAATACTCTCAGAGACGTTCACAATGGCATATCACACTAAAGTGTTCACAATCAAACAAAGTCTAAAACAAACACGTGCACGGTCAAAAGCACGTGCATGAACAACGTACAACGGAAAGTGGTCGTTACATCCTCCCCACCTTAGAATAAAGTCCGTCCTCGGACTTTCTAATATATCTAGTCGCTCTAATAGCTACCCCAATCAAGTCACATTATATTTCAACCCAGGTATAGCTATTACAAGTGCTTATATACGCACTAGGTAGTCAAACATTATCACTTCTAACACGCATATATATATATATATACATTCACATACGTTATACACTTATACTTATTATAGTCAGTCAAATCCATACACGTATTTCGATCACGTATATAAGCATGCACCCCTTATATAACTACCACCTACCTAATCACAAACAATATTTCAGATACTCATATAAGTATGATCTCGCACTAGCAAATACAATCATTGCTCTACGTATAGATAGCTACCTATGCACAAACATCAAGGGTATACTACCCTCTAATATTCATCCAATACCAAACATCTCATCACATATAGTCACACCATACCATTATTAAATCAAATTCACTATATCTAATATACATTCACCACTACTATAATTTCACCATATTTAGTCATACAGTGCATGCAAATAGTTCACCATATATTCTTATTACATACGGTCCTATAACTGTATTTACGACACGCCTCATATATCGTAGTCATCAATTCCTATAACTAGGCACATACTTACCCGTGCATGGTGCACACCCATACACGCTAGCATTTCATTTACGTATACCAATCATATCATTATATAACTAGCACACCTATGCACCTAGTTTAGCTAGTACACATATGTTCACACAACAAGCCCTAATAAATAATTATACCACAAGACCAACCCTATAACTATATACTGGTATAGCGACCCACAATCATGTGCGTAACACAACCAGGCACAAACACTCCTATCACTATACATACATCAAACATTGCTATATTCAAACTTCAGACATACATTCAATATACTTAGAGTATACCCACTCAAGCTTGAGTGAGACTCAATACACATATCAAAATATTCTATATACGTAACACTGCATTCATACCTATACCAATATCACTCCAATATTTACATATATATCTACCAATAAAATCATATGCATACCATGAGTCAATCACACTTTAATATTTAGTCAGGTAAAACCCACATAGTTAAATCAATTTATATACCATAATAATAGTAACACAGACATCAGCACACGTATATTTATACTACCCTCCCTAGTACAAACATTCATCGTATAGTCACACATAAGTAATGTATATATATTCACACCATAGCCTACTACCTATAATTAGTATACTAACACCTCTATACGTACATAATTAAGATGTGCAATAGTCGTGTATACCTCACGGTATGCACGCATGCAACATCCCGCAAAAGCAAGCAATACCAATCAAACTTATAATCCTACTATCATATGTATAACACATATATACTCAGGCAACAAAACATAAATACTTACGTCTAAACACAATACATACCCACATACGAGCACACACTCATAGGTGCTAACATATAGATCACATAATAGGCCTACCCTCTTAACCATACGCACTCTTATTATTATCACTACTAACATACACATAGCTTTACCAATCATTTATTTCAACCATTATAAGTATTCTCTAATTGCATACACTCCAATAGTCATTCCAACGCTAACTCTTATATACACAAGCATCCCTATTATGGTATAGCTAATCACACACGAATCTATAAATACTAACACATAAACAACTTCATAATATCACGAATAACCCCGAGTATATATATATATATATATATATATATATATATATATATATATATATATATATATATATATATATATATATATATATATATATATATATATATATATATATATATCACACGATAGGCAAGCATCAATACACTATGGGGGTACACTCATTCAAGCCCACGTACACAACTTAGGTACGTGCACTACGACTACCTCACAAGGTCCAAGGGCCTACTAACAATTAAGGGTTGACACAGACATTGATGGACCCTAAGGCCTAAGCAATAAAGAGAGGTCGAGAGCGTGACGAGGGAAGGATCGATAAGCACGAGTTCAGATAGGACGAATACAAGGAGACAGCTTGGTTAGACGAAACATTGACTCAATGGTGATGTTTAGGTTGAGGGAAAAGGGGGATGTAGTGATACATATATAGGATATAGAAAAGAAGATAGGGTAAGTAGCACAAGCTAAAATACGTGGGTTTTGAAAACTGTTGTACTTCAAAAATTGAAATCCTCGACTGAAAATAAATATTTGGAGGTCGATAAAACGTGTTGTTTCAAAATAAGTTTGAGTCGAATATTCATAATAAGAGAAAATGGTCTATTGGTTTTAAAAAAAATCATTAAAAAGGAAGTAAAATCATTTACACGAATATTGAAGACGTAGTTTAGAAAATTCATACGTCAGTAATTTAATATAATTTTGTCAAAAAGTTTTGGAAAGTCGGAGAATGAAATCAAGTAACGGAAAAATTTAAACTCAGGTTAAATGCTTTCAAAACTCTTTGGGCTATGGAAAATTGAGAATAATCAATTTTGAAACTACTTTTTAGAGAACCAGGGTTTGCCAGAAATGAGAAACTAATTTACATAAGGTTTTTAATATACGAGCACAATAAGTCTGGCACGGATATAAAAATAGTTGAAAGTATGTATGGTGCACGGAAAAATAATATTAACGACTTAGTATAAGAATTATCAAGATCGAATAGCAAGTCTTTAAAATCAAATCATGGAGGGTCTAAATCAGGAAGTGGTTATGAAAATAGTAATTTTGCAAAATCTGGAATAGCGAAAACGACGAGCAAAGACCAACTTGCTGAAAGCTGAAATTCCATGTGCCTTGAAAGTATATTAAAGTAAACACGACGTATCATTCGTATAACACAAATAAGAAGGAGAATTATAAATCGAATTGGACAAAGCAAAAGTACGGTTCAGAATAAGATTAATATACGAAAGGAAATATGTATTTTCATAGGTTCAAAAGTGTAGGCTGAAAAGTATTATAAGCTATTATTCAAAAATTTCGTCAAAATTTTTTTTTTTTTAAAAAAAAATTAAATCAACGAGGAGTACAAAGATAAGTATATTTATATAAAAATTTTGAACAAATTTAAACTTAGGGAAGAGAAATCAAAAAAAATACTTTCGGAAGGTTCAGGTTTGTAATGGATATGGTCGAAAATTGATGACGATCGTCATGAGGCGATCACGTGTATAGAGACAAGGAAATTGATCGGATGATCAAAACGTACATACGCCTAGGATATGAATCAGGAGAGTCTACGGGGAAAACTCCTACGGTCGACCAACTACAGATTAATAACTAAGCGCCAAGACTTCCTAAGGAGCTAAACGGTAAAGAAATGCGTTCAGCTTGGTCCGAAATCGATGGACCCAAACGAACGACGGAAGGAAAGTCTAGGAGTCTAATATGGTCAGGGGTAGACATGAACCACTAAGGTAACTCCTAAGACGATTAAATCAATTGCTAGAAGGGGGGTCTAGCTATCAATCAGAGGCCTCTAACTAGCAAGCCCAGACGTCTAACTAAGTCTCTTACCACCTAGTGACATAGGAAAATGTCTAGACTCAGGGCTTATGACTCGGATGTTGCAATTTATTTAATGGACATTCCGTTATTATCATTGTTCCGTTAATTCGCAATTGCAAGATTGGACCTGCATGGGCCACCAACAAAACCTGTCACGCCCCGCTTCCCAAAAACGTGGAGGCGAAGCGTGAGAAGGTCCGCTCAGACTTGAAGCTACAAAGCTGCAAGTCCGATAAGCGTCAATCACTTTAAAACTGCAGGTCCTTGCAACGCGAAACGAAACAAAGATAATAATAACGAAAAGAGACAAAGAAACATCTCAGAATATCCATAATAATAAATCTCAACATCGCAGAAAAAGCCACCAGGCTGAAATAAAAGAGTCTAAAAGAGGCCCAGCATGGCCAACAAAAGTACAAAGTGCGAAAACAAGGAAATGGTGCAAGCACAGACAACTAACAGCAACCTAAAGCAAAGCAAGTAAAATCAGTCTCTAAGACTGGTCTCCGGTGTCTACGAACTCCTCGACGGACGTAGGCTCAGGCTCCGCGTCAGCAACACCTCGACCTCAACAACTATCTCTGGCTCAGGGTCTAACATGTGACACCCAAAGAGAAAGGGGCACATGTCAGCAAGTCTGGAAGACTTGTGCAAGGAAACTGAAAAGTAGGTAAAAGTAAAGCAACCTAGCAGTTCTAGCATGATGCAATGACATGGCAGTTTAAAGTAATGAGTGCAACAAGTAGGGTAAAGTAAAGTAAAGTACGAGCATGGCATGACATTCACAAGACAAGTACAAGACAAGAAAAGTAAGCACCTCGTGCACAGAAATTCCGTCTTTTGGCTAGAGTGGCTGCGCGGGCCAACTCCTAAGCTTAAGCGAACGTTTATCCCTACCCCTCCACGTGTGTCGAGCCAGGGCCTTACCCCCGAACGGGAATGCTCGCTTCTGGAACACGAGCCAGGGAGTGTTTTATCTTGCTGGTCTAGGGGTGCACTTAGCCAGTCAAGGGAGTACAAGTACAAGTATTGTAGCGTGTGCTACGAATGCGACATTCAATGCATGGATGACATGACAAGACAAGTAGTAAGGCGTACAGGTAAGGAAAGTAAACGTGACAGTTTAGTATGCATGAACAACAAGTTTAAAGGGTTGGATCTAGCTTCGTTGTCAAGCTAGATCAATTAGGTGACGGATCTAGTTTCGTTGTCAAACTAGATCAAGTAGGCATCTAGCCAGCTATCATTTCACTGGCTAGTCTCTTTTACGCTAGGAACAAGGAAGTGGCCTAAAAACATGGCCCTACACAAGAGTTGGCAAGTTTCACTTGCCTGCAAGCACGACGTCTGAGCACACCGTCCAATGAGTCCAAAATCACAATTATCCTACGTGCACAAGTCCACCGGCCTAAAGTCCATATTATTAATCTTCATTAGTGAATTTAAAACATTTGAAATACTTTAAAAATACCGATTTTAGTCTTGATTAGCATGCATTGGGTTGGGGTCCTAAGGGTGCAAAGCGTTACCTCAACACGACGCGAAAGCTACACCGGCGTCGGGTAGCGACGCCGGGGGTTGGAATAAAAGATCGCGCTCCAAGTCCAGATTCCAATTAGATTCCTCGTTGGAAATTTCAGAGCAATCAACCGGGGTGACGATTCCAGATTCCGAAGCTCGCACGTGCGACGACGGGCTACGACGTGCGACGACGTCGTACGCGGCAAGTCGTCGAAGAGAACGCACCTAGGTGGGGCCCACAGTAGTCCTAGGGACCTTTGGGGGACCCACAATACCTCTGGAGAACTTGGGGGGCCCACGGTGGCAAGCGGTGCGACGGATGCGGGGTTGCGACGAACATCGCTCGGTCAGACCGAGCCGCTACGAGAGATTCTCTCGGTCAGACCGAGAGATCACAGCGAGGGGGTCGGTCGCAGTGCAGCGGAGAGCGTTGCAAGGCTTGGGCGCTCGGTCACAGCGGCCCGGAGCGAGGGGATCTGTCGGTCGGGGCGAGCGGATGCGGGGGCTGCAGCGAGGCGGGTTGCAACGGAGCGGGGGAGCGGGCGATGCGGGGGAGCGCTTTGGTCGGTGCGGGCGGGAGCGTCGGTCGGTGCGGGGGTTGCAACGTTGCAGTTGCAACGTTGCGGAGCGGAGCGGAGGCGGGGAAATCTCTCGGTCAGACCGAGAGATGTCCTCAGTCGGAGCGGGGAGCGGGGTGGCGAAAGCAGCGGGGTGCGGGGCTTGCTTGGTGCGGGCGGTGGCCTCGGTCAGACCGAGGGAACGGAGCAGAAATCTTCGGTCGTGCACAGGCGACGGCTGCAACGTTGCGACGATTCGTCGCAACGTCAAATTTGGGTTTTGGAAGAGGCTAGGGCTAATTTCTTGCGAAAATAGGTCTTCCTAGAGGTTGTTTATATAGTGTAGATGGGTTGACTTGGTCTAGGGCTAAATCTAATAGGATTAGAAGTTTAAAAAGATTTAAAATTTGAAATTCAACTTCTCCAACTCACCCAAGGATTTGACTTGGTCCAAATGAGCAGGAAATTGGCTCAAAAATTCTTTAAAACGTTTAAAACTTAAATAAATTTTATTTGGCCGAAAATAATTTATAAATTAATTATTAAAAATAATATAAAACTTGTTAAAAATATAAGAGTGGTCAAATAAACTCCAAAAATTATAAAATAAATATCGTGGTGATCGTGATGACGAATGTGAGCTAACTAAGAAGACGGATCTCAAATTCGACGTCGGATGACGAAACTAAAAATAGGAACGTCTCCCGTCAAAAGTGAAAATCGTCACGTCTCATCGAGTAAGATTAAGTTGTGGGAAAACGACTCGAGAAGTGTCGTTCCATGATAGTGCCACTATTTAATACTCTCAGAGACGTTCACAACGGCATATCACACTAAAGTGTTCACAATCAAACAAAGTCTAAAACAAACACGTGCACGGTCAAAAGCACGTGCACGAACAACGTACAACGGAAAGTGGTCGTTATAGTTCTTGTGGAGAAATTCCATCTCCGTACCATGGCCAACCGCTAGTTTGCATCTTCCTTGTACTGTTAGGCTTGCTTAAAAGTATCAGTTTCTTCATACTCAATATTCATGGCATACACTTGCATGTCATCAAATGCAAAAGAAGATGCTAAGTAAGTCCATTCACTTAATCTTTGGGTCGACCCTCCTGATTTTGGTAAATCTGTGAAAGTCAAATTTTCTCCTTGGGTTGGAACCTTGTTCTCTTGAATTGGAGTGTGAACTTGATCTGGCTATGTAGTCTTTAGATCCTGGATCATCTTTGCATCTTCCTTCTCTATGTTGTGGGTGTGGAGATCAATGTCTAAATCGAGTTTGTAAAATTCCGAGTTACTATTTGATTGAATCACCTCCAGCCTGACCATCGATGATTCATCAAATGTGACACGTCTATTGAAGAATGTCTTGTTGGATTCTAAATCAACAGTCTATACCCTTTCACTCCTCTAGATATCCAAGTAGAACTGCTTTCCTAGCTTTTGAGTCCAACTAATTTCCTTTTTTAGCGCATATGATGGGCACTCAAAGACTTGTAAGTAGGGGTAATATTCAACTCTCCATGTCTACACTTCCTCTAAGATCTTGAAGTCCATCACCGATGATAGTAACCTGTTAATATGATGCAAAGCTATAATGGTGGCTTTCCCCAATAATCCTTTAGAAAACCTGCAGTCAACCTTAGGCAGTGGCACGTCTCCATCAACGTGCGATTCATCCTTTCAGCTAATCTGTTTGATTGAGGATCACCAGGGGTAGTGCCATGTCTCCAAATACCCTCTGTTCTACAATACTCTGTAACTCTCTTGCGGTGTACTAGCCACCATTGTTTAATCTAAGATTCTTCACCACCTTCCCTGACTACTTCACCACTAAGGCCTTCCGGGCCTTGAACTTCTCAAAGACTTAATCTTTTGATTTTATGAAGTAGATCCAAGTCTTTCTAGATAAGTCATCGATACAGGAAACAAATACCTTGCTCCCCCTCTTGAAGCTACTGACGTAGGCCCCCAAATGTCTGTGTGCACATATACTCGAGCAGCCCCTTGCTATGATGCTATGTTATTGCAAACTGGGTCTTCTTCAGTTTTCCTTCCACACATTTTTTTCACTAAATTCAAGACTCTCTTTCACTACAGGAAAAACAGGGCTTACTGATGGCAATCATCGTTAGTAAAAGTACAAATACCATCAGTGTAAATCTTCACTTACGGTAAACACCCGTCTGAAGCTCCAACAGCAGATTTAGGTAATTAAAACAGTTACTGACGGCTCCGTCAGTAAAAATCACTAACGGTTTCACTTACTGTCAGGAATAGTACACCTTTCACTAACAGAACCATCAGACAACAAAAACTTTTGTTGACGGTTTCGTCAAAAATAATTAAATTTTTATAACATACAAATAAATAAAGATGACGGCTCTGTCGGTGAGGAGAAGACTTTTGCTGACAAATGTGTCATTAATATTTAAATTTTTTAAAAAGGTTAATACATAACGCTAACGACACGTCAGCAAACACCCAAAGTATAGCTGACGGAACCATCAGCTATATTGTAATTATCATTGACTGGCCGTCAGTAATAATTTAACATTTTAAAAAATTAATTTTTTATAAAGACGGCACCGTTAGTGAAATTGAAAATTAAAAAATAAAATTTAAAATCAAAATACAATAATACTATTCCAAAATAAAAATATATTTTTTACAAAAGAAAAGCCAACGAAAGAAAGAAAAAATTTAAAAAATAAAATTTAAATTCAAAGTGCACTAATATTATTTAAAAGTAAAAATTCATTTTTTACAAAAAAACCAACGAAAAAGACTGAGGCTCAGATATGCCCATTGTAATCACTTGATAAATAATGGCTACAAGATGGTTGTCTGCCCATACGTGTCTGTTGTATACCTATATCTGTGTGCAGTATGATGTGTGTGTGTTGTGTGTGTAGTCTGTGAGTGTATGGGTAGTCTGTATGTGTAGTCAATGTGTGTCTGTGTCTGTGTTTGTAGTCCATGTATGTGTATGTGTGGTTTGTATATGTACTAGTCATAACCCGTGCCCGCGGGCACGGTTCATTTAAGATTTTCCCCGCGAAACCTTGTTTCCGTAAAAATTATTTCTACAGTCAAAATTGCACGAAAGAACAAATTAGCATAAAAATATTTAGCGGCACAGGCGCACTCGGAGCGGAACAACAAATTCGGTGCGGGTGCATTCGACACGAACCAACAAATTAGCGTAAAAAATCGGCACGTGCACATTCGGCGCGGAATAACAAATTAGTGTAAAAAATTTAGTGACACCTTCGGCGCGGGCGCTTTCCACACTTTTTTCACTAAATTCAAGACTCTCTTTCACTACAGGAAAAAGGGGCTTACTGATGGCAATCGTCGTTAGTAAAAGTACAAATACCATCAGTGTAAATCTTCACTGACGACAAACACCCGTCAGAAGCTCCATCAACAGATTTAGATAATTAAAACAGTTAATGACGGCTCCGTAAGTAAAAATCACTGACGGTTTCACTTACCGTCAGGAATAGTACAACTTTCACTAACGGAACCATCAGTACAACGAAAACTTTTGTTGACGGTTTCGTCAACAATAATTAAATTTTTATAACATAAAATAAATAAAGATGACGGCTCTGTCGGTGAGGAGAAGACTTGTGCTGATGAATGTGTCATTAATATTTAAATTTTAAAAAAGGGTAATACATAACACTAACGGCACGTCAGCAAACACCCAAAGTACAGCTGACGGAACCGTCAGCTATATTGTAATTATTACTTACTGGTCGTTAGTAATAATTTAACAATTTAAAAAATAAAGTTTTTATACTGACGGTACCGTCAGTGAAATTGAAAATTTAAAAAATAAAATTTAAAATCAAAATATAATAATACTATTCCAAAATAAAAATATATTTTTTACAAAAGAAAAGCCAACGAAAGAAAGAAAAAATTTAAAAAATAAAATTTAAATTCAAAGTGCATCAATATTATTTAAAAGTAAGAAATTCAGTTTTTACAAAAAACCAACGAAAAAGAATGAGGCTCAGATATGTCCATTGTAATCACTTGACCAAAAATGGCTACAAGATGGTTGCATGCCCATACATGTCTATTATGTGCCTATATTTGTGTGCAGTATGATGTGTGTGTTGTGTGTGTAGTCTGTGTGCGCATGTGTAGTCAGTGTGTGTCTGTGTTTGTAGTCCATGTGTGTATATGTGTGGTATGTATATGTACTAGTCATAACCCGTGCCCGCGGGTACAGTTCATTTAAGATTTTCACACACGAAATCTTTGTTTCCGAAAAAAATTATTTCCACAGCCAAAATTGAGCGGAACAACAAATTAGCGTAAAAATATTTAGCGACACAGGCGCGCTCGGTGCGAAACAACAAATTCGGCGCGAGCGACTTCCATACGGAACAACAAATTAGCGTAAAAAAATCGGCATGGGTGCTTTCTGCGCGGTCGCGGGAAATTATTCTCATCTGTGCCCCATGCGTCGAAGAGACGGTGGGCCCCTTGTTGAGGGAGAGATCATTCAATCTGCATCATTAAGTGCAAGTTGAAGCTTTTTTTCACAAATGCATTAATTGCGTGCACTTTGCTATTCCCCAGAAACGTTCATTCCACATAAAGTTTCATTTTCCCATAAACTTTCATTTCCCTAGAATTGTTTTTTCCTCCAAAACTTTCCACAAAAAATCTCATCTCAACCATTCATTTCTCAAGATTAAATCCAAGCCGTCTTTCTATCAACCTGTTTGTCCTAGTCAGCTTGTCCTAGTCAGCCCTAGAATTCAAAAACAGTTGTGTTTTAATATATAGATTCTCTCTCTCTCTCTGTATGTGTGTGTGTGTGTGTGTGTGTAGTTTGTGTGTCTATATGTATGTGTGTTCAGATGGACCAAGTATATAGAATATCAATCTTTGGAAATTTTAAACTGCGAGGGATACGATAATAGTACATAATGTATAGAAAACAAACACGATATAAAATTATGAAGGCTAAGATAAAATGCAATAAAGAATGGGCAGTTTGTTTGTGTAGTCTGTCTTGTGTTTGCAGTCCAACCAAACTCACCTTACCATATTTGTCAAAAATAAGATGTATACTATCTAGGTAGATTATCATCATCATCGCCTCTACAGAGACACACACAAAACTAGGAACACATTATTTTAACCAAAACAGACACACACACACACACACACATCAGACTACAACAGACACATACATAGACACACAAACTACACAACATAAACATAATCTCAGTCTCACTCACTGACTACACATATAGACTACACATACCCACACAGACCATACACACAGATTACAAACACAACACACACATCAGACTACTAGAGACAAAGACAAAGACACAGTCACAGTCACACACACTAACTATACATACAGACTACCCACACCCACATAAACCACACACACAGAGACCACACAAACAACCACACACACATCAGACTACCACAGATACGGTCACAGTCTCACACACTGACTACACACACAGCCACACACACACATAGACCACACTTACAAACCACATAAAATCCTAACATGATGTGTAATCAATTTGCAGTCTACAAGGTGAAGAGGAGAAGAACTTCACAATCAAACCCTCTACAAGAGAATAGCATCCATGAGAAAAAACATAATGGAAATAACTTGCAGCAAAGGGTGGGGGGCTCATAAACCCACACACAAAGATGGCAACACTTCCTTCTTCTTATACATCCAGTTCATAGCTCCTACCACACATAATTGTATTTATTACTGATACCCCAAACACCTATCAAGGTTAGAAAAAAATTTGAGAAATATTATATTCCTAGTTGCATAAAGAGAAGGGCACTAATGAACAGCCCACAAACACTAACACGGATCACATCAGCATGCGTTTAATGACCTAACCAACTCACCACACAACTCAACCATTTTTGGATAGTCAAGCTTGTATTTTGCCAACAACCAACCTCTCTAGCATTGCTCTCACACACACACAAATGTGAACACGAAACAATAAATAGAAACACCATCAATTAGCAGCAATAAATCACACTGCATTGCATTGCATATTAAGAAAAAGTTTTTTTAACAAACAAAACAAATACATACAGACTACACAAACACAACACACAGACATAGACATAGGCTACACAAACATTAATTATTGGCACACAGACACACTGAATGACATAGACACACTGACTTGGCACACACACTGACACACACACACACACACACACACACAAGAATGAGGCTCATATCTGCATATTGTAATCACTTGATAAATAATGGCTACAAGATGGTTGTCTATATAATTGCAGACCATCATATTATGCCTAACCATTTTTCTCAAAAATAAGTTGTACACTGCCACAGACTACATACACAGACACAGACAGACACAGACACACACACACACAGACACACACACACACACACACACTACACTCATGCATTAATTATTGGCAGATCATCATCATCATCGCCTCGATAGACGCACATCCACACACTGACATGGCGCACGTGCACACACAGACTTGGCACAGACACACACAAATTGACACACATCACAAAGACACAGACACTTACAAACTGACTACACATACAGACACACTAACTTGGCATGCATGCGCGCATGCACACACACACACACAATGAGACACACACACACACACACAACCATTTTATCCCCTTCATTTTATCATGTAAGGACCGTCTATGCCTTGCAATACTAACAACGAACACTCTAAGGGGGGTGAATAGAGTAATGGCAATAACCGTGTAATTAAAATTTAAACTAGGAAATGGTGAATTATAAGTGCAAGAGGAATTTTAACAACACAATCAAGCAAACGCTAACACAAATATTTTACCCTGGTTTCCTAACTTGGATACATCCAGCCACTCCAAAATTCACTATGATCCTACAAAGGTAGTGAATACAATCTCACAAAGAGATATAAGCTCTCACAAAGAGAGAACCAAATTCTCACAAAGAGAAACAAACTCTTACAAAGAGAGTACCTAGCTCTTACAAAGAAAGAAACTAACTCTCACAAAGAAAGTTAGGGGTAAACGCTCACAAAGAGAGAAACTAACTTTCATAAAGAAATTTAGGGTTTCAATTCACAAAGATGAAATAAATACTCTTACATATTCCTTGAGATGAACTTGCTCAATATGAAGAAGAAGGCATGGAAGAGAATCTCCAAGTGTTGAGATGAGCTTTGATGCACTTGGATGATTTCCCTTGAGCTAGATTCAAAGCATGAAGAGGATTAGAACTATAATGAGGGAAATGAGAGATTAGGAGTGGCTTATTGATTCCTTAATGATCTTCAATAGTTCCAAGAGTTCTAAATGAACTAAGCCCATTCCTATTTATAAGAAGCCCCAAAAACCCCATTAAACCCAAGCTAGAAGCCATGAAAAGAATTCTGCAACGGTTAGAATTTGAGATTTTACGGCATCGATAGGCGCCTGTATAAGGATTCACAGAAGACTGGCTAACAACTAGATTTAATCCCAACGGCTATAATCTGTGCCAGGACAGACAACTGTAGAAGACTACATAAGAGCCTGTACAGTGTGCAGGCACATGTAAAGACTTCGTCAGGCAACTGTCACAAGAGATGGAATGGAGTAGGAAAACACAACATTCGCACTTGTGCATTCAGACGACTGAAGAGCAAAGTCCAGGTGCCTGAGGAATGACAGGAGACTGTAAACTCTACATCAGTTGACTGACCCATAAGAAGGAGTGATACCCAGAAATGACATGATACGTACCCTGGCATACAGACAACTGCAGACCAATGTTCAGGCACCTGATAGTAGACATGCGCCTAACAGTAGGACTTCATTCGCTTGCACCAAAAGCTCAAGAAAAGAGTCAAGAAAATATGACTTGAGTTGTGCACAATAATTGCCTGTAGAAGGCTGGCCAGGCACCTGGTGATCACCAATCACCTGTCCTGCCTTCAGTAGTCGCCTGTTAGAAAGCCAAAAACTTTAATGAGAATTCGTGTCAAGGGGAACCTATAGGATTGGTTTCTATGATAATCATAAGGCTTACTAAGATGGTTATTGCATATGCATGAATGAGTAAACCATCTAGCAAGGCATTACAAAATCCTAGACTCAAAAAGAGAAATGCAAGTAAAAGAAATTACATGGATTACATTTTGCATCTCCTAGAGTCTAAGGCTTCAAGCTCTTGATGCCTTGATGCTCTCCATTACCTTCCAAGCTTTGGCACCTCTTGATGAGCTTTCCTTCATCAAATTCCAAGCTTTGGCAATGCTCATCTTGATGTACATCCTTGCACCAAGCCATTAGTCTCCAAAAAAAAATTCTTCATTTGATTAACCATGAGACTAAAACATGAGAGCCATTAGCAACAACATAATGTTGTGATTATCATCAAAACAATATTGGTCTAAAACACCAATACCTAACAATCTCATCCTTTTTGATAATGACACACATTATGTAAAACATAAACAAATAAAGCATAATACTAATGAGCTCCCCTACTTATATACACCAATTGAAAATAGATAACCAATTGCAAATAATCTAAGAATGATCAATAGTGACATATAATAGGCATGGATTACATAAACCAATTGTAATAAATAAATAACACTCTCCACATGTATGGTTTACATAATCCATTATCCCTCTCCCCTTGTCATTGTCAAAAAGGTGGACATCAAACATACAAGAAATAACTCTTATCATTGACTCCCTTTTTAAAATGTAACAACATGCAAGATATTAAGAGATGTTTGATACCTAATTGTATATTTAAAGTGGGTATCAATCACTATCCCATGCCCCCTAGATCATAGAAAGGGTCAAAAAGTTCATTTCTAGGATCTAATACCAATTGTAAAGAAAAAGTAACTTTACCAATTGTAAATAATAATACTTGGAGCCATGGGCCTAAATTTGTATCAATGCATGGATATATAATGATCAAGCATCATTGATATAAATGATATTACGAATAGAAAATATAGCGTGAAAAATGTTAGCAACATCAATAGGTTGGGTTTGTGACCACAATTACCAATTGTAAATAATCTAAGTATGATCTCAAAAATAACCCAAAATGAGAGTTAAAATATGTTTAAAATACTTTAAACATACATTATCAATTAACCCCCCATTGTCATACACATGGATATACAAAAGAATGTATGACAATGAAATCCCCAAAGTCCCATTTTCATGAAAAATAATTTGAAAATGATTTCAAAATCATGAAACATCATACACAATTAATGGGTATGCTTAAGAATAAACATTAAGGCAAAATACCCATGTAATATGCATATGTATGAGAGACCTAAAATTAGAGAACCAAACCCAAGAGGAGTTTGATTTTCTAATGTAATCACATGAGGTGATCACATCCCTAACTAAAGAGTTGATGTATCTATTCCTATCTTGCACACTACACTTAGTGGAAATCCAAAGGCTTAAGAATTGTATAGGCAATGGTTTTGCCTTTTAAAGAGGGGTGGATGTGCCATGCTTAGGTGTAGAAATATATTTCTTGGCATGCAAAGAATGAGGGCTTTACTTCTTAGACAAAGATGAAGAATTTTAATTCTCCCTCATCATCTTGTGATTTACATGCTTCTTGTTGGTGTTATTGTTAAACACGAAGCCATGATAAGTCTTCTTAGGTGCTTTAGCAATATTACTTGAAATTTGCACCATTTGAAGAATTAGAGGTGGATTTGGGTACCACATTTCGAATATAACCCAAACCTCCTCTATGATTTGACGGATGTTGTTTTTCCAACAAATCGTGGAGTGAATCCCTAGAATAAACAGAGCTTTTTAGCTTTTGGGATTCTACTTCGCATTTCAACGTAAGTTGTTGAATGCGAGACTCTAAGATAAGGTTTTGAGCTAGCAATGTTTCATTAGAAATGCTCAATTCCTTAACTTGAGAGAGAAGTGTGTCTCTCTCACTAGTGTCACAAACATGCACATCATTCACATTTACACTAGAAGATTCTAATTCATGCACCCTACTCATAACATCTTTTAATTTTGCTTTTAATTAGAGTATGAGTTGATGCACTTACTTGCCTCGTTGGAGACCACATTGTAGCAATATTCAAGCTCCTCATACGATAGCTTTGACTCCTCCTCATCTTCATCACCCGATTCCTCCTCGCTAGAACTTGATGAAGAATCTTCCCTTTTTGCCATAATGCACACTTCTTCATTGGTGTTGAGCCAGGCATCCACCTCTTCATTACTAGATCTTGAAGAGAGATCTTCCAATGCTGTGAAGCACATATGGGCTTGCTCCTTGTCATCATCTTCTTCATCACTTTATGAGTCCTCACTTGAGTCATTAAATGTGCCAACAAGATCCTTCTTCTTATTTTTGTTTGGAGTTGCCTTTCTAATATTTCTTCCCTTTCCCTTTGTAAGATTCTTTGGAGGGTTTGGATGTGCATTCGATAGAGAGATGACCTTTACCATTGCAAGTATAACAAACCTTGTTAGATTTAGAAGCAAACTTTTGACAAAGAGTTACCGTGCTTGCCCTTGAGGAATGCTATTAGTTGCTTGGCAAGCTCCATGATTTCATCACCATTAGCCTCATCCTCTCTATCTTCACTTGAAGCTTCTTGATGGAATTTCTTTCTCCATTTGATTGGCTCCTTCTCGGCATGGAATGCAATCTCATTTTGCTTCTCCGGCTTCTTGGGCTTTGATGGTTGAATCTCCTTCTTGTATTGAAGCTTCACTTCATATGCCATGAGATTCCCAATGCACTCCTCAACAGTGTATTTGGACATGTCATTTAACTTTAAAATCTAGTAGCCTTTGACTCCCATTTGTGTGTAAGAGAATCAAGGATCTTTTCCACTCGATCCTCTTGGAAAATCACATTCCCAAGTACCTCCAAAGTGTTCACAATATCTGTAAACCTTGTGGACATTTCCGAGATGCTCTCTCCTTCCTGCATCTTAAACAGTTCATATTTAGATCTAAACACACTTTGTTTATATCTCTTTACCTTGGACGTCCCCTCGTGAGTAATCTCCAATGTAAGCCAAATTTCGTTGGCTGGTTTGCATCTGGAGATGTGGTGGAACTCATTTGAAGTGATGGCGCAATGGAATGCGTTCATTGTCCTCACATTGGATTTGATCAAATTCTTCTCCGCCTTTGTCCTTGTAGCCACGGGAGTAGTAGGCTTCACAAGAGGAGACTCCGTGACATCCCATATGTCTTTACCCTCCAAGTAGATCATAATCTTGATCTTCCAACTTGGATAATTTGTTCCGTTGAAGAGCAGGGGACGAACTGTTGATAGACCTTCTTCATGAGACATGGATGAAGCATTGAATGCCATCGTTGTGTATGCTTCAACCTCGCTTTGATACCAATAGTAAGGACCGTCCACGCCTTGCACTACTAACAACAAACACTCTAGAGGGGGGTGAATAAAGTAATGACAATAATCGTGTAATTAAAAATTAAACTAGTAAATACGGAATTATAAGTGCAAGAGGAATTTTAACAACACAATCAAGCAAACTCTAACACAAAGATTTTACCCTGGTTCACTAACTTGGGTACATCCAGCCACACCAAAATTCATTATGATCCTACACAAAGTAGTGAATACAATCTCACAAAGAGATATGAACTCTCACAAAGAGAGAACCAAATTCTCATAAAGAGAAACAAACTCTCACAAAGAGAGTAACTAGCTCTCACAAAGAAAGAAACTAACTCTCATAAAGAAAGTTATGGGTAAACTCTCACAAAGATAGAAACTAACTTTCACAAAGAAAGTTAGGGTTTCAATTCACAAAGATGAAATAAATACTCTTACCTATGCCTTGAGATTAACTTACTTAATATGAAGAAGAAGGCATTGAAGAGGATCTCCATGTGTTGAGATGAGCTTTGATGCACTTGGATGATTTTCCTTGAGCTAGATTCAAAGCATGAAGAGAATTAGAGCTCTAATGAGGGAAATGCGAGATTAAGAGTGGCTAATTGATTCCTTAATGATATTCAATAGTTCCAAGAGTTCTAAATGAACTGAGCACATTCCTATTTATAAGAAACCCCAAAAACCCCCATAAAACCCAAGCTAAAAGCTAAGGAAAGAATTCTGAACGGCTAGAATCAGAGATTTTGCGGTATTGACAGGCGCCTGCATAAGGATCAACAGGCGACTGGCTAACGGCTAGATTTAATCCCAACGACTATAATCTGAGCCAGGACAAATGATTGTATAAGACTACACAGGCGCTTGTACAATGTGTAGGCACCTGTAAAAAATTCGTCAGGTGACTGTCACATGCGATGGAATGGAGCAGGAAAAACACAACATTTACACTTGTGCATTCAGACGACTGAAGAGCAAAGTCCATGTGCCTGAAGAATGACATGTGACTGTAAACTCTACATCAGTCGACTGACCCACAAGATGGAGTGATGCCTAGAAATGATAAGATACACACTTTGGCATACAGCTGACTACAGAACAATGTTCAGGCGCTTGACGATAGACAGGTGCCTGTCAAATGGACTTCAATCGCCTTCACCAAAAGCTCAAGAAAAGAGTCAAGAAAATATGACTTGAGCTGTGCACAACAGTCACATGTAGAAGGTTGGCCAGGTGCCTGGTGATCACCAGTCGCATGTCCTGCCTTCAGTAGTCACCTGTTGGAAAGTTAGAAACTCTATTGAGAGTTCTTGGCAAGCGAAACGTATATGATTGGTTTCTATGATAATCCTAAGGCTCACTAAGATGGTTATTGCATATGCATGAATGAGTAGACCATCTATCAAGGCATTACAAAATCCTAGACTTAAAAAGAGAAATGCAAGTAAAAGAAATTACATGGATTACATTTTGCATCTCCTAGAGTCTAAGGCTTCAAGCTTTTGATGCCTTGATGCTCCCCATCATCTTCCAAGCTTTGGTACCTCTTGACGAGCTTCCCTTCATCAAGTTCCAAGCTTTGACAATGCTCCTCTTGAGTCCATCCTTGCACTAAGCTATTAGTCTCCAAAAAACTATTCTTCATTTGATTAACCATGAGACTAAAACATGAGAGTCATTAGCAACAACATAATTTTGTGATCATCATCAAAACAATATTGGTCTAAAGAACCAATACCTAACATATCATGGGATTATTACAAATAAATTTCTAAGGTTTTTTGTGTTAGGGTTCTTAGGTCTTAAGACAGAGGATGTGAGAGCTTAAGATTTTGATTCTACTTAGTATTTCTTATTAGAAATTTACAAGGGATAGATAATTAGATAATAATAGAAATTTATTGAGATCATTAGTTTATATCTTTAACCACAGCTTATACACTCTTAGTTAAATATGATAAATTAGCTTAATATCTATAAGTTTACCACTTCTCTTAATATCTATAAGTTACGCACATCAAATTACTTCTCAAAATAATTTCCTCTAATTGTGAGAAGCCTAATCTAATATGAAGATATTCTTGATATTCTACTGGTAAAAAGATATGAAAATATGATTTGCGAGTCTCCCTAAAAGAAAAATGACAATGTAAACTCATTTAGAAAACCTCAATTCATACCCAAAAATATAGACAACAGATTGATCTAAAAATTATTACCTGGCTAAATCTAGGTTATAAACAATTAAGCAGTCTGAATTTTTCCAGACCGACCTACTTCTTCCTTGTTATTTTAATAAATAAGCACAACATAAATAAGTGGAATACATGGCCGATCCAAATTAACCATGTAAAGGACATGATGGGACACAAGTTATAAATGGGCAAGCTTAAAGCATATAGAGTGATTATTTCCACTTAATAAAACTGTCATTATCATCATCATTGAGGATTAATTTAAACATCCAAAAATCTATTCTTTCTCCACAAAACAGATTCAACTATTAATTCAATATCCAACCATCATTGACCATTAATCAATAGATATAGGCCTTCATCAAAAACTAAAATCATCAAAAGCAGAACGCTAATTAATTTAAATTTAACTTAATGATGGATAAGATCTCTTACATTTAGATAAAATTACTTTGAAAAATAATTTATGGGTATTGCAAATTTTATAGCTTATAGGTCAGTAATCTCATGAATATCCTATTATGTCTAAAAAAGTTTCAAAATCTTTTAGCGCGAATGATGTTATGCTTCATGGTTCTCTAACTACATATATCCCGATTATGTTTCCTCAACAAAAACTAAGGATGCGACATTGCTAATTCCTCTCATAATACAGATCACACATCCCACATAATTCATCATATGAAAAAAAATCGTTTAAGATAACTCATTCTGACTACAGAGTACCCACATTCTCCCCCACCCTCCCACACATACCAAATATACAGACTACACAGACACAGACACACTGACTACACATATAGACACACCGACTTGGCACACAGACACAACACAATATCACACTCACACTTACACACATTGCCAAATAGTATCATCTACTCATTCATGGTTTTTGAGTATCTTCACTCGCCAGTCCATTTGTGCCCTTTCCCTTGGGGGCACCACAAATCAAAGTGGAATCCACTGGTTGAGTATGGACACTTAGGGTGCCAAAGCCCAACCGTCAACAGCCGTACTTTAGGATCCATCAGGGTCACCTCTTGTTGTTCCATCTGAAGTATAACACATTGTATAAATCACAGTGGCATGCCCTATAACACAAATCATGCATGCATCGTCAACCATATCATAGCAGGATGGGTTAAGAGAGAGAGAGAGAGAGAGAGAGAGAGAGAGAGAGAGAGAGAGAGAGAGAGAGAGAGAGAGAGAGAGAGAGAGAGAGAGAGAGAGAATATTCATGGTCAAATACAACAGCTCTATCACTTGGCCTTTCGAGAGGTCGTATGCGCTAAATTTGACCTCAAAACGCCATTCGTTGGCATGACTCCTTAAAAGGGCTTTCTTTGCACTAGCTGGAGATAATGATGTGTGTTCCCATGAGGTAGACAAGAAGTACATGCTAACTTGGCATTATCATCTATGTCAAGGGCACAGAAAGGCCCTATAAAGAGTAATGTCGACAAATGGCATTTTGAGGTCAAATTGAGTGCCTACAACCTCTTCAAAGGCCAAGTGATAGAGCTATTGTATTTGGCCATGATTATGCTCTTTTTCTCTCTTTTTGACCCCTCCTTCGATGATATGGGTGATGACATATGCATGATTTGCGTTATAGGGCATTCCATTGTGATTTAAATAATGCATTGAACTTCGGCCGAAATGACAAGAGGTGACCCTGAAGGATCTAAAAGTTCGGCTGTTGACGGTGTTGGGAAATCTAGTTCCATCCCAAATGGTTTTGATTATAATCACACCAAATGTTGAGAGTACTAATTATATTGCTTAAGTGTGTAGGTTGTGCAATAAGCTAATTGAAGCTCGTAGCACATTCCGAGAAGAAGAACTATAACTACATATATAGAAGATGAAGAAGGATTGAGCTCACATTCCACGTCTACATTCTGAAGCTTTAACTTAAGCACAAGAGGAGCTCGAAGATGAAACTCAAAGACTGTGCTCAAGCTCAAGCTAAAGAGGAGCTCAAATTCAAGTGAAGCATATGCAGCAAGTTCAAGCTCATCCATGGCTTCAAGTTCTTCATAGTTACTAGTGTGTGCATTATTTTTCATTTTTCTAAGGAATATGTCAAAGCCAAGAAAGAATATGCACACACAAAAAAAGAATTTTTGAAAATGGTTTTGAATTAATGTTACTATTATATAAACTTATTTTCAAATGATATGAGAGCAAAACTTCTTGAGAAAATCACTTTTCAAGAAGGAGTCAACTACCAAACACCCAGGAGTTGACTGCCTATCAATAGCAGATTTTCTCAGAAAACAGTTCTAGGAGTCGACTTCCAATGTTGGGAGTCGATTACCAGCAGTAGTGGAATTTCTCAAAAATTGCTTATTTAATCTACTTTTAAGATCGTTTTATTTTGGCTATTACAAGTTGTTTTTCAAATCCTTTCTACTTCATTTTTTGAATATTCTTAAAAGGATTTTAAAACAACAAAGTTTCTTGATCACATTGAATCAACTAATATTCTTTGTGTGATCAAAGAAAAGATTAATTTTTTATCCACAAAGAGCACAATTGTACATTCTTCTTGGCTATAGAATTATTGGGTGTAAAACCAGTCTCCACTAACTTATTGTGGTGAACTGGATTCTGATCTTAATTTGAGTCCCTTGAAGATAAGGGTGTTGGAAATCCTAGCTAAGGCTAGGTGTTGTTGTTGTAAATCCTAGTTGAGACTAGGTGGTTGGAAATCCTAGTGGTGGAGCTAGGTCATTGGAAATCCTAGCGAGTGAAGCTATGTAATTGCATTGCTAAGCCAATAGTGGATTTAATCTTGATCTATGACGGTCGGAGACTGGATGTATCCAGGTGGGGAACTAGGATAAAATCGCTTGCCTCTCTGTATGCATTTTCTGTGATTAATTGTTGTCTCCTGTTATTTACTTTACGCTAACTCATTTATTGTTTAAGAATATGTAATTTGAAATCACGTGTTAATCTATTCTTCCTCATTAATCGCAAGCTTTTATTTCCTTCTGTTGTGAGATCGATTTTATTGTTGTTACTCTTTTGATATTAATTGACAATATATTGTCTCATCTTAATTTAGAGATCATCGTGTTGATTAAGGACCCATTGTAGATCACTCTATTTGGCTCCTTAGGCAACATTGGAAGGTAAGTTATTCTTTGTGTTGTTAATTTATGAAAAGTTTTTTTGGTACTTAAAAAAATGGTTTGCCATCTCCAGTTTTATTCATCCAACACTATTAAACCCCTCTTCTAGTGTTGTTTGCAAAAAAATGGTTTGTAAAAACACTACAGTTCATGCATGTATGCATAACAAAGAAAATTTAAAATTCTACATTTCTACCATGCATAAATTTTATTTTTAAATAATTGTACGATAAGAAGCAAAATAAATACAGAAATATATACATATAAGTCGGTAAGATGTGGAGGCTCATCATTGGTATGGGCCTGATCATCATGTGCAGCTACAACGGGTTGTGCAGATGTTGATGCTCCTGCAGCAGGTGCAGATGTTGAAGCTCCTGCAGCAGTTGGGATGATGCAGTGGAAGAGGTAGAACATGCTGTCTCTAGGACATGTGAAGGTTAACAGCCAAAGGAAATCCAAATACCCAAGATCGAGTCGGTCCACCAGTCACTTTATTCCATAATGAAGGGTCTAAATAAGGGTGGGAGCTGGTGACTTCCCCGTGTACTTGTGTCATCCGTTATCGATAGGACTCCTAAACAACATAAGTTATCCAAATTGATAGGTTGAATCGAAAAGAAAGTTCGTACACATAAGTTGTCCAAAATTACTTATGGAGACTTGTCGTGAATGCTCACTAACAAAATCACCCTCTTCTTCTGATGGGTCACATCGAATACATCCAGGTGGGTAACAGTATGTCCCTCATGTGCATGTCTCTGTAAGTTCAACCAAATATTAAGTTATTATGAGCTGCACCAAAAATAGAAAATAATTTGTCTTGTAGCATGCAGTAAATGCACACAAACGTGCAATTTCTCTCGGTACTGGTCAACGGTAATGAGCATCTACAGTGCATGCCAGGTATTTTATCGGTGTCAGCATCACTGATATTGTTCCTTTTATTCTGGGCCGATAGATTCTTAAACTCATCTTTGTTATAGTAGGCACATAGCGCTAACCAGACTTCTTTTAGCATCCATCTGGGTTTCTCATGTTTACGACAAGCAGATCGTAGGTTCTCAGACATGTTGTGCAACACTTTCTTGGTCCATATTTCAGTAGCACAGACCTCATCGTTCGAGAATTCTAACAGATACATTTTCTATAAAAATATATAAAAAATTTTCATTTAAATAAAAAAGTCTATATAAATAAATTGCATTTCTTTAAGCACCATATGGTGTGAAATTGAATTACCTTCGTGGCGTTTCACATCCGCAGGCACCGATCCAAATGTTGCACCTAGCAAAGTCCACATTCCCCTCACTACTATTATGGATTGTCTAATAACATCTGGATCGGTGAAACTACATTGCATTCATAAAAAATATAACATGAATTGTTAGTATATCATTAAATAGTCTTTTCATTAAATAAAATAAATATGTATACATGCCTGATCCTAGAAAACCTCATCATCTTCTGTTGAGGACCTGCCAGATTTTCTCACTGCTTAGTCGGACCCCGTGTCTGACTAGAGTCTGTGTTTGCATGTTGCTATAGGTCAATATCCTCATGTGAAGCATTCATCGGAGCAGACTCATTGGAGTGATAATTGGCCGCAGATCGAGACCCTACCATATCTACTAAGCCAAAAAAGTGGTAATTGCAAAAAATAAACAATTATATATATTAATGAATCATATATACTATGATATATATATATATATATATATATATATATATATATATATATATATATATATATATCTATCTATATTACAATTGAGAGCTGTTTTTGAACTTATCCTATGTGGCAATGTCACATCAAGTTTTGGGGGGAAAATTTTTGGGTTGAGTGAAAATTTATTGGGGGGAAAATTTTTGGATTGGGTGAAAATTTGTTGGGGGAACAACAACTTTGACTTGGGATGTTAAAAAACCACTCTATTCTTACCTAGAGATGTGCGTTCCAGATCCTCACAGTAACAACACTAGGATCTTTGTAGGATTGGGTTGAGGCTACGAACTGCAAAGCAGATGGGCGTAAGTAAATGTGAGCCTGGGTTAAGTATTTTCAAGTTAGTAAACAGCCTTTCTTATTCCTATATGAAATCAAGTATTTCGTTTGGTTACCGAACTTATCTTCTCCCTGTACAAATGGATCCTAAATATTATATACGATTTAATTTTAAAACTTTTAATTTTTGCCTTGATATCATATCGGATTAAATTTTCGAAAATGCAAATGCTGCTTGGCTGTGGTTTCAAAATATCATATAGGGTTTAACTTGGCTGTGGTTTCAAAAAAAGCTTTCAAAAAAAACTTTCGAAAATTTGGAACCCAACCCAAAAAAATTAAATTTGGCTGTGCTCTTAATGCTTTCAAAAAACTTTTGAAAATTTGGAACCCAACGATGGCAAGATAAACAGCTCTAAATGCTGCTTTGAAATGCGCGCGCGGTTGCAATCAATTGAGAAATAATTATCCCAAATTAATCCAAACGTCACTTGAGAAAGTGTGTGGTTTACAAATAGAAAGTCTGTGGTTTTCAAATGCTTCTTTTTTCAATCGCCAGTTTTCAATGCAGCGCTTCGCCTGCTATTTTCAAAGCGCGCGTTTAATGCAGTGTGGGCGTTTTTCACTGAGCGGGCCCCACTGATACAGATGATGTAATGATGTAACAGGGGCTACATTGTACGGGGACCAAGAAAATGGGGGCACCCAATCTGCTTTCTTTCTGCACGCGAGCCCCATGGTTTTGGGCGGCTGAATAATCTGTAACACCCGAATTCTGCACTTCACATCCAATTAATCCCTCACGCAAAAGAAAAACCGTTTCAATTAGAAGCCCCCTCCGTCTCCCTCTCCCTTTCAAAGAGGCGGGCTGAGCTTTTTGGGCGTCAATTTCAATTCACCCCTCAAGCAGAGGTCTGACCAACCCATCCGCGCCGAAGGCGCCTGTTAAGTTTTTATACGCTAATTTGTTCTGTGCCGAAGGCGTCCGCACATAATTTGTTGCTCATCGCCGAAGGCGGCCGTGCCTTTAAATTTTTTTATGCAAATATGTTGTTCTTTTAAATTTTGGCGGTATAAATATTTTTTTAGGGACAAAGAGTTCGCGGGAAAAAATCTTTAAATGCACCGTGCCCGCGGGCACGGGTTATGACTAGTATATATATATATGACGATTAAGTGTGTCGCTTTATTAAAGACAAAAGCAATACAAAACATCCACAAGGGGAGTCTAGTGGGGGTTATAACGAGGGGGGATATGGCACAAGCGCCGTCACCCACTACAAACTAAACCCCTCCCAGAAACGCCCATGGGCTAGAAATATACATACATGATTCATAGTTCATACATGATTCATTATTTACATGGTATCAAATATCTAAAAATCCCTAATTTGCGAAGGGGACAACCGCAGAGGGATGATCTCGATCAATATCACGCAAAGCTATAAGTACATCTGCCGCGATTGCCTCAAAAAGCATGGGTTTTCCAACCCCTTTTTCTTCAAAGATTCTACTGTTACGCTGCTTCCAAATGTGCCACACCATGGATGCCAGAGCTGATTTTGGTAGGATGCATACACAATCCTTTTTGATGTAAAGAGATATGATAAGCCCCCACCCCAGCAAGAGAGGATGACACATGTGTTGGATATTGGACTCCCCGGATTTGGTTTTGGATGATGAATAAACATAAATATAACGTGAACTAACACTTTGTGAGCGCAGTTATGGAGATCGTTGCCAAATTCATATGAATATCATTTACGACGTCTCAAGACTTCTCAAAGAATGTTATCGTATGCCTAAAGCTTCGTTGAAGCTTATTGACCTTTTTAGAAGTCATGAAGATTCGATTGAAGCTATTGAAGACGATATCGTCAAGTTTTATTTATAGTCTTTAAGCGTCTGTAGTAGAATGTTAAGCCTTGAGTAGGTCTTACGGTTTAAATCTTCATAACGCTCATATCTTAGCTCTAGGATCTTAGTAGAAGTCCATACAATCCTTCCCGAAGCTTCTCGCTTCGATTCGCGACTTCTTGTGTATGTTAGTTTGTTCAAGAAGAAGAACTGACCGACTAGATGGTGATCTGGTCGGTCGGCAAAGCTTCTTGGACCGACTAGTTTCTATCAGTTAATTCTAAGCTCTTTACTATTTACAGTTAGTCGGTCTAAGTTGACTCACCGACCGACTAGTTTGTGAACTAGTCGGTCAGTGATGCTTCTGTAACCGACTAGTTGAGCTTTCCCTGTACATGCACATTTGAGCCTGAGCTACTGTTTATCATTAGTCGGTCTGTGTTCATTGATCGACCAACTAGTTGATGAACTAGTCGGTCAACTTTCCTTCATGGACCGACTAGTTTAGCTTGACTGTACATGCCAATTTTTCACCTAACTTACTGTTTATCGTTAGTCGGTCTATGCTCATTTGGCGACCGACTAGTTAGTGAATTAGTCGGTCAACATTTGTTCTTGGACCGACTAAGTCTATTTGTGCTCAGACTTCAGTTTTATCTGTTAGTCGGTCTCAGTTGAGTAACCGACCGACTAGTTGTGAAACTAGTCGGTCAGCTACTCTTCTTGGATCGACTAGTTCCTTTTGTCTGTGCTTTGTTCTTTTCTCTGTTCACTCATTAGTCGGTCTACGTTGATTGACCGACCGACTAGTTGATGAACTAGTCGGTCGGTGGTTGTTCTTTGACCGACTAGTTGGGTTCAGAAAAGAGCCGTTGGAGCTTTAATTGAAACGTTTTTCTTTCTCTCTCTCCTCTATCCTATAAATACTTGATGGGCTGCATTCATTGCAGTCAAGGCTGATATTATTGCAAGTTTAGAGATCAAGAGAAATCATTCCAAGCTCATTCAAAGCTCTTTCATTCCATTCAATAATCTCTCCTCACTCTTACTTCCAAAGAGAGATTCATTGAGTGTGAAGCCTTCCAAGCCAAGTGCTTGATTCTAGGTCACCAACATCCCCATAGCTCTCCATCGCTGATCTACATCTTGGAGCTAGGGTTTGGTGCCACTTCTTTTTCCTCAAAATCATCCTTGCCCTAATTCGTAAGCGTTACTCAAGGCATAGGTATTTTGTCGGTAAGAAGTTTCTTATTTCATTTCAATTTCATATTGTAAGTTTCACTCTCGGTTGTGAGAGTGTGGTTGTGATCCCGGCTTGTGGGAGTCACAAATTACTTTGTGTATGATTTGACTTGTGAAGGTTTTTCACAAGTATTTCATAGTGGAAATCTTGAGTTAGGGTTTCTAACTCAAGTATCCGGAGGGGATCCGGGTGGTTGGGACGTAGGATCACCGGGAACAAGTCGGGGAGACTTGGGTGGATCCGAACCCAGTAATATCTTTTGTTAGCATTGTTAATTTTGTTGTTGTCTTCAATTTAAGCTTCCGCAAATTGATTTGGTAGTTGTTAGCACGATAATTAGGAATTATACTCCTTGTTATTTTTAAAGTACTATTCACCCCCCTCTAGTACTTGTGCAGTAGCTTGTAGGGCATTACATTTGGTATCAAAGACAGATACTTAGCTATGTCTGCCAACGACAACAAGACCGTGCGTCCACCTTCCGACTATGGCACCTTCAGGAACCGTGAATGAGCATCTTCGGTGATGGAAGGACATTCCTCAACGAGGCCTCCATTCTTCAACGGTACCAACTACGGGTACTGGAAATGCCGGATGGAAACTTTCCTCTGGAGTGCATCTCTATGGAGGACCAAGATGAAGGAATACGTCGAGCCCACCGAAGAAGACTTTGAGAAATGGACAACCGCGGAGGTCGCCGCGGAGGTAAGCAATGCCAAGGCAATGAACGCCTTGCAATGCGCATTGGAGCCCGAGGACTTCAATAAGATATGCACATGTAAGAGTGCATATCAAATTTGGAACTCCCTCCTCATACTACATGAAGGGACGAGTAGGGTAAGAGACTCTAAACTCGTAGTTGTTAACAAAGATTACGAAATGTTTCATATGCAACAGGACGAGAAGATGAAGGAGTATTACGCTCGCTTCGTCGACATCATAAACGAGTTGGAGGCTCTCGGCAAAACCTACACCCAAAAGGAGAAGTGTTCGAAGCTTATCGAAGGACTTCCTTCTTCTTGGGAAAAGAGTACCTTCGCCATCGAGGAAGGTAATGATATGAATAAGTACACCGTAGTTCAACTAATGGGTACTTTAATGTCATACGAGGTACGCAAGGATAGCAAGTTAAAATTGCAGGAAAAGATGAAGTCCTACCTAAAGCAAGACGAGCCAAAGAAGAAGGCTATTGCTTTCAAGGCCACTCCATCCACATCCACATCAACCGATGATGAAGACTCGGAAAACGAGTTGGACTTGGATTCCATGGCACTCATGGCCAAGAAGTTCAACCGTTTCTTCCGAAAAGGTAACTATAAGAACAAAGCAAAATTTGGTTCTTCTAACGCCTCCTCCTCTCCTTTGTGTTTCAAGTGCAATAAGCCAGGACACATGAAAGCGGAGTGTCCTCTAAATAAGCAAAAGGAGAAGTGGAAGGCGCCGAAATTCGATAAGTCCAAGAAGTACAAGAAAGGAAACAAGAAGGGACTTGTCGGAGCAACATTCACCGACTCCGAGGATTCCTCAAGGAGAGAGTCGGACGATGAGCAAGTGGAGCAAGCGCACATGTGCTTCATGGCAAGTGAGGAGCATGATCAAGGATCCTCCTCTTCCGATGATAGTGACGACGAAGGCGATGAGGTAACTATGGATGACCTTAGGAATGCTAATTCTCAATTATGGTCTAAGTATACTAAATTAGTAAATAGGTATACTAAAGTAAAAGATGACCTAGCTAGCATTCAAACCTCGCCTAAAACTATCATCACCAACAACGACACCGTTGTTGAAGGGTTGAGGAATGAGATTGTTAATCTCAAGACTCAACTTGAACATGTTAGCATTGAAGATCCGGAGGATCACAAGATAGCGGATTTGACTTCTCAAAACTCGACTTTGAGTATTGAGAATGAGAATCTTAAATCTCGTGTTTATGTGCTCACATCGCAAGTATCTAACTTGGATACTTCTATGTGTTTTCTCACCGAGAAATATGAGAACACATTAGGCCGAATTAATAAATTCAATAAGGGTAAGGACCATTTGGATAAAATCCTAAGTGACTTACTTCCGGCCAATCACCACATTGGCTTGGAATATACGATGGGATGTACATCCAAATCGGCCACTACTTTTGTTAGGCCAACTTCCGGTGACTCAACGAGTGGTAGCAAACACTCTATTGGTAGTTCTTCTACCAATGGTGCTTTCACCTCGTCCACACCCTCTTTCGGAAAGAAACCCACTTTGGGTGGACCTCCAAAGAAGGGGCATGCTTATATGTACACCAATACTATGCCACGTAGGAACACACGTCCTACTCCACCGGCTCACACATATGATGATTTTTATGCAACACATTCACGGGCACGTGCACACCATGTGAGACACCCTCACGCACGTGTTCCCACACATGCATATGTTCACCCACAACATCATATGAATAATTATCCGCATGCACCATTCCATCATGTTCCTTGTGCCTATCCACGACATGCATCACGTAGAAACCAACAACGCATGGATGCACCCAATAGGATGAGGGCTCCCAAGATTTTCACTATTTGGAGCCCAAAGGACACAAGCATGGATGAAAAACAAGTCTACATGAATGCTTATTTTTCGGATGTTGTGCATAGTAGAAATTATGTGGGGAAGTCTAAGTCCAATTGGACTTGGCTTCCAAAGGTCTAATCTTTTGGACCCAATGACCTTGGGTACCATGATATGAAGTTTTCTATCTTTAGGTACTCAAGGAAAAGAAAAAGAAAAGGAGCAACAAATTTAAATTTAGCTCCAAGGGGAATTGGATACTCGATAGCGGGTGTTCAAAACACATGACGGGTGACGCTCAATTGCTCTCCGGAGTGGTTCCCATTACAAATGGAAACCGCGTCGTATTTGGAGGCAACGAGAGCGGAACCATCATAGGTGTTGGTAAAGTGGGTAATCCTTCTAAACCCATTATATGTGATGTTTACCTTGTTAAAGGATTAAACCACAATCTTATTTCAATAAGTCAACTTTGTGACAAAGGTTACAAAGTTAATTTTGCGAAAGGAATGTGCCATATTTTAAGAAAAGATAATAATGAATTATTGTTTTCCGGCACACGCCATAAGGATATATATATCCTAGATCTTCCAAGATCACATGAACAATGTCTTATTGCCAACACAAGTGAACAACACTTATGGCATCGACGTTTTGGTCATGTGAACTTTGGAACACTTTTTAAGCTTTCCAAGTTAAATTCTATTAGAGGCTTCCCTAAGCTTGTCTTTCAAAAGAAAAGCTTTTGTGACTCGTGTCAACGAGGCAAGCTTCCAAAATCTTCATTTAAACCTAAGAAAAGCATTTCTTCTAAGCAGCCTCTAGAGCTATTACATCTAGATTTATTTTGGCCAACTAGAGTTGCTTCATTAGGTAATGCTAGATATGGACTTGTCATCGTTGATGACTTTTCTAGGTTTACTTGGGTATTTTCATTGTGTAATAAAAATGAAGCTTTTGAAAACTTCACAATTTTTGTTAAGAAAGTACAAAATCTCTTAGGAACCACCATTGTCACTATTCGTAGTGATCATGGAGGTGAATTTGAGAATGAGTCTTTTGAGACATTTTGTGATGAAATTGGTATTACACACACCTTCTCTTTCCCTCGTGTACCTCCTCAAAATGGTGTAGTTGAGAGAAAGAATAGGACGCTAGTGGAGTGTGCTCGCACTATGCTTGATGATAGCCAACTTGGCCATCAATTTTGGGCGGAAGCGGTACACACCACTTGCTATGTGTTTAATAGAATACTTATGAGGCCCGGCACTAAACAAACTTGTTATGAATTATTGTTTGGTAGGTTGCCTCAAGTTAAACATTTTCGTGTTTTTGGTTCGAAATGTTTTATTAAGAACACGTATGGTAGTTTGGACAAATTCGATCCAAGATCCGATGATGGGATTTTCGTTGGATATTCTTTGCGTAGCAAAGCCTACGGATATTTAACAAACGAACCTCAACGATCGAGGAGTCGCTTCATGTGTCATTTAATGAAGGATTTGTTCCAACTAGAATTACTAATGATGATGACTCTATGGATGTCTTATGTGATTCAATTGGTAATTCTAACTCTAATGATTCTATTGATTCTATTGAGACTAACCCATCTAATGAAGTTGTTGAGAATGTTCCTAGTGACCAAGGTATTCCCAAACGGCTTCATACCGTTCGTGACCATCCTCATGAGCAAGTCATTGGCAATATCCATGATAGTGTCAAGACGAGATCGCAAGTGAACTACTTCGCTTATTGTGCCTTTGCCTCCTCGATAGAGCCAAAGAATGTTAATGAAGCATGCGAAGATAGCGCTTGGATCTTAGCCATGGAGGAGGAACTCATTCAATTCGAGAGGAATGAAGTTTGGGAGCTTGTTCCATTACCATCGAAGAACCACACCGTCATAGGGACAAAGTGGATCTTCAAGAACAAAACCGACGAAAACCAAGTCGTCGTCCGGAACAAAGCTCGGTTAGTTGCTCAAGGCTACCGTCAAGAGGAAGGTATTGATTTCGAAGAATCCTTCGCTCCGGTAGCTAGATTAGAATCAATTAGATTATTATTGTCTTTTGCATGCCATAAGGATTTTAAATTATTTCAAATGGATGTTAAAAGTGCATTTTAAATGGAGATGTTGTTGAGGAAGTTTACGTTTCTCAACCTCCGGGTTTTATTAATAAAAAATTTCCAAATCATGTTTTTAAACTAAAGAAAGCACTTTACGGCTTGAGACACGCTCCTCGAGCTTGGTATGATCGCCTAAAGAATTTTCTTTTGGATTTGAATTTTAAAATGGGAGAAGCCGATTCTACACTTTTTGTTAAGCATTCGAATAATGATATAATTTTAGTTCAAATTTATGTTGATGATATCATTTTCGGTGCTACTAACTTTGCTCTTTGCGAAGAGTTTTCTAATGTGATGAAGGAACAATTTGAGATGAGCCACATGGGTGAGCTCAAATATTTCTTAGGTCTCCAAATTCGCCAAATGGACGATGCAATCTTCATCCACCAAACGAAGTATACGGTGGAGTTTCTTAAGCGATTTGGAATGAAGAATGCCTCCGGAAAGAAGACTCCAATGAGCACGACTACGCATCTTGATAAGGATACGGGCGGTAAGGATGTAGACATTCGTCTATATCGAGGTATGATAGGTAGTTTACTTTATCTTACCGCAAGTAGGCCCGATATTATGTTTGCAGTATGCGTATGTGCTCGTTATCAGTCTCAACCTAAGGAGTCTCACTTAGTAGCGGTAAAACGTATTTTCCGTTATCTAAGTTATACACTTGATTTTGGATTACTTTATCCAAAATCTAGCACGTATGAGTTAATCTCATATAGTGATGCCGATTATGCGGGATGCAAATCCGACAGGAAAAGTACTAGTGGCACTTGCCATTTTATAGGAAATTCCCTTGTCTCTTGGTTTTCCAAGAAGCAAAATTCCGTATCACTTTCAACCACCGAGGCGGAATACATTGCCGCCGGTGCCGCGTGTGCTCAAGTTCTTTGGATGAGACACACACTTAAAGACTTTGGTATAAACTGTGATACTTGCCCTATCATGGTGGACAACCAAAGTGCAATATGTCTTTCCAAGAACCAGGTACACCATTCCCGTTCGAAACACATAGATGTCTGTAACGACTGCTTTTCATGTATCTGGATTTAATATAATATAATATATGTTTTGGTGGATTTTCTCCTCATGTGTGGTTTTCGTCTCCGTAGTTTTCATTTTCGATCGATTCGTCGTATTTTCTCGTTTCTTCTTTAGGATTGTCGATTTCGAAGCAAGTCATTCGTGACGGGCTTCATAACGGTCGTATCTAACTATTAGATCAAGCCTAGGAGTCTTAGGAATCGATCCCGGGGCCCCGCGCTCCGTATCGGAACTTTTGGTGCTCATTAGCCGGTATAAGAAGGGGCACCGACCGACTAGATGACGATCTAGTCGGTCGGCAATCCTTCTTGGACCGACTAGTTAGCTTTCTAAATTTCTCAGGAGTTACTGTTTATCGTTAGTCGGTCTAAGAACATTGGTTGACCGACTAGGTTGCAAACTAGTCGGTCAGCAATGCTTCTTTAACCGACTAACACATCATCTTAATTTTAGTTGAGTTACTGTTTACTCTTAGTCGGTCTAAGAACGTTCATCGACCGACTAGATGCTAAACTAGTCGGTCAGTATTTGTTCATGGACCGACTAACTCTAAAATCCTATTTTCGTTCAGGAGTTACTGTTTGCACTTAGTCGGTCTGCGTTGGTCGACCGACCGACTAGTTGCCAAACTAGTCGGTCAGTGGTTGCTCTTTGACCGACTAACCTGTGTTAAAACCTAAATTTCTGGGCAGCCGCCAGCCCATCCTATTTAAACCCAACCTAATCGTTTTCTTCTTCTCCAACACGACCCAAAACCCTAAAATCTTCCCCCTTGAGCCCCCATCTCCCTCCAAGCTTCATCCCTTCATTCCAAGCCCTAAACCCATCATCCAAACCATCCATCCACTCTATCTACCTCTCATCTTCCCCAAAATCTCATCAAATCCATCAAAATCCCGAAATCCCCCCAAAACCCTAATTCTCCCAAACTTCTCCAATCTTTTCCAGATCTGATCCTAGGGTTCCCCGGAGTGTTTCTTCCGCCTCCTCTCAGTAAGAAATCGATCTACCGTTGTTTTCATAAACTATTTATATTTTTATGAAACCCTAATAAAATTCATGTTGTTTGTTGATTGTTCCCCCAAAACAGCGATTTCCTCGTAGATTGGCATCCGTGTGACGAAGTGGTCGTCATCCCCGGTGCTAGGCAAGTGAAACTTGCCACTTAGGGTTTAGGCCATGTTTTAGGCCATTTGCTTGTTGTAGGCGTAAAAGAGGCTAGGCGACGAAATGATACTCGCCTAGGCGCAAATTGGGGAACTAGCTTGACAACGAAGCTAGTTCCGACTTTTAGCATGTTGCACAATTACCATGTCATGTTTACTTTCAATTAACGGTACGCGAATATGTTCATGTCATTGCATTTTGCCTGTCACGTTTAATTTAATTGACGGTACGCAAATTACATGTCATGTCATCGCATTCTTTTGATGATCCCGTGATTGCGTAGCATCGCTACAATACTTGTGTTCCTGGCTCGTGACCAGAAGCGAGCATAATGAGTTGCTAACCCAAACGCTCGATATATTGAATTGTGAACTAAGAATGCGAGCTCATGTGCAGGGCAACCCCAGGCTCACTAGCTGACCTCATTGTGCGGGGACCCTGGCTCCATTACGTGTGGGATGGGGTGAGGGTTAAGCGGCCATTCAACTGGGGGTCTGTTTGATCAACAACTGCAGTTGTAAGGCGTAAATTCTTTGGGGTGGGGTGGTGTTTAGTGCCGATCGGTCTGAATGTTGTACCATTCAGCGAAGGGCGTAAACATCTACAAACAACAGTGAAACGTGATTTGTGTTTAGTGCCGATCGGTCTGAATGTTGTACCATTCAGCGAAGGGCGTAAACATCTACAAACAATGTGAATTGATTGAGATTGATAGTAGCGTGGCTACTCTTGTCTTGTCTTGTCCCGATGATCGTTCTCTTGTACAAATTGTCTTGCCATGTCTTAAATTGTGCACTCATGTTATGACTGCCATGTCATTCATACTATAACTGCTAGGTTGCTAGATGCCTCACTTTCAGTTTCCTTGCCCAAGTCTTTTAGACTTGCTGACATGTGCCCCTTTACTCTTTTGGGTGACACATGTTAGATCCTGAGCCTGAGTACCTTGTTGAGGACGAGGTGTTTGCTGACGCCGAGCCCGAGATTGTGTTTGACGGGGAGTACGTGGACACTGGGGACCAGTCCTAGTGTCTTCGTTGCGTTTTACTTTTGTTAGACAGTTGTTTTGTTATCGGTGCGTAGCACCTATACCTTGTTGTTTTTGTTGCTTTTGTTGGCCTTGTTCTGGGCCTTTAGACTCTTTCTTTTAGCCTGGTGGCTTTTCTGGATGTTGAACTTATTTTCTTGTTGGACAATGTATGAGATGTGAGATTTTATTTCAGTCTCTCCTTGTGTTATTATTGTTATTCTGTTGTGGTTACAGGGACCTGCTTATGTATTATTGACGCTTATCGGGTTTGGGGCTTCATAGCTCCACTCCCGTGCGGACCTTTTCACGTCTCGCCTCCATTTTAGGGAAGCGGGTCGTGACAGGTTTTGTTGGTGGCCCATGCAGGTCCTTCTGTAACTCCGATTTTTGGAATAGCGATAATAATATTAGAATGTCTAATAAATTAAGTTCGACGTCCGAGTCATAAGCTATGAGTCTAATCTGATTTGTTTTCCGTGTCACTAGATGGCAGGAAGACGTTTCACCCGTGGTGGGGGTAGTAGTGCGACCCCTCATGATGAGGAGCCTGAGCGGGAACCCACCAGCGGTGAGATGATGCGGATGATGCTGCAGATGATGCAAGTGCAGCAGGGCGTGCTTCTGCAAGTCCAGAATGCTCCACTTGCTCGAGCTACCCGGGCTCTTCCGGATGCCCCTCGCTCTGAGCCAGGAGCGAAGCAATTTCGGGAGCTGGGTCCCGCGTATTTTGATGGGTCTGAGGGTCCTCTGGCTGCCGATGAGTGGATTCGGAACATCGAGGACAATCTGAAGATGGTCAAGATCAACCCGGCTGGATGGGTTGATTTGGCGAAGAGGCAACTCAAGGATAATGCTCGGAATTGGTGGGATGCGGAAGAGAAGATGTTGGTGGAGCCGATCGTCTGGCCTACCTTCAAGGCCAGATTTAAGGGTGAGTTCTTCCCGAAGGCTGCCAGGGAAGAGATGCTGCAGCGTTTTATCGATTTGAAGCAAGGGAGCTCGTCGGTGGACCTATATCACCAAGAGTTCATGAGGCTGAGTCGGTTTGCACCAAAGATGGTGCAGGACGCTGAGGAGAAGGCTCAGAGGTTCCTGCAGGGGCTTGCTTCAGAGCTCCAGAGTTTTGTGACCTCCTCTGACCGGGAGTCTTATCAAAAGGTTCTGGTAGCGGCTAAGAGGCAGGAGCTACTCGTGAACCAGAGGAGGGGGTCTGTTGTTGGTGCTGGGAAGAGGCCTGTGGAACAGGCGAGAGCTGTGGTTAGACCTGGATTCCGGCCTAATCAGTCTGCTCAGTTTAAGAGGCCAGGAGGGCCTATTCTGAAGTTTTGCCATTTCTGCGGCAAGCCTGGCCACGTCAAGGATCAGTGTTGGAAGTTTTTGGGCCAGTGTCTGGTTTGTGGTGATGCTTCCCATGTCGCGAAGGATTGTCGGCATGCGGGTCCGCTGCGGAGGGCACCTGTTGCAGCACAGCCGTTGCAGCAGCGAGCGTCTGTTCCTGCTGGACGTGGAGCAGCTCTTGTTCCGCAGAGGCAGGCTTTTCAGCAGGCTGTTCCGCCGAGGAGGCAGGCTTTTCTGATGACCGCTGCGGAGAGCGAAGCTGTGGATGAGGTTATCGCAGGTAATCCTCAATCTAGCTGTTACTTTCCTAGTTGGTTTTGATTGTTAGATTATGTTGTTTGCTTGAACATGGTTGTTTGCTAGACTAGGGTTTGATTGTTAATTGTTTGTTAGGTGTGGTTTTGGTGTGCACATTTCCTGCACGAGTCCTCTTTGACTCTGGTGCGTCGATGTACATTATTTCTCGGAGCTTCGTGGAGAGGCATTCCTTGTCGACGTCCCCTCTTCCCAAGAGTTGGAACATCGTTACAGGGAATGGTGTGGTCTCGGTGCATCGTGGTTGCAACTCTTGCTCGTTGGTGGTCTGCGGACATGAGCTTTTTGCTGATTTCATTGTCCACGACATCATCAACTATGATGCAGTTCTTGGGATGGACTGGCATGCGAGCTTCTATGCTACGATCGACTGTCGAAGGAAGAAGGTGGTGTTCGAGATTCCTGGACATCCAGTATTTGAGTTCAGTCATGGTAGCAGTTCGCTTGGTCCTGTCAGATTTCGGGCCAGGCCGGTGGAGGCTGTGGCTATGCAGATGGAGCTGGAGTGGCCAGCTGTGGTGCGTGATTTTGGTGACGTCTTCCCCGAGGAGATGTCTGGTTTGCCGCCTGATCGGGCTTTGGAATTTTCTATCGATCTTGTTCCAGGTGCGCAGCCGATTTCGAAGGCGCCGTATCGTATGGCACCTGCAGAGTTGGAAGAGTTGCGGAAGCAGTTGGATGAGCTTTTGCAGAAGGGTTATATTAATCCTAGCGTGTCTCCTTGGGGAGCACCGGTGCTGCTGGTAAAGAAGAAGGATGGTTCGCGTCGCATGTGCGTGGATTATCGGGAGTTGAATGCGGTGACCATTAAGAATAAATACCCGTTGCCTCGCATCGATGATATTTTTGATCAGCTTGGAGGTTCGAGGGTGTTTTCTAAATTGGATTTGAGGAGTGGTTACCATCAGTTGAAGGTGAAGAAGGATGATGTTCCGAAGACAGCGTTCATGACGAAGTATGGACACTATGAGTTCGTGGTTATGCCTTTCGGCGTAACTAACGCGCCCGCAGTTTTCATGAATCTGATGAACCTGATTTTCTACGACTTTTTGGATAAGTTTGTTGTTATCTTTATTGACGAAATTCTGATCTACTCGAAGTCGGAGGAAGAGCATGCCTCGCACTTAAGGACGGTGTTGGAGATTTTGAGGAAGCATAGGTTGTATGCTAAGTTTTCGAAGTGTGAGTTTTGGCTGGATAGAGTTGCTTTTCTCGGGCATGTGGTGACTGGAGATGGTATTTCAGTGGATCCCGAGAAGATTAGGGCCATCAGGGAGTGGCCTGTTCCGTCGTCGGCGTCTGAGATTCGGAGTTTCCTAGGACTTGTTGGTTACTATCGGCGTTTCATTAAGGACTTTTCTCGTATTGCTGAGCCGATGACCAGGTTGACGCAGAAGGATGTTGCTTTTGTTTGGTCAGGTGATTGTGAGGGTGCTTTTGGTTTTCTGAAGGAGAGGTTGACGACTGCCCCTATTCTTGTTGTGCCTGATCGCAGCGGTGGATTTGAGATCTTTTGCGATGCTTCTGGCAAGGGTCTCGGTTGTGTGTTGCATCAGCACGGGCATGTTGTGGCGTATGCGTCTCGTCAGCTTAAGGTTCACGAGAAGAATTACCCGACGCATTATTTGGAGTTGGCTGCCGTTGTGTTTGCTCTTAAGATTTGGAGGCACTTCCTGCTGAGTGAGAAAGTGAAGATTTTCACCGATCACAAAAGCTTGAAGTACATTTTCACTCAGAAGGAGCTCAACATGCGACAGCGTCGATGGTTGGAGCTTATGGCGGATTATGAGATTGATTTGCAGTTTCACCCTAGCAAGGTGAATGTGGTTCCGGATGCTTTGAGTAGGCTTCCAGCGGTGATGATTTTGACCTCGCAGTGGAGATTGCAGCAGGATTTTTGCGAGTCTGGTGTGGAGATTGTTCTTCCTGGGGAGGCTTCGTCGTTGATGTACATGCAGGTGCAGTCGACGATCGTGGATCGGATTAAGGCTGGCCAGGCTGAGGATCCGAAGCTGGTGAAGATTCGGGAGCAGGTGGAAGCCGGTCTGCGGACTGACTTTTTGATTCATGAGGATGGCTCGCTGAGGTTTGGAGCCAGGTTGTGTGTGCCGGCTGGGGATATCAGAGAGGAGTTGATGGTGGAGACACACAGTTCGCCGTATTCTGTGCATCCTGGTGGCACCAAGATGTACCAGGATCTTCGTCTGAATTATTGGTGGCATGGTATGAAGAGGAGCGTGGCTCTGAGTGTAGCCAAGTGCTTGGTTTGCCAGTAAGTGAAGGCGGAGCATCAACGTACGGCCGGGTTGCTACAACCGCTTCCGATTCCGGAGTGGAAATGGCAACACATCACTATGGATTTCGGGACTGGACTACCTCGGAGTCCGAAGCAGAATGACGCGATTTGAGTGATCGTAGATCGATTGACCAGATCTGCGCACTTTATTCCGTTCCGAGTGGGACAGTCCACTGAGGCGCTAGCGAGGAGATATATGGAGGTAAAATTCTTTTACTCTTCGTTTCATTTCCTTTTCCTAGTTTGGATAGTGATGTAACGTGAATCGTACAGGAGGTTGTGCGACTACATGGAGTCCCCGTGAGTATCGTGTCTGACAGAGACACGAGGTTCACATCTCAGTTCTGGCAGAGTTTGCAGAAGAGCTTGGGTACGCGTCTGAGTTTCAGCACGGCGTACCACCCGCAGACGGATGGCCAGTCCGAGAGGACGATTCAGATTTTGGAAGACATGCTGAGGGCGTGCATGTTGGATTTCAAGGGTTCGTGGGAGGACCATCTACACTTGGTGGAGTTCTCTTACAACAACAACTTCCAGTCGAGTATTGGCATGGCGCCTTTCGCCGCTCTTTATGGGAGGAAATGTCGATCGCCATTGAGTTGGGAAGACGTTGGTGATCGGGAGCTGTTGGGACCTGAGATGATCGTGGAGGCCGTGGATATCGTCAGGAATATTCGGGAGAGGTTGAGGATTGCTCAGGACCGTTTTAAGCATTGGGCGGATGTTAAACGTCGTCCTTTGGAGTTTCAGCCGGGCGACCATGTGTTCTTGAAGATTTCCCCGAATCGTGGTGTGATTCGTTTTGGGAAGCGTGGGAAGTTGAGCCCGCGATACATTGGACCGTTTGACGTTTTGGAGAGGGTTGGCGAGGTAGCTTATCGCTTGGCCTTGCCGCCGTCTTTGGAAGGAGTTCACAATGTTTTCCATGTGTCGCAGCTTCGTCGATACATTAGCGATCCGTCTCATGCGGTAGATTTTTCGGAGATTACCGTTCGTCCCGATATGACGTATGATCAGCATCCAGTGCAGATTCTGGACATGCGTCAGAAATCGCTTCGGAACAAGATTGTCAATCTTGTGAGGGTGATGTGGCGACACGGTTCACCTGGAGAGTCTACTTGGGAGAATGAGGATGAGATGCGAGAGCGTTTCCCACTTTTGTTTCCGGACTCGTGAGTATTTGGAAATTCCGAGGACGGAATTTTTCTTAAGTTGGGGAGAATGTAACGACTACTTTTCATGTATCTGGATTTAATATAATATAATATATGTTTTGGTGGATTTTCTCCTCATGTGTGGTTTTCGTCTCCGTAGTTTTCATTTTCGATCGATTCGTCGTATTTTCTCGTTTCTTCTTTAGGATTGTCGATTTCGAAGCAAGTCATTCGTGACGGGCTTCATAATGGTCGTATCTAACTATTAGATCAAGCCTAGGAGTCTTAGGAATTGATCCCGGGGCCCCGCGCTCCGTATCGGAACTTTTGGTGCTCATTAGCCGGTATAAGAAGGGGCACCGACCGACTAGATGACGATCCAGTCGGTCGGCAATCCTTCTTGGACCGACTAGTTAGCTTTCTAAATTTCTCAGGAGTTACTGTTTATCGTTAGTCGGTCTAAGAACATTGGTTGACCGACTAGGTTGCAAACTAGTCGGTCAGCAATGCTTCTTTAACCGACTAACACATCATCTTAATTTTAGTTGAGTTACTGTTTACTCTTAGTCGGTCTAAGAACGTTCATCGACCGACTAGATGCTAATCTAGTCGGTCAGTATTTGTTCATGGACCGACTAACTCTAAAATCCTATTTTCGTTCAGGAGTTACTGTTTGCACTTAGTCGGTCTGCGTTGGTCAACCGACCGACTAGTTGCCAAACTAGTCGGTCAGTGGTTGCTCTTTGACCGACTAACCTGTGTTAAAACCCAAATTTCTGGGCAGCCGCCAGCCTATCCTATTTAAACCCAACCTAATCGTTTTCTTCTTCTCCAACACGACCCAAAACCCTAAAATCTTCCCCCTTGAGCCCCCATCTCCCTCCAAGCTTCATCCCTTCATTCCAAGCCCTAAACCCATCATCCAAACCATCCATCCACTCTATCTACCTCTCATCTTCCCCAAAATCTCATCAAATCCATCAAAATCCCCAAATCCCCCCAAAACCCTAATTCTCCCAAACTTCTCCAATCTTTTCCAGATCTGATCCTAGGGTTCCCCGGAGTGTTTCTTCCGCCTCCTCTCAGTAAGAAATCGATCTACCGTTGTTTTCATAAACTATTTATATTTTTATGAAACCCTAATAAAATTCATGTTGTTTGTTGATTGTTCCCCCAAAACAGCGATTTCCTCGTAGATTGGCATCCGTGTGACGAAGTGGTCGTCATCCCCGGTGCTAGGCAAGTGAAACTTGCCACTTAGGGTTTAGGCCATGTTTTAGGCCATTTGCTTGTTGTAGGCGTAAAAGAGGCTATGCGACGAAATGATACTCGCCTAGGCGCAAATTGCGGAACTAGCTTGACAACGAAGCTAGTTCCGACTTTTAGCATGTTGCACAATTACCATGTCATGTTTACTTTCAATTAACGGTACGCGAATATGTTCATGTCATTGCATTTCGCCTGTCACGTTTAATTTAATTGACGGTACACAAATTACATGTCATGTCATTGCATTCTTTTGATGATCCCGTGATTGCGTAGCATCGCTACAATACTTGTGTTCCTGGCTCGTGACCAGAAGCGAGCATAATGAGTTGCTAACCCCAACGCTCGATATATTGAATTGTGAACTAAGAATGCGAGCTCATGTGCGGGGCAACCCCAGGCTTACTAGCTGAGCTCATTGTGCGGGGACCCTGGCTCCATTACGTGTGGGATGGGGTGAGGGTTAAGCGGCCATTCAACTGGGGGTCTGTTTGATCAACAACTGCAGTTGTAAGGCGTAAACTCTTTGGGGTGGGGTAGTGTTTGGTGCCGATCGGTCTGAATGTTGTACCATTCAGCGAAGGGCGTAAACATCTACAAACAACAGTGAAACGTGATTTGTGTTTAGTGCCGATCGGTCTGAATGTTGTACCATTCAGCGAAGGGCGTAAACATCTACAAACAATGTGAATTGATTGAGATTGATAGTAGCGTGGCTACTCTTGTCTTGTCTTGTCCCGATGATCGTTCTCTTGTACAAATTGTCTTGCCATGTCTTAAATTGTGCACTCATGTTATGACTGCCATGTCATGCATACTATAACTGCTAGGTTGCTAGATGCCTCACTTTCAGTTTCCTTGCCCAAGTCTTTTAGACTTGTTGACATGTTCCCCTTTACTCTTTTGGGTGACACATGTTAGATCCTGAGCCTGAGTACCTTGTTGAGGACGAGGTGTTTGCTGACGCCGAGCCCGAGCTTGTGTTTGACGGGGAGTACGTGGACACTGGGGACCAGTCCTAGTGTCTTCGTTGCGTTTTACTTTTGTTAGACAGTTGTTTTGTTATCGGTGCGTAGCACCTATACCTTGTTGTTGTTGTTGCTTTTGTTGGCCTTGTTCTGGGCCTTTAGACTCTTTCTTTTAGCCTGGTGGCTTTTCTGGATGTTGAACTTATTTTCTTGTTGGACAATGTATGAGATGTGAGATTTTATTTCAGTCTCTCCTTGTGTTATTATTGTTATTCTGTTGTGGTTACAGGGACCTGCTTATGTATTATTGACGCTTATCGGGTTTGGGGCTTCATAACTCCACTCCCATGCGGACCTTTTCACGTCTCGCCTCCATTTTAGGGAAGCGGGTCGTGACAATGTCCGACACCACTTTTTAGATGATCATGTTGCTAAAAAGGACATCATTTTAGTGTACGTTGAAACCCAAAAGCAAATCGTCGATATTTTCACGAAACCCCTAAAGGAGGACCCCTTTGTGCGGTTGCGTCGAGAATTGAGGATTATGGGTGAATCCGAGATATAGGATTCATGTTTCATTCAATAATCTTGCATGCTATTATTTTTCGCAATATTTCATTCATGCTAGACTTATTGGATTTTTCGGGATTTTATGTGATATTTTGAATTTTTGCTCGAATTCATGTTTGAATGTCGTATTTGAGATTTCGATGATTAATGGGGTAGTTTAGATGATTTTTGAGAGGATTGCGATGTATCGTCCAAGTGTTTTGAGGAGAGAACTTAATTATCAATTTTTGGACTCATCTAGTCGGTCGCAGTTCATCAACCAACCGACTAGATTCACATCTAGTCGGTCAGCTAATGAACTCAGACCGACTAGCTCTATCTCTCAACTTTTGAACTCCTTTAGTCGGCATCAGTTCAATCACCAACCGACTAGATTCGTATCTAGTCGGTTAGTAAAAGAACTCAGACCGACTAACTCAAGCTATTTTGAGTTTCCTCTCCAGCTTAACTCTTTAGTCGGTTCAAGCTTACTTATCGACCGACTAGATTGAGTTCTAGTCGGTCAGTATTTGAGCGTAGACCGACTAAATCTCGTTCAAGAAATCTTCGACTGGTCTCTGTTTCCACTTAGTCGGTTCACGCTCGTTAACCGACCGACTAGATCATCATCTAGTCGGTCAGCGTTTGAACTTAGACCGACTAAGTGCTCAGGGGCAGTCATGTCTTTTCGCGATTTCGACCGACTTAAATCTTATCTAACCGATTCTTTTTCATTTTAGTCGGTCTCCATCTTTCCTCCAACTCGAAAACCCCCGAACCTCCCTCGTGTCTTTTCGTCTTCCGTCGATCTCCGGCCCATTTCCGGCCATCCTCTCCGTCGCCGGCCGTCAACCTCCAACCTAGGGTAACCTCTCTCTCTCCCTCTCATGTCAAGGGTTCAGTTTTCAGCTCTAGGGTTAGGGTTTCTATTAATTTCGACCTAGGGTTTGCTAGGGTTCTGGCCATCTAGGGTTTCGTAGATTTGATCTTTCTTGCGTCGTGTCGTGCCTCGATTATGGCTCGTACACGTATCCCGATCACTCCATCTAGCTCCTCGCCGATGACCGTAGAACCTAACCCTACGGATCCCGTTCAACCTTCGAGAACCCCTTCGAAATGCCGTGCTAAGACCACCCAACCCTCTTCGTATTCGCCTCCTCTTAAGTGTAAGAGGACGGCGACTGCGAAACCCCATGCCCGATCTCAGCCCAAGCCCAAGCCAGTAATTTTTCGTGCTCCCACTCCTCCCGGTGCTTCGGATTCCGACACCGAGTATATCCCCAGGCCTGAGACTCATAGGGAACCCACTCCTCCTACCCATCCTGAGTCTAGCTCCCGACCACGTACGTCTACCCGTAAGCCTAAGGGAAAGGCTCCGATGCCGGTTGGCGGTGTCGATATCTCGTTGTGTCGCGACGAACCTTTGTGTATCACGGCTTACAGCCGTATCGAACATTGCCCACTGCTTCTGGAGCATTTCGTCCAGTTTAGTGACTTCATAGGGCTAGCTGATCTTCTTTCGTCCTCGGGTCTTCTCGATTACCTTCGATATGACCCGAAGGCGAATCCTCACCCCTACCCTCGATTAGTAAAACTATTCTATGCCAATAGGATCCGGGGTCAGTACGATGCGACCCACTCTATTGAGACGACTGTTTTGGGGACTCCTATAGTCCTCACAGCAGAAATCTTAGGAGAGATTTTGGGTATCTCCTCGTCTGGCCTCCTCCCCTCAGACATTTCTGTTGATGATATTTCTTCCCTTGATCAGACCATCCTCTCTGAGATTTTCCATCAGATTCCTCCCGCTATGATTGGCGTGCCCTCCAAATCCTTCAAGCCAAATGCATGGGTCCTGAATTTGATTCTGAAGTCGTGCTTGCTTCCCAAGTACGGCTCCTCATCTCTATCGTCCCAGCCCTTCTTGAAGCTGATTTATGCCATTTTCATGGGGAGCTCGATTAACTGGGCTCGCATTATACTCGATAAGATGGACTCTTTCGAGTGTATTCGCAAGTCCACAAAATCGTCTCATATCCCCTTTCCGTGCTTGTTGACCCTTGTTTTTCGCCACTTCCGTGTCACATTGCCTCCTGACGATGAGCGTCCACTTGGTCCTCCCCTGAACGCGACGTCCGTCAAGAAATCTCTTGCGGCGCTCCGTCACATTCAGAGGACGACACCTTCAGCGTCTGCCTCTGCCTCTGCCTCTGCCTCTGCCTCTGCTTCTCCCTCTACCACTCTTGATGATGTCGTTCGGTTACTTCGTCGTCACGAGTCTCGTTTGGCTCGTACCGAGGAGGTAGTTTGCCGTATGGCTAGTCTGATGGGTATTCAGCTTCCTCCTCCTGTTTCTGAGGATGAGGAGATGGATGATGAGGATATCGATGAGCTTGTCACCTCTTTAGCTCGTGGCGCTGAGGCCACTGCTGCTGCTACCACATCTGCTGCTGGTGCTACCACTTCTGGTGCTGCTGTTGCTGCTTCGTCTGTTGGTGCCTCCGAGAGCACACCTGTTGCCACCGCTCCTGCGGTGGATACTCCGACTGGTGATCCCGAGGCCACTCCTGTTGCTGCTCCAGAGATTGCCACTTCTGCCGTCGTTCCTGCTGATCCAGTTTCCACCACTTCTCCTGCAGAGCCTGCTGCTGCTGCAGATCCTGCCGGTTCCTCTTGAGCTTCTTTAAGGACTCTCCGATGCTCCTTAGATGATACATCTAGTGTGAGAGAGTTTGGTTAGGATAGAGTGGGGTTTTGGATCTTTTTGATGATCAGTTTGATGTATTTTGATACTTTTGATGATGTATCTTCATGTATTTTGATGATGTTGTATGTTTTGACACTCCGATATCTGTGATATGATGATGTATTTTGTGCCCCGATCGGTGGATCGATGTTTTGTATGTCAGTGATGTTCATTTTTGATGTACTCTGGTTCATATCTTATATATATATATATACATCGCAGTTGACATTTCATTCTATTGTGCACAATTTATAATTTTTTATGTCTCTGATGTTTGATTTCGTCGCTCGACGATATTAACTTGGTTTAAAAGAAATTTCTTCTATGGAAACATAGAATTGTTTTCCATGCACTAAATTAACCAAGAATGTTGATATTGGAGAGTATAATCCATAACTCAATCCGTAAAAATGATTTGAGTTTTGATGAGTTCGTTTTACGATTTTCGACTATGGTTTCATTGACACGCCTTGATTTTATTCGTATTTCTTTTGGTGTCACTTGAACCGTCGTCGTATTCTACGACTCCCGTGCTTTTTTATTTTGAGGCCATTGTTGTTGTCGTTGTTATCCCCCCGCTCTTTTTGCTTATGCCAAAGGGGGAGAGATATAATAATAACGATGTGCTAAATGAAAATTTAAAGCATTATTCCAAGAATCTAACTTGATGTGTTAGATTCAGGGGGAGTTAAGATATATAAATGGATTTTCAAATCCGATATTTCAATAACCTACATTTGGTATTCGATATTTCAATAATCAAGTCTCATTTTATATACTTCACTCGTCTGCTTGATGCGTATTATTATTGTTTAAATTGGAATTAACGTGTCATCAATGCAGGGGGAGTAAGTAAATTTCATTTGAATTATTATTTTTGATTATTATTTATGTTGGTTTGTCATCACCAAAAAAGGGGAGAATGTTGGATATTGGACTCCCCGGATTTGGTTTTGGATGATGAACAAACATAAATATAACGTGAACTAACACTTTGTGAGCGCAGTTATGGAGATCGTCGCCAAATTCATATGAATATCATTTACGACGTCTCAAGACTTCTCAAAGCACGTGATCGTATGCCTAAAGCTTCGTTGAAGCTTATGGACCTTTTTAGAAGTCATGAAGATTCGATTGAAGCTATTGAAGACGGTATCGTCAAGTTTTATTTATAGTCTTTAAGCTTCTGTCGTAGAATGTTAAGCCTTGAGTATGTCTTACGGTTTAAATCTTCATAACGCTCATATCTTAGCTCTAGGATCTTAGTAGAAGTCCATACAATCCTTCCCGAAGCTTCGCGCTTCGATTCGCGACTTCTTGTGCATGTTAGTTGGTTCAAGAAGAAGAACTGACCGACTAGATGGTGATCTAGTCAGTCGGTAAAGCTTCTTGGACCGACTAGTTTCTGTCAGTTAATTCTAAGCTCTTTACTGTTTACAGTTAGTCGGTCTAAGTTGACTCACCGACCGACTAGTTTGTGAACTAGTCGGTCAGTGATGCTTCTGTGACCGACTAGTTGAGCTTTCCCTGTACATGCACATTTGAGCCTGAGCTACTGTTTATCATTAGTCGGTCTGTGTTCATTGATCGACCGCCTAGTTGATGAACTAGTCGGTCAACTTTCCTTCATGGACCGACTAGTTTAGCTTTACTGTACATGCCAATTTTTCACCTAACTTACTGTTTATCGTTAGTCGGTCTATGCTCATTTGGCGACCGACTAGTTGGTGAATTAGTCGGTCAACATTTGTTCTTGGACCGACTAAGTCTATTTGTGCTCAGACTTCAGTTTTATCTGTTAGTCAGTCTCAGTTGAGTAACCGACCGACTAGTTGTGAAACTAGTCGGCCAGCTACTCTTCTTGGACCGACTAGTTCCTTTTGTCTGTGCTTTGATCTTTTCTCTGTTCACTCATTAGTCGGTCTACGTTGATTGACCGACCGACTAGTTGATGAACTAGTCGGTCGGTGGTTGTTCTTTGACCGACTAGTTGGGTTCAGAAAAGAGCCGTTGGAGCTTTAATTGAAACGTTTTTCTTTCTCTCTCTCTCCTCTATCCTATAAATACTTGATGGGCTGCATTCATTGCAGTCAAGGCTGATATTATTGCAAGTTTAGAGATCAAGAGAAATCATTCCAAGCTCATTCAAAGCTCTTTCATTCCATTCAATAATCTCTCCTCACTCTTACTTCCAAAGAGAGATTCATTGAGTGTGAAGCCTTCCAAGCCAAGTGCTTGATTCTAGGTCACCAACATCCCCATAGCTCTCCATCGCTGATCTACATCTTGGAGCTAGGGTTTGGTGCCACTTCTTCTTCCTCAAAATCATCCTTGCCCTAATTCGTAAGCGTTACTCAAGGCATAGGTATTTTGTCGGTAAGAAGTTTCTTATTTCATTTCAATTTCATATTGTAAGTTTCACTCTCGGTTGTGAGAGTGTGGTTGTGATCCTGGCTTGTGGGAGTCACAAATTACTTTGTGTATGATTTGACTTGTGAAGGTTTTTCACAAGTATTTCATAGTGGAAATCTTAAGTTAGGGTTTCTAACTCAAGTATCCGGAGGGGATCCGGGTGGTTGGGACGTAGGATCACCGGGAACAAGTCGGGGAGACTTGGGTGGATCCGAACCCAGTAATATCTTTTGTTAGCATTGTTAATTTTGTTGTTGTCTTCAATTTAAGCTTCCGCAAATTGATTTGGTAGTTGTTTGCACGATAATTAGGAATTATACTCCTTGTTATTTTTAAAGTACTATTCACCCCCCCTCTAGTACTTGTGCAGTAGCTTGTAGGGCATTACAACATGATCAGTGATATTTAGTTTAAGGAGACTCCTACAAAAGAATATATCGACTGTAGTTGCATTCAAAGAACAAATGATTGATACTCTTAATTGCACCATCATCACATAACACGCAATTTTGGTTGGCGGTGACTCCCCACTTGTGAAAGATGTCTCTGGTTAAGAGCTTACCATGGAATGCACGCAGAAGGGTAAGAGCCCACTTTCGGATATGATTGCTATACCAAATCACATTATATATAAATATAAATATAAATATAAATATAAATATAAAATAGGTATCATATGGCATATGAGTCTATGCCTCATATACCAAGACACAAAAAGGTGGGAAGTACAAGCCCCACATGAGCTTGTACTTGTTGTACTTCCCACCTTATACCATATATGATATGTGTTACATATGCCTATGAAGGGTTTTCCAGGACCCTTAGGGCATAAAAACTCTATTACCGTCCTAAGTCGGACGGAACATAGACATAAAAATTTGCAGCGGAAGAATAAACAAGTTAATCTAATTAACATGCAGTTAAAAAATTTAACGTAGCCATAAGGTACAAGACCCTTAGCCAAGATCTATGCTGACTCGGGATGGATCTGACCATCCCAAGAAGGATCTAACCTACTGCGATTAAATTAAACTAATGCTTATAAAACACATACCCGGAATCTCAACCCTGGGGCAGGCGAGATGTTTCGCACCGTCTTCCGAGCCGCTCCCCATCCCACGCCGAGCCGCTCCTTGCACCGCTCTGCATCCCGAGGCGAGCAATCCTCGTGTCGTCGAGCCAACCACGCGCCGAAGAAAGTCACAAGCGAGTGAAACCCTCGCCTAGATTTCGGATCCGAATCCGAACTTCTTTACGGATTTGCTAGAGCCCTCATGAGTAAGTTAGAAATATATAGGGAGAAGAAGAATATTAATTTAAGCCTAGATCCGAGCATGCTCCAACATTTACGAGAGCCGCTCAGATCTAGAGCTTGGGACGAGTTTGGAGGAAGGGAGAGGCCCCTATTTATATAGGCAGCGAACTCTCCCCTTTTCCGCACAACCGATGTGGGATAAATAAATTAGAGTTAATTAAATCAAGTTAGTTTGCCCTTCACAAAGTGCAAACATCCGTGAATTTTAACTCCCTCACCGTTGAACTTCATGATTGATACAACCTATCAATTCGAAGGGTGTTCAACGGTGAACGTATAGGAAAAAATGGCGAGTCATTCAGAGTCCATTTGACCCTCCAATTGATCGCCCAAAGTTCAGCCCAAGGCTTGTTTTTCGCAAAAACTGAGCCGTCAAAAACTACCCAACACCTAGGGTTCTATACCATGTGGTGGGGCCCAGCCTGTGGGCCCCACTGGTCAAATCCCGCTGACTGGGCGCAGGCGCCCAGGCGCCTGGCACCTACGCCCTGCCGCGCCTGGCGCCCAGGCGCCCTAGGCTGGGTGCCTGGCCCAGGGTGCCTGGGCCCATGCGGGCCAAGGGCGCCTGGCCCCAGGCGGGCCCAGGGCGCCCGCCCTGGGTGCCTGGGCAGGCGACCAGGCCCTGGGCCTGGGCACGGGCCCAAGCCCAGTGTGCCTGGTGCCTAGGCCCTTTGCACCTGGCTGGCCAGGTGCCCAGGACAGACCCTAGTCTGGCCTGGGTCAACTTGGTCTGACCTGGTCTATCCATTGGGATGTTTTGGGTGTATCTTTGGCATCTGGCATCCGATTTGGATGCCGTTCAAACCTGGGTTTAGACCGGGACATTCTCGTCTTACCCGTGAACTTTTCCTTGCGTGTCTAATATTAAATATAGTCTTAAACAATTTAAGACACATTTAATATCTTTTGCATCATATGCAAATTAGTCCCTATCTAGACTTAAATTATCATATTGCATCAAATGCAATTATTCCATTCCTTGCATCAAAATGCAAAATATTCTCCCTAACTAATTTCTACCTATTACTAGACGAAGATCGCACTCTGTGTCTGACCCTACGGCTTGACCCTACTGCAGGTTGGGCTCGAAGCCCTATACGGCAGTGACCACGAGTAGTGGTTGCCGTCCCTGTTTCAGAATCATCATAATGTGGTTAACTCATCAACATGAGAATTGTCGGGACCACCCTGACCGTGTCTGTGATGAGTTCTGCAGTTTTAGTCTCTTCGGCTTAACTATGTCGTGTAGTTCAAGTCTAGGGTACGGTCTAACTGTCAACCCCAATAACTTGACTCCGGTTAGTTTCTATCGATCTTTAGCCAACTCATGTTGGACTTCTTCCAACATACTCTGCGCCGAGATTTTACTAAAGACCGAACTAACTCTACGACACTAAGTCCCATTGACCCGGAGAGACGAATCCTCTCTTGGTCATTACTCTCCTCGTAAGCTTCAAGTGACACCCAATTAAAGACCTTTCGAAAAGCCTAGCCTCGAAGCTAGGTCATTGATATAAGTGACACCGTTCATGCACAGGTTCGTAAAAAAACCTCAAGTCAAAAGACCAACTTGCCTTCATCACTTAGAGTTATCATTGACAGATTGGTCAATATAACTATATGATAACTCTTGTGGATCGTTCAGTGAACTCATTCTCTAATGAGCACCTGTGTCTCGTCTTCGACTTCGCCAAGTCGAACAATCATGAGATCATCGCCACTGCTAAACAGTGAAGATTAAGACACAATGGTCTATCCGATGTTTCGATATCCTTGTCTCGAAACATCTACGACCATGAACCCTTTTAGACTTATGCTACCGATGGTCAAACATTTCTCCATGATCGAGATACTCATCTCGATACCTGTTTGACCTTGCATAAAGTCTAAGGACTTTACCTAAGTTGATATCTGATGTTAACTACATTATAATATAACTTAGATAAATTATTACCAAACAGCTTACTGTTATTTCGAACAAGACGTTTGTGCTATTCACACAGACATAAGTAGCCTCGAGGGCATCATCTCTCTACATCTCCCACTTGCATTCAGGTCCATTTATCCCGGTATTTAATACCGTTTTTTCACATAAGTCTTTCTAGACTTCATGTGGTAGAGCCTTCGTGAGTGGATCTGCTAAAATCGTCTACAGTATATTCTTAAGGGGTTTCTATGTTCATGTAAGACCAACCATTTGAATCTCATTCAAATAATTCACTTGGTCTTTCGGAATCCATTTTTATTTCTTTGGATCTTATCCAGTTCATCGTACCTTACGATATTAATTTTAAATTAGTTACTGGTCATTTCAAGTGGCTCATATCTATTTCTGATAAAGTATCAAACTCTTTGATTACTTTTGTCAAAATAAATGTTCCATCCATTTGATGCCTCGCATGTAATTTATACGCTCCCACTGACCTTGAAATCCTTCCGGCCAATTCATATAAGTTGGTTCGTCTAAATCATATTTAGAAAAACGAACTTATAAGTGAATGTTCCAGTTTTCATGGTCATCATGAGCATTTACATTGAGTTCAGTCCGAGTAGATCTGTATACATCTGCTGGAGAGGCGGTTTCAACATAATCAGTTTATAGGAATTAGGATGAAAACCATTCTCGACCAACATGATTGTACTTCACTATTTTTTTTCTGCACCAATCTTTTAACTTAAAGATTTACTTGCAGAAAATGAGGAAATATTTTCCTTGGGCACGTAAACTAAATTCCAAAAATTATTTATGCACACGGACCTATTCTAATTGCATCAAGTTATAAATCAGAGTTACTACTCCGAATTTTCATCCCGGAAGTTGACTAAGTCATCATCAGTTATGATGTCTAACTCGACAATTCTTCTCACGAGATTCGAGTAATGATACCACTTCCTTACGATTGATTTAATGAATATCTTATTGATAATGTCCTCATAGAACATTATCAAAACATAAGCATTACTATTTGGGACTTAACCCAGAGGGAGGACTTAACTCAGAGTCACATGCTATGGATCGCACCAAGCCTAACTAACTGTGATTCATACCTTTTAACACACCGATGTGTTAACAGACTTGACCTCAGAGAAAATCATATTTTCTTTTAATTACACAAGATTTAATTAGCTAAGTATTTGACCATTTGATCTAATCGAATCAGTTTAAATACTTTAGTCATTTCATTCTTTATTTTATCAGACTTGTGTTTCATCAAGAACACATGTTTTAATAAAATATACGAATAACTTGTTTTGGTTAATCTAGACTCGGGTACATCAGTATGTACGAGACTGAGTTCGACAACTCATTCTCCCATTGTCTCACAGATGGGTATCGACCATTGTATCTAAGAGGGTAAGACTCACAAGTGTCCGCATACTTCATAATACGAGAGGTCAGACCCCTCTTTATGTGACTTGTGAAGCTTAGTCTCTCGATAGGGGCTAGTCTATTTTGCCATACAAGTTTGCTACTATCTTGTGTATTTATATATTAACATTTAATACATATATTATCATTATACATATTACTCATTGCTTCAGAAGCAATGTGACGACATTCGTTAAAATGTGGTAACCTTTTGTATAACAATAATTATGGAATCAGAATATGTCACAATTTCATTTCCTCCTCCTTATGCCGTTACTAATGATAAATTAAACTATTTAACTCGATTGACTTTTCGGAGTTCCTTCTTCCTTTTCTAAATCACATTTAGATATTAAATAGCCCAACTTAAATGAATAGCTATGCAAGCATCTCATGCATCCAAACGCCTGAGCTTTGCAACAAGTTGCTCGTCTCAAGATCCGGTTGGGATATATAGCCTTGCACCTCTCATGCACTCGTATTTGACTCAAACAGTTTGATCGAATTCTCGAACTTTCTGGATCAAAATTGTTTGTCCATACAACCTTGAGTATAGCTCGACAAGTTGTAGGGAGAAACATACTTCGAATGTCCTATATGTTCAAGCTGCCTCAAATAGAGACGAGTGTCATGTAGCGTGAATTTATTTGTTGAACCCAGAACTTAATGAAATCATATTTCTTAAGTATTTTATTTAGAAGGTCATTTTAATGTCAACGAGAATATAGGTTTAATTTTATCAATTAGAATTTAACTTGATATTCAATTAATCAACCTAATTGACTAGTTAACTTATTTTATTAAAATATTATATTTTGATTCCTTCGGTAAACATAGCCTTGCCCTAGTTTAGCATATGTTCAATTATTAAATATAGGTAGATTGGATTTTATCTATCTATATCCTCCCATTATTTTTACGATCATTTTAAGCTTCAATAATGAACGATTCAAACGAATTAAATTAATGGGTAAGAGATCCAATCACCCTGAGCCTTAACAACCTTGAGTGTAGCTCAACAAGTTGCTTGACTCTGTAATTGAAAGATGACTCGATCATATCAGATATGACCCTATTATCTATTTTTACCTCGAGCCATTTGTGATCATGAGTGTACTCATCCAAATCACAATGTCTAGTCTAGTCGGACCCTTGTTTTTCGTGTCTAGCTTGACTTGCCCAGGTGCTCGGTGTATTCACGACCTGTCGGTTTGGGTCAGGTCTTAGACTACATCATATGTATTTAGGAAATTGGTTTCTATAAGATTGCCATGTCATAGCTTGAGTGTAGTTCATCAACTGTAACACGGGTCCTATAGTTGCCAACCCCTAAAACAAGGAGGGCTACGGCTAATCTTGAAAAAGATTATTAACGTATTTGACTTAGATATAGTCCAGGGTGTCATACAATCATGATTCGCGTCATTGCGGTCCAGCTGTCACGACCCGCTTCCCTAAAATGGAGGCGAGACGTGAGAAGGTCCGCACGAGAGTGGAGCTGTGAAGCCCCAAACCCGATAAGCGTCCACAATACATAAACAGGTCCCTGTAACCACAACAGAATAACAATAATAACACAAGGCGAGACTGAAATAAAATTCCACATCTCATAAATCGTCCAACATCAAGAAAAGTCCAACATCCAGAAAAGCCACCAGGCTAAAAGAAAAGAGTCTAAGGCCCAGAACAAGGCCAACAAAAGAAACAACATAACAAAGTATAGGTGCTACGCACCGATAACAAAACAACTGTCTAACAAAAGTAAAACACAACGAAGACACTAGGACTGGTCCCCAGTGTCCACGTACTCCCCGTCAAACACAAGCTCGGGCTCGGCGTCAGCAAACACCTCGTCCTCAACGAGGTACTCAGGCTCAGGATCTAACATGTGTCACCCAAAAGAGTACAGGGGCACGTGTCAGCAAGTCTAAAAAGACTTGGGCAAGGAAACTGAAGGTAAGGCAACTAGCAACCTAGCAGTTTAGTATGCATGACATGGCAGTTATAACATGAGTGCACAATTTAAAACATGGCAAGACAATTTGTACAAGAGAACAATTTATCGGGACAAGACAAGAGTAGCCAAGCTACTATCAATTCAATCAATTCACATTTTGTAGGTGTTTATGCCCTTCGCTGAATGGCATAGCATTTCAGACCGATCGGCACTAAACACTACCCAATATTCACACGATATGGAGCCTGGGGTCCCCGCACATTGAGCTCAGCTAGTGAGCCTGAGGTTGCCCCGCACATTGAGCTCGCATTCTTAGTTCACAATTCAATACATTTCGAGCGTTGGGGTTTCCAACTCATTATGCTCGCTTCTGGTCACGAGCCAGGAACACAAGTGTCGTAGCTAAGTTACGCAATCACAGCAACACCAAAATAATGCGAGGTCATGACAATTTATTTGCGTACCGTTAATTAAATTAAACGTGACAGGAGAAATGCTATGACATGAACATATTCGCATACCGTTAATTGAAAGTAAACATGACATGGTAATTGTGCAACATGCTAAATGTCGGAACTAGCTTCGTTGTCAAGCTAGTTCCTCAATTTGCGCCTAGGCGAGTATCATTTCGTCGCCTAGCCTCTTTTACGCCTACAACAAGCAAATGGCCTAAACCCTAAGTGGCAAGTTTCACTTGCCTAGCACCGGGGATGACGATCACTTCGTCACACGGATGCTATCTACGGGGGAAATCGCTGTTATGGGGAAACAAACACCAAACACATGAAATTAATTAGGGCTTTCATAAAATTATAAATAGGTTATGAAGACAACGGTAGATCGATTTCTTACCGAGAGGAGGCGGAAGAAACACTCCGGGAACCCTAGGATCAAATCTAGAGAAGATGGGAGAAACTAGGGTTTTGGGGGATTTGGGGGTTTTGATGGATTTTGATGGAGATTTGGGGAAGATGAGGGGTAGATAGAGTGAATGGATGGTTTGGATGATGGGTTTAGGGCTTGGAATGAAGGATTTAAGCTTGGAGGAAGATGGGGGCTGAAGGGGGAAGATTTTAGGGTTTTGGGTCGTGTTGGAGAAGAAGAAGTCGTTTGGGTTGGGTATAAATAGGTTGAGCTGGCGGCTGCCCAGAAATTAGGGTTTTAACACAGGTTAGTCGGTCAAAGAGCAACCACTGACCGACTAGTTTGGCAACTAGTCGATCGGTCGACCAACGCAGACCGACTAAGTGCAAACAGTAACTCCTGAACGAAAATAGGATTCTAGAGTTAGTCGGTCCATGAACAAATACTGACCGACTAGTTTTACTTCTAGTCGGTCGATGAACGTTCTTAGACCGACTAAGAGTAAACAGTAACTGATACAAAAATAATATGATGAGTTAGTCGGTTCAAGAAGCATTGCTGACCGACTAGTTTGCAACCTAGTCGGTCAACCAACGTTCTTAGACCGACTAACGATAAACTGTAACTCCTGAGAAATTTAGAAAGCTAACTAGTCGGTCCAAGAAGGATTGCCGACCGACTGGATCGTCATCTAGTCGGTCGGTGGCCCTTCTTACACCGGCTAATGAGCACCAAAAGTACCGATACGGAGCGCGGGGCCCCGGGATCGATTCATAAGACTCCTAGGCTTGATCTAATAGTTAGATACGACAGTTATGAAGTCCGTCACGAGTGACATACTTCGAAATCGACGATCCTAATGAAGAAACGAGAAAATACGATGAATCGATCGAAAATGAAATCTACGGAGACGAAAACCACACATGAGGAGAAAATCCACCAAAACATATATTATATTATATTAAATCCAAATACATGAAAAGCAGTCGTTACATCCTCCCCAACTTAAGAAAAATTCCGTCCTCGGAATTTCCAAATACTCACGAGTCCGGAAACAAAAGTGGGAAACGCTCTCGCATCTCATCCTCATTCTCCCAAGTAGACTCTCCCGGTGAACCGTGTCGCGACATCACCCTCAAAAGATTGACAATCTTATTTCGAAGCGATTTCTGACGTCTGTCCAGGATCTGCACTGGATGCTGGTCATACGTCAAATCGGGGCGAACGGTAATCTCCGAAAAATCCACCGCATGAGACGGGTCGCTAATGTATCGACGAAGCTGCGACACATGGAAAAAATTGTGAACTCCTTCCAAAGATGGCGGCAAGGCCAAGCGATAAGCTACCTCGCCAACCCTCTCCAAAACGTCAAACGGTCCAATGTATCGCGGGCTCAACTTTCCACGCTTCCCGAAACGAATCACACCACGATTCGGGGAAATCTTCAAGAACACATGGTCGCCCGGCTGAAACTCCAAAGGACGACGTTTAGCATCCGCCCAATGCTTAAAACGGTCCTGAGCAACTCTCAACCTCTCCCGAATATTCCTGACGATATCCACGGCCTCCACGATCATCTCAGGTCCCAACAACTCCCGATCTCCAACGTCATCCCAACTCAATGGCGATCGACATTTCCTCCCATAAAGAGCGGCGAAAGGCGCCATGCCAATACTCGCCTGGAAGCTGTTGTTGTAGGAAAACTCTACCAGATGTAGATGGTCCTCCCACGAACCCTTGAAATCCAACATGCACGCCCTCAGCATGTCTTCCAAAATCTGAATCGTCCTCTCGGACTGGCCATCCGTCTGCGGATGGTACGCCGTGCTGAAACTCAGACGCGTACCCAAGCTCTTCTGCAAACTCTGCCAAAACTGAGATGTGAACCTCGTGTCTCTGTCCGACACGATACTCACGGGGACTCCGTGAAGTCGCACAACCTCCTGCACGATTCACGTTACATCACTATCCAAACTAGGAAAAGGAAATAAAACGGAGAGTAAAAGAATTTACCTCTATATATCCCCTCGCTAGCGCCTCAGTGGACTGTCCCACTCAGAACGGAATAAAGTGCGCAGACTTGGTCAATCGATCTACGATCACCCAAATCGCGTCATTCTGCTTCGGACTCCGAGGTAGTCCAGTCACGAAATCCATAGTGATGTGTTGCCATTTCCACTCCGGAATCGGAATCGGTTGTAGCAACCCGGCCGAACGCTGATGCTCCGCCTTCACTTGCTGGCAAACCAAGCACTTGGCTACACTCCGAGCCACACTCCTCTTCATACCATGCCACCAATAATTCAGACGAAGATCCTGGTACATCTTGGTGCCACCAGGATGCACAGAATACGGCGAACTGTGTGCCTCCACCATCAGCTCCTCTCTGATATCCCCAGCTGGCACACACAACCTGGCTCCGAACCTCAGCGAGCCATCCTCATGAATCAAAAATTCAGTCCGCAGACCGGCTTCCACCATCTCCCGAATCCTTACCAGCTTCGGATCCTCAGCCTGGCCAGCCTTAATCCGATCCACGATCGTCGACTGTACCTGCATGTACATCAACGACGAAGCCTCTCCAGGAAGAACAATCTCCACACCAGACTCGCAAAAATCCTGCTGCAATCTCCACTGCGAGGTCAAAATCATCACCGTCGGAAGCCTACTCAAAGCATCCGGAACCACATTCACCTTGCCAGGGTGAAACTGCAAGTCGATATCATAATCCGCCATAAGCTCCAACCATCGACGCTGTCGCATGTTGAGCTCCTTCTGAGTGAAAATATACTTCAAGGTTTTGTGATCAGTGAAAATCTTCACTTTCTCACTCAGCAAGAAGTGCCTCCAAATCTTAAGAGCAAACACAACGGCAGCCAACTCCAAATCATGCGTCGGATAATTCTTCTCATGAACCTTAAGCCGACGAGACGCATACGCCACAACATGCCCATGCTGATGCAACACACAACCGAGACCCTTGCCAGAAGCATCGCAAAAGATCTCAAATCCACCGCTGCGATCAGGCACAACAAGAATCGGGGCAGTCGTCAACCTCTCCTTCAGAATACCAAAAGCACTCTCACAATCACCCGACCAAACGAAAGCAACATCCTTCCGCGTCAACCTGGTCATCGGCTCAGCAATACGAGAAAAGTCCTTAATGAATCGCCGATAATAACCAGCAAGTCCAAGGAAACTCCGAATCTCAGACGCTGACGACGGAACAGGCCACTCCCTGATGGCCCGAATCTTCTCGGGATCCACTGAAATACCATCTCCAGTCACCACATGCCCGAGAAAAGCAACTCGATCCAGCCAAAACTCGCACTTCGAAAACTTAGCATACAACTGATGCTTCCTCAAAATCTCCAACACCGTCCTTAAGTGCGAGGCATGCTCCTCCTCCGACTTCGAATAGATCAGAATGTCGTCAATAAAGATAACGACAAACTTATCCAAAAAGTCGTAGAAAATCAGGTTCATCAGATTCATGAAAACTGCGGGCGCGTTAGTTACGCCGAAGGGCATAACCACGAACTCATAGTGTCCATACTTCGTCCTGAACGCTGTCTTCGGAACATCTCCCTTCTTCACCTTCAACTGATGGTAACCACTCCTCAAATCCAACTTAGAAAACACCCTCGAACCTCCAAGCTGATCAAAAATATCATCGATGCGAGGTAACGGGTATTTATTCTTAATGGTCACCGCATTCAACTCCTGATAGTCCACGCACATGCGACGCGAACCATCCTTCTTCTTAACCAACAACACCGGCGCTCCCCACGGAGACACGCTAGGATTAATATAACCCTTCTGCAAAAGCTCATCCAACTGCTTCCGCAACTCTTCCAACTCTGCAGGTGCCATACGATACGGCGCCTTCGAAATCGGCTGCGCACCTGGAACAAGATCGATAGAAAATTCCAGAGCTCGATCAGGCGGTAAACCGGACATCTCTTCGGGGAAGACGTCGCCAAAATCACGCACCACAGCTAGCCACTCCAGCTCCATCTGCATAGCCACAGTCTCCACCGGCCTGGCCCGAAATCTGACAGGACCAAGCGAACTGCTACCACGACTGAACTCAAACACTGGGTGTCTGGGAATCTCGAACACCACCTTCTTCCTCCGACAGTCGATCGTAGCATAGAAGCTCGCAAGCCAATCCATCCCAAGAACTGCATCATAGTTGATGATGTCGTGGACAATGAAATCCGCAAAAAGCTCATGTCCACAGACCACCAACGAGCAAGAATTGCAACCACGATGCACCGAGACCACACCATTCCCTGTAACGATATTCCAACTCTTGGGGAGAGGGGACGTCGACAAGGAATGCCTCTCCACGAAGCTCCGAGAAATAATGCACATCGATGCACCAGAGTCAAAGAGGACTCGCGCAGGAAATGTGCAAACCAAAATCACACCTAATCAAGAAATTATCAATCAAACCCTAATCTAGCAAACAACCATGTTCAAGCAAACAACATAATCTAACAATCAAAACCAGCTAGGAAAGTAACAGCTAGAGTGAGGATTACCTGCGATAACCTCATCCACAGCCGCGCTCTCCGTAGCGGTCATCAGAAAAGCCTGCCTCCTCGGTGGAACAGCCTGCCGAAAAGCCTGCCCCTGCGGAACAAGAGCTGCCCCACGACCAGCAGGAACAGGCGCTCGCTGCTGCAACGGCTGAGCTGCAACAGGATCCCTCCGCAGCGGAACCGCATGCCGACAATCCTTGCGACATGAGAAGCATCACCGCAAACCAGACACTGGCCCAGAAACTTCCGACACTGATCCTTGACGTGACCAGGCTTGCCGCAGAAATGGCAAAACCTCGGAATAGGCCCTCCTGGCCTCTTAAACTGAGCAGACTGATTAGGCCTGAATCCAGGTCTAACCACAGCTCTCGCCTGTTCCACAGGCCTCTTCCCAGCACCAACAACAGACCCCTTCCTCTGGTTCACAAGCAGCTCCTGCCTCTTGGCTGCTACCAGAACCTTCTGATAAGATTCCCGGTCAGAGGAGGTCACAAAACTCTGGAGCTCCGAAGCGAGTCCCTGCAGGAACCTCTGAGCTCTCTCCTCAGCGTCCTGCACCATCTTCGGTGCAAACCGACTAAGCCTCATGAACTCTTGGTGATATAGGTCCACCGACGAGTTCCCATGCTTCAAATCGATAAAACGCTGCAGCATCTCCTCCCTGGCAGCCTTCGGGAAGAACTCACCATCAAATCTGGCTTTGAAGGTAGCCCAAGCTATCGGCTCCTCCACCATCTTCTCTTCTGCATCCCACCAATTCCTGGTGTTATCCTTCAGCTGCCTCTTCGCCAAATCAACCCATCCAGCCGGGGTGATCTTGGCCATCTTCAGATTGTCCTCGACGTTCCGAATCCACTCATCGGCAGCCAGAGGACCCTCAGACCCATCAAAATACGCGGGACCCAGCTCCCAAAATTGCTTCGCTCCTGGCTCAGAGCGAGGGGCATCCGGAAGAGCCCGGGCAGCTCGAGCAGGTGGAGCATTCTGGACTTGCAGAAGCACGCCCTGCTGCACTTGCATCATCTGGAGCATCATCCGCATCATCTCACCGCTGGTGGGTTCCCGCTCAGGCTCCTCATCATGAGGGACCGCGCCACTACCACCACCACGGGTGAAACGCCTTCCTGCCATCTAGTGACACGGAGAACAAATCAGATTAGACTCATAGCTTATGACTCGGACGTTGAACTTAATTTATTGGACATTCTAATATTATTATTGCTATTCCAAAATCGCAGTTACAGAACGACCTGCATGGGCCACCACTAAAACCTGTCACGACCCGCTTCCCTAAAATGGAGGCGAGACGTGAGAAGGTCCGCACGAGAGTGGAGCTGTGAAGCCCCAAACCCGATAAGCATCCACAATACATAAACAGGTCCCTGTAACCACAACAGAATAACAATAATAACACAAGGCGAGACTGAAATAAAATTCCACATCTCATAAATCGTCCAACATCAAGAAAAGTCCAACATCCAGAAAAGCCACCAGGCTAAAAGAAAAGAGTCTAAGGCCCAGAACAAGGCCAATAAAAGAAACAACATAACAAAGTATAGGTGGTACGCACCGATAACAAAAAAACTGTCTAACAAAAGTAAAACACAACGAAGACACTAGGACTGGTCCCCAGTGTCCACGTACTCCCCGTCAAACACAAGCTCGGGCTCGGCGTCAGCAAACACCTCGTCCTCAACGAGGTACTCGGGCTCAGGATCTAACATGTGTCACCCAAAAGAGTAAAGGGGCACGTGTCAGCAAGTCTAAAAGACTTGGGCAAGGAAACTGAAGGTAAGGCAACTAGCAACCTAGCAGTTTAGTATGCATGACATGGCAGTTATAACATGAGTGCACAATTTAAAACATGGCAAGACAATTTGTACAAGAGAACAATTTATCGGGACAAGACAAGAGTAGCCAAGCTACTATCAATTCAATCAATTCACATTTTGTAGGTGTTTAAGCCCTTCGCTAAATGGCATAGCATTTCAGACCGATCGGCACTAAACACTACCCAATATTCACACGATATGGAGCCTGGGGTCCCCGCACATTGAGCTCAGCTAGTGAGCCTGAGGTTGCCCCGCACATTGAGCTCGCATTCTTAGTTCACAATTCAATACATTTCGAGCGTTGGGGTTTCCAACTCATTATGCTCGCTTCTGGTCACGAGCCAGGAACACAAGTGTCGTAGCTAAGCTACGCAATCACAGCAACACCTAAAGAATGCGAGGTCATGACAATTTATTTGCGTACCATTAATTAAATTAAACGTGACAGGCGAAATGCTATGACATGAACATATTCGCATACCGTTAATTGAAAGTAAACATGACATGGTAATTGTGCAACATGCTAAATGTCGGAACTAGCTTCGTTGTCAAGCTAGTTCCTCAATTTGCGCCTAGGCGAGTATCATTTCGTCACCTAGCCTCTTTTACGCCTACAACAAGCAAATGGCCTAAAACATGGCCTAAACCCTAAGTGGCAAGTTTCACTTGCCTAGCACCGGGGATGACGATCACTTCGTCACACGGATGCTATCTACGGGGGAAATCGCTGTTATGGGGAAACAAACACCAAACACATGAAATTAATTAGGGCTTTCATAAAATTATAAATAGGTTATGAAGACACCGGTAGATCGATTTCTTACCGAGAGGAGGCGGAAGAAACACTCCGGGAACCCTAGGATCAAATCTGGAGAAGATTGGAGAAACTAGGGTTTTGGGGGATTTGCGGGGTTTGATGGATTTTGATGGAGATTTGGGGAAGATGAGGGGTAGATAGAGTGAATGGATGGTTTGGATGATGGGTTTAGGGCTTGGAATGAAGGATTTAAGCTTGGAGGAAGATGGGGGCTGAAGGGGGAAGATTTTAGGGTTTTGGGTCGTGTTGGAGAAGAAGAAGTCGTTTGGGTTGGGTATAAATAGGTTGAGCTGGCGGTTGCCCAGAAATTAGGGTTTTAACACAGGTTAGTCGGTCAAAGAGCAACCACTGACCGACTAGTTTGGCAACTAGTCGGTCGGTCGACCAACGCAGACCGACTAAGTGCAAACAGTAACTCCTGAACGAAAATAGGATTCTAGAGTTAGTCGGTCCATGAACAAATACTGACCGACTAGTTTTACTTCTAGTCGGTCGATGAACGTTCTTAGACCGACTAAGAGTAAACAGTAACTGATACAAAAATAATATGATGAGTTAGTCGGTTCAAGAAGCATTGCTGACCGACTAGTTTGCAACCTAGTCGGTCAACCAACGTTCTTAGACCGACTAACGATAAACTGTAACTCCTGAGAAATTTAGAAAGCTAACTAGTCGGTCCAAGAAGGATTGCCGACCGACTGGATCGTCATCTAGTCGGTCGGTGGCCCTTCTTACACCGGCTAATGAGCACCAAAAGTACCGATACGGAGCGCGGGGCCCCGGGATCGATTCCTAAGACTCCTAGGCTTGATCTAATAGTTAGATACGACCGTTATGAAGTCCGTCACGAGTGACATACTTCGAAATCGACGATCCTAATGAAGAAACGAGAAAATACGACGAATCGATCGAAAATGAAATCTACGGAGACGAAAACCACACATGAGGAGAAAATCCACCAAAACATATATTATATTATATTAAATCCAAATACATGAAAAGCAGTCGTTACACCAGCGGAACACAGCCAGTGAATTGACTAAGCCAGGATCACTATCCCTTATAGGGTGATCCAGCAAACTTAGCCAAGCACATTGACTGGATCATGGTCCATTGAATGAAGCTTGTCATTTTTATATGCGTGCCATAGACTAAAAGGCATTTATTAACAACTAATTAATCATATCAACTAGTTGAATCCTTAAATTCAAAATTTTAGGATTTGTTTAATAACTTTTATTAAATCCTTATCAACTATAAGGTTCACGTGCTACCCTAATCGATATTAGGATAAATTTATTAACATCGCTAAAAGCGAAGTCCTTTAATAACAATTAGAATTAAAAAATTCATTAAATGGACTACCATAATCAGGAATTAGGTCTTGTAGTGTTGTTAATGTTTTATTAAAACATAGCATGTCATTAGAATTTTTCTCATAAATTTTAACGAGTTCTTTAATGGCTAACCTAAGAGGTTGTCTTGTGTTATCAAATAAGGGACAAGATGTCATACCATTAATATAAAGTTACACTAATTTTATCGCATAAAATAAAAGTGTACAACTATTTAAAAATTAAATAGACAAATGTTTATCAGATAAACAAGTTTAGCATGCATACTTAAATTTAACATTTAAATTTAAAAATGTGATTTTTAAAACCTTTTATTTTATTTCATAAAAATAAAAAAACTTGCTTTAAAAAGATCACAAAATTTGCATGCTACTTAAAATAATTATCGCATAAAAATTTTAAACTTTTAAAATCAGTTTTAAAATTATCACATAAATTTTAAAACATCATTCTAAAACTTTCATGTTTAAAAATTTATCATATAAAATTTTTAAACATCTAAAATTATTTTAAAGTTATCGCATAAATTTTTAAAGTTTTTTAAAATCAGTTTTAAAATTATCACATAAATTTTAAGACGACATTAAAAAAAATTTCAAGTTCAAAAATTTATCATATATAATTTTTAAACATCTAAAACATTTTAAACTTATCGCATAAATGTAAAGAAACATTTTCAAAAGGGCTTCTTGACGTCCCCCGGTCGTAAAAATGCAAGTAAGGTGTGCAATAGGATTGGGGGATACCAGATTTAAAATATTTGTACCGCAAACGCACGGTGTTGTAGTGTGGCTTGTGGGTCGAACTCAGGGAGGCGTGGTTGTGCTTGTTTCTAAGAGGAACCAATTCACCTTAGGGGTGAGCTAGCCCGAATCGATAGATGGGTTGTCACGGAATGTAAATACGGGGGATAAACAATATAAAGGGAAACCTGGGACTTCGGTTTCCACCCTATCATGTGTTCTCGCTATTACACCCTACGGATAGGAACACGATCGGAATTAGGGTTTAGTGGTGAGACGTTGACTCTAAGAGTGATACCAGCGTCCCACGGACCCGATATTCTGGTCGGTGCCCAGGATGATACGCTGGACTACTCGGGTTCGGTCAGTGGGCATTCCCATGTCCATTAACACTGACCGACTCCGGGAGCACTAAGCTCGCAACACAACTCCCAACATCTCATCCTGCCGCTCCTGATCGCTAGGATTCGATGCCTACGCTAAGGGCGTGAGCTATGGCTAGGGGTCAACCGCCAAGTTTATTCCCCCTCGGCCCAACGGTCAAAGGCGGTCTTTTTCCCTTCGATGACAATGAAATACCCCACGTAACCAATAGATTCCTAATCTCTATCGAAATCCTAGTCCTATGGACGCATCAGGGAGAACCCACGAAGGGGTTTCCACCAAAATCCCAGATTTGGGAACTACTCACACATTTTAGCTAAAAAGCGATCTAAATGAAAATCGACCGTAGAAATCATAATCAGGCGATTGAAATGAAGTAGTAGCAATGCAATTAAGATAATATCAAAGTTTCATAAAGATCAGAACATTTACAAATAACAATAAAATTCCAGCCGTCACAATAGGGAAAAAAGACAAAAAAATACCCAGCTCTCGTTTCTGAAAACATAGGGCAGTTATATATAGAAAACGACTTCACCCGATCGGTTGAAGAATCAACCGATCGGGTGAGCCGCAACGTTCTTCGGCTGCGGTCTTCAGAAACTTCACCCGCTCACGTGACCCGGTCGGTTGGCGCAAGCGTCTCGTCGTTTGGATCTTGCGGTCATCAGGTGAACCGATCGGTTGAACAATCAACCGATCGGTTGGAAATACGCCCCAAAAGAACAGAAACTTGCGTCGACTTGGCATGGTCAGCGGGCCGTCGGGTGAGCTCTCCGGGTCGTCTCTTGGAGGAATCGGCTACAGATAAACCGATCGGGTGAATATCATCCGATCGGTTGGAATTCAGCTCCAAATTCCTGAGAAGTATGCCGTGTTCAACCGGTCGGCAAACCGGTCGGTTGATGCTGCACTTCGCTTCAGCTTGTGTCCGGGTCATGCACGCGTGCATCACCCGATCGGTTGGCTATGTCCAATCGATCGGGTGGGGGCTGAAAGATGACAATCTTGGTCGTTTGACCCCCTGGATCGCGTGTGACTCCTCCCATTGCTCTGGGGACTTATAATATCTTCGTTATGTGTCCCCTACATTGGCGATCTCCTGCAAATACACAAAAACACCAAAAAGTGAAAGAAAACTAGAAAACACGAGAAAATGGATACGGGACGACAGAAAATAACGGGAAAACACAAAGAAGACGTGCGTGAATATATAAAATATACACACATGTCAAAATCTCCCAAACTGAACTCTTCCTCATCCTCGAGGAAGACGAGTAAGAGTAGGAGCTCGGAGGGAGAAAATAGAGAGAAAGAGAGAAAAAGAGAAATCAAAATCCTAAATCGCCCATCAGGGCCAACAAAATCAAAACCGCCACACCAAGCAAGCAAGCGACAAATCACAACACTAAACCAAAGAAAACGAGTCCAAACAAGTTCCGTAGGCACACACGATGAAGCGCAAGTGAGTGTGGTCGCGTGCTACCAGACGGTGTTACTATCTACAGTGTGCAATAAAGCTCAATATACACAAATACAAGAAAAGACCCAAATATAGATTCGATTTGAAATATGCGGAGAATAGATAGCTCAAGCATGCAATAGAACAGAGTAAGAATCGAATCGTATCATGCGTCAGGGACTCCACAACTAGGGACTAGGAAATCAAGTCAATATCGCCTAAATAATAGCTAGAATGTCACTATTCCAAGTGTTTTCGAAAACGATGGGGGTTGAGATGATGTGGAGAAGAACACTCGGTGCAAATTCTCGCCTTCTGACGTGTGTGTATATTTTATATATCCACGCACGTCTTCTTTGTGTTTTTCCGTTATTTTCCGCCGTCTCGTATCCATTTTCTCGTGTTTTCTTGTTTTCTTTCACTCTTCCGTGTTTTTGTGTGTTTGCAGGAGTTTGCCAGCATAGGGGACACATAACGAAGATATCGTAAGTCCCCGGAGCAACGGGAGGAGTCACACGTGATCCAGGGGGTCAAATGATGAAGATCGCCATCTTTCAGCCCCCACCCGATCGGTTGGACACAGTCAATCGATCGGTTGATGCACACGTGCACCACCCGGACATCAGCTGAAGCTATGAGAGCATCAATCGACCGGTTCGATGACCGGTTCAACCTGACGAACTTCTCGGGAAATTGGAGCTGAAATCCATTCATCTGTAGCCGTTTCCTCAAAGACACGACCCAGAGAGCTTACCCGATGGCCAGCTGACCGTGCCAAAACGTCGCAAGTCTCTGTCTTTTGGGCAACGTTTCCAACTGATCGGTTGATTTATCAACCGATCGGTTCAACCGTTGAGCTCAAGATCCAAACGATGAGCTGCTTCTGCCAACCGACCGTTCCGCCTGACTGGGTGAAGTTTCTGAAGACACTGTCGAAGATCACAGCAGGCCACCCGATCGGTTGATTCTTCACCCGTTCGAGTGACGTCGTTTTCTATATATATAAACCCTAGGTTTCCAGAAACGGGGCTGTTGTATTTTTAACTGTTTTTCTCTCTTGTGACGGCTGTAATTTTCTAGTCATTTGTAAGTGTTCCGATCTTTACCAAACTTTGATATTATCTTAATTGCATTGCTACTATTGCATTTCAATCGCCGGATTATGTTTTTAACGGTCGATTTTCATTTAGATTGCTTTTTACCTAAAATGTGTGAGTAGTTCCCAAATCTGGGATTTTGGTGGAAACCCCTTCGTGGGTTCTCACTGATGCGTCCATAGGACTAGGAAATCGATATGGATTAGGAATCTATTGGTTATGCGGGGTGTTTCATTGTCATCGGCGGGAAAGAGACCGCCTTTGACCGTTGGGCCAAGGGGGAATAAACTTGGCGGTTGACTCCTTAGCGTATACATCGAATCCTAGCGTGCGGGAGCGGCATGATGAGATGTTGGGAGTTATCGTTCCGAGCTTAGTGCTCCCGGAGTCGGTCAGTGTTAATGGACATGGGAATGCCCACTGACCGAACCCGGGTAGTCCAACGTACCATCCTGGGCACCGACCGGAATATCGGGCCCATGGGACGCTGGTATCACTCTCAGAGGCAACGTCTCACCATTAGACCATAATTCCGATCGTTATCCTATCCGTCGGTCGTATTAGCGGGAATCTTATGATAGGGTGGAAACCGAAGTCCCATGTTTCCCATTATATTGTTTATCCCTCGTATTTACTTTCTGTGATAACCCATCCATCGATTCGGGCTAGCTCACCCCTTAGGGTGAATTGGGTCGTTTCTGACACAAGCACAACCACGCCTCCCTGAGTTCGACCCCCAAGCCACACTACAATACCGTGCGCTTGCGCTTACAAATATTTAAATCTCACGCCCCCAATCACATTTTATTGCACATTGCATGCACCACAACGCGGGGACGTCAAGTTTTATGGCGCCGTTGCCGGGGAGGCAACGTGCTTGTTATTTTTGGACCTTTTGAACCCTTAAGTCTAGCTCACATCTCTATCTCGCGATAATTTTCGCATTCTTCTTTTTCGTTTTTATTTTCTTATTTTTGTTTTCTATTTTATCTGTTTTTTCCCATTTTTCGCTTCACGGGTGTTTGTTGTTTTTAATGAGCAGGAACACAAGGAGTCTTGACGACTTGATTTCTGTTGATCTTGAGATAAACGCCACCCTAAGGCGTCTGGCTGCAGAGAAGAGAAGAAGAGAAGAGCCTGAAACCATGGGGGAGAACACCCCACCTCACAAGTCACTGCTGGAATACTCGATGCCATCCATCGAGTCCACCTCCGCCATCCGTCCTCCTACTATTACGGCGCAGAGCTTCGAGCTTAAGCCGTCTTTGGTGACGTGGATCTAGCAGGATCAATTATCTGGGGCACCCATGGAGAGCCCCATCGAGCATCTGTACTCCTTCCTTGAGAAATGTGACACCTTCCGAATAAATGGTGTCACGGCTGAAGCAATCCGTCTGAAGTTATTCCCCTTCTCTCTGCGGGATAAGGCCAAGATGTGGCTTAGGGGAAAGGACCCGAACACGTTCAACACTTGGGAGAAGCTCTTAAATTCCTTTCTGACATAGTTCTTTCATCTGGGGAAGACCATGAAGCTGAGGAGTGAGATCTCCTCCTTCTCCCAAGCCAGCCACGAGTCCCTGCATGAAGCTTGGACGAGATTTAAAGAGATGCAGTGAAGATGCCCTCATCACGAGCTTCCCAAGTGGCAGATAATTAATCTGTTCTACAACGGATTGAGGGATGACTTGAAATCTTCGATGGACGCCGCGGCTGGGGGTCCTTCATGTCTAGAAGTGAAGAAGATGCCGGGAACATATTAAAAAACCTTGCATCAAACAATGAGCGGTGGTGTGACGAGAGAGCCACACCTAGATCTGGGGATATCCATAGGGTCGAGGACGTAGACAAATTATCCAGCAAGTTTGACTTGCTGTCGACCCAGATCTCAGTGCTCATGGTAGGAGCCGGTGGTGCCGGTACACAACATATTGCGGCGGTGGAAGCAGAAGTCATGGGGGACTTCAAGGGTGGTGACATCTCACCACCGTTGAACCAAGCGAGCGCACTATTCTACAATCCTACGGGAAATGCGCCGTACCCACCACGGACTAGCTCCAACCCGGCCTACTCTCCAAGCAATCGGAACCACCCCAATCTTAGCTATCGGGCATCGTATCAGCAGCCGCCTCCTCAGCAACAGCAGCAGCTAGCATATCATCCGCCTAGGTAACCGCAGCTCCAGTTTCAACAGCAGCAGCCTCCACAACAGTATCATCAGTATCCCCCAAGGAACCAACAGCCCATTCAGCAGCAGCAGCAGCAACAGTATGGCCAGCAGAGGGCCATCTCTCCGGTTGAGTCCCTCTTGACTCAATACATTACTAACCAGGAGAAGATAAATTTGAAGATGAAAATGGGGCAAAGGGCTCTCACTGACCAAGTAACCCAGCTGGGGTTACAAGTGGTGAACCTTCAAAGGTCGCAAAATCTATTGCCGCCACAACCGGAAGTGAACCCGAGGGGAGCAAACTAGACTTTGGCACTCACACACGAGCATGCGAATGTGTCTGCTATCATGTTGAGAAGCGGAACATAAATCCCCATGAGAGTGCATGCCAAGGAACCGGAAGCACCGTTGGTCGTAGAGCGACCAATTGAAAAAACCAATGACAATGTTGCTTCGTCACCAAAAACTACGACTCCGGAGGGAGTCCCTGAAGAGGAGAAAAAGAAGGTCGAGGAAGGGAGCCTCAAAGTATTCAAGCCCATTGTGCCTTTTCCACAACGGCTAGCCCAAGCCAAGATAGACGAGAAGTATGGCAAATTCTTTGCCATGGTCAAGGATCTAAGCTTGCAAATCCCCTTCCTTGAAGCTATCGAGACGATTCCCTCCTACACAAAATTTCTGAAGGATTTGGTGACAAGAGGGTCTAGAAAGGAGAAGGTCGTATTAACGGCGGAATGCAGTGCGCTCATTTAGAGAGCAAATCCGCCTAAGCTTAAAGACCCGGGGAGCTTCTCTATCCATTGTGTGATCGGGGAGGTAAAGATCCATCGCGCGCTCGTTGATCTTGGAGCGAGCGTCAGTTTAATGCCCCTTTCGCTATATAGGAGGATAGGGATATGCGACCTGGAGCCAACCGGTATGACCCTACAGCTTGCAGACCAATCGGTCAAATATCCAGTGGGGGTTGTAGATGACCTACTTGTCAACGTAAGTGGGGTGCATGTGCCAGTGGACTTCGTCGTTATGGACATGCCTGAAGATACGCATACCCCCATCATCCTAGGACGGCCTTTCATGGCCACTGCCGGTGTTTTAATAGATGTGAAGAAGGGGACGCTTTCCCTTAACTTCGGCAATGAAAAAGTCGAGTTTGACTTGGGGTCGTCAATGAAGCACCCCAACCCCCTGGATGATCAATGTTACAATGTGCTGGACATAGAAGAAGAAAGAGTTGTGGAAGCCGCCGCTTGGGAAATACTTTCGAGGAATCCCCCTGACAGCTTGGGGGACTTAAAAGAACACGACGGCCTGAAAAAAGATGATGTTGCTGGGAAAGCGGATGCGGCACATACGGTCCCTCCCAGATTTCAAACAGCCCCTCCGACGAGGAGGAAAGGGAAAGAGCCCATGGGGCTCACCGGTGAGGAGATCCAGATCTTGAAACGAGTGGCGTTAGACGTCAATATAATGGAGAAACCCCCGGACCCGTCATCAAAGGGATGGTCGTTGAGCAAGTCTTCTTGTCACCACCGACGACACCAAAAGCCACCAACTCCGAATCTGAAGCGATGCCGATCTTAGGGCATCACCCCCGTCCGCCTTGAATATCACCTACAGGCGTCGAGCAAACGACGTTAAACAAAAGCACTTCATGGGAGGCAACCCATGCTCTAAACTTTTATCTTCATTTTAAGGATTATTTTTAGCTTTATTTTTTCTATTTTAAATAATTAAATCCAGCCGCGGGAACTTCCGTCGAGAGACTTAGGCCATTTGTGAATTTTTGCAGGAAACAAGTCCTCACCCGATCGGTTGACCACTCAACCGATCGGGTGAGACGTATCAGACAATGGTCTTACCTGTGCTCCAATGAACCGGTCGGGTGAAGCAATGTGAGACCGGGTGGCATACCGTGTGAGCTGGGCCAAAGTCTCGGAAAATTTTGGAAATTGATCAACCGATCGGTTGATACGAAGCGTGATCGTGTGAGTGACTGGGTGAGCTGCACTAAACTTTCGGAAAAAAATTTGAAGCGGCCAACCGATCGGTTGAGTTCTCAACCGACCGGTTCGCCTGTAGCCTCTTTTCAGCAATTTTTTCGAACTAATTGTCAACCGATCAGGTGAAAACTCACTCTATCGGTTCGACTTAAACCCTATAAATACCCAGCGCCTCACCCGTTCATCTCCTTCACCCGATTTCGATTTACCTCTTACCGTTTCGACTTCCTCTCCCTCCAACCGGCCTCGTTTCTCCCTCAACCGACCACAAAACTCCCCTCAATCGATCTCTCCACGCTCTATCTCCATATCTCCATCGATCCCTCTCTCTTTCTATTCGATTCAACCCCGTAAAAACCCTAATTTCCGCCCAATACTCCCCCATTTCGAAATTTTACTGAAAGGAGTTGCCGCGACTTCACATTTATTCCCATTGCATTGCGTTGGGACATCTACGAGCAAGGATCTTCATCTCGATTGGGTAACTTCACTCCTTAGCTCAATTTTATATTTTGTCCTAGAATTTCATTTTGCTCAATTGCCTGTGTTAGTGTGCATTCATCACATCTTGCATACACTCACACACACACACTCACATGGCCAAAGATAAAGATAAGGGTAAGGGTATTATGCGAGAGGAGGAGTCGTCTCGTAAGAGACGCAAGACTACACGTCCACCACACTCATGCCCTCCTCCTGCACAACCTGCACAACCCCAACCCCAACCTATCATCCCAGCTGAGGACCCACTGATGGGCTCGCGTGGCTACCGTTTTAGGAATCAAGAGCATAAAGATTTTTACCATAGACTTGATGCACAGGGGCATCTTTCGACCAAATTTGCCCACACCCAAACGATTATCGATCTCGGTGTATTCACCGAGGTCGAGACTCTCTTCGCAAATTTAGGTTGGTTAGCTTTCCTAAACGCCAACGCGGTATCCTACCCCTCCCTCACACTCGAATTTTTATCCACACTTGTTTGTGAGTCGGGGTCGGTCGTCATATTTCGGGTCAGTAACAGAACCATTCGCACCCACCTGGATACCATCTATGACATCTTTGGTTTCCCCATCCTTGGGGACGACGCTATCCGTCCCTACGGGTATCCCCCCGAATTTGACATCGATCAGTTTTGGTTCCACCTCACCCTACACGCTCACTATCCCCGAGGTAAGGCCAAGGCCTCCTCCATCATTCACCCCATCTTTCGTCTGGCCCACTGAATCATATCATGCACGTTTTTCTCCAGGGATGAGTCAGGTACTGTGACCATCCCTGATCTCTTCATTTTGTGGGCCATGACCTTTGCTTATGTTCGCGGTGATGACGAGATTTCTTTTAGGGCCCCTACCGTTCCCGTCCATGCCGGTGCTTGGCTTGTTTCCAAGCTTCTTGAGATTAGCCATACCGGCAATGGCAAGCTTTGTTGCGGGGGCCTTATCACGATCATAGCTTTTGCTCCCAGGTTTAATATTGTCATCCCACGAGATCTGCTCAATGCCGCATGACCCTCATGTCCAGATCTCGATGTCCTGTGGCATATTCACATGATTAAGCCCGGCCCCGATGGCCGTTTCACCTTCCATTACGGGCACCCCCAGCTCCCTATACCATTCTGCCCAACCCCGCTCGCATGACCATCCAGCTTGTGGCAGACTGGAATTTCCCACCTGATCCTGAGTTTCTTGGGGGGTTGCGTCTTCCATTCATCCCGGGCGCACCTAGACCACCTTCCCCTACCGCCCACTTAGACGAGCAGGACATTCCTGCGTCCCGAGGAGACTCCGGGGCTGGAACTAGTCAGGTTATCCCGGCTTCTGTTCCCACCACCATTTTCACCACCTCTCTGATCCGCATTACCACCACCTCCTCATTTCGTCGGGCCGCTTCTACTCGTCTCCATCTCGAGGCTGAGTTAGCTGCTTTGCGCACTGTCGCATCTTCCTCCACCTCCTCGGTTCCATCCTCCTCCATCTTCACTCACCCATATTTCCTCGCACTTGAGAGGAACGTGGCCGCCATCCTCTGCCTTCTCACTCACGTCCACGGGCCTCCTCCACCCACACCACCTCTCTCTTCACCACATTCACCCCCTCAACGATTTTCCCCTCCACCATCACCCCCTAGGCGACCATCCCCTCATATCACCACTTCCATTTCCACCAACTTATCCACTCCCACCGTTTCCATTCCGTCCACTGTCGCCCCCACAGATCCACCACCCTCCACTTCCGTCACTCCATATGTGCGTCGCAAGAAATTGCAGGTACGATCATGATCACTTCCCCCACCATCCTCTTCTGTCGCCGTATCCACCCCATCTACCCCCATGTTGGTCGCCCTTTCACTCCCACTCACCATCACCACCACCACTCCATCCATCATTCACACGTCCACACCCACCGATCCATTACCCCGACCACTTTCTCCACTTCTCCGCACACCAGTCACCTCTCCCGCCCACTCCCCCGCATCTCCCACATCTTCCACCGAGGAGGATGAGGACGATTCCTCTCCTGTTTTTTGATTCCATTTTGTTTTCTGACCTACCCCTTGCATATCTCTGCATTTTCATGATCACATCATATTGCTAGCATTGTCACGTCTAGCTTGGGGGAAGTCAATTTTTCTGTAGTTTTCGTGTGTTGTTTTCTATGTGTGTTTGTTATATTGTTGTGTCATGTGATTTTCTGTCTTTATTTTCTGTCCATATGTCGTGTTGTGTGATTTTCTTTATTTTCAATTTCTTATGTGTGTTTTTCTTGTTTTTCATTTCTTTTTGTGTTGGTGCGTATTTCCCCCCCATTTTCATTGCCCTCCCGTGTTTACTCTTATTGCATTGAGGGAAATACAAGTTTCAGCTTGGGGGAGTCGCACTTCGTGTGTCATTTGTGTCTTTTCTTCGTTTTTGAGTCGTTTTCTTCGTGTTTTTATTTTTTCTTTTCTTCTTTTTATCTCTTTCTCCTAGAGATGAATCCTATGATGAATTGCCACAAAAATCACATACACACACCTAGCATGGCTTCGATCATCACATTCACTAATCCTAGGAAGCCGAGTCATCTTGCATTTCATGCATCGTGGGTCCACTTAGCTTTTTGAGAGTCGTGTGTCGTGCCTAGCTGTTTGGTGTGCTTCTACTTTGTGATTGTGTTTTATATACCTGTCCAGGAATGGCCCCTAGATTATCATGCTTCGATTTGAGTATGCGGTATTTGCCTCTCTTATCTGCTTCTGTATGTATGAATATATATATATCATATGCTTTATTTCGCATGTGTCGGGATTCCACAGTTAGGACTAGGATGACCCATTTTGGCCTACGCTCTGATTAGCGAAAAATCTCCTTTGCCCAAGTGTTTAGAACTAATTTCTCTTTTATTTTACTTGGTGCAAATCCCCTCGTCATGTACCGTTCTCCCACTTGGGAGAGTACACACGTGTATATACCCCAAAATCCAAAGAAAAAAAGAGAAAAGAAAACACCCAAAAAGGAGAAAAGAGAAAAGAAATATATATATATATATATGTATAGCCAAAAATCCAAAAAAAATACATATATCCAAAACCCAAAAAAATTGTGTGTATATATTTTACTACCTGCCGAGAATAAAGGGAAGGCGAGAATTTGCACCGAGTGTTCTACTCCACATCATCTCAACCCCCATCGCTTTCGAAAACACTTGGAATAGGGAAATTCTAGCTATTATCTAGGCGATAGTGTGGTGATGTCCAAGTCCCTAGCTGTGGAGTCCGTGACACATGATACATTTCGATTCTCTCTTTCCTCTTATGCATGCTTGAGCTATATATTCACCGCTTATTTCAAATCGAGTCGATATTTGGGTCTTTTCTTGGATTTGTGTATATGGAGCTTAATGCACAATGTAGATAGCGACACAGTCTGCTAGCACACGACCACACTCACCCGCGCTTCACCGCGTGAGCCCACGGCACTTGTCTGGACTCGTTTTCTTCGGTTTAGTGTGGTGATTTGTCGTTTGCTCGCTTAGTGTGGCGTTTTTTGATTTTGTTGGCCCGGACAGGCGATTTAGGATTTAGAGTTTTCTTTTTCTCTCTTTCTCTCTATTTTCTCCCTCCGAGCTCCCACTCTTACTCGTCTTCCTCGAGGACGAGGAAGGGTTTAGCTTGGGGGATTTTGACGTGTGTGTATATTTTATATATCCACGCACGTCTTCTTTTGTGTTTTTCCATCATTTTCCACCGTCTCGTATCCATTTTCTCGTGTTTTCTTGTTTTCTTTCACTCTTCCGTGTTTTTTTGTGTTTGTAGGAGTTTGCCAGCATAGGGGACACATAACGAAGATATCGTAATTCCCCGGAGCAACAGGAGGAGTCATGCGTGATCCAGGGGATCAAACGACGAAGATCGCCATCTTTCAGCCCCCACCTGATCGGTTGGACACAGTCAACCGATCGGGTGATGCACGCGTGCACCACCCGGACAGCAGCTGAAGCTACGAGAGCATCAACCGACCGGTTCGATGACCGGTTCAACCCGACGAACTTCTCGGGAAATTGGAGCTGAAATCCAACCGATCGGGTGATATTCACCGATCGGTTCATCTGTAGCTGTTTCCTCAAAGACACGACCCGGAGAGCTCACCCGACGGCCAGCTGACCATGTCAAAACGTCGCAAGTCTCTGTATTTTGGGCAACGTTTCCAACCGATCGGTTCATTTAGCAACAATCAACCGATCGGTTGATTTATCAACCGATCGGTTCACCCGATGAGCTCAAGATCCAAACGACAAGCTGCTTCCGCCAACCGACCGTGCCGCCTGACCGGGTGAAGTTTTTGAAGACGCTGCCGAAGATCGCAGCAGGTCACCCGATCGATTGATTCTTCACCCGATCGGGTGACGTCGTTTTCTATATGTATAAACCCTAGGTTTCCAGAAACGGGGCTGTTGTATTTTTAACTGTTTTTCTCTCTTGTGACGGCTGTAATTTTCTAGTCATTTGTAAGTGTTCCGATCTTTACCAAACTTTGATATTATCTTAATTGCATTGCTACTATTGCATTTAAATCGCCGGATTATGTTTTTAATGGTCAATTTTCATTTAGATTGCTTTTTACCTAAAATGTGTGAGTAGTTCCCAAATCTGGGATTTTGATGGAAACCCCTTCGTGGGTTCTCCCTGATGCGTCCATAGGACTAGGAAATCGATAGGGATTAGGAATCTATGGGTTACGCAGGGTGTTTCATTGTCATTGGTGGGAAAAAGATCGCCTTTGACCGTTGGGCCAAGGGGGAATAAACTTGGCGGTTGACTCCCTAGCCATAGCTCACGCCCATAGCGTAGACATCGAATCCTAGCGCGTGGGAATGGCAGGACAAGATGTTGGGAGTTATCGTTGTGAGCTTAGTGCTCCCGGAGTCGGTCAGTGTTAATGGACTTGGGAATGCCCACTGACCGAACCCGGGTAGTCTGTCGTATCATCCTGGGCACCGACCGGAATATCGAGCCCATGGGACGCTGGTATTACTCTCAGAGGCAACGTCTCACCATTAGACCATAATTCTGATCGTTATCCTATCCGCTGGTCATATTAGCGAGAATCTTATGAAAGGGTGGACACCGAAGTCCCAGGTTTCCCTTTATATTGTTTATCCCTTGTATTTACTTTCCGTGACAACCCATCCATCGATTCGGGCTAGCTCACACCTTAGGGTGAATTCGGTCCTTTCTGACACAAGCACAACCACTCCTCCCTGAGTTCGACCCACAAGCCACACTACAACACCGTGCACTTGCGGTTACAAATATTTAAATCTCACGCCCCCAATCACATTTTATTGCACATTGCATGCACCATAACGCGGGACGTCACCTTCCCTTTATTCTCGGTATGTAGGAAAATATTCACACAGGGATTTTTTTTGGGTTTTGGATATATGTATTTTTTTTGGGTTTTTGGCTATACATTTATATATTTTTCTTGTCTTTTCTCTTTACTTCTCTTTTTGGGTTTTTCTTTTCTCTCTCTTTTTTTCATTTTTTGGGTATATACATGTGTGTACTCTCCCAAGTGGGAGAACAGTACACGACGAGGGGATTTGCACCAAGTAAAATAAAAAATAAATCGGATTCTAGACACTTGGGCAAGGGAGATTTTCTTCGCTAATCAGAGCATAGGCTAAATGGGTTATCCTAGTCCTAACTGTGAAACCCGACACATGCGAAATGAAATATACGATATAAATATAGCATGCATATATAGGCAGATAGGAGAAGCAAATACCGCATATTCACATCGAAACATCATAATCTAGGGGTCATTCCAGGACATGTATATAAATCAAAATCACAAAGTAGAAGCACACCGTAAGCTAGACACGACACATGACTCACACAAAAGCAAAATGGACCCACGATGCATGAAATGCAAGAGGACTCAGCTTCCTAGGGTTAGTGAATGTGATTATCGGAGCCATGCTAGGTGTGTGAGTGATTCTGTAGCGTTCATCATTTGGGGTCATCTCTAGGAGACAGAAGAGAAGAAGGAAAGAAAGAAAAAGAAAAACACGGTGAAAACGACTCAAAAACGAAGAAAAGACACAAAACGATGCACGAAGTGCGACTCCCCCATGCTGAAACTTGCATTGCCCTCAATGCAATAAAAGTAAATATGGGTGGGCAATGAAAATGGGGGGGAATACACACCGACACAAAGAGAAATGAAAAACGAGGAAAACACACATAAGAAACTGAAAAATAAAGAAAGAGGAAAAAGAAATACAGAAAATAAACGATAGAAAAGCACATCACATGACATAAATAAACAAACACAACACACAGAAAGAATGACTTCACCCAAGCTAGACATGACATTGCTAGCGATAAGATATGATCATGATAATGCAGAAATATGCCAGGGGGAGGTCAGAAAAGAAAATGAAATCAAAAAGCAGGAGATGAATCGTCCTCGTCCTCCTCGATAGAAGATGGAGGGGTGCGGAGGGGAGAGGTGGGGGTGTGCGGAGAAGTGGGGAGAGGGGTGCATGATGTGTGTGGATGGGTGGTGTGGTGGTGATTGTTGGGGTTTTCTCGGACCCCCAGAGCTCGGATCCGTATCCGTCCTAAGTCGGACGGACCACGGAGGCACAAAAGCGCAGCGGAAAAACCAGAAATAAATTTTCTACACTAGCTAAACTATTTAGCTAGGCTCTGGGGAGCCAGAACCTAACCCGATCTATGCCGACTTGGAGTGGGTCTGACCACCCCAAGAAGGATCTACACTAAAGCGACTAATTAAAACTACACTAGAAAACGCTTAACCACATACCCGGAATCTTGGCCCTGGAGCAGGCAAGATGTACCGCACCGTCTTGAGAAGCTTCTCGTAGCCGAGCCGCGTTGACCCGATCTGCCTGAGCCGCCTCGCACCCTCGCACCGATCCGCCCGAGCTGCTTTCGCCTCCGAGCCGATCACACGCGGTAGAAAGCTTCACTTGAGAAGAAATCCGCATCTTAGACGTCCGGATCAGATCCAAACCCCCTTCGTAGTCGTGCTAGGACTACTCCGGAGAATAGGAAAATAGAGAGAGAGATTTAGTCGTCGATCGAGCTTGCTCTAAAAATCTGGAGCTACTCGATCGTTGACTGGTGTGTATTTCAACGAGGAGAGTGCACCCCTATTTATATAGGGAGTGAGCACTCAAGTTCTCGTTGCAGGTAATGTGGGACAATTCCCATGAAGAGGAAAAATTCAATTAAGCCATTTGGCTTAATTTCAACTTTAAAGTTAGCCTTTCACAAAGTCAAACTTTAACGAATTAATTCTCTTCGCATACTAAACTTCAGACACCAAACAAGCTATCAATCAGAAAAGCTTGGAATGGTGAACGCGTAGGAACTGACGGTGACGAATTTCGACTTCGTTTGACCCCTCAAACAATTGCTCAAAGTTTAGCAATTTCTCAAAATTCGTAGCCGTCATTAGGGGTTTCAAAAAACCCTAATTTGACTTAAGTTGCGGGCGCGCCCGCTAGACTTAGCGGGCGCGCCCGCCCAAGGGAGCAAGGGCGGGCCGCCCGCCCGCTGCTGCAGCGGCCGGGCGCCCGCTGCGTGCAGCGGGCGCTGGCCCGCTGCTGCAGCGGGCCGCGCCCGCTGTGCAACGGGCGTGCGCCCGTTACAGCCAGCGGGCGTCGCCCGTTTTGCCTTTGCACATGGGCCTTTTGGCCCAGTGGGTCTAACCCACTTCTCCTTGAACTATTTCTGCGTTTCTGGACTCGTTTGAGCTCCGATTTGGACACGGTTTAAACCTGTGTTTAGACCGGGACGATCCCGTCATCCAGGTAACCCTTTCCAACAAGTTTGTTCCTACTAAATTCGTCGTAACTAATTTACAACACGTTTAGTCAAAGTTAGCATCTAATGCAACGTTGTGTCCCTATTGCTAATGCGACTAACTTTCACAACTTAACTTGTGAATATCATCAAATGATATTTCTCTTTATTCTATATTCCTATTACTAAGACACGAACACTACTCGGTGTGAGACCCTACAGCCTGACCTTACTACAGGTTGGGGCTCGAAACCCCTAGACGACGGTCACTACGAGCAGTAGCTGTCGTCCCTGTTTCAGAGTCATCATAACGTGATCGACCCTTTGAAAAAAGTATCATAGGGTTTGCATTGGCTGTGTCAGTGATGAATTCCGTTAGCTAAAATCCCTTCGTCAAGACTGTGTTATTGTTGGCCTAGGGTATGGTTTTCTGTCAACCCTATTAGACAACATTGGTCAGTATACAGCGGTCTTTATTGTATACACGTTGTACTACTTACAACGCACCCCGGCCGAGGATTAACATAAAGACCGTACTGAGCCTGTAACACTAACTTCCCTTTAATGGAAGTGACGAATCCCATCTTAATCACTTACTCACCTCGAGAGCTTCAGGTGCAGCCCAACCTATGATCTTTCATCAGGACTTGTCCTCGAAGCTAGATCATGGGTCTAAGCTACACCGTTCGCTCACAGGTCGGTACAGATGACTTCAGGTCTTAAGGATCAACTAACCTATCATCACCCTAGAGTTATTAAAGACAGATCATTAAAGTTAACCATTTAATAACTCTAACTTGGTCGTTCAGTGAACTCATTCTCCAATGAGCACCTGTGTCTCGTCTCCGACTTCACTAAGTCGAATGACTATGAGATCATCATTACCCGAAGGTAAGACGAAGACACAGTGATCTATCTGATGTGTCGATATCCAGTTCTCGACACATCTATGATCACGAACCGTTTAAGACTTACGTTTCTATTCGGTCGCTTACTTACTCATAATCGAGATCTCATCTAGATATGTAAGGACCTAACTATAAGTCTATGGATATTATCTAAGTATATTAATATAAATAATTTTATACTTAGAATAATACGTACCATATCGGTATGAACAAGACGTATAATCAAGATAAATTGTCTTATGGGCATATATCTTCCTACATCTCCCACTTGCACTTAGGCTATTTATCTCGGTATCTCATACCGTTATAGCATATCAGTCACTTTGACATTTGATATGGCAAACCTAAGAATGGTTCTACTAACAAGTATCTACAACGAATTTTAATGGATTGAAATTACATCTCTTGATCACACAAGGTTGATCCTTTGGAAAAATGATCTGGATCAATTTTCCTAACTTTGTATAGCTAACAGTTAGCTTATACGATTTAGATGTGGGGTCTAACATTTCCGTAAGTCAGTCTTAGCTCACTCCACTTTATTGTGTCAATATGTCAAGTGAATAATTGACACCATAAGTCTATATATATATATGATTAAATCAAAACAATTTTGACTTAATGATTTATATAGAAGATTCATAAAAGTGAAATATCCTTTTTACTTAGTCAGAAAAACAGAACTAAGTATATGAGCTCGCTCCCACTGACTTTAAGAATTACCTGGTTAAATTACTTCAACATAATAACTAAATCATATTTAGATTTATGTGCAAAAATAACCATTTGGTAAGTGCCTCAGATGGAATGCACAAGTGTCATGTTCGGTTTGACGAATGAGTCAAGTCAAGATCGTTTTAAGGAATCTTGTCATTGACTCGTTCAATCAAAACGTCCTACACTGTACTTATTCCTTTAACCACATTTAGTATGAATTATTTTAATAACTAAATGCAGATAATCAAGAATTAATCTTGATATGCGTATTATTGTGATCGCACACAATTTATACGCCCCCTGGAACCTACACTTAACTACTAATTGACTTCTAGCATTTAGTCAGCTCCAAAATCAATATTATCGAAGCTATACACCATTATTCGAAAATATACGCAACCATCACAGAAAAGCCACATCCACAGAATTTAAGCTAATTCAATTTCAATTGCAACAAACGAGACATCCATTCCAAAACAACGGGTTCATGAAAAGAACCTTAATTTGTTTATCAAAAATAAACCTTGAGTGCAAAGCACTCATTCATTGTTTTCGATCCTTAAAGATGATACATTTTATTCAAATAAGATAAATATCATCTCCATCACGATCATCGTCTCCAGAAGTCTTTGAGCGGTCCCAGCAGCAACTGTTGCTTTGATTGCCGACCGATCACCGTACTCCTCCAATCTCCAGTTCTTATCAGCCACCTGTATACAGTACACAGATGTCTATAAGTGTCTCACACTTTATGAATGGAAATAATTGCATTTAATTGAATTTTAATTTGCACCTGAGGTAGAGGCATCAGTATGCCCCTTCTTCTTCTCTGCAAGATAGATCTTGCAGTTCCTCTTCCAGTGGCCAATCTTGTGGCAATGGAAGCACTCAGATTTCGACGGGGCCCCTTTGTTCTTCTTCTTCCAATTCTTAGCCTTCGCAGGTTGTGGGACCTGCCTCTTCTTCCCTTTGCCTTTCGGCTGGTCGGAAGTAGCAGAGCCAACAACCAGTGCAGTCGGCTTCTTCTCAATCTCCTCAAACTGTCGGAGCATATTGAGGAGACCAGGAAGATCCATCTCAAGGCTGTTCATTATAAAGCCAGTTATAAAGGGCTTGAACTCGGGAGTTAAAGACTTTAGGATAATGTCCGTGGACATCTCATTGTCCAGGACAAATCCTAACTGGGCGGCGTCCTCCACGTACTCGATCATCTTGATAACATGATCTTGTACGGGCCCTGTCGTCATCTTTGTGCCCCAGAGGTTGCTAGTAGCTTCGAACTTGACAGCTCTGGATCGCTTGCCATACAACTCTTGTGCATTAAGGAGTATGCTCTGAACATCCATATGTTCATGCTTCCTTTGCAGTTCGTTGGTAATTGAAGCTAGAGTAAGGCATCTTGCCTTCTCTGCATCCCTCTGGTACAACTTGAAGGCTTCTTTCTCTTCGTGGGTCGAATCCTCATCAGGCTTCTCCGGAGCGTCCTCGAACAATATGTATCCAATCCCAGCTAGGGAAAGGACCAACTTAATGTTCCTAAGCCAGTCTTTGTAGTTGGTTCCATCCAGCACGTTCTTTTCTACCATGTATTTTAGACCTGAGTCCATTCTGCATTTTATAGATATTTTAGTTAGTATATGTTCGTAGTATAGTTTTAATGGTTTTAATAAAACTATATTCTCCCACTAAATTTATTTAAAGCCATAATAATAAACAATTTATTATAAAATAACATTTGTGAGAGAGGGATCCGACTACCCTGAGTCTGACAACCTTGAGTGTATCTCAACAAGTTGTCCGACTCTGCAGTCGGTAGACCAACTCGTCGTCAATCATATTTACTATGATTCCCTATCGATTTTACCCCTAGTCATTTGTGATCATGAGTGTTCTCAACCGGATCACAATGGCTAGCCTAGTCAGACCCTTGTTTTCGTGTCTAGCCTGACTTGCCCCTTTGCTCGGTGTATGCACGACGCGCCGGTTTGGGTCAGGTCTTAGACTACATTCTTGGTTAGACTTACGCCGAAGCTCGAGGGATGAGACAACGGTTTCAGTCAGGTTAAGATGTCAATCAAGAAATCGGTTTCTATAAGATTGACATGTCACGGCTTGAGTGTAGCTCAACAACCGGAACATGTTTCTTACAGTTGCCAACTCCTAAAAAAAGGAGGGCTACGATTTATCTTGAACAAGATTATTATCGTATTGACTTAGGTATAGTCGATGGACTTACATAGTCATGAATCGACTCCTTGCGGTCCAGCGGACGTGGCAAGGGAATTGACTAAGCCAGGACCACTTGTTACCCAGTCTAGCTAGGTTGGTCCAAAAACTTTAGCCAAGCACATTGACCGACATCATGATCCATTGAAGGAGTTGTCATCAATCTTATGTTTTCCAAACAACTAAATGGCTTTTAATTAAGAGAACTAGTTAATCCTTATCAACTAGTTGATCCTAAAATTCAAAATTTTTTTCATATTGGTTGAACATCTTTTATTAAGTCCTTATCAACTATAAGGTTCTTCGTTCAACTTGCTACCCCAATCTAATTAGGATTTTAATAAAACAATTCAACATTGTCTTTTTATGAAAATCATTTAATTGAACGTTTTAATGAAATGATTTACAAAACAAAGGGACTACCCTAATCTGGTATTAGGTTCGATGTTGTTTTGTTTTATCAAACATAGCATGTCACTGTCATATTAAAATTTCATCTTATGAAATTTTAATGGCTAACCTAATAAGGTCTGTGAATACATTATTCAACATGAAATGAAATAACTAACTTATCCGCATAAAAGAAAATTTCATTTTAGTGACATATAAAGTGTATTGGCAAGTTTAAAATTTATCTACATAATACAAACATGCAAATCTAAATTTTAACACTTAAAATTAAAGATTAAAGATTTAAAGCCTCCATAAAAATTTTATCGCATAAAACTAGGTCGTACAAAATTATCTAATAATTTTTTTTAAAACCTAGGCCTTTAAAATTTTTAACCTTATTTCTAAAATTAAAATATCACATAATAATTTTAGAAACAACTATGTAATAAAAAGAAATTAATTTATGTTTCATCTCATGAAATAAAATCATTTCTATTACTTACATATTTTAAAATAATTTTAAAACTCTTTTAAAACTTTTAGAAACCTTTTAGAAGCTTTCAAATAAAGTTTTAAAGATCTCTAACTTTTATGTAACTAAAGAAAAATTCTTAAATTTCGAAAATAAAATTTTTCTATAAAGTTTACATAAACTTTAAACACTCTTTTGAAAATTTTTAATGTCTCATAAAAATTTTATAGAGTATTTAAAACAAAGGAGACTACTTTTAGATTTATCGCATAAAAATAATTTGTCCCAAAATTAAAATAAATTTCCGTGTTGCAAAATTAAATTTTTGAAACACAAAAATATTTTTCAAAACTAATTTAACATAAAGCTAAAAAGTTTTGCACATGGAAGCTAAGCATTTTAAATGATTAAAAAGTCGCTATAGTAGATCTATAGCATAACCGTGGCTCTGATACCACTGTTGGGGTTTTCTCGGACCCCCAGAGCTCGGATCCGTATCCGTCCTAAGTCGGACGGACCACGGAGGCACAAAAGCGCAGCGAAAAAACCAGAAATCAAATTTCTACACTAGCTAAACTATTTAGCTAGGCTCTGGGGAGCCAGAACTAGCCCGATCTATGCCGACTTGGAGTGGGTCTGACCACCCCAAGAAGGATCTACACTAAAGCGACTAATTAAAACTACACTAGAAAACGCTTAACCACATACCCGGAATCTTGGCCCTGGAGCAGGCAAGATGTACCGCACCGTCTTGAGAAGCTTCTCGTAGCCGAGCCGCGTTGACCCGATCTGCCTGAGCCGCCTCGCACCCTCGCACCGATCCGCCCGAGCTGCTTTCGCCTCCGAGCCGATCACACGCGGTAGAAAGCTTCACTTGAGAAGAAATCCGCATCTTAGACATCCAGATCAGATCCAAACACCCTTCGTAGTCGTGCTAGGACTACTCCGGAGAATAGGAAAATAGAGAGCGAGATTTAGTCGCCGATCGAGCTTGCTCTAAAAATCTGGAGCTACTCGATCGTTGACTGGTGTGTATTTCAACGAGGAGAGTGCACCCCTATTTATATAGGGAGTGAGCACTCAAGTTCTCGTTGTGGGCAATGTGGGACAATTCCCATGAAGAGGAAAAATTCAATTAAGCCATTTGGCTTAATTTCAACTTTAAAGTTAGCCTTTCACAAAGTCAAACTTTAACGAATTAATTCTCTTTGCATACTAAACTTCAGACACCAAACAAGCTATCAATCAGAAAAGCTTGGAATGGTGAACGCGTAGGAACTGACGGTGACGAATTTCGACTTCGTTTGACCCCTCAAACAATTGCTCAAAGTTTAGCAATTTCTCAAAATTCGTAGCCGTCATTAGGGGTTTCAAAAAACCCTAATTTGACTTAAGTTGCGGGCGCGCCCGTCCAAGGGAGCAAGGGCGGGCCGCCCGCCCGCTGCAACAGCGGGCCGCGCCCGCTGCAACAGCGGGCCGCGCCCGCTGCAACAGCGGGCCGCGCCCGCTGCAACAGCGGGCGCGGGCTCGCTGCAACACGTTTAGACCGGGACGATCCCGTCATCCAGGTAACCCTTTCCAACAAGTTTGTTCCTACTAAATTTGTCGTAACTAATTTACAACACGTTTAGTCAAAGTTAGCATCTAATGCAACGTTGTGTCCCTATTGCTAATGCGACTAACTTTCATAACTTAACTTGTGAATATCATCAAATGATATTTCTCTCTATTCTATATTCCTATTACTAAGACACGAACACTACTCGGTGTGAGACCCTACAGCCTGACCTTACTACAGGTTGGGGCTCGAAACCCCTAGACGACAGTCACTACGAGCAGTAGCTGTCGTCCCTGTTTCAGAGTCATCATAACGTGATCGACCCTTTGACAAAAGTATCGTAGGGTTTGCATTGGCTGTGTCAGTGATGAATTCCGTTAGCTAAAATCCCTTCGTCAAGACTGTGTTATTGTTGGCCTAGGGTATGGTTTTCTGTCAACCCTATTAGACAACATTGGTCAGTATACGGCGGTCTTTATTGTATACACGTTGTACTACTTACAACGTACCCCGGCCGAGGATTAACATAAAGACCGTACTGAGCCTGTAACACTAACTTCCCTTTAATGGAAGTGACAAATCCCATCTTAGTCACTTACTCACCTCGAGAGCTTCAGGTGCAACCCAACCTAAGATCTTTCATCCGGACTTGTCCTCGAAGCTAGATCATGGGTCAAAGCTACACCGTTCGCTCACAGGTCGGTACAGATGACTTCAGGTCTTAAGGATCAACTAACCTATCATCACCCTAGAGTTATTAAAGACAGATCATTAAAGTTAACCATTTAATAACTCTAACTTGGTTGTTCAGTGAACTCATTCTCCAATGAGCACCTGTGTCTCGTCTCCGACTTCACCAAGTCGAATGACTATGAGATCATCATTACCCGAAGGTAAGACGAAGACACAGTGATCTATCCGATGTGTCGATATCCAGTTCTCGACACATCTATGATCACGAACCTTTTAAGACTTACGTTTCTATTCGGTCGCTTACTTACTCATAATCGAGATCTCATCTAGATATGTAAGGACCTAACTATAAGTCTATGGATATTATCTACGTATATTAATATAAATCATTTTATACTTAGAATAATACGTACCATATCGGTATGAACAAGACGTATAATCAAGATAAATTGCCTTATGGGCATATATCTTCCTACATTAATAATGGGGAGTGGAATGGAAATGGCGACCAAAGCGGTGATGGGGTAGATACGGCGGTAGATGGGGTAGATACGGCGGTAGATGGGGTAGATACGGTGACGGAAGAGGATGGTGGGGGGAGTGATTGCGAACGCACCTGCAATTTCTTACGGTGAACGTATGGGGTGACAATAGTGGAGGGTGGTGGATCTGTGGGATCGATGACGGTGGTCGTGTGTGGAGGTGAAGTGGCAGGGATGGGAACAGTGGTGGTCGGAGGGGATGATCGCCTAAGGGGTGATGGGTGCAGAGATGAATGTGATGGGGGAGGTGAAGAGTGTGATGGTGGAGGTGAAGGTGGAGGTGTATGTGGAGGTGGTCCGTGAACGTGAGTGAGAATGCGAAGGATGACGGCCACGTTCCTCTCAAGTGCGAGGAAACGTGGGTGAGAGAAGATCAAAGAGGATGGGTCCGAGGGGGTAGAGGATGAAGCGCGAGCGTGCAGTGAAGCTAGCTCAGCCTCAAGAGTGAGGTGAGTGGAGGCGGCGCGGCAGATGGAAGAAGTAGAGGATGGACGGGAGGTGGAAGTGGTGCCAGCAGCAGTGGTCATGCCGGCACCAGAGGCTAGGCCTAAAAGGGCCTCACTCAGAGCCTCGAAAGTGATAGGGCCAGGAGTCGGGATAGTATGAATGGGGCCAGCCCCGGAGTCTCCCATGGACGCAGAGATATCCTGCTCGCCTAAGTGGGCGGTAGGGGAAGGTGGTCTGGGTGCGCCCTGGGGAAGGAATGGAAGATGTAACCCCCCCCCAGAAAATCTGGATCGGGAGGAAATGTCCAATCTGCCACAAGCTGGATAGTCATGCGAGCTGGGTTGGGATGAATGGTATAGGGAGCAGGGGGTGTTTGTAGTGGAAAGTGAAATGACCATTGGGGCGGGCTTGATCATGTGTATGTGCCGCAGGACATCAAGATCTAGACGTGTAGGTCCTGCGGCAGTAGGCAAATCTCAGGGGATGGCAATATTGAACTGGGGATATGAAGCTATGATAGTAATAAGGCCCCCGCAACAAAGCTTGCCCTTGCTGGTGCGGATAATCCCAAGTAGCTTGTGAATAAGCCAAGCACCAGCATGAATGGAAATGACAGGGGCCCTAAAATCAATCCCGTCATCACTGTGAATAAAAGCAAAGGTCATGACCCATAAAATAAAGAGATCAGGAATGGTCACGGTACCCGACTCATCCCTGGGGAAGAATGTGGAGTATATGATTCGGTAGGCCAGACGGAATATGGGGTGAATGATGGAGGAGGCCTTGGCCTTACCTCGAGGATAGTGAGCGTGTAGGGTGAGGCGAAACCAAAATTGATCGACGTCAAAATCGGGGTGATACTCGTAGGGACGGATAGCACCGTCCCCAAGAATGGGGAAACCAAAGATGTTATTAATGGTATTCAGGTGGGTGCGGATGGTTTTGTTACGGACGCGGAAAATGACGATCGACCCCGACTCACAGACAAGGGAGAATGAAAATTCGAGTGTGAGGGAGGGGTGGGATACCACTGTGGCATTCAGGAAAGCTAACCAACCTAAATTGGCGAAGAGAGCCGCGACCTCGGTGAACACACCGAGATCGATAAGCGTTTGGGCATGGGCAAATTTGGTGGATAGGTGCCCCGTGCATCGAGTCTATGATAAAAATCTTTTTGTTCCTGACTCAAAAAACGGTAGCCACTCGGGCCCATCATAGGGTCCTCAGTTGGGTTAATTGGTTGGGGTAGGGGCTGGGGTTGTGCAGGCTGTACAGGAGGAGGGCGTGAGTGTGGTGGACGTGTGGCCTTTCGTCTCTTGCGAGACGACCCCTCCTCACACATAATACCCTTAACCTTATCTTGATCCCAGGCCATGCGAGTGTGTGATGCTAGTGTATGCAAGATATGATGAATGCACACAAACACAGGCAATCGAGCAAAATAGTAATACTAGAGCAAAATTGAAAATGGAGCTAAGGAGCAAAGTTACCCAGTAGAGATGACAATCTTTGCTCGTAGATCACCCACCTCAGTGCAATGAGCGGGAGTGTGAAGCCGCGGCACTTATTTTCAACAGATTTTCGAAAATGGGGGGAGGGGGTCGGGCGGAAATTAGGGGTTTTTCTAGTGTTAAATGGAAGATGGAGAGAGAGAGAGAGAGAGAGAGAGAGAGAGAGATCGATTGAGGGAGGTTGGAGGTCGGTTGGGGGAAGAATCTAGCTGGTTGAGGGAGAGGGTAAGCGAAAGGGCAAAGGAGAAGTCAAAACGGTGAAGGGAAATGAACGGGTGAGGGCGGGGGTATTTATAGGGTTTAAGTCGAACCGATCGGGTGAGTTTTCACCCGATCGGTTGGTTATTATGTCGAAAATTCTGTTGAAAAGAGGCTACAGGCGAACCGACCGTTTGAGAACTCAACCGATCGGTTGGCCACTTCACAATTTTTCCTGAGATTTTAGTGCAGCTCACCCAGTCATTCACATGAACACAGCTTCTATCAACCGATCGGTTGATTAAATCCTCAAACTTCCTGAGAAGTCAGCTGTTCCCACATGGTCAGCCACCTGGTCTCAGTTTGCTTCATCCGACCAGTTTGTGGATGAACAGATATAGGCCACTTTCTGATACGTCCCACCCGATCGGTTGAGGGATCACCCGATCGGTTGGGGGTTCGTTTCTTGCAAAAGTCCAAAAATGGCCTAAGTCCTTCGACAACAGTTCTCGTGGCTGGATTTATTTATCAAAATAGGAAAAATAAAGCTAAAAATAATACTAAAAACAAAGATGAAAGTTTAGAGCATGGGTTGCCTCCCATGAAGCGCTTTTGTTTAACGTCGTTTGCTCGACGCCTCTTTTGGTGGTCAATTAGGATCCGAAGGGTTTGAAGACGAGTCATCGGTCGTTGAGACTCTGACAGGAGAGAATGCTGGTTCTCCTACCGCATAGTGTTTTAGGCGCTGCCCGTTGACTTTGAATGGCTCATCTCTTCCCATTATCTCAATAGCTCCATGCGGGAAGACCTTGGTGACGCGGAAGGGTCCCGACCACCTTGACTTGAGCTTTCCAGGAAAACGATTTAGCGTCGAGTTGAATAGGAGAACCAAATCTCCTTCCATGAATTCCCTCTTCAGGATGTGCTTATCGTGCCACCGCTTCAACTTCTCCTTGTAGATCCAGGCATTTTCATAAGCATTGAGCTGGATCTCGTCGAGCTCGTTAAGTTGTAGCTGTTGGTAGCCTCCAACCTCCTTGACGTCAAAATTTAGGTTCTTGATTGCCCAAAACGCCTTGTGTTCCAATTCGACAGGTAGATGGCATGCCTTCCCGTAGACAAGCCGGTAGGGAGTTGTGTCGATTGGAGTCTTGAAAGCCGTCCTGTAAGCCCATAGCGCGTCAGAAAGTTTTGATGACCAATCATTTCTAGAGTTGGCCACCGTCTTCTCCTGTATGCACTTGATCTCCCTGTTAGAAAATTCCACTTGGTCGCTAGTCTGTGGGTGATAGGCACGTCCGATTCAGTGTTGTACCCCATACTTCTTCAAGAGAGCTTCGAATTTCTTCTCTATAAAGTGGCTCCCTCCGTCACTGATCAAAACTCGAGGCACGCCGAACCGCGGGAAGATGTTGTTTTTAAATAACTTGGCGACCACCGGGGAATCATTAGTAGGACTGGCTATCGTTTCTACCTACTTCGACACGTAGTCCACGGCTACCAAGATATACTGATTTCCAGAGGACGAGGGGAATGGTCCCATGAAGTCGACTCCCCACACATCGAAGATCTCGACCTCTAAAATGTAGTGCCGAGGCATCTCATTCCCATTGGAGATGTTTCCCGTCCTTTGGCATTTGTCGCAAGCCTGGACATAAGCATGGGTGTCCTTAAAGAGGGTCGACCAATAGAATCCACTCTGGAGGATTTTTGCCGTCATCTTATAAGCGCTCACATGTCCTCCACACTGCTGATCATGGCAATGGGAAATTATAGAGGTCGCCTCCGTTTCAGGAATGCACCTCCGTATCACCCCATCATTACAGGTCTTATACAAATGAGGGTCGTCCCAATAGAATTTACGGACCTCGTGAAAGAATTTCTTCTTTTGCTGATAGCTCACGTGGTGGGAGACAATGGAACATGTTAGATAATTTGCAATGTCGGCGTACCAAGGAGTCCAAGCGGAAGAGATGGAGAAGAGATGCTCGTCAGGGAGCGAGTCGTCAACTGGAGTAGCATTCAAATCGAGAGTAGGCAATCTGGAAAAGTGATCAGCTACACCATTCTCAGCCCCCTTCTTGTCTTTGATCTCCAGGTCGAATTCCTGGAGGAGGAGAATCCACCTAATGAGCCGCTGCTTAGCCTCCTTCTTACTCAATAGGTATTTGAGAGCCGCATGATCCGTGTGCATGATCACCTTGGCACCAACGAGATACTGCCGAAACTTGTCCATCGCATAAATGACTGCTAGCAATTCTTTCTCCGTGGTCGTATAATTTCTTTGGGCAATGTCAAGGGTCTTGCTTGTATAGTATATAACATGTAGATTTTTATCATTCCTCCGCCCCAAGATGGCCTGACGTGCGTTTATATTTCATATATTCACGCACGTCTTCTTTTGTGTTTTTCCGTTATTTTCCGCCGTCTCGTATCCGTTTTATCGTATTTTCTCGTTTTCTTTCACTTTTCCGTGTTTTTGTATGTTTGCAGGAGTTTGACAGCATAGGGGACATATAACGACGATATCATAAGTCCTCGGAGCAATGGGAGGAGTCACGCGTGATCCAGGGGGTCAAACGATGAAGATTGCCATCTTTCAACCCCCACCCGATCAGTTGGACACAGCCAACCGATCGGGTGATGCACGCGTGCACCACCCGGACAGCTGCTGAAGCGATGTGGGCATCAAGAGACTGGGTCGCCGACCGGTTCAACCCGACGAACTTCTCGGGAAATTGGAACTGAAATCCAACCGATCGGGTGATCTGTAGCCGTTTACTCGAAGACACGACCCGGACAGCTCACCCGACAGCCGGCTGACCGTGCCAAAATGTCGCAAGTCTCTGTCTTTTTGGGAAACAATTCCAACCGATCGGTTGATTAATCAACCGATTGGTTCACCCGATAGCTCAAGATCCAAGCGACGAGCAGCTTCCGCCAACCGACCGTGTCGCCTGATCGGGTGAAAATCTGAAGATTGCTGCCGAAGTTCACAGCAGGTCACCCGATCGTGTGATTCTTCACCCGATTGGGTGATGTCGTTTTCTATATATAGAAGCCCTAGGTTTCCAGAAAACAGAGAGTTGTAATTTTTTATTGTTTTTCTCTCTAGTGACGGCGGTAATTTATTTGTTATTTGTAAGTGTTCTAATCTTAACCAAACTTTGATATTATCTTATTTGCATTGCTAATACTTCATTCTAATCATCTGATTATGTTTTTAACGGTCGATTTTCATTTAGATCGCTTTTTACCTAAAATGTGTGAGTAGTTCCCAAATCTGGGATTTTGGTGGAAACCCCTTCGTGGGTTCTTCCTAATGCGACCATAGGGCTAGGAAATCGATATGGATTAGGAATCTATCAGTTACGGGGGTGTTTCATTGTCATCGGCGGGAAAAAGACCGCCTTTGACCGTTGGGCCAAGGGGGAATAAACTTGGCGGTTGACTCCTTAGCCATAGCTCACGCCCTTAGCGTAGACATCGAATCCTAGCGTGCGGGAGCGGCAGGATGAGATGTTGGGAGTTATCATTGCGAGCTTAGTGCTCCCGGAGTCGGTCAGTGTTAATGGACATGGGAATGCCCACTGACCGAACCCGGGTAGTCCGGCGTATCATCCTGGGCACCGACCGGAATATCGGGCCCATAGGACGCTGGTATCACTCTTAGAGGCAACGTCTCACCTTTAGACCCTAATTTCAATCATTATCCTATCCGTCGGCCGTGTTAGCGAGAATCACATGATAGGGTGGAAACCAAAGTCCCGGGTTTCCCTTATTATTGTTTATCCTCATTTCTGTAATTCGTGACAACCCATCTACCGATTCGGGCTACCTCACCCCTAGGGTGAATCCAGTCCTTTCTGACACAAGCACAACCACGCCTCCCTGTGTTCGACCCCCAAGCCACACTACAACACTGTGCACTTGCGGTTATAAATATTTAAATCTCACGCCCCCCAATCACATATTATTGAACATCAAATACGCGCAAAACGCGGGGGGGCGTCAAGATTTATGGCGCCGTTGCCGGGGAGGCAACGTGCTTGTTATTTTAGGATCTCATGAACCCTTGAGTCTAGCTCATATCCCTACCTCGCGATAATTTTCGCATTCTTCTTTTTCATCTTTCATTTTTATTTTCTTATTTTTGTTTTCTATTTTATCTGTTTCTTTCCCACTTTTCGCTTCACGGGTGTTTGTTGTTTTGAATGCGCAGGAACACAAGAAGTCTTGACGACTTGATTCCTGTTGATCCTGAGATAAACGCCACCCTAAGGCATCTGGCCGTAGAGAAGCATAGAAGAGAAGAGTCTGAAGCCATGGGGGAGAACACCCCACCTCACAAGTCCCAGCTGGAATACTCGATGCCATCCATCGAGTCCACCTCCGCCATCCGACCTCCTGCTATTACGGCGCAGAGCTTCGAGCTCAAGCCGTCCTTAGTGACGTGGATCCAGCAGGATCAATTCTCGGGGCCACCCATGGAGAGCCCCATCGAACATCTGGACTCCTTCTTGGAGAAATGTGACACCTTCCGCATAAATGGTGTCACAGCTGAAGCTATCCGTCTGAAGTTATTCCCCTTCTCTCTGCGGGATAAAGCCAAGCCGTGGCTAAGGGGAAAGGACCCGAACACTTTCAACACTTGGGAGAAGCTCTCAAATGCGTTATTGACGAAGTTCTTTCCTCCGGGGAAGACCATGAAGCTGAGGAGTGAGATCTCCTCCTTCTCCCAGGCCAGCCACGAGTCCCTGCACGAAGCTTGGACGAGATACAAAGAAATGCAGCGAAGATGCCCTCATCACGATCTTCCCAAGTGGCAGATATTTAATCTGTTCTACAACGGATTGAGGGATGATTTAAAGTCTTCAATGGACGTCGCGACTGGGGGGTCCTTCATGTCTAGAAGTGAAGAAGATGCCGGGAACATTTTAGAAAACATGGCATCGAACAATGAGCGGTGGTATGACGAGAGAACCACACCTAGATCTGGGGGTATCCACAGGGTCGAGGACGTCGACAAATTATCCAGCAAGTTTGACTTACTGTCGACCCAGATCTCAGCGCTGATGGTAGGAGCCGGTGGTGCCGGTACACAACATATTGCGGCGGTGGAATCCGAAGTCATTGGAGACTTCGAGGGTGGTGACATCTCACCTCTGTTGGACCAAGCAAGCGTGTTATTCTACAATCCTATAGGAAATGCGACGTACCCTCCACGGACTAGCTCCAACCCGACCTACTCTCCAAACAACCAGAATCACCCCAACCTTAGCTACCGGGCACCGTATCAGCAGCCACCGCCTCAGCATCAGTAGCAACAGGTATATCAGCTGGCTAGGCCTTAGCAACATCAGTTTCAGCTACAGCAGCAATTTCAACAGCAGCAACCTCCACAACATTATCAGCAGTACCCCACAAGGAACCAGCAGCCCATTCAGCAGCAGCAGTATGGCCATCAGAGGGCCATCTCTCCGGTTGAGTCCCTCTTGACTCAAAACATTACCAACCAGGAGAAGATCAATTTGAAGCTGAAGATGGGTCAGCGGGCTCTCACTGACTAAGTAACCCAGCTGGGGTTACAGGTGATGAACCTTCAAAGGTCACAGAATCTATTACCGCCACAACCGGAAGTGAACTCGAGGGGAGCAAATCAGACTTTGGCACTCACGCACGAGAATACGAATGTGTCAGCTATCGTATTGAGAAGCGAAACACAAATCCCTACAAGAGTGCCCACCAAAGAACCGGAAGCACCGTTGGTCGTAGAGCGACCAATTGAGAAATTGAATGACGACGGTGCTTCGTCGCCAAAGCCAACGACTCTGGAGGGAGTCCCTGAAGAGGAGAAGAAGAAAAACGAGGAAGGGAGCCCCAAAGTGTTCAAGCCCGTTGTGCCTTTTCCACAATGGCTAGCCCAAGCCAATATATACGAAAAGTATGGAAAATTCTTTGCCATGGTCAAGGATCTAAGCTTGCAAATCCCCTTCCTCGAAGCTATCGAGACAATTCCATCCTTCGCAAAATTTCGAAAGGATTTGGTGACAAGAGGGTCAAGAAAGGAGAAGGTCGTATTAACGGCGGAATTCATCGCTCTCATTCAGAGAGAACATCCGCCTAAGCTTAAAGACCCGGGGAGCTTCTCTATCCCTTGTATGATCGGGGAGGTAAAGATCCATCGCGCGCTCGTCGATCTTGGGGCGAGCGTCAGTTTAATGCCCCTGTCACTATATAAGAGGATAGGGATGGGCGACTTGGAGCCCACCGGTATGACCCTACAGCTTACAGACCGATCGGTCAAATATCCGGTGGGGGTTGTAGATGACCTCCCTGTCAACATAAGTGGGGTGCATGTGCCGGTGGACTTCGTCGTCATGGACATGCTTGAAGATGCGCACACCGCCATTATCCTTGGATGACCTTTCATGGCCACTGCCGGCGTTTTAATAGATGTGAAGAACGGAAAGCTTTCCCTTAACGTCGACAACGAAAAGGTTGAGTTTGACTTGGTGTTGTCGATGAAGCACCCCAATCTCCCGGATGATCCAAGATGCAATATGCTGGAGTTAGAAGAAGAGAGAGTTGTGGAAGCAAGCTCCTGGGAAATTCTTTCAAGAAATCCCCCCGATAGCTTGGGGGACTTGGAAGAACATGTCAGCCTGAGAGAAGAAGATGTTGCTGGGAAAACGGATGCGGCACATACGGCCCCTCCCGGATTCCAAAAAGCTCCTCCGACGAGGAGGAAAGGGAAAGAGCCCATGGGGATCACCGGTGAGGATATCTGGATCTTGAAACGAGTGGCGATAGATGCCAATATAAGGGAGAAACCCCCTGATCCTGTTAACAAAGGTAGAGTCGTCGAGCAAGTTTTCTTGTCACCGCCGACGACACCCAATCTTAGGGCATCACCCCTGTCTGCCTTGAATATCATCTACGGGTGTCGAGCAAATAACGTTAAACAAAAGCGCTTCATGGGAGGCAACCCATGCTCTAAACTTTTATCTTCGTTTTTAGGATTATTATTAGCTTTATTTTTCTCATTTTAATAATTAAATCCAGCCGCGGGATCATCCATCGAGAAACTAAGGACATTTGTAAATTTTTGTAGGAAATAAGGCCTCACCTGATCGGGTGATTATTCAACCAATCGGGTGAGACGTATCAGACAATGGCCAATATCTGCTCTCCATGCGAACCGGTCGGGTGAAGCATTGCATGACCGGGTGGCAGACCGTTTGGGAACGGCCGAAGTCTCGGGAATTTTGGGAATTGATCAACCGATCGGTTGAGATAAAGCATGGTCGTGTGAATGACCGGGTGAGCTGTACTAAACTTTCGAGAAAAAGTGTGAAGCGGCCACCCGATCGGTTGAGTTCTCAACCGATCGAGTCGCCTGTAGCCAATTTTCAGCAATATTTTCGACCTAGTTGTCAATGGATCGGGTGAGTTTTCACCCGATCGGTTCGACTTAAACTCTATATAAACTCGGCCCCCCTCACCCGTTCATCTCCCTCGCCTGATCCCGATTCCCTCTCGCCGTTTCGACTTCCTCTCCCTCGCCCGACCTCGTTTCTCCCTCAACCGACCACAGAACTCTCTCGATCGATCTCTCCACTCTCCTTTTCCATCTCTCCATCGATCTCTCTCCCTTTCTCTTAAATTTCACACCATCAAAAACCCTAATTTCCGCCCAAACCCCCCCATTTTTGAAATTTGCTGAAAAGAGTTGCCGCGGCTTCACACTTCTCCCCATTGCATTACGTTGGGGCATCTACGAGCAAGGAATCTTCATCTCGCTTGGGTAACTTCGCTCCTTAGCTTAATTTTATATTTTGCCCAAGGATTTCAATTTACTCAATTGCTTGTGTGTGTGTGCATTCATCACAATTCCGCATTCACTCACGTACGCACACTCTCACATGGCACAGGATGAAGATAAGGGTAAGGGTATTATGAGAGAGGAGGAGTCGTCTTGCAAGAGACGCAAGACCACACGTCCACCACACTCACGTCCTCCTCCCGCACACCCTGCACAGCCCCAACCCCAACCCTAACCTATCGTCCCAGTTGAGGACCCACTGATGGGCCAGCGTGGCTACCGCTTTAGGAACCAGGAGCATAAAGATTTTTATTTTAGACTTGATGCATGTGGGCATCTATCGACCAAATTTACCCACACCCAATCGCTTATCGATCTCGGTGTATTCACCGAGATCGAGACCCTCTTCGCAAATTTAGGTTGGTTAGCTTTCCTAAACGCATCCGCGGTGTCCTACCCCTCCCTTACACTCGAATTTCTGTCCGCACTTGTTAGTGAGTCGGGGTCGACCGTCATCTTCCGCGTCTGTAACAAAACCATTCGCACCAACATCGATGCAATTAATAACATCTTTGGTTTCCCCATCCTTGGGGACGACACTATCCGTCCCTACGGGTATCCCCCCGAATTTGACATCGATCAGTTTTGGTTCCGCCTCACCCTATACCCTCACTATCCCCAAGGTAAGGCCAAGGCCTCCTCCATCATTCACCCAATCTTCCGTCTGGCCCATCGAATCATTTCTTGCACGTTTTCCCCAGGGATGAGTCTGGCACCGTGACAATTCCTGATCTTTTCATTCTGTGGGCCATGACCTTTCCTTTCGTTCGGGGTGATGACGGGATTTCTTTTAGGGCCCCTACCATTCCTGTCCATGCCGGTGCTTAGCTTATTCACAAGCTTCTTGAGATTAGCCGTGCCGGCAAGGGCAAGCTTTGTTGCGGGGGCCTTATCACGTCATAGCTATGGCTCCCCAGTTCAACATTGTCATCCCCAGAGATCTCCCTACTGCCACAGGACCCTCATGTCTAGATCTAGATGTCCTGCGGCATATTCACATGATTAAGCCTCGCCCTGATGGTCGCTTCACCTTCCATTACGGGCACCCCCCAGCTCCCTATACCATTCTGCCTAACCCCGCACGCATGACCATCCATTTTGTGGCAGATTGGACTTTCCCACTTGACGCTGAGTTTCTTGGGGGGTTGCGCCTTCCATTCATCCCGGGTGCACCTAGACCACTTTCCCTGCCACCCACTTAGGAGTGCAGGATATCCCTGCGTCCTTGGGAGACTCTGGGGCTGGACCTAGTCATGCCATCCCAGCTTCTATCCCAATCACCACCATCACTACATCTCCGATCAGTACCACCACCACCACCACCTTCCATCGAGCCGCCTACTCGCCTCTATCTCGAGGCTGAGATAGCTTCATTGCACGCTGTCGCTTCTTCCTCCACCTCCTCGGTCCCATCCTCTTCGATTTTCTCTCACCCACGTTTCCTCGCACTTGAGAGGAACGTGGCCGCCATCCTCCGCCTTCTCACTCACGTCCACGAACCACCCCCTCCCACACCACACCCCTCACCCCCACCTTCACTGCCTCGACGATTTTCACCTCCCCTATCACATTCTTCACCTCCACCATCACCCCCTAGGCGACCATCCCCTCCTATCACTACTTCCATCCCCACTACCTCATCTACTCCCACCGTTTCCATTCCCTCCACTATCGCCCCCACAGCTCCACAACCATCCACTTCCGTCACTCCATATGTGCGCCGCAAGAAATAGAAGGTGCGTTCGCGATCACTTCCCACACCATCCTCACCTACCACCATCCCCCCTTCATCCTCACCTACCCCCGTACCTCCTCCACCCACCATCGCATTGGTTGCCATTTCACTCCCACTCACCATCATCACCTCCACACCACCCATCGTCCACACTTCCTCCACACCCACCGATCCATCACCTCAACCACTTTCTCCACTTCTCCGCACACCAGTCACCTCACCCACCCACACCGCATCCCCCACTTCTTCCACCGAGGAGGACGAGGATGATTCCTCTCCTGCTTTTTGATTTCATTTTGTTTTCTGACCTCCCCCTTGCATATCTCTGCATTTTCATGATCACATCATATCACTAGCATTGTCATGTCTAGCTTGGGGAAGTCAATTTTTCTGTGTGCTGTCGTGTGATGTATTCTTTGTGTGTTTGTTTATATATGTTGTGTCGTGTGATTTTCTATTTTTATTTTCTGTTTTTATGTCGCGTGTTGTGATTATTATCTTTATCTTTATTTTTATTTTTATTTTCAGTTTCGTATGTGTGTTTTTCTTGTTTTTCGTGTCTTTTGTGTCGGTGTGTATTTCCCACCCATTTTCATTGCCCTCCCGTATTCACTTTTATTGCATTGAGGGCAATGCAAGTTTCAGCTTGGGGGAGTCGCACTTCGTGCGTCATTTTCGTCTTTTTCTTCGTTTTTGAGTCGTTTTCATCATGTCTTTATTTTTTCTTTTCTTCTTTTTATCTCTTTCTTCTAGAGATGAACCGTATGATGAATTGCCACAAAAATCATACACACACCTAGCATGGCTTCGATAATCACATTCACTAACCCTAGGGAGCCAAGTCCTCTTGCATTTCATGCATCGTGGGTCCATTTTGCTTTTGTGTGAGTCGTGTGTCGTGCTTAGCTGTTTGGTGTGCTTCTACTTTGTGATTGAGTTTTATATACCTGTCCAGGAATGATCCCTAGATTATCATACTTCAATTTGAATATGCGGTATTTGCCTCTCTTATCTGCTTCTGTATGCATGATATATATGTATCGTATGCTTCAATTCGCATGTGTCGAGATTCCACAAATAGGACTAGGATAACCCATTTTAGCCTATGCTCTGATTAGCGAAATATCTCATTTGCCCAAGTGTTTAGAATCCGATTTCTTTTTTATTTTACTTGGTGCAAATCCCCTCGTCGTGTACCGTTCTCCCACTTGGGAGAGTACACATGTATATATCCCAAAATCCAAAAATCCAAAAAGGGAGAAAAGAAAAAACCAAAAAAAAGAGAAAAGAAAAGAAAAAAAATACATATGTATAGCCAAAAATCCCAAAAAAATACATATATCCAAAACCCCAAAAAAAATGTGTGTGAATATTTCCCTACCTATCGAGAATTAAGGGAAGGCGAGAATCTGCACCAAGTGTTCTACTCCGCATCATCTCAACCCCCATCGCCTTCGAAAACACTTGGAATAGGGAATTTCTTGCTACTATCTAGGCGATAGTGTGGTGATGTCCGAGTCCCTAGCTGTGGAGTCCCTGACACATGATACATTTCTATTCTCATACTCTTCTCATGCATGCTTGAGCTATATATTCACCGCCTATTTCGAATCGAATCGATATTTGGGTCATTTCTTGGATTTGTGTATCTGGAGCTTATAGCACAATGTAGATAGCGACACCGTCTGCTAGCACACGACCACACTCACTCGTGCTTCACCGCGTGGGCCCACTGCACTTGTCTGGACTCGTATTCCTTGGTTTAGTGATTTGATTTGGCATTTGCTTGCTTGGTGTGTCGTTTTTGATTTTGGTTGCCCTGACGGGCGATTTAGGAATTGGAGTTCTCTTTTTCTCTCTTTCTCTCTATTTTCTCCCTCCGAGCTCCTACTCTCACTCGTCTTCCTCGAGGACGAGGAAGGGTTCAGCTTGGGGGATTTGGACGTGCGTTTATATTTCATATATTCACACACGTCTTCCTTTGTGTTTTTCCGTTATTTTCCGCCGTCTCGTATCCGTTTTCTCGTATTTTCTCGTTTTCTTTCACTTTCCCGTGTTTTTGTATGTTTGCAGGAGTTTGACAGCGTAGGGGACATATAACGACGATATCATAAGTCCCCGAAGTAACGGGAGGATTCACGCATGATCCAGGGGGTCAAACGACGAAGATCGCCATCTTTCAACCCCCACCCGATCGGTTGGAGACAACCAACCGATCGGGTGATGCACGAGTGCACCACCCAGATAGCAGCTGAAGCTACGAGAGCATCAACCGACCGGTTCGATGACCAGTTCAACCCAACGAACTTCTCGGGAAATTGGAGCTGAAAACCAACCGATCGGGTGATCTTCACCCGATCGGTTCATCTGTAGCCGTTTCCTCGAAGACACGACCCGGACAGCTCACCCAACGACCGGCTGACCGTGCCAAAATGTCGCAAGTGAAGGATCCTGTCAAAACAACGTTAGGATCGATAAATGAAGTAGAGACTTACGCTTGCATACGCGGCACCGTAATCTCGGAACTTCGCCCTCGGATTCGCCACAACGGTCGATACTTCGTCACGGAGGATCGAAGCAGAGTTTCACCGCCTAAATCTCTAACTAGAAGAGGATTTTAATGGAAGGGAGAAGAAGAACATAAGGATGCCTTATGCAAACTTATGGCATGGAAAGTGTGAATGAATGCCTTACCCTTGGGTCCTATTTATAGGCTTTAGGGGTAGTTATTGTAGGAAATAACTAAATATAAGCTTATTAGCCTATATTAGCACATTCATTTATCTTATTCTTTATCCACTTATCAAGTGCCATTTTGCACTTATAAAGTGGCTTTTTCCACTTATCGAGTGGCTTTTTCCACTTATCGAGTGGTCCTTTTCACACGAGAAAAGGTTCCCTTCGCGCATGCCTTCGTGCACGCGACACCCTTATACATCCCCTCATGGGTGTATTTATGTCGTCCATATCCAACATCTCCCACTCACGCTTGAGGGGATTGTAAGGAAACTTATTTTCCTCTAACTCTTCTGTTTATCATACCGAGAAATAGGCCGTGTGACCGTCATGCGCATAGAGTCTGCTATTGTGCACTTGTTAGAGATACACAACACTCCTCGAGGTGAAAAGTTGAGTAGATCAACGCATGCTTTACCCTAGATTATTTCTTCACATTTCTTATACTTTATATTCAACAATTGAATCCCATCTGGATTGCAATTGGCTGGCCAGCTTTGAATCTTTAAAGTCCAAATGTGAATGCGAAATTAATCTTCCTCTTCTTGCGATCCTTTCGATCTTGACTTGGCTTGCTTTTCTAACATGCCCCGCCGGACCGAATTAACCATAGTCCATAAGTAACATGCTAAGATAGCAATCACCCGGTCAAATCTAAAGGAACCAATTAGAGTCCATAAGGGTAATGAATTAAGACCCATGTGGTCTTTGGGTCTCACATAATAGTAAACTTATTTACTATTCTAACCCAATGGTAAAAAATGCATACGTAGTATGAATACGTATTACAACATCGCTCCTTTCCTAGGGAGTGTATGTCTCAATGATGTTGTAAGGATGATGATCAGACACCACAATGTCTGACTTTGAGTCCCTTTTTCTACTCAAATAATCCTTTGGACTCACATCCCGCATTTAGACAGATAGGATTTCAAAATCCTCTTAGACCTTCTGTAAGCATCCATATGATGCAGATCTTTTATGCGACCATTTTGTTTAAGTCATGACTCTAAATCATCCGTCTGATGATTTTGACTTTAAACAGGTCTCATCTCTATTCTATCCGTCTGATAGAATAAGGCGGTTGCTCATGTGAGAGAGCCAACCTCAATCTGTCCGACATACTAGAAAGTATAGCTGAGATTTCAAAAAAATGTACACAAACATTTCTCAAGAAATTCATATGCAATGTTAAAAAGAACTTATTCTTTTATTAAATTTGATCTTTCTCAGACATGGGAATATATATTGGTACAACTAAGCTCTTACGCAATCCTTGGGATGATAAGTGTTTATAAAACACATTTCTGGGGATCGCTTTTGTAAGCGGATCCTCTATCATCTCATCCATAGATATGTACCTTATGTCTACCTTCTTGGTTTTATCATAGTCTTTTGCAAATTCGTATCGGATATCAATGTGTTTGATCTTACAAGACACATTATCCTCTTAACCGCTTTCCAGTGTACTTGCCCTGGATTGGATTGGTAATGGCTTACCATTTCCAACGGTAAAACAGATGTCCGGTCTCGTACACACCATAGCGTACATAAGACTATCAACTGCACTGGAATATGGAACTTTTTCCATAATTTCCTTTTCCTTTTGGTTCTTTGGACACGATTCCAGATATAAATTATCGCATATGCTTATATGAATATCAAATGGACTTGCAGTCCTGCATATCAAAGCGTTCTAGAACCTTCTTTATATAAGTCTCCTGAGAGAGAAAGAAGTTTCTTCGAACGATTCCTTGAAATCTTAACTCCAAGGATATATGCGGCTTTTCCTATGCCTTTCATCTCAAATACTGATGAAAGCCAAGCCTTGATACTCATCACAAATCCCTTGTCATTTCTGGCTATTAAAATGTCATCTACATATAGAGACATGATAATATACTTGCTTTTAATCCTCTTGATGTATACTCAGTTATCTTCATCAAGCATGGTAAAACCATTTGATAACTTTATGAAATCGTATATACCATTGCCTCGAGGATTGTTTAAGACCATATATGGACTTATGAAGTTTACAAACCTTATGTTCGTTTCCTTCTTTTACAAACCCTGTTGGTTGTTCCATATAGATCTCATCGTCCAATTCTCCATTGAGAAAGGCAATCTTTACATCCATTTGATGTAATTCGAGGTCTACGCAAGCCACCATTGCCAGAATCAGGCGAATCGAGGTAAAACAAACAACAGGTGAGAAGGTCTCTTCGTAGTCTATCCCTTCCTGTTGTGTAAAACCTTTCGCGACAAGGCGAGCTTTATATCTGTCAATAGAGCCATCAGCCTTATGCTTGATCTTAAGAACCCATTTGTTCCCAATAGCTCTACGTCCTCTGGGTAAGTCAACTAAGTCCCAGACTTGGTTAACCTTCATGGATTCTAATTCATCCCTCATCGCTTCCATCCATTTGTCTTTAGCAGGGCATGATACGGCCTGATTGAAAAGTAGCAGGCTCGTAACCTTGTACGATTACTATGTCGTATTTGAGATTCATCAAGTCCTTGTTGACTCGAATTTAGATCAATTCTAATATCACTCCCACTTGGAATTTCGTTAGAATTGCTCCCACTTGGATCATTATTCCCTGTATGGAATAGGATACTCGTCATTCGTATCATCCATTGGTGAAGATTGAAACGTATTTTCGTCTTCACCAAGAATTCTCCCACTCGAATGAGGTAATCCTTCTTGATCGTAAATCTCAAATAGAGATAAGTCCTGACTTATCTCGCCCTGTCTTGGAAACTCATTTTTCAAGAGAGTGACATTCCTCGACTCAAACTCAATTAGACCTCCATTGTCTTCCTGACTTAAAAAAATATAACCTTTGGAGTTTTCTGCGTATCGTATAAAGATACATTTCCTTCCACTTGGCCCAAGTTTGCCATACTTATGGGAGGAAATATGTGCGTAGGATGCACAACCCCAAGGTTTCAAAATGTTTAAGTCAGGAGACCTTTGGTTCCAAAACTCATAAGGAGTGGAGCTAACTGATTTCGAGGGTACGCGGTTCAAAATGAAAGCAGCCGTCAATAATGCATCACCCCAAAAGGTGATTGGCAAGTTAGCTTGCGCCATCATTGAACGGACCATTTTCATTAAAGTCCTATTCCTCCTTTCTGCAACACCAATTTGTTGAGGAGTATAAGGCATAGTTACCTGATGTACTATGCCTTTTTCATCACAAAGTTCCTTAAAACTTGTTGATTGATATTCACCGCCCCTATCGGTTCGCACGACCTTAATCTTGCGATCTAATTGATTCTCCACTAAACTCATATAGTTTTTAAAGCAGGTTTAGTGCTTCACTTTTGTGGGATATCAAATAGATATGACCGAATCGGGTGAAATCATCAATAAAAGTGATGAAATAGGACTTCCCGCGTCTTGTCTTGACATTCATCGGACCACATATGTCCGAATGGATAAGCTGTAATGGAACCTAGGCCCTTGTGCCGGTTCCAAACGGCTTGCGACAAGATTTCCTCACAAGGCAATGTTCGCAGGTCGACATTTCGACCTTTGAAACATTGGATAGAAGGCCATGTTTGGCAAGTCTATCCATACGCGTTGGTCCAATATGACCAAGCCTTGCGTGCCAACAAATTATATTAGACTCATTAGTCAAAGAATTTGTCACAAGGAAATTTTCATTACATGAGGAATCATACATTGTACTTATTACAATAAATCCTTTGAAAACATACCCTGTGCCAATTAAGGAATTATTACAAAATAGGTCCATATTACAATCATGAAGGAACCAACTATAACCAAGACCCATTAAATTGACCACAGTTTTAATATTCCTTTGAATATATGGAATGAAGAGAACATCATGAAGTAGGAGAGTGCGGTCGTTGTCTAAGACTAGCTTGCGAGTCCCAACGCCTTTCACTTCAACACGTGTGTTGTTTCCTACATTGATCCACTTCATTCCTTGGGGTATCCGGTGATACTCCACGAAGGACCGACTGTCCCTTGCTATGTGGTCGGTGGCACCTGAATCAATTATCCAAAATGGATTAGATTCCATAAGAAATGTTGAACTAGAAACACATATGTAACTAGTATAATTACAAGTTACCTCGTCACCTCCACCCGTACACGAACGAGCATAGTGACCGAACTTGTTGCACTTGAAGCACTTGATCTTCTTCAAGTCTTTCTTCTTGTGCCATTTCTTGTGCCCACCCTTATGTTTGGGTTTCTTGGTAGACTCAGGTTGCTTATTACGTTCATTAGTAAAATTCGAACCATATTTCCGTTTCTTTCCCCCGTGTGGGGAACTAGCAACCATATGCACTTCTGCACTTGGCTTAGCGGCCGCAAGCCGCTCTTCCTCTAACTCGAGGTGCTTGGAAACATCGCTGAAGTTCTTGATGCTCTCATTATGAGTGAGATGCATCTCCATTTGGTCCCACCCATTTGGTAGGGAACGTATGACTGCTTGGATTTGTTGCTCATCAGTGAGCACATGACCTGCGTCCTTTAAATCTGAGATAAGATTCGCCATATATCGCAGATGTTTCCCCATGGAATGATCTGGACATTTCTTATATGAATCGAATCTTATAGTTAAGGCGTGAAGTTTGGACACCGATGTGCCACCGAACTTCTCCTCTAGCTTGGACCATATGTCCATGGCTAGGTCATGCTCTCGGAAGATGCGCATTATGTCATCGGCCATACTGGACAATAACGTGGCCGGACACTGGGCTCGGCCAGGGCCGGCAATGGCCCGGCCAGTGCCGGCCAGGCCTGGCCGAGGCCAGGGCTGGCCAGGCCCTGGCCTCTGCCAGGGCGCTGCCCTGGCCTCTGCCAGGGCGGCCTGGGCCTGGCCGGGGGCCAGGGCCCCTGCCCTGGCCTCGGCCAGGGCGGCCTGGCCCTGGCCGGGGGCCAGGGCCCCTGCCCTGGCCTCGGCCAGGGCGTCCAAGCCCTGGCCTGAGGCCAGGGCCGGCCAGGCCCTCGCCTCGGCCAGGGCCGGGGCCGGCCAGGCCCTGGCCGGAGGCCAGGACGCTGCCCTGGCCTCTGCCAGGGCGGCCTGGCCCTGGCCGGGGGCCAGGGCCCCTGCCCTGGCCTCGGCCAGGGCGGCCAGGCCCTGGCCTGAGGCCAGGGCAGCCTGGCCCTGGCCGTGGCTTGGCCGCGGCCAGGGCCTTCTGGCCGTGGCCATGGCCGGCCAGGGCCGGCCCTGGCCTAGCCAGGCCAGGCCGCGGCCATGGCTCCCTGGCCCTGGCCGTGGCCGGCCATGGCCCGGTCATGGCTTATTGGCCTTGACCGACCATGGCCCTTTGAACATGGCCGGTCTCCCCCCTTGCATGGGGTGGCCGCATGCACTCCTCCCCCTTGATGGGGTGGTCGCGGTGGGTTTCGTCGTTATTGGCCGTAGCCAAACCCCTCCGCATGGGGAGGGGGGATGCATTGCCTCCATTGCCCATATGGCCATAGATTTCATGCACCAAAAGTCATCTTCCCCGATGGGAATAACCACCATCTTCTTCTCCGGTGAAGCACCCGTTCGTCGAGAAAGTAGTTATCCTCCAATGGCCGTGTGCCAAAAAAATAACTTACTTCAAAAAGTTCGTAAACTACGCGCTCCACATGAAGAGAGTGCCCATTCCCTATGAATGGAGACTCAGCATCCATGAAGATAGCGAGTTTGAAGATATGAACGGTCGGTTCTTCCCGTCACGGAGAGTTCCTGCCATATCCGTAATGGTAGGAGACCCTAACGTGAAAAGAACAACCGCTGCATTCTCTCCGTCACGAAGTGTTCCTACCATATCCATAATGGTAGGATACCCATTCGTGAAAAAGACAACGACTCGTTCATAGTTTCGACGGGGCGACGGTTCTGACCGGAGCGAATCCGTATGGCTCTGATACCAATGTTGGATCCTGTCAAAACAACGTTAGGATCGATAAATGAAGTAGAGACTTACGCTTGCGTACGCGGCACCGTAATCTCGGAACTTCGCCCTCGGATTCGCCACAACGGTCGATACTTCGTCACGGAGGATCGAAGCAGAGTTTCACCGCCTAAATCTCTAACTAGAAGAGGATTTTAATGGAAGGGAGAAGAAGAACATAAGGATGCCTTATGCAAACTTATGGCATGGAAAGTGTGAATGAATGCCTTACCCTTGGGTCCTATTTATAGGCTTTAAGGGTAGTTATTGTAGGAAATAACTAAATATAAGCTTATTAGCCTATATTAGCACATTCATTTATCTTCTTCTTTATCCACTTATCAAGTGCCATTTTGCACTTATAAAGTGGCTTTTTCCACTTATCGAGTGACTTTTTCCACTTATCGAGTGGTCCTTTTCACACGAGAAAAGGTTCCCTTCGCGCACGCCTTCGTGCACGCGACATCTGAGGTCCGTATACCCTCATACATCCCCTCATGGGTGTATTTATGTCGTCCATATCCAACAGCAAGTCTCTGTCTTTTTGGGCAACAATTCCAATCGATCGGTTGATTAATCAACCGATCGGTTCACCCGATGAGCTCTAGATCCAAATGACGAGCAGATTCCGCCAACCGACCGTGTCGCCTGATCGGGTGAAAATCTGAAGATTGCTGCCGAAGTTTGCAGCAGGTCACCCGATCGGGTGATGTCGTTTTCTATATATAGAAGCCCTAGGTTTCCAGAAAACGGAGAGTTGTAATTTTTTACTGTTTATCTCTCTAGTGACGGCTGTAATTTCTTTGTTATTTGTAAGTGTTCTGATCTTAACCAAACTTTGATATTATCTTATTTGCATTGCTATTACTTCATTCTAATCATCTGATTATGTTTTTAACGGTCGATTTTCATTTAGATCACTTTTTACCTAAAATGTGTGAGTAGTTCCCAAATCTGGGATTTTGGTGAAAACCCCTTCGTGGGTTCTCCCTAATGTGACCATAGGGCTAGGAAATCGATATGGATTAGGAATCTATCGGTTACGTGGGGTGTTTCATTCTCATCGGTGGAAAAAAGACCACCTTTGACCGTTGGGCCAAGGGGGAATAAACTTGGCAGTTGATTCCCTAGCCATAGCTCACGCCCTTAGCGTAGACATCAAATCCTAGCACGCGGGAACGGCAAGATGAGATGTTGGGAGTTATCCTTGCGAGCTTAGTGCTCCCGGAGTCGGTCAGTGTTAATGGACATGGGAATGCCCACTGACCGAACCCGGGTAGTCCGACGTATCATCCTGGGCACCGACCGGAATATCGGGCCCATGAGATGCTGGTATCACTCTTAGAGGCAACGTCTCACCTTTAGATCCTAATTCCGATCATTATCCTATCCGTCGACCGTGTTAGCGAGAATCACATGATAGGGTGGAAACCGAAGTCCCGCGTTTCCCTTATTATTGTTTATCCTCATTTCTGTAATTTGTGACAACCCATCTACCGATTCGGGCTATCTCACCCCTAGGGTGAATCCGGTCCTTTCTGACACAAGCACAACCACGCCTCCCTGTGTTCGACCCCCAAGCCACACTACAACACCGTGTGCTTGCGGTTATAAATATTTAAATCTCACGCCCCCAATCACATATTATTACACATCAAATACGTGCAAAACGTGGGGGACGTCATGGCCCCAACTGCATAATCACTAGCATCACACATTAATTCGAATGGTAGACTCTAGTCCGGTGGTTGAATCACGGGTGCGGAGATCAAGGCTTGCTTCTGTAGGCGGAAGGCTTCCATGCACTCGTCGTTGAAGATGAAAGGTGCGTCCTTCACAAGGAGTTGAGTCAACGGCCTGGAAATCTTGGAGAATTCCTTTATAAAGCGACGGTAGAATCCTGCGTGCCCTAAAAAACCACGGACCCCTCGTAGATTAAGTGGAGGCGGAAGCTTTTCGATCATATCTACTTTTGCTTTGTCCATGTAACGACTGGTTTTCGTGTAATTGGATTATCTATATTAAGATATATGCTTGGTGGATTTTCTCCTTGGATGTGTGGTTTCCGTCGCCGTAGCTTTCACTTTCGATCGTTTCGTCGTGATTTTCTAGCTTCTTCCTTCGATCGTCAATTTCGGAGTAAGTCATTCGTGACGAGCTTCAAATCGCTCATATCTTAGAGTTAGAGTGATCTTAGAAGCCATAGGAATCTTCCCGAAGCTCCGCGATTCGAATCGGCACTTTTAGTGCATCTTAGTTGGTTCGAGAAGGTGGACCAACCGACTAGAATTCAATCTAGTCGGTCAGGAACTCTTCTCCAACCGACTAGTTCTTTAAATCTACTGTACAGGAGTTACTGTTTACTCTTAGTCGGTCTAAGAACAACCACCGACCGACTAGATGGGAAACTAGTCGGTCAGAACTTGCTCTCAGACCGACTAGTTCCTTTGATTAATTTTACCTAAGCTACTGTTCCTCGTTAGTCGGTTCATGAACACTCACCGACCGACTAGATTCCAAACTAGTCGGTCGACGGGCCTTCACAGACCGACTAATTCACTTCCCAGATTTTCCCATTCTTTCGCTGTTTGATTCTAGTCGGTCACAGTTGGTCGACCGACCGACTAGTTGGTAAACTAGTCGGTCAGTAACTCTTCTTTGACCGACTAATCAGTGTCGAAACCCTAATTTCTGGGCAGCCACCAGCTCTTCCTATTTAAACCCCCCAAACGTTTTCTTTTCTCCTTTCATTTCTCCTAAGCCTCCTTCTTCCCCAAATCCTTCTCCATCTTCCCCTAGCCTTCCTCCTTCATCAAGAGCCCTTCCCCCCTTCATTTTGGCCGGCCACCACCTCTAGGTCGCCGGAAAACCACCAAAAATCCCCAAAACCCCATTTCTCCATATTTTCTCCCCATTCCATATCTGAACCCTAGGTTTCCCCGGATCGTTCTTCCGTTGCCGTGCTTGCTCGGCATCGATCTTCCGCTTCTATACGGTAGGGTTCGATCCTTTGGTTTTCTCATAACTCTCCTTGTGATTTTATTGAAACCCTAATAATAAACTAGGTTGGATGTTGTTTGATGATTGTTTCTCCGTGGCAGCGATTTCCTCTCCGTAGATAACTTTTGTGGCGTGCCTCGTTGATCATCTTCCTTGGCGGGAGGCAAGTGAAACTTGCATCTCTTGATTTGGGCCATGTCTTAGGCCATTTCCTTGCTTTAACGTAAAAGAGACTAGCCGGTGAAAGGATAGCCGTCTAGACGCCATTGACCTAGCTTGACAACGAAGCTTGGTCCGTCACCCTCATCATGCTTGTATGTCACGTTTAATTTCAATTAACGGTACGCGTATTAACTGTTCATGTCATCCATGCATCTTTAACTGCCATGTTTAATTTAAATAAACGGTACGCGAATATCTGTTCATGCCATTGCATTTTGCCTGTCATGTTTAATTTAATTAACGGTACGCGAATAACTGCTCATGTCATTGCATGCTTGAACACTCATCGTGATTGCGTAGCATCGCTACATACTAGTGCTACTTGTTCCGGCTAGGCACCCGTTTCGCGGGCGCAATCCTAGGCCAATTACAAATCTGGCTCGTTGTCCATAAAACGAGCTCAATACAGCCTGCGGGCAATAGGGCACTCGCCTGTGTGTGAGTGATCCCTTGTACTTGAACACAGCCTGTGGGCAATAGGGCACTCGCCTGTGTGTGAGTGATCCCTTGTACTTGAACACAGCCTGCGGGCAATAGGGCATCCATGTGTGGGTGATCGCTTGTACTTGTTACTTGACAATACATGTCACACCTACCACTTGTACTTGTCCGTGTTTTACTTGTAAAACTTGTTATCCATGACATACTTGCTACTTGCTACTTGTACTTCCCTTTACTTGTCACTTCCATACTATACTTGCCATGTCATGCATCATACTATAACTGCTAGGTTGTTAGTTACCTTTCTGTTAGTTTCCTTGCACAAGTCTTTCGACTTGCTGACATGTGCCCCTTTTCTCTTTTGGGTGACACATGTTAGATCCCGAGCCTGAGTTTGTCGCTGAGGACGTAGTGTTTGCTGGCGCTGAGCCAGTGGTTACTGAGGAGGAGTTTGTGGTCATTGGTGACCAGTCTTAGAGGTCGCTCGTGTTCTCTTCCTTGTTTAGGTTTGCTGTTAGTTGTTGGTACGGGGCACCCTTGGTTGTATGTTGTACTCTGTTGGCCATGTTGGGCCTTAGCTTTTCCCTTTTGAGCCTGGTGGCTTTTCTGTGATATTGTAATTTATTTTATGGATATTCTGAGATTTAATAAATTGCTTATTGTCTCACTTCATTATTAATATCGTTGTTTCGTATTGCGTTGCAAGGACCTGCCAATTTATTGTTGAATGACGCTTATCGGGCTTGGAGCTTTACAGCTTCAAGTCTGAGCGGACCTTCTCACGTCTCGCCTCCACATTTTTGGGAAGCAGGGCGTGACAGGTTTTATTGGTGGCCCATGCAGGTCCATTTGCAAATGCGAGCTATCGGAACAACGATAAAAATTGTAGAATGTCCATTAAATAAATTAGAACATCCAAATTATAAGCCCGGAGTCTAGGTTTTTAGCGTTCCTATGCCTTAGGTGGCTAGTAGACGTGTTAGAGCACCTGTCCCAGCTTGGTAGGAAATCCATTAGGTCAGGACTATAGTGAGATTTAGTTAGAAGTTTTGCTTGCTGGTTAGAAGCCCCTGATTGTTTGTTAGACTCCATGCTAGTGATCGATATGATAGTCTTAAGAGTTACCTTAGTGGTTCCTGCCTAGCTCTGACCATGATAGATTCCTAGGATTTCTTTAGCCGTTCGCTTAGGTTCATCGATTTCGGGCCCAACATAACATGATCTCGATTCTTTTAGAACCTTCCCTGAGGCCTCTAATATACTCTAGCCATTAGGAAGCATTAGTGTTAAGTTTCCCTTGACCTTTAGTCAACCGATGATTAGGACTCTCTGGTTCAATCTTTTCCTGGTCACTACACTTCTGTGTTACTGACCGTGGGTTTTCATCATAGTTGTCTTGAATCGTAATTTGGGTGCATGCCTCACACAACCACATTCATTGCCCTCGATTCACATGATCCCCTCCTTACTATTATCGTTGACCTTTCAAATCTTTCCCGTTGCAAATCTTGATTCTTCCAAAGTCGTTTTCAAATTTTCCTTATTAAAAGTTTCCACTTGATTTAAATTTTGTTTTAAACCTTCTTTCAATATATTTCCATTACTTCCATTTGAGCTAGAAGTCATTCTTAGTTTTTGAAGACTATTTGGTCGTAATTTTAAATTACTATCTGGTAACTATCTTTCTAACATATATCGTCCGCACTTGATTTAAAACTTTAGTACTATTTCGATAATTCGATATACCACCTTTTCTAAATCGCGAAATTCATTTTAGCTATTTACCATACGTACTTTAAAATACTTCTTTCAAGATAAATAGAACTCCAATTAATTTATGAATATATACTAATTACAAGTTTGTCGTACCCGTACTTCAAGTCTTTATACCAACCCATTCTTGTGGCAAATCCTTGTTTCCCCTAAAAGTATTTCGATGTTCCTCTTTCGCTGAGTTTGAATTTGTTCGCGAACTTTTAATATATATATATTAGATTTCATACTCTTTCGCGACTTAAATTTATTTTTTCTTTTCTAAACATTGAAACTTTTGTCGAGATTTTTGATTATTAGTTTATAATATTTTCCAGCCTATATTTTCATATCGATATAAATGTCTTGCCCCTTTTCATAAACCAATTTTATTCTGAACCGTACTTCTGTTTTTCCTAACCTGAATTATAATTTTCTTTTCTTACTTATGCCATTAAAACTTATTCGAATACCGCATCATGTTTGCTTCTTATATACCTTTCAAGTTACATGGGACTTCAGCTTTCAGCGAGTCGATTTTATGCTCAACGTTTTCCCTAGTTCAGATTTTCGTAAAATTACTTTTCAAAACCATTTCCTGATCTAGACCCTCCATAGTTCGGTTTTGAAGCTTTATTACCAATTTAATAATTCTATATATGTATGTCCTCTCGCTTTTACTAAGATGTTACTACCTTTCCATTCATCATACATATTTCTAAAAATGATTTCTAGAATAGAACTGCAATTATTTTTATATATCAGTACTATGTACATTGTGCTCGTGTGTTAAGACCCTTGTATACATCAGTTTCTGCTGGCGAACCCGGATTCTCTAAAAAGTACTTTAAATACGGTTATTGGAATTTCTCTTCAGTTTTAAGACTTGGAAAAACATTTGGCATGAGCATAAACCCTCTACACTATATTTGATCTGGTTTCATTCCTTGAACCTCGAAACATTTTCCCAAAAATTTTAAACTACTGCCGCATTACATTTTCTAACATATGCCCTATATGTTTGTGTAAATGATTTGCTTTTACTCGTGATAGCTTTATATAAGCTAAATAAACCATTCCTCTTCTTATATATATTCGACTCAAACTTATTTCGAACAACTCATTTTATCGACCGGTTTCGTACTCCTCATTTTAACTTATATCTTTTACGCACTGTTTTCCATGAATCATAATGGAGCATCATTACATCATTACACGGCCGTTCTCATGCTTTTCGATCTTTCTATTCGTTACGCTTTTGATTTCAGTTTCTTTCCTTCTGTCTAGCCAATAGAGCTTGTCGTCGCCCGTGTCAACCTTAGTATAGTTTGGTGGGCCCCATTAGTGTAATTTGTTGTGTTGTCGTAGTGTATTAAATTTCATGATACATATGATAGTAGGATTATAATGTTTGATTGGTATTACTTGTTTTTATGAGATGTCGTATGCGTGTATACCATGAGGTATACCCGACTACATCATATCTTAACTAATGAATGAAGTAAGTGTATTGATGTGCCAATTATAGATGGATGGATATGGTATGAATATATGATACATGTATGTGACCATACGATGAAAACATTTATTAGGGAGAGTATTGTAATTATAAGTGTGCTGATGGTTGTAACAATATCATGGTATATGAAGTGATTGAAATATGTGATATTACCTGATTAGATATTATGGGTGTTTGACATTTAGATATGTATGTGGTTATGTTGGTAGATGTGTATGCAGTAGATAGTATTGGCATATGTATGGATGCTATGTTATGTATCTGGAATTATTCTGCTATGATTTTGAGTCTCACTCAAGCTTGAGTGGGTATACTCTATGTACGTTGGTGTATTTGTATGTGGTTGGTGTATAGTGATGGATGATGTATGTATAATGTTTGGATTTTTTGTTTCTGGTTGTGTTACGCACATGATTGTGGGTCACTAACCAGTATATAGCTATAGGTGTTGGTCTTGTGGTATAGATATTTACTAAGGACTTGCCCGTGTGAACACGTGTGCTAGCTAAACTAAGCGTGCCTATGTACCGAGTTTGTAATTGTATGATTGGTAAACATGGATGAAATGTTAGCGTGTATGGGTGTGCACCATGCACGAGTAAGTATGTGCTTAGTTATAAGTTTTGGTGACTATAATATGTTTGGCGTGTCGTGAGTATAGTTATAGGGCCGTATGTGATGTGAAGTTATAGTGAAATATTTGCATGTATTGGAATGGCTATAAATTGTGAAATTATAATGATGGTGGAAGTATATTAAATATAATAACTTGAGTTTAGATGGTGTGGTATGATTACGTGTGTTGACATGTTTGGTATTGGATGTATACTAGGAGATATAGGGAGTAGTGTATTCTTATTGCCTTGTTCATAGGTAGCTACCTAACGTAGAGTGTTACGATAGTAATTACTAGTGTGAACTATTTAATTGGTCGTGAGTATATGGACTAATGTTTGGTGCTAGGTAAGTGATAGCTATATAAGGGATGTATGTATATATATGATTGAGATACATGTATGAGTAAGAATGGCTATGATAGGTGTAAGAGTATGATGAGCGTGGATGATGCATGCTAGTAGTGTTAAAGTTTGATTGCCTAGTGTGAATATAAGCACTTGTAATAACTATACCTGATTGAATGTGATATGATTGGGGTAGTTACCGGAGCGACTAGATATGTTATAAAGTCCGAGGACGGACTTTATTCTAAGGTGGGTAGGATGTAACGACTGGTTTTCGTGTAATTGGATTATCTATATTAAGATATATGCTTGGTGAATTTTCTCCTTGGATGTGTGGTTTCCGTCGCCGTAGCTTTCACTTTCGATCGTTTCGTCGTGATTTTCTAGCTTCTTCCTTCGATCGTCAATTTCGGAGTAAGTCATTCGTGACGAGCTTCAAATCGCTCATATCTTAGAGTTAGAGTGATCTTAGAAGCCATAGGAATCTTCCCGAAGCTCCGCGATTCGAATCGGTACTTTTAGTGCATCTTAGTTGGTTCGAGAAGGTGGACCAACCGACTAGAATTCAATCTAGTCGGTCAGGAACTCTTCTCCAACCGACTAGTTCTTTAAATCTACTGTACAGGAGTTACTGTTTACTCTTAGTCGGTCTAAGAACAACCACCGACCGACTAGATGGGAAACTAGTCGGTCAGAACTTGCTCTCAGACCGACTAGTTCCTTTGATTAATTTTACCTAAGCTACTGTTCCTCGTTAGTCGGTTCATGAACACTCACCGACCGACTAGATTCCAAACTAGTCGGTCGACGGGCCTTCACAGACCGACTAATTCACTTCCCAGATTTTCCCCTTCTTTCGCTGTTTGATTCTAATCGGTCACAGTTGGTCGACCGACCGACTAGTTGCTAAACTAGTCGGTCAGTAACTCTTCTTTGACCGACTAATCAGTGTCGAAATCCTAATTTCTGGGCAACCGCCAGCTCTTCCTATTTAAACCCCCCAAACGTTTTCTTTTCTCCTTTCATTTCTCCTGAGCCTCCTTCTTCCCCAAATCCTTCTCCATCTTCCCCTAGCCTTCCTCCTTCATCAAGAGCCCTTCCCCCCTTCATTTTGGCCGGCCACCACCTCTAGGTCGCCAGAAAACCCCCAAAAATCCCCAAAACCCCATTTCTCCATATTTTCTCCCCATTCCAGATCTGAACCCTAGGTTTCCCCGGATCGTTCTTCCGTTGTCGTGCTTGCTCGGCATCGATCTTCCGCTTCTATACGGTAGGGTTCGATCCTTTGGTTTTCTCATAACTCTCCTTGTGATTTTATTGAAACCCTAATAATAAACTAGGTTGGATGTTGTTTGATGATTGTTTCTCCGTGGCAGCGATTTCCTCTCCGTAGATAACTTTTGTGGCGTGCCTCGTTGATCATCTTCCTTGGCGTGAGGCAAGTGAAACTTGCATCTCTTGATTTGGGCCATGTCTTAGGCCATTTCCTTGCTTTAGCGTAAAAGAGACTAGACGGTGAAAGGATAGCCGTCTAGACGCCATTGACCTAGCTTGACAACGAAGCTTGGTCCGTCACCCTCATCATGCTTGTATGTCACGTTTAATTTCAATTAACGGTACGCGTATTAACTGTTCATGTCATCCATGCATCTTTAACTGCCATGTTCAATTTAAATAAACGGTACGCGAATATCTGTTCATGCCATTGCATTTTGCCTGTCATGTTTAATTTAATTAACGGTACGCGAATAACTTCTCATGTCATTGCATGCTTGAACACTCATCGTGATTGCGTAGCATCGCTACATACTAGTGCTACTTGTTCCGGATAGGCACCCGTTTCGCGGGCACAACCCTAGGCCAATTACAAATCTGGCTCGTGGTCCAAAAAACGAGCTCAATACAGCATGCGGGCAATAGGGCACTCGCATGTGTGTGAGTGATCCCTTGTACTTGAACACAGCATGCGGGCAATAGGGCACTCGCATGTGTGTGAGTGATCCCTTGTACTTGAACACAGCCTGCGGGCAATAGGGCATCCATGTGTGGGTGATCCCTTGTACTTGTTACTTGACAATACATGTCACACCTACCACTTGTACTTGTACGTGTTTTACTTGTAAAACTTGTTATCCATGACATACTTGCTACTTGCTACTTGTACTTCCCTTTACTTGTTACTTCCATACTATACTTGCCATGTCATGCATCATACTATAACTGCTAGGTTGTTAGTTACCTTTCTTTCAGTTTCATTGCACAAGTCTTTCGACTTGCTGACATGTGCCCCTTTTCTCTTTTGGGTGACACATGTTAGATCCCGAGCCTGAGTTTGTCGTTGAGGACATAGTGTTTGCTGGCGCTGAGCCAGTGGTTGCTGATGAGGAGTTTGTGGTCATTGGTGACCAGTGTTAGAGGTCGCTCGTGTTCTCTTCCTTGTTTAGGTTTGCTGTTAGTTGTTGGTGCTGGGCACCCTTGCTTGTATGTTGTACTCTGTTGGCCATGTTCGGCCTTAGCTTTTCCCTTTTGAGCCTGGTGGCTTTTCTGTGATATTGTAATTTATTTTATGTATATTCTGAGATTTAATAAATTGCTTATTGTCTCACTTTATTATTAATATCGTTGTTTCGTATTGCATTGCAAGGACCTGCCAATTTATTGTTGAATGACGCTTATCGGGCTTGGAGCTTTACAGCTTCAAGTCTGAGCGGACCTTCTCACGTCTCGCCTCCACATTTTTGGGAAGCGGGGCGTGACAGTCCACCTCGACCCCCCTTAAAGAAATGATGTGTCCCAGTACAACTCCTTCTTGGACCATGAACTTGGCATTTCTCCCAGTTCAGAACTAGACCTTATCTTGACACCTCTCCAGGACCTTAGTTAGATTGCAGAGCCATGAGTCAAACTCTGTTCCGTAGACGGAGAAATCATCCATGAAGACCTCCATTATATCCTGGGAGTAGTCGGAGAAGATTGCGGACATTAATCTTTGAAATGTTGCCGGGGCGCTGCAAAGCCCAAACGGCATTCTCCTATAGGCATATGTCCCAAAATGACAAGTGAAAGTCGTCTTCTCATGGTCGTCATTATGGATGGGGATTTGGAGAAAGCCGGAGTAACCGTCCATGAAGCAGAAGTAGTTATGCTTTGCCAGCCTCTCGAGCATCTAATCAATGAAAGGAAGAGGATATTGATCCTTCCTTGTGGCCTTGTTCAGTTTCCGATAATCGATGCACATCTGGTACCCCATGACGGTCCTCGTGGGTATGAACTCGTTTTTCTCGTTACGAATCACCGTCATTCCTCCTTTCTTGGGTACAACGTGCACCGGGCTAACCTAGCGACTGTCGGAGATAGGGTATATGATACCGGCATGTAGAAGCCTAACAATCTCCTTCTTGACCACCTCCATCATGATGGGATTCAGTCTTCATTATGGCTCAATCGAGGAGGCTTGCTCATCTTCAAGCAGTATCCTATGTAAGCAAAGCCCCAAGCTCACTCCTTTCAAGTCTTCAATTGCATACCCGAAAACACTCTTAAACCTTTTTAAAACGCCAAGAAGTTTGGTCATCTGGTCTTCAGGCAGCGAGGAGTTCACTATGACCGGCAACGTCGAATCCTTCTCCAAATATTCATACTTCAGTCCTGGAGGCAACTCTTTCATTTCAACCTCATGGGGACCTGACGCATATTTCTCAAGCTGAGCATCCTCCAGTGAAAGGACTTCTTCATGGATCCATTGAAAGCTAGCATCCGAAACTTCACTCCCCGCCGTGGTTTCACATGGCAAAGCCTCGCAAGGTAACGAGGGGGCGACGGAGGAAGGCTCTGGGTCGTTCTTAAGCTCATAATAATTATCCGGGAAGAAGGCTTCAACGCGAAAAAAGGTTTCAACAGTCGATGGTTCCCCACCACTGCTTCCATCTTCCTCATTGTCCCAAGATCTGGGATGCTCTATAGAAGTCTGCAAGGAATAGATCGATTCCTGTTCAACATACTCGACAGACTCTGCCTGGTAGTTCTTTTGACAAAACTCCTCATAGGTGAACAATTCTCCCCAACTGAATTCGGAACTGGGCACGTCAATATACACCACTTCATCTGGAGGAAGGAGAGTTGTCGTGACTGGATGCTGCTGCATATCATGATACCTCCTCTGATTTTCCACAGCAGCAGACAGAAGGGATAGAATGTTTGAAGCACTTAGGGATTCTGTCAAACTCTGTGCCAAACATCGGACGTGGTGTGAATGATCCCAGATATTGCCCAAAACGGCACAAAACATCCTTGTCAGGGAGCAGAAAACCTGTGAGAAAGGAGGGAGAGAGCACTGCAAGGATAGAAAACACCTCAAAAGCATCGGTTGCATGAATGGGAGGTGAGGAGTAGCGGTGTCAGTATGGCGACTCAGTCAACCAATTCTATACAACTAATATTTACAATATGTCCAAGTAAAATCTAAAAGTGTAGAATGCGAAAATTATCGCGATGTAGGGATATGAACTAAACTCAAGGGTTCGAATGACCTAAAATAAACAAGCACGTTGCATCCCCGGCAACGGTGCCATAAAGCTTGACGTCCCCCGATCATAAGCATGAAAGTAAGGTGTGCAATAGGATTGGGGGGATACCTGATTTAAAATATTTGTACCGCAAGCGCACAGTGTTGTAGTGTGGCTTGGGGGTCGAACACAGGGAGGCATGGTTGTGCTTGTTTCTAAGAGGAACCAATTCACCCTAGGGGTGAGCTAGCTCGAATCGATAGATGGGTTGTCACGGAATATAAATACGGGGGATAAACAATATAAAGGGAAACCTGGGACTTCGGTTTCCACCCTAACATGTGTTCTTGCTATTACACCCTATGGATAGGAACACGATCGGAATTAGGGTTTAGTGGTGAGACGTTGCCTCTAAGAGTGATACCAGCGTCCCACGGGCCCGATATTCCGGTCGGTGCCCAGGATGATACGCCGGACTACCCGGGTTCGGTCAGTAGGCATTCCCATGTCCATTAACACTGACTGACTCCGGGAGTACTAAGCTCGCAACGATAACTCCCAACATCTCATCCTGTCACTCCCGCTCGCTAGGATTCGATGTCTACGCTAAGGGCGTGAGCTATGGCTAGGGGGTCAACCGCCAAGTTTATTCCCCCTCGGCCCAACGGTCAAAAGCGGTCTTTTTCCCACCGATGACAATGAAACACCCCACGTAACCAATAGATTCATAATCCCTATCGAAAACCTAGTCCTATGGACGTATCAGGGAGAACCCACAAAGGGGTTCCTACCAAAATCCCAGATTTGGGAACTACTCACACATTTTAGCTAAAAAGCGATCTAAATGAAAATCGACCGTAGAAATCATAATCAGGCGATTGAAATGAAGTAGTAGCAATGCAATTAAGATAATATCAAAGTTTCATAAAGATTAGAACATTTACAAATAACAATAAAATTCCAGCCGTCACAATAGGGAAAAAAGACAGAAAAATACCCAGCTCTCGTCTCTGAAAACATAGGGCGGTTATATATAGAAAACGACTTCACCCGATCGGTTGAAGAATCAACCGATCGGGTGAGCCACAACGTTCTTCGGCTGCGGTCTTCAAAAACTTCACCCGCTCACGTGACCCGATCGGTTGGCGCAAGCGTCTCGTCGTTTGGATCTTGCGGTCATCTGGTGAACCGATCGGTTGAACAACCAACCGATCGGTTGGAAATACGCCCCAAAAGAACAGAAACTTGTGTCGACTTGGCACGGTCAGCGGGCCGTCGGGTGAGCTCTTCGGGTCTTCTCTTGGAAGAATCGGCTACAGATGAACCGATCGGGTGAATATCACCCGATCGGTTGGAATTCAGCTCCAAATTCCCGAGAAGTCTGCCGTGTTCAACTGGTCGGCGAACCGGTCGGTTGATGCTGCACTTCGCTTCAGCTTGTGTCCGGGTCATGCACGCGTGCATCACCCGATCGGTTGGCTGTGTCCAACCGATCGGGTGGGGGCTGAAAGATGGCAATCTGGGTCGTTTGACCCCCTGGATCGCGTGTGACTCCTCCCGTTGCTCCGGAGACTTATGATATCTTCGTTATATTTCCCCTACACTGGCGATCTCCTGCAAATCCACAAAAACACCAAAAAGTGAAAGAAAACTAGAAAACACAAGAAAATGGATACGGGACGGCGGAAAATAACGGAAAAACAAAAAGAAGATGTGCGTGAATATATAAAATATACACACACGTCACTTCTAAAACATTTTTAAAAATTATCTCATAACTTTAAAACATTTCATAAGGCATCTAAAAATATTTTAAAATTATCTCATAACTTTAAAACATTTTAAAAGTATTTTAAAAAAGCATTTCAATGTTTAATAAAATCGCAGTGCTAGATCGTTACGCAAACCAAGGCATTGATACCACTGAAGGGTTTTCCAGGACTCTTAGGGCACAAAAACTCTATTACCGTCCTAAGTCGGACGGAACATAGACATAAAAATTTGCAGTGGAAGAATAAACAAGTTAAACTAATTAACATGCAGTTAAACAATTTAACTTAGCCCTAATGTACAATACCCTTAGCCGAGATCTATGCCGACTCGGGATGGATCTGACCGTCCCAAGAAGGATCTAACCTACTGCGATTAAATTAAACTAATGCTTATAAAACACATACCCGGAATCTCAACCCTGGGGTAGGCGAGATGTTTCGTACCGTCTTCCGAGCCGCTCCCCATCCCATGCTGAGCCGCTCCTCGAACCGCTCCTCGAACTGCTCCGCATCCCGAGGCGAGCAATCCTCGTGTCGCCGAGCCAACCACGCATCAAAGAAAGTACACGCGAGTGAAACCTTCGCCTAGATTTCGGATCTGAATCCGAACTTCTTTGCGGCTTTGCTAGAGCCCTCAGGAGTAAGGCAGAAATATATAGGGAGAAGAAGAATATTAATTTAAGCCTAGATCCAAGCGTGCTCCAACATTTACGAGAGCCGCTCAGATCTAGATCTTGGGACAAGTTTGGAGGAAGGGGGAGGCCCATATTTATATAGGCGGTGGACTCTCCCCTTCTCTGCACAACCGATGTGGGACTAATAAATTAGAGTTAATTAAATCAAGTTAGTTTTCCCTTCACAAAGTGCAAACTTCCGTGAATTTTAACTCCCTCACCATTGAGCTTCATGATTGATACAACCTATTAATTCGAACGGTGTTCAAAAATGAATGTATAGGAAAAGACGGCGAGACAATCGGAGTCCGTTTGACCCTCCAATTGATCGCCCAAAGTTCAGCCCAAGGCTTGTTTTTCGCAAAAACTGAGCCGTCAAAAACTGCCCAACCCCTAGGGTTCTGCACCATGTGGTAGGGCCCAGCCTGTGGGGCCCTCTGGTCAAATCCCGCTAAATGGGTGCATGGCTCAGACCTGGGCGCAGGTGCCCAGGCCCGGGCGCCGGGCGCCGGGCGCCGGGCGCCAGGCGCCCAGGCGCCTGGGCCTAGGCGGGCCCAGGGCGCCCGCCCTGGGTGCCTGGGCAGGCGCCCAGGCCGTGGGCCTGGGCACGGGCCCAGGCCCAGTGCGCCTGGCTCCCAGGCCTTTTGGACCTGGTAGGCCAGGTGCCCAGGCCAGACCCTAGTTTGGCCTGTGTCAACCTGGTCTGACCTGGTCTGATCCATTGGGCTATTTTGAGCGTATCTTAGGCATCTGACATCTGATTTGGAAGTCGTTCGAACCTGGGTTTAGACCGGGACATTCTCGTCTTACCCGTGAACTTTTTCTTACGTTTCTAATATTAAATATAGTCTTAAATAATTTAAGACACATTTAATATCTTTTGCATCATATGCAAATTAGTCCCTATCTAGATTTAAATTATCATATTGCATCAAATGCAATTATTCCATCCCTTGTATCAAAAATGCAAAATATTCTCCCAAACTAATTTCTACCAATTACTAGACGAAGATCGCACTCTGTGTGTGACCCTACGGCCTGACCCAACTACAGGTTGGGCTCTAAGCCCTATACGACAGTGACCACGAGCAGTGGTTGCCGTCCCTGTTTCAGAATCATCATAATGTTGTTAGCTCATCTATATGAGAATTTTCGGGACCACCCTAACCGTGTCTGTGATGAGCTCTGCAGCTTTAGTCTCTTCGTCTAAACTATGTTGTGTAGATCAAGTCTAGGGTACAGTCTAACTGTCAACCCCAATAACTTGATTCCGGTTAGTTTCTATCGATCTTTAGTCAACTAATGTTGGACTTCTTCCAACATACTCTGCGCAGAGATTTTACTAAAGACCAAACTAACTCTACGACACTAACTCCCATTGATCGGGAGAGACGAATCCTCTCTTGGTCATTACTCTCCTCGTAAGCTTCAAGTGACACCCAATCAAAAACCTTTCGATAGGCCTAGCCTCGAAGCTAGGTCAGTGATCTAAGTGACACCATTCATGCATAGGTTCGAAAAAAAACCTCAAGTCAAAAGACCAACTTGCCTATCATCACTTAGAGTTATCATTGACAGATTGGTCAATATAACCATATGATAACTCTTGTGGATCGTTCAGTGAACTCATTCTCTAATGAGCACCTGTGTCTCGTCTTTGACTTCACTAAATTGAACGATCATTAGATCATCGCCACCGCTAAATGGTGAAGACTAAGACACAATGGTGTATCCGATGTTTCGATATCCTTGTCTCGAAACATTTACGAGCACAAACCCTTTTAGACTTATGCTACAGACGATCAAACATTTCTCCATGATTGAGATACTCATCTCGATACCTGTTTGACCTTGCATAAAGTCTAAGGACTTTACCTAAGTTGATATCTGATGTTAACTACATTATAATATAACTTAGATAAATTATTACCAAACAGCTTACTGTTATTTCGAACAAGACGTTTGTGCTATTCACACAGAGATAAATAGCCTCGATGGCATCATTTCTCTACAGTCTACGTATGAATCTCAAGGCCCAATTTGTACTCATTAATCTCTTTGCTGGAGTTGATAAGAGAGCCCCTCCTTCACTCTTGGCCTCGGCTGCTATTTCATGGTAGAGACCCAGACTGAAACCAATTTAGTTCATATATTTATCACCAACTGTCTTAATGTTGGCTAAGATAAAACCTAAATGTGCTTTTTTGTACTTACATAGCAACATAGAACTATTTGGAAACTTCAGTATATTTGAAATTTAAACGGTGTGACTTTTGTTAAAATTATGTTACTCAAGACAGTATTGCTAGTGATGTTTTTGAGAATGACACAATTGTATTAACTTTGGTATTTATTGGTTTCCTTCTCGAGGAGGTATCTGCAGCCATTGATAAGTGCAGTATGTTACACAAGAGCTGTCTTGATTAACATATCGCATCTATCCATTGGCTGCAGCTGCCTCCTCGGCAAAGAAATCCATATTTACCAAAGTTTATATTGTTTTACACTTTTTTGATAAATCATTAGCGATAATGTCTTGCGCACCATAATTTTAATAAAATTCACACAATTTACATTTCAGATCTACTAAAGTTTCCAAATGGTTCTATATCGCTTTATAAGCACAAAAAAGCACCTTTAGGTTTTAGCTATAGCTGGCATTGAGACAATTGGTGATAAATTTGTGAAAAATTTGGTTTCAGTTTAGGTCTCGACAATGAAAAAGCAGCTGAGGCCAAGAGTGATGAGGACCTCTCTTATCAATTCCAGTATGGATTTTGATGAGTCCAAGCTGGGCCTTAAGATTCGGACCACTGCCATGATCAAGAAATATTCACAACAATCTCTTGTCTGATGTTGATCCACATGCATGCAAACCTAAGTCCGATGCATGCATGTGAACTATTTTTAATCTTTATTTAGTTAAATAATCTAGGTTTGTTGAATACTCCCATTTCTCTAATTTATTTTTAATTTATTCAAAAAAAATTATTTCTATGTTCTCCTTACCCTTAATGGTTATTCTGTAACACATTGAATCTTGCAAAATATTCATTTGCTAAAATTTTATTTGAATTCTACAAATGTTAACATTTGAATAGATCCGTCTTTTTTATGTTTTCTTTGCAACTTCTTTGAAAATGATGCTATAGATTATACGTTTGGTTCACGTTGAGTCCTTGGGTCAGCACTCGAGGAGAGGAAAATATTGTCCCCAAGAAGACTACAGAATAACATCTAGGCCCACAAGGACCATGAAGCCCATAAAGAGGGCTAACCATTAATCAGGTTAAAGCCCGCACATTATTTTCCCATTGAGCTTCCGTAGCTTGAGGAGTTAGTTGATAATGGTATCATAAATGGAGGGAGTAGTGTCCAATGGTTATGGTGACTTACGAGGAATGATCGTGCCACCATAATTGGTGACCAGTATTCACCAATGTTACTGAAGAGACACTTCTACCTATAAATAAAGAAGAGACAAACAGAAGAGGACAGACTCCATAGGTACAGAATACTAGGTACTCTAACAAATTCATCTTTTTCCAGTCTTAAATTTCTTCCTCCAAACGCTTGAGGTGACTGAGTCAGACGATCTCCCTTGGGTCGATCTTGACAGCCCCAAGCATTTCTTAAGTCGTTACTAACTTAAGCATCGAAGGGGATTTGGGTCAGAACCCAGATCCGACTCCCCTAACGACTATTTATGGTGTAGGTTTTTTGAAGCACAACCCAACGGAAGGGTAGAACGGTCGCCATACACGACCGTGAGATCAATCGAGCTTCAGCCTAGAGCTCTTAGCCCAGCTTACTTTAACCCTGGTTCTACCAACCAAGGGTCCCAAACCAACAGCTGACGAGGCTCCACCTCATTAGAGGAGTCAATGTCAGCCCCATTTACTATTAACCAGAACCGAGTTGTCAACGGTTGGCACCATCTATGGAAAACATCAGTTAACATCCCAGAGCAATAGTTAAGCCATGTCGGCTGGACCCAACAACACTGGACCAATCCTTGGTTTGAACGAGAATGCTCAAAATGAAGCCGCCAAATATTCTGGATCTTTGTCAAAGGTGCCAAGTGTACACTTGGTTACTTGGGAAAAATTCAACAAGTTCGTCGAGTCAGCTAAAGAAAGCCCTGCAGTATTGGATGCAATCGTTCAGCAAAACATGGAACATTCACAACATGTGGTCGAGGAGCAATCACCCCCCAATCCAACATGAGCGCCAGTTGGCGGGCGAGCCACTCCCAGAAACCAGAGGGCTAGCGAGTAAGGGCATGTGCGACAGGTCAACCTATAGCTCTTAACCACGCATACATCTCACTAGAAAGGAGAGCTAAGGAACAACAATCGCTCCTCCGGACAACTTATCGGTCTGGGGCCCTCCAACAACGGGCAAATCACTTGCAGTGTTATAGGTCAAGTGAGAGACCGCCTCACCCAAGACTACAGTGTTAGTCCCACCAGGTCTGTAACTGGCCAGAAGATAAAGGAGAGGGAATGAAGTCCCTTTCAGTCTTCTAGTGCCTCTCCTTTGCGTCACATGGAGGAACACGTTCAACTTGTCTTTCCAGCTAACCGCTGCACTCCTTTGAAGGAGATCATCACATCTGCTCCATGGCTCTCCAAGTTCAAAATTCCACCTTTGCAGCTATACGATGGCACGTGCGACCCATGGGAGCACATCCGCAGGTACCAGAGTATGATAGAGCTAAATAGAGCAGATGAGCCTTACCTCTGCCATGCTTTCTACACTACATTAACCAAGTCGGCGGACAAATGGTACAATAGGTTGCCCGATGATAGCGTCGAGTCATTTGATAACTTATCTCAAATATTTTGCAGGCAATTCATAGCAGGACAATGCCCAAAGAGAAAGTCATCTCACTTCTTTATTCTGAAGCAAGGAGAGAAAGAGTCACTTCAGGGTTTCATAAAGCGCTTCAACGAGGAAAGGCTGCAAGATAAATACACCTCAGAGGATACCATCATCAGAGCACTCACTCCAGGAGTTCGAAATGTAGATCTGTTGAAATATCTGCATCAATGTCTGCAAAGCAACCTTGAACAACTGTTCACTATGATGGATCGGTTCGTGACTTTCGAAGAAGCACTTGCCGCTAAAAAGAAGGGCACCTCTAAGCGCCAGGAAGAAGAAGGCGAGAAGCACGACCCCGAGGAAGCCCCCGTCAAGAACCCCTAGACCGACGTCAAAGGGATAAGAGTCCTAGAAGCAAGGAGCACCCGACTAGCGAGGCTTATGCTAGGATGAAAGCCCCTAAGGCTGAGGTCCTTGCATACGCTCAACGAGAAGGACTTGTCAATGAACATGTTCCTAAACAAAAGAACATATATGAAAAAAGAGATGACCTAAAATTCTGCAGGTATCACAACAATCATGGCCATGACACAAATGCTTGTTGTACCTTAAAGAGAGAAATTGATGCTCTGGTCAAGCCTGGTCTTCAGAAGAAGACTAACGACGACACTTAAGTAAAAGAGGTATCCTCAAAAAGAACAAGGGGCCAATGAAGAGATCGCCAATCACCAAAGTCGTTGATTAAAGCTTATAGAGGAATAGAAAGAGGAGATCAGAAAACTCCAGGCATGACCCATTCCTTGAAAAATAAAAGCGCATGTATGATTTTTTTATCAGGTGTTTAAACTTTTCAAAAGAATAATGTTTATTTTTTCCCCAAAAGATACTCAATTCACTTGGCATGTATACTTATTGAGCCTTATGGGGATAATTCCATCTATGTTTAAATTTATCTTCAAACCCATTTTGAAGCCACGAGAATCCCGAGATAAGTGCAAAAAGACAAGGCTCTCCCCATGCTAACTCGATCGGAAGTGACGATACGTCGTCGGTCGTAAGTCGAAGGGGCCACCCCTTGCAATCGAACGACCTAATGTCATCGGTCGTAAGTTGAAGGAGCCATCCCCCATGCAACCGAACGACCCTAGTCGTCGGCATTAAGCCGAGAGGCCACCCCTCGCAACTGAACGACCCACGTCATCGGTCGTAAGACAAAGGGGCCATGCCCCTCGTAATTGAATGATCATTTTCATCGGCCGTAAGTCGAAGAGGCCACCCCTCACAACCAAATGACCTAAAGTCATCGGTTGTAAGATGAAGGGAACATACCCATCATAACTGAATGATACTTGTAGTCGGTCATAAAACAAAGGGGCCATGCCCCTTGCAATTAAACAATCCTTGTCGTCGGCCATAAGTCAAATAGGCCACCCCCTCACAACTAAATGACCCAATGTCATCGGTCGTAAGTTGTAAGGGCCATCCCCCTCGCAACCGAATGACCCTAGTCGTTGGTATTAAGCTGATTGATCAACCCTTTGCAACCGAATGACCCATGTCATCGGTTATAACATGAAGGGGCCCTGTTCCTCACGACCAAACAACTCTTGTCATCGGCATTAAGCCAAGGGACCACCCCCTCGTAATTGAACGACCCACATTGTCGGCCATAAGACAAAGGGACCAAGTCCCTCGCAACCAAACGACCCATGTCATCGGTCGTAAGTCGAAGGACCACCCCTCGCAACTGAATGACCTAATTTCATCAGCCGTAAGTTGAAGGGGCCATCCCCCTCGCAACCGAACGACCTATATCGTCGGCATTAAGCCGAGGGGCCTCCCCCTCATAACCAAACAATCCTTGTCGTCAGCCGTAAGATGAAGGGACCTTGCCCCTCATAGCCAAACGATCCTTGTCATCGGCAGTAAGTCGAAATGGCCACCCCTCGCAACTGAACTACCTAATGTCATCGGCCGTAAGTTGAAAGGGCAATCCCCTCGCAACCGAACGACCCTAGTCCTCGGCATTAAGCTGAGGGGCAACCCCCTCGCAACCGAACGACCCACTCCATCAGCTGTAAGATGAAGGGGCTTTGCCCCTTGCAACCGAACAACCCTTGTCGTCAGCATTAAGCTAAGGGGCCACCCCTCGCAACCGAATGACCCACGTCGTTGGCCATAAGATGAATGGACCATGTCCCTCGCAATCGAACGACCCACGTCATCGGCTGTAAGTCGAAGGGCCCCCCCTTCACAACTGAATGAGCTAATGTCTTCGGCCGTAAGTCGTAGGGGCCATCCCCCTTGCAACCGAACGGCCCTTGTCGTCGACATTAAGCCAAGAGGCCTTTCCTTCACAACCGAACGACACACGTCATCAGCCATAAGAAAAAGGGCCCATACCCCTTGCAACCGAACGTCACTTGTCATTGGCAGTAAGCCGATGGACCTCCCCCTTGCAACTGAATGACCAATGTCGTCAGCCGTAAGTCGAAGGGGACATCCCCCTTACAACTGAATGACCCTTGTCATTGGCATTAAACCGAGCGGCCACCCCCCGTAACCGAACGATCCATGTCGTCGGCCATAAGACGAAGGGGCCCTTGCCCCTCGCAACCGAACGACCCTTGTCATCGGTATTAAGCCTAGGGGCCTCCCCCTTACAACTGAATGACCTAATGTCATTGGCCGTAAGTCGAAGGGGCCATCACCCTCGCAACCGAACGACCCACGTCATCGACCGTTAGATGAAGGGGCCCTGCCCCTTTGCAACTGAAGGACCTTTATCATCGATAGTAAGCCGAGGGGCCTCCCCCTCTCAAATGAACGATCTAATGTCATCGGCCATAAGTCAAAGGGGCCATCCCCGTCGCAACTAAGAGACCCTTGTCATCGCCATTAAGTAGTGGGGTCATCCCCTTGCAACCGAATGACCCATGTCGTTGGCTGTAAGATGAATGTGCACTGTCCCTTACAACCGAATGACCCTTGTCATCGGCAGTAGGCTGAGGGGCCTCCCCCTTGCCACCGAACAACCTAATGTCGTTGGTCGTAAACTAAAGGGGACATCCCCCTCACAACCGAATGACCCTTGTCGTCGGCATTAAGCCGAGGGGTGACCCCCTTGCAACCAAACAACCCACGTCGTCAGTTATAAGATGAAGGGGCCCTGCCCCTTGCAACCGAATGCCCCTTGTCATCGGTAGTAAGCCGAGGGCCACCCCCTCGCAATCGAACGACCCATATCGTTGGCTATAAACTAAGGAGCCAACCCCACACAACCGAATGACACATGTCATCGGTAGTAAGCTAAGGGGCCACCCCATCTTTACCAAACGACCCGTGCCGTTGATTGTTGGACCATGCTTCTTGCTGCTTAAAGGTCCATGTCTTAGTCTAAAAATTGAAGGAAGCATTGTTCAACAACTCAACCAATATGTTCATGATAAGCTGTGGTCTGATTTGTTGCAATGGGCCAACCCGTGACATAAGTGATTACGCTCCTCAAGTGATGGGACACAAAATAGGTGATGGAATGTAAAACATGCTTTTTATAAAAAAGAAATCGTTGTATAAATATACATCTTTTTCGTTCTTTTATAAAAAGTTGTATCCTACCACAAACTGAAAGGCATGAAAGACTTAAGACTCGGTCGAAACAATCTGTCCCTGGTCTCCAGAAGGACCTACGTCAGTAATTTCACATGTCGTGTCGACGGTCTCATCAACCGGGATGGCAGCTCCATGGTCGTAATCTGACCGACTTCATCCAATGGACTATCTGGTTCATCATCAGTATTATGAACGGGAAGTTGGTCGAGCTCAGCCGCTAGAGTAGGAAACAACTGTTTCACCTCATGACGACATTGCTCAAAGCCTCTCATATATAGCTCATCTAGATCGCATAAGCTCTCTTTGTATGCTTGGACAATGTTCTTTGTGATCTCCTTCACATCAAGTTTTTGAGAGATGACATGCAAGCGAGTCTGAGGATCGCTCTCGCTGGCGACTTGCTTTCTCTACGCCTCTAGTAGCTGTTCCTCTACTTGCTTTCTCATGGCAAGCTCTTCTTGTATCCGAGCATCAGATTCCATTTAAGGCCATCCTCCCTTGTATGAGATTCGCCCAATTCTCGCTCAAGTTGCCTCACCTGAGACTTGAGCTTATCCTTACAAAGCTTCCATCGTTGCAGCTTTGCCTTCGCCTTATCAATGACCCTCTTGGTGGTTTCAGCCCATTTTGCCATTTTGCCAAGGTAGCTTCATAATTGGCCATCGCCAACGAGTGATGGCATAACTCTGTGATAGCCAGAAGGGTCTGTTGACAAGCAAGAATGTCAACACCAATGTTTGGTCCCAAATAAAAAGTAGATAGTGGTAATTTTTATCTGAAGACCTTGGTGGATTGCAAGTTTGCTTAACCTCTCGTGATCGACCCTCTCCAGGATGGCCCTGTCCAGAGGAAGGGTCGAATTCTGAACCTGTTGAGAAGTGGTCCCACAACTCAAAAGAGCCGATTCGCCATTTGCCCACAGGAACGTAGGCCGAAAAATCTCTTCCTCAGAGTATTCAATCGGAGCTTGATGTGATCTATCTTCCAAAAGGATCGACCTAAACTTGGAGGAAATGTTTTCGGCCAGTAACTCTTAAGGAAATAAACCTACCATGGACTAGGAATCCTCACGGAGAATCTGCCCTTGAGATGAGGATGATTCGAGAATCAGCCCTTAAGAGGATGATGATTCCCCCGAAGTTCTCCCTGAAGGAGGAACCATGCTCTATTCAAGAGCCAATAACAGAGTAGGAGTGATGTTTGACTCGGGATCCAACACTCGGTATTAGAGCAAGGTTAAGCGATGTCATCAACTTCTTTCCATAATGAAGGACTTAACACTCTTCGACCACCTCTCTTCAACGGTACGAACTATGCCAACTGGAAGATCCGTATGATGATCCATTCCAGTTAGTTGACATATATGTTTGGATAATCACGAAGAACAAATACACAATGCCGATCACCGAGATGGAAAATGGTATGCAAAGGATAAGAAAGCAGACAACCTAAATGCCAAAGCGATGAACTCTTTGTTCTATGATGTAACCGGACCCGAATACAACCGAATCTCTAAGAGTGTGACTGCTCATTAGATCTGACACACACTTGAGGTTAGTCATCAGGGAACAGCCAAGGTAAAAGAGTCACGTATTAATCTGCTTAATTCAAAGTTCGAAAATTTTAAAATGGAAGAAAGCAAATCTATCAGTGATCTGAATATTCGCTTCACTAATATAACTAATGAGCTTGTAGGGTTAGGGAAAAAGGTATGTGAGTACCAATGAGCTTGTAGGGTTATGGAAAAAGGTATCTGAGTATGATCAGGTAATGAAGATCTTGCAAATGGAAAGGAAAGACGATAGCCATTCGAGAGGCTCATAACATAAGTGACCTCACTCTTGAAGAGTCGATTGGAAACCTTATGGCATATGAGATTGAACTCGAAAAAGATAAGAAGGTGAAAGAAAAGCCAAAGAAAAAGAACCTTGCATTCAACGTCAACGAAGAAGACTCCGACCACACTGACAGAGAAGAACATATTGCATTTATATCAAAGAATTTCAAGGACTTTATGTCAAGTAAGTATGGTAAATGTTCTTTCCGTTCTACTAATAATATTATCTATTTTGGCTGTAACAAACAAGGACAGGTGAAAAGAGACTGTATGCTAGAGAAGAACAATAGAGACATCAAAGGTCGAGGCAAAAGCAGAGATAGCAATGAGAAAAAGAGCAATAGAAGAAACAAGTTTAGACGACCGAGAAAGGAAGCTTATGTAGCCTTTGACCAAAGTGATGACTCGAGCTCCGACGAATCGTCATCCTCATCCGACAACAAAGGAGATAGACAAGAGTCAGCTCATATGTGTTTCATGGCTTCCACATCCTTTCAGGTAAACTCAACCCATCACTCATCATTTAGCAAATATGACACTTTATCTAATGATGATGAAGATATGGACTATCGAGGCGCATATAAAGAGCTTTGTGATATTAATAAAAACTCATTAGAGAGCATAGAAAAACTCTTAAATTATTTAAGAAAAATACAAAAGATAAAGAAGATTTAACAAAGAGAAAGTAGTTTTAAAAAATAAATTGCTTGAAAAGGCTATTAATTCTATGAGTAAAAAGATAGAACTGTTATATAATCTTCTAATGTCTATAAAATAAAAATATGACTCCGCTATGAAGATAGTTGAAAATTTTAATAAAGGAAAAAGGAAACTAGATAGCTTGTTTGATAGTCAGAAAGCATCATCTAGTAATATCGGACTTGTGTATAACTCCACTCATGCTAAGAAAGAAAACAAGCATACTAGAGTGCATTATGCTAACACTAAGTTCTTAAGCATTTGGATTCCCAAGCATGAGGCCTATCAAAAGAAACAAAGGTACGCAATTGATTTTATTCAAAGTATTCATTTGAATAAGAACTATAAATATGTTTCTCTTGAAGGAGCTAAACCTTATTGGGTTTGGCTTTTTATAAACTAATCCTCCGGACTCAAGAATATGAGAGTACCACAATGTTTACATCTTTTTCAGGTACTCTAATCGAAGGAGAAGGCAAAAGACATCTGTTCAACACTTGAAACAAAAATCAGCCTGCTTAAAATTTTGATTATGATTTTTAGTGACTTCATATATGTATGTTTTTTTATGTTTGTATAACTCACTTTTCAAATTTTGGCAAAACACTCATCCAGCAAAATTGTATCCCTTTGGGATAAGAAATTTTCTCATACCCAGGTGGGAGTCAACTACTAAACGAGGGAGTCGACTACTAGAGAATTTTCTGCCGAAATTCTGTGTTATTTTTACTAACTCTAAGTGGGCCTAGGCTTATTGGGTTCATATCCACGAGATGAGTTATGCCCAATAAGAGTTTTAGATCTTAACCACTCTTTCTTTAAATCAATGGACAAGATTCTTCCATCTCTTCATCAAACTTTTATAAAATCACCAACTCTCAAATCCTAGGTAGCCGACTACCACCTTTGGGAGTTTCATTTAGGATTTCTCTTGGTTCTCTTGGTTCTCTCTTCTTTTGGAGCTTGAATCTCTCTAGGATTCCTCATACTTTCAAGGAAACTTCCTTTATCAAGGTAATCTCTTCCCTCTCTCAATATTTCATACATTTCAATCCTTAGAAATCATGCCTAGGAAAGTGGTTGTTTCCAAGAAGAGGGTAGTATATGAATCTTCTCATACATTAAGCGAAAGAGAAGTAATTCAACCATATCTTGTTAATTCCAACTCCTATGCCAAATTTCTAAGCATCTCCAAACGGCAAATTCTTCATGAAAGATTTGTCAACCTTGAAGATGTTGAGAATTATGGAATAATAGCATTCTTGAATATCAAAATCTGTTGAATATATTCTTTAAGGATAATTCATACCTATGCTATCCCATACTGGTTCACTTATTCTATGCCAACATTGATGTTAACCTTGATAAATCTCAGTTTCGTACTAAAGTTCTGGAGACACAACTCCAGATTATCGTTCAAGCTTTAGGACAAGCCTTAGGAATTCCCTACACCGGGAAAATCCTTGATGAGATTGAAATGGTTGATGAAAATATTTTAAACAAGATATTATTGCCTGGACGATATTTCCTCACTAAAATGCCTAGTAGTGATCTTAGATATCATGCTAGGATCTTAACGAACATCCTGTCCTACAACATCACCCAAAAGTCTGGTAGCCATGTTGTACTTTCTGAGCGTCAGGATAAGTGCATTTATGCTATGCTTGGTAACATCAACGTGAACTGGGCTAGGATCATTATGGACTCCATCATCCATTCTGCCTTATCAAATAGAGTTGACACTCCTTTAGCCCACGACCAATATCTTACCTTCCTCTTTAGGGCATATGATATCACCCTGGACAATGAATCTGAGGTATTGGACCCAACTGTTGTTTTTGATGTTCGTACTCTTACTCGTATGGGACTTCATCGAGACTTAAACTAGAATGTTCCAGAGGAGAGGTTAGTGGGTGAATCGAGTTCTGCTATGGAGAGAAGTAAAGGTAAGAAAGTCATAGAAGAAAAAGAAGAGACTGAAGATGAAGAAGAGACTGAAGGAGAATAAGAGCATGCCCCTTTTGACGATGTTCTTGCCTATGTCATTGAGCTTCATGATATGCTCCTGAAAAATATTAACGGGTTGAAGATTTCTTAAGAGAAAGGATTCAAAGATCTCAACAACAAGGTGGAGAATCTGAAAGACTTGGTGGTGAGCACCAATCAGATTACCAAAAAAGTCCTTAAATAGATCCTTGATGGGATAAAGGAACTGAAGAAGGAGAATAAGAATGGTGGTTCTTCTTAGATTATTTGATCACATGCTTAATACTTTGGTTTTTAAAACATTGGTCTGTAATAATTTTTAAATACTTTGCGCATGTGATGTGTTGATGTGTTGATGGTTTAATGACTTGATGTGTAATATGCTTGATACACTGCACTTAAACTGCTTCAATTATTATGACAAGCCTATTATTATTATTTCATGATATCTCACGAATAACTTGCTTGGTTGGAAATGAAATTGCATGGATTATATACTAACTCTTTTATGTAGATAATTTCTTTTTTCAAGGGGGATTGACTATTTTCCCTCATGTTAATTATTTTTAACTCAATTTGTCACTTGATAATGGGTATGTATACCATCATATTTTTGTATGATGACAAGGGGAGAAAAAGTGAAAAGGAAAAAAAACATGAATGCATACTATATGATAATATGTTTCTAACCAACTTTGATGTAGGGGGAGTATGATATGATTTCATACCGCATCTAAACAGGGGGGTGAGTCCACTTACTCATTGTTTTTTTTCTAGTTATACACATATTATTCATATGTTTTTCATTTGGGTGTCAACATCAAATAGGGGGAGAGTGTTGGGAAATCTAGTACCACCCCCAAGTGGTTTTGATGATGATCACACCAAATGTTGAGACTACTAATTATATTACTTAAGTGTGTAGGTTGTGCAATAAACTAATTGAAGCTCGAAGCATATTTCGAGAAGAAGAACTACACACAAAGAAGTGAAGAAGGATTGAGCTCACATTCTACGTCTACATTCTAAAGCTTTAACTTAAGCACAAGATGACCTAGAAGATGAAACTCAAAGACTGTGCTCAAGCTCAAGCTAAAGAGGAGCCCAAATTCAAGTGAAGCATATGCAACAAGCTCAAGCTCATCCATGGCTTCAAGTTCTTCATAGTTACCAGTGTGTGGGTTTTTTTTCCATCTTTCTTAGGATTATGACAAAGCCAAGAAAGAATATGCACACACACAAAAAGAATTTTTTAAAATGGTTTTGAATTAATGTTACTATTATATAAACTTATTTTCAATGATATGAGAGCAAAACTTCTTGAGAAAATCACTTTTCAAGAAGGTGTCAACTACCAAACACACAGGAGTTGACTGCCTATCAGTAGCAGATTTTCTCAGAAAACAGTTCTGGGAGTCGACTACTAAAGTTGGTAGTCGACTACTAGTTGTAGCAGAATTTCTTAGAAATTGCTCTGCGAGTCGACAACAAAGTTGGGAGTCGACTACCAGCTATCGACGGCCAGATTCATTGAATATGTTTTGTAGCCATTTTTGGGGGCAAAAGTCAAACGTTTTTGAAATTATTTGAACTCATTTTAGCCTTATAAATAGAGAGCAATTGCGACCCTTTTCTATATCAATTATTCTTGAGCAAAATTCAAAATTCTCTCAAAGCATTCAAGCTCTCTAATTTCTCATCTCTCTTAAGTTTTTATAGCCAAACTATTTTTATATTCTGATCTTAATCTTGTGCGTATTTTTTATCTTCTTTTAAGATCTTTTTATTTGGCTATTACAAGTTGTTTTTCAAATCTGTTATACTTCATTTTTTGAATATTCTTAACAGGATTTTAAAACAACAAAGTTTCTTGATCACATTGCATCAACTAATATTCTTTGTGTGATCAAAGAGAAGATTAATTCTTTAGCCACATAGAGCACACATTCTTCTTGGCTATAGAATTATTGGGTGTAAACACAATCTCCACTAACTTATTGTGGTGAATTTGATTCTGATCTTAAATTGAGTCCCTTGGAGATAATGGTATTGGAAATCCTAGCTAAGGCTAGGTGGTGTTGTTGTAAATCCTAGTTGAAATAGGTGGTTGGAAATCATAGTGGTGGAGCTAGGTCGTTGGAAATCCTAGCGAGTGAAGCTAGGTAATTGTATTGCTAAGGCTATAGTGGATTTAATCTCGACCTGTAACAGTCGGGGACTGGATGTACCCATGTGGGGAACCATGATAAAATTGCTTGTCTCTCTGTATGAATTTTATGTAATTGATTTTTATCTCGTGTTATTTTCTTTACGCTAACTCGTTTATTGTTTAAGCATATGTCAGTTGCAATCACGTGTTAATCAATTCTTCCTCATTAATCACAAGCCTTTATTTCATTCTGCTGTGAGATCTATTTTATTATTGTCACTCTTTTGATCTTAATTGTTAATATATCGTCTCATCTTAATTTGGAGATCATCGTGTTGATTAAGGACTAAGTGTAGATCACTCTATTTGGCTCCTTAGGTAATATTGGAAGGGAAGTTACTCTTTGTGTTGTTAACGTGCAAAAAAGTTTTATTCATAAAACAATATTCATCCCCCTTCTAATGTTGTTTGCCATCCACAGGATCCAACATACGGTTGGGCTTTGGCACCGTAAGTGTACATAGCAAACTAGTGCATTCCACTTCGAGTTGGGGTGCCCCAAGGGAAAGGGCACAAAATGGTCCGGCAAGCGAAGATACTTAAAAACCATGGATAAGTAGATGATACTGTGCGCACATGCGTGTGCGTGTTTGTGTGCCAAGTCAGACACACAGACACACTGACACACTGACTTGGGACACACACTGACACACTCACAAGGGTGAGGTTCAGATCTGAACATTGTAATCACGAGACAAAGAATGGTTGCACAATGGTTGTCTGCATAATTGCAGACCATACTATCACACCTTGCCATTTTTCTTAAAAATAAGTTATACACTGCCATCGACTACACTCACAGACTACACATACAGAGTACTTATTGGCATATCATCATCATCATCATCGCCTCGACAAACACACACCCACAAACTGACTTGGCACAGAGACATACTAACTTGGCACACACACTGACACACACACACACACACACACAAGAATGAGGCTCATATCTACACATTGTAATCACGTGACAAAGAATGGCTGCAAGATTATTGTCTAAATAATTGTAGACCATCCTATCATGCCTAGCCATTTTTTTCAAAAAAAAAGTTGTACGCTGGCACAGACTATACACAAACGGACACACACACACACACCACACACACCACACACAGACTACACACACGCATTAATTATTGGCAGATCATTATTGTTGTCGTCTTGATAGGTACACACCTACACACTAACATGGTACACAGACGCACACACTGTATTGGCACAAACACACACACACACACACACACATTGACACACACACACACTGACAAACAAAGAAAAAAATAGACTTATGCTCTATTTGAATTTAAAAATCCTAGAAAATGTTTTTAATGTAAAAACACTACAATTCATGCATGTATGCATAAAAAAGAAATTTTAAAATTCTACATTTCTACCATGCACAAAAAGAAATTTTAATAATTGTATGATAAGAAGCAAAATAAATATAGAAATATATACCTATAAGTCGATCAGATGTGGAGGCTCATCATTGGCATGTGCCTGATCATCAGGTGCAGCTACAATGGGTTGTGCAGATGTTGATGCCCCTGCAACAGGTGCAGATGTTGATGCTCCTGTAGCCGTTGGGAGGATACAGTGGAAGAGGTAGAACATGCTATCTCTAGGACATGCGAAGGTTAACAGCCAAAGGAAATCCAAATACCCAAGATTGAGTCGGCCCACCAGTCACTTTATTCCATAATGAAGGGTCTAAATAAGGGTGGGAGCTGGTGACTTCCTAGTGTACTTGTTTCATCCGTTACCGATAGGACTCCTACACAATATAAGTTATCCAAATTGATAGGTTGAATCGAAAAGAAAGTACGTACATGATGTCCCCTAGTTTTGAAGCATAAGAGTGCAATTGGATTGGGGATACCGGATTTAAATATTTTTACCGGAAGCGCACAGAGTTGTAGTATTGCTTGGGGGTCGAACACAGGGAGGCGTGGTTGTGCTTGTATCTAAGAGGAACCGGTTCACCCTACGGGTGAGCTAGCCCGAACGATCGATGGTTTGTCACGGAACGTAATTACGGAGGATAAAAAATATAAAAGGAAACCTAGGACTTCGATTTCCACCCGATCATGTGTTCTCTCTATTACGACCTACGGATAGGGAACCAATCGGAATTAGGGTTTAGTGGTGAGACTTTGCCTCTAATAGTGATACCAGCGTCCCACGGGCCCGATATTCTGGTCGATGCCCAGGATGATACGCCGGACTACCCAGGTTTGGTCGATGGACATTTCCATGTCCATTAACACCGACCGACTCTGAGAGCACTAAGCTCGCAACGATAACTCCCAACATCTCCTCCAGCCGTTCTTACGCGCTAGGATTCAATGTCTACACTAAGGGCGTGAGCTGTGGCTAGTGAGTCAACCGCCACGTTTATTCCCCCTTGGCCCCACTGTCAAAGGCAGTCTTTTTTCCACCGATGACAATGAAACACTCAGCATAACCATCTAAATTCCTAATCCTTATCAAAATCCTAGTCCTATGGACGCATTAGGGAGAGCCCACGAAGGGGTTTCCACCAAAATCCCAGATTTGGGAACTACTCACAAATCATAGCTAAAAAGTGATCTAAACAAAAATCAACCGTAAAAATCATGATCAGGCGATTGAAATGAAGTAGTAGCAATGCTATAAAGATAATATCAAAGTTTGAAAGCGATCAGAAGACTTACAAAAACTATAAAATTCCAGCCGTCACCGTACAAGAAAAAAGACAGAAAAATAACCACCACTGTTTTCAAAAACCTAGGGCAACTATATATACAAATCGACGTCACCTGATCGGTTGATGCTTCAACCGATCGGGTGAGCTGCTTCGTGCTTAAGCATCGACGGTGCAGAACTTCACCCGCTCGCTTGGTCCGGCTGGTTGGCGTCTCCAGGTCGTCTCTTGGAGAAATGCAGCATCAGGTGAACCGATCGGTTGACCATTCAACCGATCGGTTGGAATTGCCCCCCAAAAATACAGAACTTCTGTCAACTTGGCACGGTCAGCGAACCGCCGGTTGAGCTCTCTGGGTCGTCGCTGGGGAAATCAGCTACAGATGAACCGATCGGGTGAGATGTCACCCGATCAGTTGGAATTCAGCTCCAAATGGTCGAGAGCTCTGTTGGTTTGAACCGGTCGACAAACCAGTCTGTTGGGCTACACTTTGCTTTAGCTTCCGTCCGGATCGGACATGCGTGCACCACCCGATCGGTTGGCTGTGTCCAACCGATCGGTTGAGGGCTGAAAATGGCGATCTTCGTCGTTTGACCCCCTGGATCGCGCGTTACTCCTCCTGTTGCTCTGGAGACTCATGATGTCTTCGTTATATGTCCCCTATGCTGGCAATCTCCTGTAAATACACAAAAACACCTAAAAGTGAAAGAAAACTAAAAATCCCAAGAAAATGGGCACGAGACGACGGAAAAAAATGGAAAAACACAAAGAAGACGTGCGTGTATATATAAAATATAAACACACATCAAAATCCCCCAAGCTGAACCCTTCCTCGTCCTCGAGGAAGACAGGTGAGAGTAGGAGCTCAGAGGGAGAGAATAGAGAGAGAAAGAGAAAGAGAAGTCAAAATCCTAAATCGCCCGTCGGGGCCAATAAAATCAAACACCCACGCTTAGCAAGCATACGAAATAACACAACACTAAACCAAGGAATATGAGTCCAAACAAGTGTCATGGGCCCATGCGATGTAGCGCGAGTGAGTGTGGTCGTGTGCTAGTAGATGGTGTTACTATCTACAATGTGCAATAAAGCTCCATATAAACATATCCAAGAAAAGACCCAAATATCGATTCGATTTGAAATAAGCGGTGAATATATAGCTCATGCATGCATGAGAACAGAGTAAGAATCGAAACGTATCATGCGTCAGGGACTCTACAGCTAGGGACTAGGAAATCACCACAATATCGCCTAGATAATAGCTAGAAAGTCCCTATTCCAAGTGTTTTCGAAAACGATGGAGGTTGAGAAGATGTAGAGTAGAACACTCGGTGCAAATCTCGCCTTCCCTTTATTCTCGGTAGGTAAGAAAATATTCACACATGAATTTTTTGGGGTTTTGGATATATGTATTTTTTTGGATTTTTTGGCTATACATATATTTTTTTTCTTTCTTTTCTCTTTTCTTTTCTTTTTGGGTTTTTCTTTTCTCTCTTTTTTGGATTTTTGGATTTTGGATATATACATGTGTACTCTCCCAAGTGGGAGAACGGTACACGATGAGGGGATTTGCACCAAGTAAAATAAAAAGAAATCGGATTCTAGACACTTGGGCAAGGGAGATTTTCTTCGCTAATCAGAGCATAGGCTAAATGAGTTATCCTAGTCCTAATTGTGGAATCCTGACACATGTGAATTGAAGTATACAATATAAATATAGCATGCATATAGAAGCAGACATGTGAAGCAAATACCACATAAGAAAATCGAAGCATGATAATCTAACGGTCATCCTAGGACAGGTATATAAATCAACATCACAAAGTAGAAGCACACTATAAGCTAGACACGACACACGACTCACAAAAAAGCAAAGTGAACCCACGATGCATGAAATACATGAGGACTCAGCTTCCTAGGGTTAGTGAATGTGATTATCGAAGCCATACTAGGTGTGTGTGTGTGTGTGTGTGTGTGTGTGTGTGATTCTGTGGCAATTCATCATACGGGGTCATCTCTAGGAGAGAGAGAGAGAGAGAGGACAAAAGATGAGAAGAAAAAAAGAAAATCACGAAGAAAAGGACTCAAAAACGAAGAAAAGACACAAATGACGCACGAAGTGCGACTCCCCCAAGCTGAAACTTGCATTGCCCTCAATGCTATAAAAGTAAATACGGGAGGGCAATGAAAATGGGGGGATACGCACCGACACGAAGAGAATAAAAAACGGGAAAAACACACAAATGAAACTGAAAAATAAAGAAGGAGGAAAAAGAAAATACAGAAAATAAAAGATAGAATATCACACCACACGACATATATAAACAAACATACCACAACGAAAAACACGACAAAACACACAAAATTCGAATTCCCCAAACTGGACATGAGAGTGCTAGCAATATGATATTATCATGATGATAGAAATATGCTAGGGGGAAGATCGAAGAAGAAAAAGAAATCAAAAACCAGGAGAGGGACTGTCCTCGTCCTCCTCAGCAGAAGATGGAGGGGTATGGAGGGTAGAGATGGGGGGTGTGCAGAGAAGTGGGGAGAGGGTAGGAGGATGTGTGTGGAGGGGTGCGAGGTGTGAACAATGGGTGGTGTGGTGGTGATGATGGTGAGTGGTAGGGAAATGGCGACCAATGCGGTGGCAGATGGGGTAGATACGGCAACAGGAGAGGATGGTGGGGGAAGTGATCTCGAACGCACCTGCAATTTCTTGCAGCGCACGTATGTGGTGACTGAAGTGGAGGGTGGGGGATCTATGGGATTGACGGAAGTGGCCGTGAGTGGAGGTGAAGTGGCAGGAATGGAAACAATGGTGGCGGGAGGGGATGGTCACCTAGGGGGTGAGGGGTGTGGTGATGAATGTGATGGGGGAGGTGAAGATCATGGTGAGGTGGGAGGAGTGGGTGGAGGAGGACCAAAAATGTGAGTGAGGTGGCAAAGAATGGGCACACATTCCTCTATAGTTCGAGGAAACGTGGGTGTAAGAAGATCGAAGAGGATGGGTCCGAGGGGGTAGAGGACGAAGTGCGAGCGCACAGTGAAGCTAGCTCAGCCTCGAGAGCGAGCGAGCGGAGGCGGCTCGACGAATGGAAGAAGTAGAGGCTAGACGGGAAGTGGAAGTGGTGCCAGCGGCAGTGGTCATACCAGCACCAGAGGCTAGGCCTAAGAAGGCCTCAGTTAGAGCCTCAGAAGTGATAGGGCCAGAAGCCGGGGTGGGACGACTAGGGCCAGCCTCGGAGTCTCCTCGGGATGCAGGGATATCCTGCTCGCCTAAGTGGGCGGCAGGGGGAGGTGATCTGCGTGCGCCCGGGATAAGGAAAGGAAGACGTAACCCCCCACATACTCTGGGTCAGGAGGGAATGTCCAGTCTGCCTCAAGAACGATAGTCATACGAGCAGGGTTGGGCAGAATGGTGTAAGGAGCTGGGGGTGACCGTAGAAAAAGGTAAAATGTCCGTCGGGGCAGGGCTGAATCATGTGTATGTGCCGCAGGACATCAAGATCTAGATGTGTGGGTCCTGGGGCAGAAGACAAATCTCTGGGGATGACGATATTGTATTGGAGATATGAAGCCATGATGGTAATGAGGCCCCCGCAACAGTACTTGCCCTTGCCGACTCGGCTAATCTCAAGTAACTTGTGAATAAGCCAAGCACCGGCGTGAATGGGAATGCGAGGGGCCTTGAAGGTGATCCTGTCGTCACCATGGATAAAATCAAATGTCATGGCCCACAAAATGAAAAGGTCAGGGATAGTCACAGTCCCAGACTCATCCTTGGGAAAAAATGTGCAAGATATGATTCGATGGGCCAAACGAAATACGGGGTGAATGATGGAGGAGGCCTTGGCCTTACCTTGGGGATAGTGATCGTGGAGGGTGATGCAGAACCAAAATTGATCGACGTCGAAGTCGGGGTGATAACCGTAGGGACGGATGGCGTCGTCCCCAAGAATGGAGAATCCTAAGATGTTATTGATAGTATTCAGGTGGGTGCGGATGGTTTTGTTTTGGACGTGGAAAACGACGATCGATCCCGACTCACTACGTAGAGAAGATAAGAATTCTAATATGAGGACGGGGTAGGATACCGCGTGGGCATTCAAGAAAGCTAACCAACCTAAGTTAGCGAAGAGGGTCTCGACTTCGGAGAAAACTCCGAGATCGATAAGCGTTTAGGCGTGTGCAAACTTGGTGGAAAGGTGTGAGCGTGCGTCGAGTCTATTGTAAAAATCTTTTTGTTCAAGACTCAGAAAACGGTAACCACGTGGGCCCAACATTGGGTCCTCATGAGGGATGATAGGTTGGGGTGGGGGCTGTGTGGGTAGTGTAGGAGGAGGACGTGAAATAGGTGGACGTGTGGACTTCTGTCTCTTGCGAGACGGCTCCTCCTCATGCATGATAGCCTTACCCTTATCTTTTTCCCTAGCCATGATAGTGTGTGATGCAAGTGAATGCAAGATATGACGGATGCACATAATCAATGGCAATTGAGCAAAATATAGTAATAGGGCAATACTAAAAATTGAGCTAAGGAGCAAAGTTGCCCAGAAGCGAAGTTAATCGTTGCTCACAAATCACCCAACGCTGTGCAATTGATGGGAGTGTGAAGCCGCGGTACGCATCTTCAACAAATTTTTGAAATTTTCGAAAAAGGGGGAGAAAGGCTAGGGTTAGGGCGATGATTAGGGTTAAAGGAAAGAAAATGATAGTGGCAGTGATGGATAGAGGGAAGGAGGGAGAGGGAAGATCGGTTGAGGGGGGCGTGGAGGTTGTTTCGGGGAAGAATGTGGCCGGTTGAGGACTGGGGGAGTCAAAACGACGGAGGAATTCGAAATCGGGTGAGGAGAAATGAATCGGGTGAAGTGTGGTATTTATAGGATTTGGACGAACCGATCGGGTGAGATCTCACCCGATCAATTGGGTAAATTTTTCGAAAAATTTGTTGAAAAGTGGCTACAGGAAAACCGACCGGTTGAGATTTCAACCGATCGGTTGGCTGCTTCACAATTTTCCCCGGAGTTCTGTGCACTTCACCCGGACGGTGACACGACCACTGCTTCATATCAACCGATCGGTTGATTAAATCCCCAAATTTCCCGAGAGATTTGCTGTTCTCACACGATCTGCCACCCGGTCTCAGTTTGCTTCACCCAAGCGGTTCGCTGAAAAACGGATATAGGCCACTTTCTGATATGTCCCACCCGATCGGTTGAGGGTTCAACCGATCGGTTGGGGGCTTGTTTCCTGCACAATTTCAAAAATAGCCTAAGTCTCTTGATGAAAGCTCCCGTTGCTGAATTTATTCAACAAAATAAGAAAAATAAACCCAAAAATAATCCTAAAAACAAAGACGAGGGTTTAGAACATGGGTTGCCTCCCATGAAGTGCTGTTATTTAATGTCGTTTGCTCGACGCCCGGTAGATGATTTTTAAGGAGAACGGGGGTGATGCCCAATGTTTGGCATTCCTTTAGATGTTGGAGCGATGGCCTTTGGTGTCGTTGGCGGTGATAAGTAGACTCGCTCGATGATCCTCCGTCCGTTGATGTCTGGGGGCTTCTCCCTCATATTAGCATCGAAAGCCACTTTTCTTAAGATCCGGATCTCATCAGCGGTGAGCCCCATGGGCTCTTTCCCTTCTCTCCTCGTCGGAGCAACTTTTTGGAATCCGGGAGGGATCGTATGTGAGGCACCTGCTTCCCGAGCAACTACTTCCTTCTTCAAACCGACATGCTCTTCAAGGTCCCCCAAGCTGTCGAGGGGGTTCCTTGAGATAATTTCCCAGGCCCCAGCTTCCACAGCTCTTTCTTCTTCAATGTCCAGTATATTGCAACCAGGTTCATCCGAAGGGTTCTTCAAAGATAACCCCAAGTCAAACTCGACCTTCTGGTCGCCAACATTAAGGGATAACTTCCCTTTCTTCATATCTATCAACACGCCAGCGGTGGCCATGAAGGGCCGTCCAAGGATGATGGGTGTATGAGTGTCTTCGGGCAAGTCCATCACCACGAAGTCTACCATCACATGCACTCTGCTGACGTTAACTGGCAGGTCGTCTACAATTCCCACCAGATATTTGACCGATCTATCAGCTAGTTGAAGGGTCATACCCATGGGTTCTAGGTATCCCATCCCTATCCTCATGTATAGTGACAGGGGCATCAGACTGACGCTCGCTCCCAAATCCATGAGTGCCCGATGGATCTTCACTTCCCCAATCGAACAAGGAATGGAGAAGCTTCCCATGTCTTTTAGCTTGGGCGGATTCGCTCGCTGGATGAGAGCACTACATTCCGCCGTGAGAACAACCTTTTCCTTTCTGGAACCCCTCGTCACCAAATCCTTTAAAAATTTCGCATAGGAGGGAATTGTCTCTATGGCTTCCAGGAAAGGGTTCTGCAAGCTCAAATTGTTGACCATAGCGAAGAACTTGCCGTATTTTTCATCAATTTTAGCTTTTGCAAGTCTTTGTGGAAAAGGCATAACGTGCTTAAATACTCTAAGGCTCCCCTCCTCATCCTTCTTCTTCTCCTCTTCAGAGACTCCCTCCGGAGTCGTATCCTTTGGTGATGAAGCTTCATCGTCATTTGATTTTTCAATTGGTCGCCCACCGACCAACAGAGCTTCAGGTTCCTTAACGGGCACTCTTGTAGGAATTTGTGTCTCGCTTCTCAAGACGATGGCGGACACATTCGCATGATCATGCGCTAGTGCCAATGTCTGATTTTCCCCCCTTGGATTTACTTCCGGTTGACCTGGCAATTGGTTTTGCGCCCTTTGAAGGTTCGCCACCTGTAACCCCGGTCGGGTTACTTGGTCGGTGAGGGCCCTCTGCCCCATCTCCAGCTTCAAGTTGATCTTCTCATGATTCATAATATACTGGGTCAAGAGGGTCTCGACCAGGGAGATAACTCGCTGCTGGCCATATGGCTGCTGCTGCTGCATGGGCTGCTGGTTCCTGGGGGTACTGTTGATACATTTGTTGTGGCTGCTGATGTTGCTGATACTGTTGCTGCTGTTGCCTAGCGGCTGATATACTTGTTGCTGCGGCTGCTGAGACGGCTTATATACTTGCTGCTGCTGCTGTTGAGGCTGCTGATACAGCTCCCTGTAGCTCAAATTGGGGTGGTTCCGATTATTGGGAGAATAAACCGGATTCGAGCTAGTCCTGGGTGGATACAGCACATTACCCGTCGGGTTGAAGAAAAGTGCGCTAGCATGATCCACCGGTGGTGAAATATCACCACCCTCGAAGTCTCCCAGGACTTCCGCTTCCACCACTGCTACTTGTTGGGTGCTGGCACCACCAGCTCCTACCATAAACGCTGAGATCTGGGTCGATAGCAAATCAAATTTGCTAGACAACTTGTCGACATCCTCGACTCTATGAATGCCTTCAGATCTGGGCGTTGCATGCTCATCGAACCACCGCTCATTGTTTGATGCCATGTTTTCTAAAATGTTGCCGGCATCTTCTTCACTTCTTGACATAAAGGACCCCCCCAGCCACGGTGTCCATCGAAAATTTTAGGTCATCCCTCAACCCATTATAAAACAGATTTATAATCTCCCACTTTGGAAGCTCGTGATGAGGGCATCTCCGCTGCATCTCTTTGTATCTCGTCCAAGCTTCATGCAGGGACTCGTGGCTGGCCTGGGAGAAGGAGGAGATCTTACTCCTCAGCTTCATCGTCTTCTCCGGAGGAAAGAACTTAGTCAAGAAAGCATTCAAGAGATTCTCTCAAGAATTGAAGGTGTTCGGGTCCTTTCCCCTAAGCCATTGCTTGGCTTTATCCCGCAGAGAGAAGGGGAATAGCTTCAGTCGGATTGCTTCAGTTATGACACCATTAATCCTGAATGTGTCACACTTCTCAAGGAAGGAGTCCAAATGTTCAATAGGGCTCTCCATGGGTGTCCCAGAGAATTGATCCTGCTGGATCCACGTCACTAGTGACGGCTTTAGCTCGAAGCTCTAGGCTACAATAGCCTGAGGTTGAATGGAGGAGGTGGACCCGATGGAGGGCAACGAGTATTCCAGCAGAGATTTCTAGGGAGGAGTTTCTCTCCCATGGCTTCTGCTTCTTCCCTTCTTCTTCTTTCTGTGTATAGATGCCTCACGGTGGCGTTAATCTCAGGGTCAAGTGGAATCAAGTCGTCTAGACTCCTTGTATTCATGCGCATGAAAAATCACAAACACCCCGTGAAGAAAGTATGGAATGGAGACAGATAAAAATAGAAAATAAAAATAGAAAATAAAAAATGAAAATGAAGAATGCGAAATTTATCGTGGGGTGAAGATGTGAGCTAGACTCAAGGGTTCAAAGGTCCTAAAATTAACAAGCACGTTGCCTCCCCGGCAACGACGCCATAAAGCTTGACGTCCCCTAGTTTTGAAGCATAAGAGTGCAATTGGATTGGGGATACCAGATTTAAATATTTATACTACAAGCGCACGGTGTTGTAGTGTGGCTTGGGGGTCAAACACATGGAGGCGTGGTTGTGCTTGTATCTAAGAGGAACTGGTTCACCCTACGGGTGAGCTAGCATGAACGATCGATGGTTTTTCACAGAACGTAATTACGGAGGATAAACAATATAAAAGGAAACCTAGGACTTCGGTTTCTACCATATCATGTGTTCTCGCTATTACGACCTACGGATAGGAAAACGATCGGAATTAGGGTTTAGTGGTGAGACGTTGCCTCTTAGAGTGATACCAGCGTCCGACGGGCCCGATATTCCGGTCGAAGCCCAGGATGATACGCCGGACTACCCGGGTTCGGTCGATGGGCATTCCCATGACCATTAACACCGACCGACTCCGGGAGCACTAAGCTCGCAACGATAACTCCCAACTTCTCATCCTGCCGTTCTTACGCTTTAGGATTCAATGTCTACGCTAAGGGCGTGAGCTGTGGCTAGGGAGTCAACCGCCAAGTTTATTCCCCCTTGGCCCTACGGTCAAAGGCGGTCTTTTTCCCGCCGATGACAATGAAACACCACACGTAACTATCTAAATTCATAATCCCTATCGAAATCCTAGTGCTATGGACGCATTAGGGAGAGCCCACGAAGGGGTTTCTACCAAAATCCCAGATTTGGGAACTACTCACAAATCATAGCTAAAAAGCGATCAAAACAATAATCAACCGTAAAAATCATGATCAGGCGATTGAAATGAAGTATTAGCAATGCTATAAGGATAATATCAAAGTTTGAAAGCGATCAGAAGACTTACAAAAACTATAAAATTCCAGCCGTCACCGTACAAGAAAAAAGACAGAAAAATAACCACCAACGTTTTCAGAAACTTAGGGCAACTATATATACAGAGCGTCGTCACCCGATTGGTTGATGCTTCAACCGACCGGGTGAGCTGCTTCGCGCTTCAGCAACGACGGTTTAGAACTTCACCCGCTCGCTTGGTCCAGCCAGTTGGCGTCTTCGGGTCGTCTCTTGGAGAATGCAGCATCAGGTGAACCGATCGGTTGACCATTCAACCGATCGGTTGGAATTGCCCCCCCAAAATACAAAAACTTATATCAACTTGGCACGGTCAGCGAACCGTCGGTTGAGCTCTCCGGGTCGTCGCTTGGGAAATCAGCTACAGATGAACCAATCGGGTGAGATGTCACCCGATCGGTTGGAATTCAGCTCCAAATGGCCGAGAGATCTGATGGTTTGAACCGGTCGATAAACCGGTTGGTTGGGCTGCACTTCTCTTCAGCTTCCGGCCGGGTCGGACACGCGTGCACCACCCGATCAGTTGGTTGTGTCCAACTGATCGGTTGAGGGCTGAAAAATGGCGATCTTCGTCATTTGACCCCCTGGATCGGGCGTAACTCTTCTCGTTGCTCCTGGGACTCATGATATCTTCATTATATGTCCTCTACGCTGGCAATCTCATGCAAATATATAAAAACACCAAAAAGTGAAAGAAAACTAAAAATCCCAAGAAAATGGGCACGAGAAGACGAAAAACAACGAAAAAACACAAAGAAGACGTTCGTGAATATATAAAATATAAACACACGTCAATACACATAAGTTGTCCAAAAGTACTTATGGAGACTTGTCGTGAACGGTCACTAACAAAATCACCCCTTCTTCTGATGGGTCACATCGAATACATCCAGGTGGGTAACAGTATGTCACTCATGTTCATGTCTCTGTAAGTTCAACCAAAGATTAAGTTATTATGAGCTGCACCAAAAATAGAAAATAATTTTTCTTGTAGCATGCAGTAAATGCACACAAACTTGCAATTTCTCTTTGTACTGGTCAATGGTAATAGAGCATCTACAGTGCATGCCAGGTATTTTATCGGTGTCAGCATCACTGATATTATTCATTTTATTCTGGGTCGATAGATTCTTAAACTCATCTTTGTTCTAGTAGGCATATAGCGCTAAATAGACTCCTTTTAGCATCCATCCTGGTTTCTCATGTTTACGACAAGCAGATCGTAGGTCCTCAGACATGTTGTGCAACACTTTCTTGGTCCATATTTCAGTAGCACAGACCTCGTCGTCCGAGAATTCCAACAGATACATTTCTATAAAAATATATAAACCATTTTCGTTTAAATAAAAAATATTGATATAAATAAATTGCATTTCTTTAAGAACCATATGGTGTGAATTACCTTCGTGGCATTTCACATTTCCTGCTTACAGTCCGCAGGCACTGATCCAAATGTTGCACATGGCGAAGTCCACATTCCCCTCACTACTATCATGGATTGTCTAATAACATCTGGATCGGTGAAACTACATTGCATTCATAAAAAATATAACATAAATTGGTAGTATATCATTAAATAGTCTTTTCATTAAATAAAATAAATATTTATACATGCTTGATCCTAGAAAACCTCATCATCTTCGGCTGAGGACCTGCCAGATTTTCTCACTGCTTAGTCGGACCCCATGTCTGACTAGAGTCTGTGCTTGCATGTTGGTACAGGTCAATATCCTCATGTGAAGCATTCATCGGAGCAGACTCATTGGATTGATAATTGGCCGTAGATCGAGACCCTACCATATCTACTGAGCCAAAAGTGGTAATTGCAAAATAAACAATCATATATATCTATTATACATTTGACAGCGATTTTTGAATCCTAGGGCTGACTAGGACAAGCTGACTAGGACAAACATGTTGATAGAAAGACAGCTGGGATTTGATCTTGATAAATCAACGGTTTAGATGAGGTTTTGAGATAGCTTTGCTTGGAACTCAGCCTAAAAGAATGATGGGTCTAATTTCTTTGCATGGGGAGATCAACAGTCAGTTTTTGCTTTTTTGAGGGATAGCAACCAGCATTTGATTGATTTCTGAGAGCATCCCAAGAGAGCAATAGTCATTTCCACGAGAGCTTCTCATCCTGTTCGCAAGGTAGCAAGGTGCAAGTAATTTTTCACATCCTGTTCGCAAGGCATCCAGGAATTTCCCATCCTTTTTACAAGGAAGCAAGGCGTAAGGGAATTTGTTCTTGCAACCTAAAGGTTCGGTTCTTTGATCCCAACCCGATCTTTGATAAAAAAGGGTTTGGTCCTAAAATTGTTACGCAAGGCAGCAAGGCCAAAAAATTGTTGATTTCCACAGATTTTTGCAAAATTGTTTATTTTTCTTTGATCACATACTATTCTAAAAAGGGTTCTGTTACATGTTGTTGATTTCCACAAAATTGTTGATTTCAAAGCACTTTTATTTTTTACAAAATTGTTGATTTTTCTGAACTGTGGAAATATTTCAAACAATTCTGCATTGGAAATCAATGAATTGTTGTTCAGAATAAATCAATGTTGCATAGAAAAGTGATTTTGCATTCTCTTGGCATTGTTGATTTCTTAAAATTGTTGTTCATTGTCGACATTGCTGGCTTTCAAACAATTTTACCCAGCCAAGAACTTTTAATTTTTATCACTTTTCAATGCAAAATCGTTACAAAAATTGTTGTTTCTGAAAGTATGTCAAAATTGAATGGTAGCAAGGCGCAAGTAATTTTTCTCATCATGTTCGTAAGGCGGCCATGTGTTTCCCATTATGTTCGCAAGGCAGTAAGGTACAAGGGATTTTGTTCTTGCGACATAATGTTTTGGTTCTTTGATCCCATCCTGCTCTTTGATAAAAAGGGTTCGGTCCTAAAATTGCTATGCAAGGCAGCAAGGCCAAAAAATTGTTGATTTTTTGAACAACATTTTTCAAATTGTTTTACAAATTGTTGATATCCACAGAACAATGCAAGGTAGCAATGCAAAAGTGTTGAGTTTTCTTTGAACCCATCCTGTTCTTTGATTAAAAAAGGGTTCGGTTTTTTGAACAACAATTTTCAAATTATTTCACAGAATGTTGATTTTTACAAAATTGTTGATTTTTCTGAACTGTGGAAATATTTCAAACAATGAATCAAAAATCTCCATATATTTTATGCCCCGCAACAAATAAAAAAACAAGGTGGTCTCTTGATTTGAGGATGATGCTGATTCAACGTTTCCTTTTCTATCATTAATCAAAGATCTGATGTATATTTATGCTCCTCTCTTTGTACATCCCCATATATTTTTCGAAAAAATAAAAAATTATAGACATTGCAATAATTACCATCATTTACTAAAATTGTTCATTTTGAACTTGGATAATTTAAATTACCGACCACCCATTTATAAGTGATGACAGTATTGAACTTCCCAGCAATCAACCAGAGATTTTAAGATAGGAGTGCTATTTTGCATTAGATTTGAGGCTCTACTATGTGTATATCTGTATGCCGCTACCTGCATGCCCTAAAGGCAGGAAAATGTGAGAGTTCCTGTGAATGAAAGACGCTTTCACTGTCTTAAGTATTGCCTCTATAAATGAGAGATGTTTTTAAATTATTTTTCTTTTTAATTGCTTTCATCTCATGGCTACAGTCTGTGAATTATATCTAACTTTTGTGTCCTAGATTTCATCTCACAACATTAATGGCTTTAATTCTTTTGCCGTGAGATGAAAACCATTAATTCTTTTGTACACAATTTTAAATGATATCAATTAAATTCTTTTGCTTTTAAATGGATTTAATTCTTTTGAAAGTGAGGGATTTTATCTAATTTCATTGTAGATTGTAGCCTGTAAATTCTTTTGTAAAATCTAGGATTCAAATTTAAAGTGAGGGATTAAACCTTTTAAATGGCTTTCATCTCTTTTAAAGGGATTTAAATTTGAATCCCACTTTTCCCTCACTTTCATCTCACACTTTTGTGTCCCAATTTAATAGCTGTGAGATTTTACCATGCTATATAAATGACCACTTTGTGTCCACGATTTTACAGGCGACATTCTGACAGAATAATATCTAACTTCATTGTAGAAGTGACATTTTTACTATGTTCACCTTCATTACAGAGTGGGTCACTTTTATTATGCAAATTTTTATTGTAAAATTGATCACTTTGTCTTTTTAATATTTGCATGATGAATTATATTCCTCCTTATGTTGTATGAGTGCCAGCCCTCACCCAAAAAAAAATTTTGTTGCCTTTTTAATTTTTGCAGGACAAGTTATATTCCTCCTTTCTTTGTATGAGTGCCAGCCTTGCCCAAATTTTTTTTGTTTTAAATTTTTGTTGAAATACACATCTCTCATAAGAAATTATGACATAAAAAATAACCACTTGCTAAGAGAAGTTAGAGAAAAATTCTCTTCTTGCCGGTTCACATTACTCTATGTGATATTAATATTAATTTCTGTCTTTAACATGCAAGCAGCACTTCAAAAGCTAAAGTCAAGGATGCAGTAAGTATCCTTTAAGTTTTATTGTGTTTATTTCGATTTAATCTGTGCATTGTTGAGTATAAGCATGTAAGTGTGTTTTGTATTACCCTTCCATCTAACCATAATGTACCTAGGTAACACTTATGATATGTTGGTTGTTTTAGGGAATCTTTTTCTCAACAAGACAGTAGATGGTTTCCTTAAGGTCGGGATCATACTTCTATCTCAAATTCATCTCCAATTTGAATTTTTTCAGTGGATTTTTTGATTTTATGCCTAATTTGATGTTTTTGACTTTTCATGTAGGTTGCAGCTTCGACTATTGCAGCTGAGGAGACATACATTGCCTTAAGCAAGGTCATTTTTAATCCCCTAGAATTTGATCTCTCTTATACTTCTGAAAACCTTGATCCCTTCAAAATTATGCATAGAAAAATTCGACCAATTTTTATAAATGAATAATGCTTCTTTAATCTGCTTCAATGGCATAAACTCGCCAATCACATTACTTTGTGTGATATTAATATTAATTTCTGTCTTTAACATGCATGAAACATTTCAAATGCTAAAGTTGAGGATGCAGTAAGTATATATTGCCTCAAATATATGGTTAAACCATATCCTTTAAGTTTATTGTGTTTATTTGGATTTAATCAGTGCATTTTTGAGTATAAGCATATAGTGTGTTTTGTATTACCCTTCCATCTAACCTCAATGTACCTAGATAACACAAATGATATGTTGGATGTTTTTGGGATTCCTTTTCTCAACAAAATAGTAGATGGTTTCCTTAAGATTGGGATCCTACTTCTATCTCAAATTCATCTCCAATTTGAACTTTTTAAATGGGATTGTTTGATTTTGTACCTAATTTGATGTTTTTGATTTTTCATGCATGTTGCAGCTTCAATTGTTGTAGCTGAGGAGACCTATCGCTACCTTAAGAAAAGTCATTTTTTAATCCTCTAGAATTTGATCTCTCTTATACTTTCGACAACCTTGCAAATCCCTTCAAAATTGTGCAAAGAAAATTTGACCAATTTTGCAAATGGACAATGCTTCTTTGATCCTGCGGCTAACATCATGCAGGGTATGCTCTGAAAGGATCCTATCGTATTTTCCTCCAAGGTTTCCTCATTGTAGTTTCGTCCAACAATTTGTTTTTTTTTTCTTTTTTTTCATGCCCCTCACGAAATGGGAGAGCGGCCTTTTGATATTATCAATCTCAATGAAGTAAGTTTCAATTCTCAATCGTGCAAATTATCTCTACATGTTTCTTTTATTTTGCCATCATTGTGTTTGTTATATGTGCCCAATGGGTAATGCTTTTGAATTTCTTTTCCTATATTGTGTTGTAAATTTTGTATATAACGTAAGAAACATTGATGTTACGACTATTTTGACCGGGCCCGGAAGAGCCAAGTCAATGACGACCGGTCAGCCGGCCTGCTACGGCCTTGGGGCCCCGGCACCAGAGATCTCACGGCGGGCCGCGCTTATCCGCCCAAGACAAAGGCCCAAAAGACTGCCCACTTCCGTAGTGGAGGAAGTCGGGGCCCAAATCGAGGAAGCCTTCGCCAAGTATGGCAACCGCCCAGTATCATCATGATCCACCAATTATGGCAGCCACCTTCATGGCTCGCCAAATATGGCAACCAACTTCATGGCCATCACTCCCCAATATTGTCGGCCACTTTCAATGCCATCACTCCACCTTCATGGCATTTATCCCTCCATAAAGCATGGCAATTATGGGGGTCAACAGGGCCCTTTAACACGACCTCATCAATAGCGACCATGATGTCTCATCATGGCCCATTACTATGGGACTCGCCTATATGAAGAGAGGGGAGGCATCATCACGGAGGGGCCGGATCTTCACAATCGACAACGTAGGTATCACAAACTCCTTACACCTTCTTCCGCCTTTACATATTTCTTCTCCATGCTCGGCTCGAGGATCGGGGCTTGGTCTCTCCGTGAACCGAGCCCGATCCCACCGAGCATCCCTCAGACTAGATCTGACTTTGGCATCGGAGGGGATTCGGTCGGAACCAAGGTCCGAACCCCCCTGACGAGCTCCTTCGTCCATTCAGGTACAGGAGATCCTGCGACGCCGAGGCTACCCCTCAGCGTCATCACAGCCGGAGTCGAGCGCCCTCGTCCCCGAGCCCGTTCGTCTCCACCACCAGAAGATAGTCGTTCTGCCGAGGCCACCCATTGGCTAGCCGACGCGAAGATCCGCGCGTCCCCTCACCGAGCGACCCCTCCTTCTACCGATCACAGAAGTTGTCATCCCGCCGAGGCTACCCCTCGGCACGCCGGAGATCGGAGCGACGCCATCCCGCCCAAGCGAACGCGCCCTCGCCCGACCACCCGGGTCATCTCCGTCTCACATGGCTGCCATGATAACACGGGGGTCCCGCGTGTCCCCTTTGACCGCGTTGACCCCGTACTCTCCATACTATCGATTTGCGGGTGGAAAAAACACCCGTAAACATCTGGCGCCGTCTGTGGGAACGAGTCAACACCCATGTCGTCAACCACACTGACCATGATTCGTTCCGCAAATCAAAGGCTAAAAGGCCAACTCGCAAGAGAGGGAAGAACTCGAGACCAGATGGTGGTTCTGTATCGTCTCCCTGGATTTATCGATCCAGGGACCTCATCAGATCCCCAACAAGTGGCAGCTTCCCCAAGGCACCAATGTTTGTTTCTTATCAGAGGAGTAAACATTAGGGATGGTCACCCCATCAAATGGTAAACAGAACCTATTCAAATTAACCAGGATATCATGAAATATCCAGATTTCATATGGTGAAATCTCGAAAGGTCGGCAACCTGGCCCCCAAAAGTCCTGTCAACTTCAAAAAAGTCACTCCCCTTACGGCTACACCAACGCCGGGATCTTCTGTGAGGGCACCAAGTGAGTCCGCCGGCCGGAGATTTATCGCATCCGCATTCTTCGAATGCGCCATCATCGAGATCTCCCCGGCAGTAAGAACGGCGGGGTCTTGGAGGATCAGGTGGTGATCCGAAAGGACAACATGGCGAGGAAAGGCCTGCTGATGATCGACCGACGAGGGGACAACTGGCGGCCCTATGCAATGTCCCAGAGAAAGAGATGTCGTCGCCGACGACCCTGTGGTGCACCACGGAGGCGATACAGGCGCCTCCCGGATTGCAGAGACAAGGCCTCATCAATCTCGACCCCGGGATCCAGGGCAACCATCGCCTCGATGGACCGATCATCTGATGTTATAGTGCACCCCCGAGCCGACCCCAACCACCGACCGGGGCACTTGCAAGATTGAAGATCGGAAGCCCGACCTACTTTGAGATATCAGCTTGGAAGTCCGATCTAGCGAACGAGAACGAGATCCATCTCCCAAATGTCAACTCCACATTCGATCTAGCGTCCCTCGTGCTGCCTCGGCGGTGCACTCAACCTGGATCTGGACCGATCGGCTGACCCCAAAAAATCGGATCATGTGCCTGAAATTGGTGTGGAAGACGTGGGACGCTCGTCCTCCAAGATTGAAGAGGAGACGGTCGTTCGATTCTGGAGAGACCGAATGAACTTCATCAAGCGGGCGGTCGAGCGGCGATGCTGCTTTGTCCTGAGCCACGTCGCCTTTCTTGAGTCCCCGAGGAGAGTCTCGCTCATCCTCCTCGGGCTCGTCAAAGGGAACAGACGTCGCCCTTCCGCGCTTGAGAGAAGAACCGTCGATTACTTAAGGATGTCGGGTGTCGGCCTGTCGATCCTGGCGGCATGGAGGTATCAGAAGCAAGTACTGAAGAGAATCCATGACTCAGGCTCGATGATCCACTCGATTTCAAGTTTGGGATCGATGATCCCGTCACGGTGCTCACCGTCAAGAATCTTGGATCCAAGCTCCACTTGTAGCGAACCTAGCCAAATACAGTCACATGGATTCCATTCACCTCAGTTTATTCCTCCTTTGGCAACCCTGACCTGTCGACTACCGACTAGGTAACCAATCGATCGATCTGTGGAGGTCAGCTTGTCGATCCGCCTCTGTCTGCGCACCCGGGCAGCTCCCCTTGTAGCGGACTGACGAGCTACCCCCTACCTCACTTTCGAGCCGCAGAGGATGCCGACAAGCCCCACCGTCCAATCGGGACGCCGAGGACGCCGCTCTACCCCTCCGCGGAGCCATCAAAGATGCTCGATCGATCAAAAGGCAAGAGCTGTGGTCGGCAGCATTCGAAACAGCGATCAGATAAGTTGTCTCCTTTAGCCCCTTAAATTTCGCGGATGCTTTAATTCAGACAGGTGGTTCTTGTAATCAAGTAACCTCGTTGATCCCTCTCTTGAGAGGAGTCGCCACGGATTTTGGGCACATGTTCGAGCTTCGGGCTGAGCGTCCGACTATGAAGAGATGCCAACAGCGTTCCGTGCCGAGCTTCGAACCACTGCTCGTTGCCTATCGCCCTCCAAGTCTAGTTTCTGACCAAGACTGCCGATGGCAATCTGTGTTGGGCTTCCGACCATAGCAAGGTGCAGATCGAGCTCCAAGTCGAGCGATCGACCGTAACGAGCTGCTGCACGAACTCCAGTGCCAAGCTACCTCATGTCAGATAGACTTCCAGCTTCACAAAACATGTGTCGACCCTAATTCTCATTCTCTGCTGGTACAAATTCCCAAAGTGGGAGGATTTGCCCAAGTACGATGGGTTCGTGTCAAATGTATCCCCTCGCAACACCTACGGCAATGACCCCCTCGTCAAAGCTGGGTCGATCGATCCCCCTTCGGGTCGAAAATCGACCTTCCATCGGTCGGAGCGAAACTTGACTGTAACTTCCCGGTTCGAGCTTCCATCTTCAAGGATGACAACACGTGGACTCCAACGGCTCGCCGAGTTCTGATGGCTCAATCGGGCTCGGCCGAAGATGAATCCAGGAAAATATTGGATGGCCTCCGACCCAGTTCTGACCAGGTCGGGACCACTTCAGGTGGAGCGACAAGGTCTACTAGCGGACGAGCCAAGTGTACAAGGCACGTCAAGGGGAACTGCTCTACCATTATTGTCAGGAGCCACGAAAGCTCTTCAGAATGCTCGACATGACCGACCCCTGGGTCGCGTCCGTGCCGAGCTTCTGAGCCATGCCGTCGAGCTCACAAAGTCAGCTTTATCTTGACAGAGCTGTCGGCCATGCCAAGCTCTCCCTGCGAGCCGGCCCGAGCCGATTTGACCCACCGAGTGCTCAAAGCTCACAAAAGTGGATCCGAGCTGCCCAGTTCTCCAAAGGACAATCAAAGCTCCAGTCTCTCGGAGCACTCCTCAGACATTCGCCAACGATCAATCTGCACACCCTGGCCCCATCAAAGGAGAGCTTAATAATCAAAGCCGCGATGCCACCAACGACAGTGGAAGTGGAGCTGGAGCTGGAGCTGGAGATACGATCCAGACAAAAGCTGGAGCTGAAGTGGAGCTGGAGCTGGAGGTGGAGCTGGAGATATGATCCAGACAAAAGCTGGAGCTGGAGCTGGAGCTGGAGCTGGAGCTGGAGATACGATCCAGACAAAGCTGGAGCTGGAGCGGGAGATACGATCCATATAGAAGCTGGAAATGGAACTGGAACTGTTTCTAGACGAGGCCGCCCCGTCTAAGAGGAGGCCAACCACACCAGTTCAACCGACCCAGGAGGAGGCCAACTAGACGAATCCGACCGCCTTGCCAAACATCTGAGTCTCAATGCCAGGCCAGCTTGTCGAGCTTACAAAGTTATCCCCACTGCGACGGAGCTGTTGAACCAGCCGAGCTAGCAGACCTACCTCAGTCCGAGCCCGTCGACTTGTGCCAACTCGATGAAACTTCCGATGAGTCGAGTTTGCCACCTTTCTGGGCAAAACCGAGCCGTGGAGGGGGCAAGGATAATATGCGCAAGGGGACACCGACTACCTCCGCCTTCCAAGCTCACTCAACGGCGACAGAGCAGAAACCAAGGCGATGATGCAAAACCTCCGCCTTCCTAGCGGACCAGTACAAGCTCTCCCAAACGACACTCCGGCATCAACACTACAAGAGGCATCTCAAGGTTCTTGAGCATCTCAGCTTCAAGGGTCGCTTGACCAGGGACATGCTCGCCGTCGCTCATCCCCATAATCAAACCTGAGAGATACTCATCAGGTCAAGATGCGAGGAAAATTTCCGAGTCTGAGCAACCAAGCAGCTCCTCCGACCGTGGCCGAGCCGATCTGGCCGAAGCACCACCGTCTGAGTTCGAGCATCCAGACCGCTCCTCCGACCGTGGCCGAGCCGATCTGGCCGAAGCACCACCGTCTGAGTCCGAGCATACAGACCGCCCCTCCGACCGTGGCCGAGCCGATCTGGCCGAAGCACCACCGTCCGAGTCCGAGCACACAGACCGCACCCCTGACCGTGGCAGAGCTGATCTGGCCGAAGCACCACAGACCGTGTTGCTGGATTCTCGCTTGCCGAACAGCTCCGACATCAACCCGAGCTGAACGAAGTAGTTGCAGAGCGCCTCCATGGAATCTTCGAAAGACTTCACCCCTTTCATCGGCCATAAGTCGAGGGGCAACCCCCCTCGCAACCGAACGAACGGGTCGGCCGAAGGGCTGGGGGTAACCCCCCAGCAGGCCGATCACTTCTACGTCAGCCGTAAGTCGAGGGGCAACTCCCCTCGCCACTGAACGAATCTCCTTCGTCAGCCGTAAGTCGAGGGGCAACTCCCCTCGCCACTGAAAAAATCTCCATCGTCAGCCGTAAGTCGAGGGGCGACTCCCCTCGCCACTGAACGAATCTCTTTCGTCAGCCATGAGTCGAGGGGAAACTCCCCTCGCCACCAAACAGATGAGCTCACCGAACGAATCTCTTTCGTCGGCCGTAAATCGAGGGGCAACTCCCCTCGCCACTGAACGAATCTCCTTCGTCAGCCGTAAGTCGAGGGGCAACTCCCCTTTCCACTGAACGAATCTATTTCGTCAGCCGTGAGTCGGGGGGCAACTCCCCTCGCCACCAAACTGACGAGCTCACCGAACGAATCTCCTTCGTCGGCCGTAAATTGAGGGACAACTCCCCTCGCTACCGAACGGATCTCCTTCGTCAGCCGTAAGTCGAGGGGTAACTCCCCTCGCCACTGAACGAATCTCTTTCGTCAGCCGTGAGTCGGGGGGGCAACTCCCCTCACCACCAAACTGACGAGCTCACCGAACGGATCTCCTTTGTCAGCCGTAAGTCGAGGAGCAACTCCCCTCGCCACTGAACGAATCTCTTTCGTCGGCCGTGAGTCGAGTGGCAACTCCCCTAGCCACCAAATAGACGAGCTCAATCTCAGTGCTGTGGACAACTCCCCCAGCTGGTCGACCCACTCCTTCGTCGACCGTAAGTCGAGGGGAGACTCCTCTCGCAACCGAACGAATCTCGGACCGACGATCTAGCCAACTCCGCAAGACGGACCAAAAACTTTATAGAGAAAGCAACTTCTCCCCCCTTATACTACATCTCCCGACCTCAACCTTAACAATGGTAGAGCTCAGAAGATGGGGGCAATTGTTACGACTATTTTAACCGGGCCCGGAAGAGCCAAGTCAACGACGACCGGTCAGCCGGCCTGCTACGGCCTTGGGGCCCCGGCCCCAGAGATCTCACGGGCGGGCCGCGCTTATCCGCCCAAGACAAAGGCCCAAAAGACTGCCCACTTCTGTAGTGGAGGAAGTCGGGGCCCAAATCGAGGAAGCCTTCGCCAAGTATGGCAACCGCCCAGTATCATCATGATCCACCAATTATGGCAGCCACCTTCATGGCTCGCCAAATATGCCAACCGACTTCATGGCCATCACTCCCCAATATTGGTGGCCACTTTCAATGCCATCACTCCACCTTCATGGCATTTATCCCTCCATAAAGCATGTCAATTAGGGGGGTCAACAGGGCCCATTAACACGACCTCATCAATAGCGACCATGATGTCTCATCATGGCCCATTACTATGGGACTCGCCTATATGAAGAGGGGGAGGCATCATCACGGAGGGGCCGGATCTTCACAATCGACAACGGAGGTATCACAAACTCCTTACACCTTCTTTCGCCTTTACATATTTCTCCTCCATAGCTCGGCTCGAGGATCGGGGCTTGGTCTCTCCGTGAACCGAGCCCGATCCCACCGAGCATCCCTCAGACTAGATCTGACTTTGGCATCGGAGGGGATTCGGTCGGAACCAAGGTCCGACCCCACTGACGAGCTCCTTCGTCCATTCAGGTCCAGGAGATCCTGCGGCGCCAAGGCTACCCCTCTGCGTCATCACAACCGGAGCCGAGCGCCCTCGTCCCCGAGCCCGTTCGTCTCGACCACCAGAAGATAATCGTTCTGCCGAGGCCACCCCTTGGCTAGCCGACATGAAGATCCGCACGTCCCCTCACCGAGCGACCCCTCCTTCTACCGATCACGGAAGTTGTCATCCCGCCGAGGCTACCCCTCGGCGCGTCGGAAATCGGAGCGGCGCCTTCCCGCCCAAGCGAATGCGCCCTCGCCCGACCACCCAGGTCATCTCCATCTCACATGGCTGCCATGACAACACGGGGGTCCCGCGTGTCCCCTTTGACCGCGTTGACCCCGCACCCTCCATACTATCGATTTACGGGTGGAAAAAACACCCGTAAACAATTGATGACGCCCTTTTTGCTGGGAACATGACCTTTCTATGTTGTGAAGTGAATTATGTTCTCATTTTGGACTCATTACTTAAAAGTTTGATTGTTGTTGAGAATGATGACGAGTTCTTTCTCTCTCGGTGTTTTAGTTTCCCTTCATATAGTCAATAGAGACTACTGTCGATTTCTATGATTTTGGTGAGTTTAGTACATGTGTGTAGATTATTTTCATGTTGTCAAACATTGTTTCATATACTAAGTATTATTGTGTCATATGATTATGCATGTTGACCTTAGGCTGAGATCTTGCATATAGTCGTTTGATTCTTTTATGGTGTTGTTTTAATTTGTGCTCCACTCTAACTAGCCGGTAGGAAGATGACATGTTTGGAAGGACATTTTAATTCATTTATTTTGTTCTTATTTGGCTTGATTTATATACAATATCTTGCTTTCTACACTTGAGAATGCAACACATATAATTTTCAAACCTATGGTTCTTCATTTGCAAACCTCTATTAATAACATCGGTAATGATTAGTGCCAAAAAATCTAGCAAATAAGGTCAAAATTCGCGCGACTTTATACATGAACTATAGATTCTTCCATTTTGTGCAAGTTTGATGTATATAAGTAGGAATCTCTATTTTTGAATGGTAACTAAAAAAGATATATGTTGTTAATCATAATATAAATGAAAAGCATGTGTACATCATGTTTACGCTCATGTCCATTTTAGTCTGGTGATTTCCTTTTTGAAAAAAGTGCTGAAAGCAAATTTAAACCTACAATATTAGAGACTTAGCATTGTTGTGGAAATCCAAGTATTCAGTGGCTCAGATGAAATTCTTATTTTTAACATTGGCAAATGTGGGTTATTAAAATATTATTTTAGCATTTCATTTTTGATATGCATATATCATTTTATCCAACCTGGTGAGTTATATCATTTAACCCAAATTTCTTGAGTATATCAAACCAAAGGATATTTACTAATGACATAGAAATATATTTTTTACAATTTTTCAAACCAAATGATAGTTTCAATTACCACTGTTGTTTGTATATCAATATTTTCAAACCAAGAAGTGTCTTTTAATATTTTCTTTGGATTGTTGTCTTCTTATATCTTTCTCCTTTAATTTTTGTATGTAAACCACTATGGTTATTGTACATGTTTGTTAATGTTGGTTGATTTATTTATTTTTTGTCTTGAAGATGACACTGTTTATGTAGAGTCAAAAACTTTAACAAGTAAACCTTGGTTTTGTTAGTTATGCATTGGTTTATATGGTCAAAAACTTTCAAAGTAAATAAAACTGAGAGATCTCTCGATTAAAAAAAGTTTTCTCGAAAAAACATTTTCCTACTGTCAGGAAAAACTAACAATCCTTTGCAAAATGGGTCCAACTTTTATTATTATGACATATATTTATGGTTTTGTTATATAATGACAAGCATGGCTTGATTAGATCAATTATGATCTATGCTGGTAATTACTCTTTGATCTAGGTTATGTTTAAAACATATTATTACCCATTTGTATTGTAAGTTATGTCCAAGTAACAGTAATTATATGGTCATGATTACATAAACTGGCAACTTCTGATTTATAGACAGGGACATGGGTGTCGGACACAATAATACTCCTAATACTGGGCACGAGGACATGGTAACATGTGCATGTTTTTACTGCGCTAACATGTATTTAACTCATACGAGTAAAAAGTATTTGGTTATTTGTAAATGCACTTAATTGCAAAACGATCTATGAAACCATTTGCTTACATGGGTAAAGTGGTTTCATCTTAACATGATGTAAATGAAGGATTTTCATTTTTAAAAAAATTTCAACATGGATACACGTGTTATGTCTTAAAGTGTCATACATATCAAATTTTAGTTGGAAGAAGAATCTGACACTTAAAACAGTTGTATATTAGTTGATTTCACCAATGACAGATTTCTGAATGCATAATCCTCTAATGATTGTTCAAGCTTTCATATCCATCGAAAATTGGGGTTCCCAGAGCCAAGCCCTTATATGCCTGGTTTCCTTTTTTGTGGTGTTAGGAGTCAACATAATCTGCGCTGCTCACATTAGTTTGAAATCATGCACGAGCTTTATGGAGTTGTTGACTAGGATGAAATGATGGTAGAAAGATGGCATGGATTGAATTATGAGAAATCAATGTGTAGGATGAGAGTTACTAAAAACTTTGGGGGAACTAAAATTTTTGGGAAGAACTAAATTCTCTGGGGGAACACAAATTTTTGGGAAGAACTAAATTCTCTGGGGGAACTAAATTTTTGAGAGTACTGAATTTTTTTTGAAAAATTTGGGTGACTCAAAATATTAGGAAACTAAATTTTGGTGATGAGGAACTCATAACAATTAATGCGATTTAATTATTTTTGTTTGTTAAAAATTAGAGGATACAAGATTTTAAGGGCGAAATATTTAAAATAAACCAGGCACTTATGGCACATGTTATATCAGGAGAATACTAAATTTTGGGGGGAACTAAAATTTCGGGGGAAACTAAATTCTCGATGGAACTAAATTTTTGGGAAACTAAATAACAATTATTTCGCTTTAATTATTGTTGTTCGTTTAAAATTAGTGGATTCAAGATTTTGAGCAGAGAATACTTTAAATGAACCGTGCCCTTAGGGCACATGTTATAATTTAGTTTCCCCCGAAATTTTAGTTCCCCCAAAATTTAGTATTCTCCTGATATAACATGTTCCATAAGTGCACGGTTTATTTTAAATATTTCGCCCTTAAAATCTTGGATACTCTAATTTTTAACAAACAAAAATAATTAAATCGCATTAATTGTTATGAGTTCCCCATCCCCAAAATTTAGTTTCCTAATATTTCGAGTCACCCAAACTTTTCAAAAAAAATTCAGTACTCTCAAAAATTTAGTTCCCCTAGAGAATTTAGTTCTTCCCAAAAAATTTAGTTCCCCCAAAGTTTTCAGAAACTCTCATCCTACACATTGATTTCTCAAAATTCAATCCATGTCATCTTTCTACCATCATTTCATCCTAGTCAACAACTCCATAAAGCTCGTGCATGATTTCAAACTAATGTGAGCAGCGCAGATTATGTTGACTCCTAACACCACAAAAAAGGAAACCAAGCATATAAGGGCTTGGGTATTGGAACCCCAATTTTCGATGGATATGAAAGCTTGAACAATCATTAGAGGATTATGCATTCAGAAATCTGTCATTGGTGAAATAAACTAATATACAACTGTTTTAAGTGTCAGATTCTTCTTCCAACTAAAATTTGCTGTGTACGACACTTTAAGACATAACATGTGTATCCATGTTGAAATTTTTTTTAAAATGCAAATCCTTCATTTACATCATGTTAAGATGAAACCACTTTACACATGTAAGCAAATGTTTTTGTAGCTCGTTTTGCAATTAAGTGCATTTACAAATAACCAAATACTTTATACTCGTATGAGTTAAATGCATGTTAGCGCAGTAAAAACATGCACATGTTACCATGTCCTCGTGCCCAGTATTAGGAGTATTATTATGTACGACACCCATGTCCATGTCTATAAATCAGAAGTTGCCAGTTTATGTAATCATGACCATATACTTACTGTTACTTAGACATAACTTATAATACAAATGGGTAACAATAGGTGTTAAACATAACCTAGATCAAAGAGTAATTACCAGCATAGATCATAATTGATCTAATCAAGCCATGCTTGTCACTATATAACAAAACCAGAAATATATGTCATAATAATTAAAGTTGGACCCATTTTGCAAAGGATTGTTAGTTTTTCCTGACAGTAGGAAAATGTTTTTTCGAGAAAACTTTTTGTAATCGAGTGATCTCTCAGTTTGATTTACTTGTGAAATTTTTTGACAGTACAATGCATAACTAACAAAACCAAGGTTTACTTGTTAAAGTTTTTGACTCTACATAAACAATGTCATCTTCAAGACAAAAAATAAATAAATCAACCAACATTAACAAACATGAATAATAACCATAGTGGTTTACATACAAAAATTAAAGGATAAAGATATAAGAAGACAACAATCCAAACAAAATATTAAATGACTCTTCTTGGTTAGAAAATATTGATATACAAACAGAAGTGGTAATTGAAACTATCATTTGGTTTGAAAAGTTGGAAACAATATTGTTTCAGAGTGTTTTCTCACTACAATGCGTTGACCGTGGAGAACCCGGTCAACGTGGTCAAGGGACCCGCTTTGGGTCCCTCGGGGGCTTCGAATCGGTGCAGAAGGGGCGAGGGGAAGCCTCGGCCCTGGTTGAGACGCTCGGCCTCGGACAGACGCGCTCGGCCTCGGCTGGAAGGGGGACGAGGGGTAGCCTCAGTCGCCCGGGTAGATGCACGGCCGTCTGGTGGCGAGGGTGAGTCTCAGACCCGATTAGGACGCTCGGCCTTGGTAGGGCGTGCTCGGCCAAGGAAGGCTGAGGGTGAGGGGAAGCCTCACCGTCCGGTTGATCGAGTGGTCGGAGAGGGGCGAGGGGTAGCCTCGGCCCGTTGGTCTGTTGTTCACCTGCGTAGACGAGAACGCTCGTCAGGGGGCCGGACCTTGGTTCCGGCCAAATCCCCTCCGATGCCTAAGTCAAATAGAGATCTGAGAAAGGAGGCCCGGCGGAGGCGGTCCGACTCGTGAGGAGATCGTGACGGCGTCTCTCGGCGCGAGCGGGGGAGGAAGGAGATGAATTGGGGGAACGAGGTCGTTGATGGAGTACCTTAGGTTTTGTTACCTGAGATGCGGTCCCTTTCTTCGTCGTCTTCCTGGCCCTTTTGTAGAGCCCCGGCGTGATCGCATCTAACCCACGTCCCACGTCCGCCATTGATCGTGCCCCATCAGTCCCCCTTGTCGTCGCTCTCTCCGCCCTGCCAGCACCTCCCCATTATCGCTCATTAGTGGTCGCGCGTCCGGGGGAGTGGTTTTCACAGGAGTGGGCGAGCGACCAACGGGTTATTGGGGCCGGGTCGGATCGGCGTTCGAGAAGGTCCCTTGTAGGGCCTTTATCGAATGGGCTTTGAGGACGCAGATGGGCTTTTGACCAGCAGTCGGGCTCCTGGGCTCGTGCTTTACGGGTCTCGGCCAAATAGGCGTAACAATTGCCCCCATCGGTCGGGTTGATCGGCCTTGGCCGGTTCGGCTCGGCCGATGTGACCACTGCCGATTGTGACGAGCTCGCCAGTCGATACCGACTCATTTATTAGCCGTCATCATGAGTTGGCTCGTTCGATGTTTTTAAGGCGCGGGTTCCGAAGCGCCGTCGGCCTTCAGATGCTGCCACGTGTAGCGGCAAGCTTATCCCCGCCGCTCGCGTAGTCGCCTTAAATTCGAGAAGCCGAAGGGTTTGTGAGCCGCCATTGGTGGGGTCGAACAGCCTCGGCTCGCTCGGATCACCCGTTATGTCTCCTGGGATTCCGAGCGGCGCTTCAATCGAGGCGAGGCCATAAATGCAGGTCATGATGAGGCGGATCGATTGGTCTTCAACTGGCGCCAATTTCGGAACACCGCCGACTCTTCGAGCCTCGCCACGCATTCTTGTCAGGTGCTTCGAATTCTCCCCTGGCGTATAAGATCCCCAGTTGTGTTGATCTCCACTTCTTCTTCGCTCCTCCCGGTATTCAGAGCCTTCAGCAACCCGGAGTTTCCCGTCGCCTTCGCTTCTTTGTCCTCTCCAAAATAGTTGAGAATAGGTAATTCCTCTCTTGCTTTCATCCTATGGCTGCTCTTAGGATAGGCGGTTCTGGCCGGAGGACGAGGGGTCCTCCGGAGTCCGGACGGGGCGAACCCCGGCTAGGGGAGTCTGGTTCCCCCGCCGGGAGTCGTTCTCTTCAAGATAAGGGGAAGGAGAAACTTTTTCCAGACTACGCCCGTGATGACGTGGCGTTGGCTGCCGTACGGCTTAATGTGCCCCCTGTTGTCCTCCGCACGCCGTCGAGGACCCCTCCTTCGGTGGCCGCGGAGATCCGGGAAAGATATCTCTGCTTCCCATACGAGGTTCGGGTTCCATTCGTCGACGAGCGGATTTGCCTCCCGAGGAGCAATGAGGTTGGCGTCTACGTCGAGATGTTCCGCCTGGGTCTTTGCTTCCCGCTCCATCCCTTCTTCATCCAGGTCATGGAACATTTCACAGTGTCCCTGTGTCAGTTCACCCCATGTTCGATCGCGGTATTGACGGGTTTCGTAACGCTCTGCTGTACCCGTGGTCTGGAGCCGACTCTCCCCCTTCTCTTCTACTTTTACCAGGCCCAGACGGTCGGTCCGGGGTCATGGCTGCTACTCCGAGCTCGTTCGAGGAGGGAATGCCTGATCGGGTTACCCCGCTGGTCAGGGGATTGGAACTTGGATTATGTCTTCGTGGTCTTCTTGGGCGAGGCCCAGATTCTGACAAGCTGGGGCAGTTCTGTCCATTCTCGCCCGTCGTTAGTTCTCTCAGACGCCGACCGGGCAGCCGCTGCGCTTCTGTTGGCTCTTCCTTTGGAAACGAAGTCCATTTGGTCTTTGCTGGACGACCTACTCCTGAAGGCCGTCTTGTGGTCTCCGGGTAGGTCGCTCTTTCATCCCCGGATCGCCCTATGACTCATCCTGATTTCGGTCTCCTTTGCTGGGATGGCTGGCCGCGAATTCGTCCGTGACGTTGACGAGCTGATTCGTCGTGGAGCCGCTCGGAGCCGAGGTAGTACCTCTGGAAGGGTGCCTCGGAGGACCGTTGAGGAGGAGGTGCGCCGAGCCGAGCCTGCCGTGGGTAAGGTGGTGGCCGCGCCTCCCGCCTCTTCTTCTGGCGATCCCCTTCCGGGGGGTGAGGATGGTGCGAGGCGGAAGCGTTCTCCTCCGGTGCCTTCGGAGCTCCACGGTGGAAAGAAGAGGAAGGAGGACGTGGATCCCTCCGGCCCGACAGGTTCCGCGCTTCCTGTGGTGACCGCCGGGGATCCTTCGATAGCTCTACCAGCCACCCCCCTCGCAGCGTCTTCGCCCGTATCACCAGGGGTCGGGGCCTTGTTGGCGAGCGACTTGGCTTCGATTGTCGTCCCTGGGAGTTCGATGTTTGCTGACCGAGCAGTGGCCCAGCAGGTTGCCGAGGTCTCTGTCCCTCCCCGGGACCGCAGCCTCCTCAAGAAGATCCCGGCCGACAAGATGTCGGATTCCTTGGTCTGGATCCTCCAACAGGTTCGGTTATCTTGCTATCCTCTCTTTCTCTTTATCCTCTTCTTAGCCCATGTCTCGTCTTTTCAGGGTTCAGCGCTCGCTGTGGAGTTGCAGTGTCGAGCCGTCCGCTTGAGGGAGATGGAGGAGTCTTCCATGAGGGCTCAGGAGCGGGCCGGGGCGGCCGAGGTGGCCATGATGGAGGCCCAGATGGAGTCTCGGCGCCTCGCCCTCCGTGTGGCTGCGTTGGAGGGGCAAGTGGGTGACCTTGAGGGAAAGCTAGGGGATGCTCATCAGTCGGCTGAGGAAGCGGCGGAATCGTTCCGTCTGGAGAGGGAGGAGCTTCAGAGGGAGCTGTCGGACCGGCGTCAGGTAATGCGGCTGGCGGAGGAGGTCGAGAAGGGCGTCATCGAGACCCTGGGGAAGGAGATCTTCGAGGTTCTCAGGGGGGCCTTCGGTAAGTATATAGACATCATCGCCCCCCCGGATCATCGAAGTCGTCCAGTCTTCCTTCCGGGAATGTGCGGAACGTGACCGGCAAGCCCCTCCGCCAGTCGAGTCCCCTCGCTCCGAGCAGGGCAAAGTGCCCGAGGATGTGTCCTCCTGAGCTCGGGCTCCTTAAGCAGTCCCTCCCAGCCTTATCCTCAAATTTTTAAGCATCCGCTTCGCTTTGGGCCAGTCTACTTGAAATGGATCCCCGGCCCCCGCCCTCTCCTTCAGCCCCGCGGCCAACAATTGCTGGTTGCATGGCCGCTAGCTTGGGTCACCTACTCTGGGTCTTTTGTCAACCAATTTTGCTTTGTCGGTGTCGATCTGAACTCTGTCATTTGTCGCGAGTAGACTGTTTGTAGGGTGTTCCCTTCGCCTTGATCCTCTGTAAATAAGACGCATTTTTGTACTCGGGTTAACTATTATAAATGAAATCGACTTACTTGGAATTTTTGTGTACTTGGCGTTGTTGCCTTGTTCTTGGCTTGGGAATGGACGAAACTGGCGTTGGCTGGGGGTATTCTCCCCAGACTTAGGGGCGCAGGAGTCGGTCAGCGAGGGCGAAGCTTCTTGACTTAGGACCGGTTGGCGTCCGTGCCTCCTGGGGAAACTGCCCCCCCAGACTTATGAGCGCTGGAGTCGGTCGGCGAGGGCAAAGCTCCTCGGCTTAGGACCGGTCGGCGTCCGTGCCTGCTGGGGGAATTGCCCCCAGTCTTATGAGCGCTGGAGTCAGTCGGCGAGGGCAAAGCTCCTCGGCTTAGGACCAGTCGGCGTCGTGCCTGCTGGGGGAGTCGCCCCCAGACTTATGAGCTCTGGACTCGGTCGGCGAGGGCCAAGCCCTTCGGCTTAGGACCGGTCGGCGTCCGTGCCTGCCGGGGGAATCGCCCCCAGACTTATGGGCACTGGAGTCGGTCGGCGAGGGCAAAGCTCCTCGGCTTAGGACCGGTCGGCGCCCGTGCTTTGCCGGGGGAGTCGCCCCCAGACTTATGTGCACTGGGGTCGGTCGGCAAGGGCCAAGCTCCTCGGCTTAGGACCGGTCGGCGTCCGCGTCTGCTGGGGGAATTGCTCCCAGACTTATGAGTGCTGGAGATAGTCGGTGAGGGCAAAGCTCCTCTTCCTCCTCCAGTGAGGCGGCGGTCCCCGGCCTTTTGCGTTACTGGCGACATGTCAACTCCGTCGGAATTTTAAATAAAGACAATAAAAAGAAGGCGTTTGTACTCTCATGGGTCCAGTTGGACCGGTACATTTGGAGGAAACGGAAAAGGGGAAATGAAGCTAAACAGAGGGATGTAAAACTAGATATTTCCCTCATACTTAGGCCGCCCCCCGGGGGGAAGGATGTTGCCTGCTCACTCTATGATGCGGAGGGGGCCTTGGATGGTGTTGATCTTCTTCCCCTTGTCCAGCTGTGTGGAGGTCCCTTCTCCATGGGCCGGCTCGTCGGCCTGATTCCTGGCGTGCCCTCGGCTCATCAGCTTCTCAATGTCCTTCTTCAAATGCCAGCAATCTTCCGTGTCGTGACCATCGTCCTTATGGTACTTACAGTACTTCTCCCTGTTCTTCCCGCCTCTTTTAGCCTTCGGCGGGGGGTGATCAGCTCGCTCTTCCTTCTGTACTTGGGCGAGAATGGCGTCTGGGGTGGTGTCCCTCGCGCTTTCTCCCCGTTGCCTGTTCCTTTGTCTCTTTTCGGTCCGGTATCCTTCGGGGCTTGCTCGTCCGCCGTCGCCACGCTTGGTCCCTCGAGCGGTTTTTCCTGCATCCTCGGCCAAGGCCTCCTCGGTCAGCATAAAGCGCTCGGCCCTTGCCATGATCCCGGGGAGGTCCTTTGGGGGGTCGTTGTGCAGGGACTTCTTGAGGCCCCTGTGGCGAAGCCCTTTCTTAAGAGCCGTCTGGACCACCAGGTCGGGTGGGTTGTTCACGTTTAGCCTTTCCGCATTGAAGCGGCGCATGAACTGTCGGAGTGGTTCGGCCGGGCCTTGTACTATGTTGAACAGATGTTCAGCACCAGGTTTGATCAGCCTCCCCGCCATGAACTGTTTGCAGAACAACTGGGCGAGTTGTTCGAAGCTGTCGATGGAGCGGCCGGGCAGGCTGTGGTACCAGATCCTCGCCGCTCCCCTGAGAGTAGAATAGAAGCCCCGGCAAAGCAGGTCATCGTCAGCTCCCTGGAAGGCCATGTCCCCCTCGTAGTCCATCACGTGGTGCGCCGGGTCTCCTATTCCATCGTACTTTCCCAGCACCGGGATCCGGAATTGGGAGGGGACCCGTGCGTCGGTTATTCTCCGTGACAAGGGGCATCGATCTCCGTGGATGCCTCCGGGGATGCGGTACTCGCCTGCCTCTGGATCGACCGGGGGTGGGGGTACCACCGGCGCCAGCGGGGCTGGCTCCGCAGCCTTCGCCACGCTGGGGGCCAGGCTGTCCCGACGTTCCCGACTCCTCCTGCGGGAGCTCCTGCTCCACCGCGATCGGTCTCTCGAGTGGTGTCGTTCGCTTCTCCTGCGGCGGGACGACCGCGATCGATGAGACGAGGCCGTCCTTGATTCGTCGTCCGTCCCTTCGGTCTCTCTTCGGCTCCTTTCACGATTGGGTGAGGAGGCGCGTGACCTCGCCTGACGAGAGCCGGACAGCGTGAACCGACGCTCCATGTTCGGTTTCCGGGTCCCGTGGTCGTCGACCACGGCGGACCGCAAGTGTGGGGGACCCCCCGCCCATCGATGGCTGTCGTCCAACGTGCCTCCGTTGGGTGGCGCAGGGCCGACGAGCTGCTGCACCGTTGCGACCAACGTCTGGAGGCTCGCGTTGGTCTCCTGAGCTAGGGCGCAGAGCTGTCCCTGCGTGGCCAGTTCTGAGCCACCGGCTTCTTCGGTGGAGAGGGTGGGGTGGCCGTTGGCGGGTGTGTCCTCGGGATTGCCGTTTGTTGTGCCATTCCCCTCCTCTGGGATGGGGGGCATGCGCTTCCTCCCATTGCTGGCTCGTGCCATTGTTGGTGTGGTTTGCTTCTTCGTGGGACGGTTTCTCGTTCCCACAGACGGCGCCAGATGTTTCAGATTGTTTTCTCACTACAATGCGTTGACCGTGGAGAACCCGGTCAACGTGGTCAAGGGACCCGCTTTGGGTCCCTCGGGGGCTTCGAATCGGTGCAGAAGGGGCGAGGGGAAGCCTCGGCCCTGGTTGAGACGCTCGGCCTCGGACAGACGCGCTCGGCCTCGGCTGGAAGGGGGACGAGGGGTAGCCTCAGTCGCCCGGGTAGATGCACGGCCGTCTGGTGGCGAGGGTGAGTCTCAGACCCGATTAGGACGCTCGGCCTCGGTAGGGCGTGCTCGGCCAAGGAAGGCTGAGGGTGAGGGGAAGCCTCACCGTCCGGTTGATCGAGTGGTCGGAGAGGGGCGAGGGGTAGCCTCGGCCCATTGGTCTGTTGTTAACCTGCGTAGACGAGAACGCTCGTCAGGGGGCCGGACCTTGGTTCCGGCCAAATCCCCTCCGATGCCTAAGTCAGATAGAGATCTGAGAAAGGAGGCCCGGTGGAGGCGGTCCGACTCATGAGGAGATCGTGACGGCGTCTCTCGGCGCGAGCGGGGGAGGAAGGAGATGAATTGGGGGAACGAGGTCGTTGATGGAGTACCTTAGGTTTTGTTACCTGAGATGCGGTCCCTTTCTTCGTCGTCTTCCTGGCCCTTTTGTAGAGCCCCGGCGTGATCGCCTCTGACCCACGTCCCACGTCCGCCATTGATCGTGCCCCATCAGTCCCCCCTTGCCGCCGCTCTCTCCGCCCTGCCAGCACCTCCCCATTATCGTTCATTAGTGGTCGCACGTCCGGGGGAGTGGTTTTCGCAGGAGTGGGCGAGCGACCAACGGGTTATTGGGGCCGGGTCGGATCGGCGTTCGAGAAGGTCCCTTGTAGGGCCTTTGTCGAATGGGCTTTGAGGACGCAGATGGGCTTTTGACCAGCAGTCGGGCTCCTGGGCTCGTGCTTTACGGGTCTCGGCCAAATAGGCGTAACAAATATATTTCTATGTCATTAGTAAATATCCTTTGGTTTGATATACTCAAGAAATTTGGGTTAAATGATATAACTCACCAGGTTGGATAAAATGATATATTCATATAAAAATGAAATGCTAAAATAATCTTTTAATAACCCACATTTGCCAACATTAAAAATAAGAATTTCATCTGAGCCACTGAATACTTGGATTTACCACAACAATGCTAAGTCTCTAATATTGTTGGTTTAAATTTGCTTTCAGCACTTTTTTCAAAAGGAAATCACCAGACTAAAATGGACATGAGCATAAACATGATGTACACATGCTTTTCGTTTATATTATGATTAACAACATATATCCTTTTTAGTTACCATTCAAAAATAGGGATTCCTGCTTAGATACATCAAACTTGCACAAAAATGGAAGAATCTATAGTTCATGTCTAAAGTCGCGCGAATTTTAACCTTATTTGCTAGATTTTTTGGCACCAATCATTGTCTATGTTTTTAATAGAGGTTTGCAAATGAAGAACCATAGGTTTGAAAATTATATGTGTTTCATTCTCAAGTGTAGAAAGCAAGATATTGTATATAAATCAAGCCAAATAAGAACAAAATACATGAATTAAAATGTCCTTCTAAGCATGTCATCTTCCTACCGGCTAGTTAGAGGTGGAGCACAAATTAAAACAACACCATAAAAGAATCAAACGATCTATATGCACGATCTCAGCCTAAGGTCAACATGCATAATCATATGACATAGTAATACTAAGTATATGAAACAATGTTTGACAACATGAAAATAATCTACACACATGTACTAAACTCACCAAAATCATAGAAATCGATATTAGTCTCTATTGACTATATGAAGGGAAACTAAAACACCGAGAGAGAAAGAACTCATCATCATTCTCAACAACAATCAAAATTTTAAGTAATGAGTCCGAAATGAGAACATAATTCACTTCACAACACAGAAAGTTCATGTTCCCAGCAAAAAGGGCGTCATCAATGTTTCTTACGTTCTATACAAAATTTACAACACAATATAGGAAAAGAAATTTAAAAGCATTACCCATTGGGCACATATAACGAACACATTGATGGCAAAATAAAAGAAACATGTAGAGATAATTTGCACGATTGAGAATTGAAATCTTCGTTGAGATTGATAATATCAAAAGGCCGCTCTCCCATTTCGTGAGGGGTATGAAAAAAAAGGAAAAAAAACAAATTGTTGGACGAAACTACAATGAGGAAACCTTGGAGGAAATTATGATAGCATCCTTTCAGAGCCTACCTTGCATGATGTTAGTCGCAGGATCAAAGAAGCATTGTCCATTTTCAAAATTGGTCAAATTTTCTTTGCACAATTTTGAAGGGATTTGCAAGGTTGTCTGAAGTATGAGAGAGATCAAATTCTAGAGGATTAAAAAATGACCTTTCTTAAGGTAGCGATAGGTCTCCTCAGCTACAACAATTGAAGCTGCAACATGCATGAAAAATCAAAAACATCAAATTAGGCACAAAATCAAACAATCCCATTTAAAAAGTTGAAATTGGAGATGAATTTGAGATAGAAGTACAATCCCGATCTTAAGGAAACCATCTACTATCTTGTTGAGAAAAGGAATCCCAAAAACATCCAACATATCATATGTGTTATCTACGTACATTGAGGTTAGATGGAAGGGTAATACAAAACACACTTCATGCTTATACTCAAAAATGCACTGATTAAATCCAAATAAACACAATAAACTTAAAGGATATGGTTTAACCAAATATACTTGTTGCATCCTCAACTTTAGCATTTGAAATGTTTCATGCATGTTAAAGACAGAAATTAATATTATTATCACACAAAGTAATGTGATAGGCGAGTTTATGCCAATGAAGCAGATTAAAGAAGCATTGTTCATTTATTAAAATTGGTCGAATTTTTCTATGCATAATTTTGAAGGGATCAAGGTTTTCAGAAGTATAAGAGAGATCAAATTCTGAGGGATTAAAAACGACCTTGCTTAAGGCAATGGTAGGTCTCCTCAGCTGCAATAGTCGAAGCTGTAACCTACATGAAAAATCAAAAACATCAAATTAGGCATAAAATCAAAAAATCCACTGAAAAAATTTCAAATTGGCGATGAATTTGAGATATAAGTATGATCCCGACCTTAAGGAAACCATCTAATGTCTTGTTGAGAAAAAGATTCCCTAAAACAACCAACATATCATAAGTGTTACCTAGGTACATTGTGGTTAGGTGGAAGGGTAATACAAAACACACTTACATGCTTATTCTCAACAATGCACAAATTAAATCCAAATAAACCCAATAAAACTTAAAGGGTACTTACTGCATCCTTGACTTTAGCTTTTGAAGTGATGCTTGCATGTTAAAGACAGAAATTAATAATAATATCACATAGAGTAATGTGAACGGACAAGAATAGAATTTTTCTCTAACTTCTCTTAGCAAGTGGTTATTTTTTTATGTCATAATTTCTTATGAAAGATGTGTATTTCAACAAAAATTTGAAACCGAAAAAAATTTGGGCAAGGCTCACACTCATACAAAGAAAGGAGGAATATAATGTATCCTCCAAAAATTTAAAAGGTAACAAAATTTTTTTTGGGTTAGGGCTGGCACTCATACAACATAAGGAGGAATATAATTCATCATGCAAATATTAAAAAGACAAAGTGATCAATTTTACAATAAAAATTGGCATAATAAAAGTGACCCACTCTGTAATGAAGTTGAACATAGTAAAAATGTCACTTCTACAATGAAGTTAGATATTATTCTGTCAGAATGTAACCGGTAAAATCAGAGACACAAAAGTGGTCATTTATATAGCATGGTAAAATCTCACGGCTATTAAAGTGGGACACAAAAGTGTGAGATGAAAGTGAGGGAAAAGTGGGATTCAAATTTAAAGCCCTTTAAAAGAGATTAAAGCCATTTAAAAGGTTTAATCCCTCACTTTAAATTTGAATCCCAGATTTTACAAAAGAATTTACATGCTACATTCTACAATGAAATTAGATAAAATCACTCACTTTCAAAATAATTAAAGCCATTTAAAAGCAAAAGAATTTAATTGATATCATTTAAAATTTTGTGTACAAAAGAATTAATGGCTTTCATCTCAAGGCAAAAGAATTAAAGCCATTAATGTTGTGAGATGAAATCTGGGACACAAAAGTTAGATATAATTCAAAGAATGTAGCCATGAGATGAAAGCAATTAAAAAGAAAAATAATTTAAAAACATCTCTCATTTATAGAGGCGATACTTAAGACAGTGAAAGCGTCTTTCATTCACAGGAACTCTCACATTTTCCTGCCTTCAGGACATCCAGATAGCGGTATACAAATATACACATAGTAGATACGCAAGCCTCAAATCTAATGCAAAATAGCACTCCTATCTTAAAATCTCTGGTTGATTGCTGGGAAGTACAATACTGTCATCACTTATAAATGGGTGGTCGGTAATTTAAATTATCCAAGTTCAAAATGAAAAATTTTAGTAAATGATGGTAATTATTGCAATGTCTATAATTTTTTATTTTTTCGACTAATATATGAGGATGTACAAAGAGAGGAGCATAAATATACATCAGATCTTTGATTCATGGTAGAAAAGGAAACGTTGAATCAGCATCATCCTCAAATCAAGAGACCACCTTGTTTTTTTATTTGTTGCGGGGCATAAAATATATGGAGATTTTTGATTCATTGTTTGAAATATTTCCACAGTTCAAAAAATCAACAATTTTGTAAAAATCAAAAGTTTTTTGAAATCAACAATATGTGGAAATCAACAATCTGTGAAACAATTTGAAAATTGTTGTTCAAAAAACCGAACCCTTTTTAAATCAAAGAACGGGATGTGATCAAAGAAAACTCAACACTTTGGCATTGCTGCCTTGCGTTGTTTTGTGGATATCATCAATTTGTGAAACAATTTGAAAATTGTTGTTCAAAAAATCAACAATTTTTTGGCCTTGCTGCCTTGCGTAGCAATTTTAGGACCGAACCCTTTTTATCAAAGAGAAGGATGGGATCAAAGAAACAAACCTTTAGGTCGCAATAACAAAATCCAGTGTGCCTTGCTGCCTTGGGAACATGATGGGAAACGCCTGGCAGCCTTGCGAACATGATGGGAAACGCCTGGCAGCCTTGCGAACATGATGGAAAACGCCTGGCAGCCTTGCGAACATGATTACGTGCGCCTTGCTGCCAAACAATTTTGACTTACGGTCAGAAACAACAATTTTTGTAACAATTTTGCATAGAAAAGTGATAAAAATTAAAAGTTCTTGGCTGGGTAAAATTGTTTGAAAGGCAGCAATGCCGACACTGAACAATAATTTTAGGAAATCAACAATGCCAAGAGAATGCAAAATCACTTTTCTATGCAAAATTGATTTATTTTGAACAACAATTCATCGATTTCCAATGCAAAATTGTTTGAAATATTTCCACAGTTCAGAAAAATCAACAATTTTGTAAAAATTAAAAGTGCTTTGAAATCAACAATTTTGTGGAAATCAACAACCTGCAACCGAACCCTTTTTAGAATAGGATGAGATCAAAGAAAAATAAATAATTTTGCAAAAATCTGTGGAAATCAATAAGTTTTTGGCCTTGCTGCCTTGCGTAACAATTTTAGGACCAAAACCCTTTTTATCAAAGATCGGGATGGGATCAAAGAACCGAACCTTTAGGTTGCAAGAACAAATTCCCTTGCGCCTTGCTACCTTGCGAACTGGATGGGAAACGCCTGGCTGCCTTGCAAAAAGGATGTGAAAAATTACTTGCACCTTGCTACCTTGCGAACAGGATGAGAAGCTCTCGGGGAAATGACTATTGCTCTCTTGGGATGCTCTCAGAAATCAATCAAATGCCGGTTGCTATCCCGCAAAAAAGCAAAAACTGACTGTTGATCTCCCCACGCAAAGAAATTGGACGCATCATTCTTTTAGGCTGAGTTCCAAGCAAAGCTATCTCAAAGCCTCATCCAAACCGTTGATTTATCAAGATCAAATCCCAGCCGTCTTTCAATCAACATGTATGTCCTAGTCAACTTGTCCTAGTCAGCCCTAGGATTCAAAAATCATTGTCAAATGTATAATATATTTATATATATATAGGAAGGATCAAATGACCCCCTAATATAACCCCCAAATATAACCCCCTCCCTTGGCCGCACGATCGACGCAGATCACCTAATTATTGAGAGAGATGATGGAGAGAAATCGCGAGAAATTGAATTTCTCTAGCGTGAAATTCAATTTCTCGCATAGAAAGTCTTCAGCAGTTACTAAATTAATCCGCTTAGTTTATCCAACCTTCTCCCCACTTTAAAAATGAATTCCGACCAACCGAATGGACATCTTTACATAAAAATTAGTTTTTCCGTCCCCCCTCGTCCTCCCGATCAGAACGCATAGTGTGAAGCCTAAGTTTCAGTGAAGTTTCAGTGACTGAAACCTTGACCCAAGGTTTCAGTCCGTTCAGCAGGCGCCCAGGCACTGAAACCTTGGGTTTCACCCTCGGTGAAACCCAAGGTTTCAGTGCATGGGCGCCTGCTGAACGGACTGAAACCTTGGGTTTCAGTCCGCCCAGGCACTGAAACCTTGGGTTTTAGTTACTGAAACGTCACTGAAACCGAGGTTTCACAATGAGCATTCTGATCGGGAGGACGAGGGGGGACGGAAAAACTAATTTTTATGTAAAGATGTTCACTCGGTTGGCCGTAATTCATTTTTAAAGTGGTGAGAAGGGTGGATAAACTAAGCGGATTAATTTAGTAACTGCTGAAGACTTTTTGTGCGAGAAATTGAATTTCTCGCAAGAGAAATTCAATTTCTCGCGGGTGAATTGGAGGGGGCGATCCGGACCGCTGATCTGCATGATGGAGGGCCACGGGAGGGGGTTATTTTGGGGGTTATATTATGGGGTCATAAGATCCTTCCTCATATATATATATATATATATATATATATATATAATAGGTATCTTACGCCATATGAGAGGGTCTCTCATATTCCCTCTCACTTAAAGGGGCAAGTACAAGCCTACATGGGCTTGTACTTGTTGTACTTGCCCGCTTTATGTGAGAGGGAATATGAGAGACCCTCTCATATGGCGTATGATACCCATTATTCTCATATATATATGTATGTATATATGTATGTATATATGTGTGTATATATATGACGAGTAAGTGTGTCACTTTATTAAAGACAAAAACAATACAAAACATCCACAAGGGGAGTATAGTGGGGATTATAAAGAGAGGGGATATAACTCAAGCGTCGTCACCAACTACAAACTAAACCCCTCCCAGAAACGCCCATTGGCTAGAAATAAACATACATGATTCATACTTCATACATGATTCATTATTTACATGGTATCAAATATCTAAAAATCACCAATTTGCGAAGTGGACAGCCGCAGAGGGATGATCTCAATCAATATCACGCAAAGCTATAAGTGTAATGCCCTACCAGCTACTGCACAAGTACTAGAGGGGGGGTGAATAGTACTTTAAAATAATAAGGCGTATAATTCCAAATTAAATTGCACACAACTACCAAAATCAATTTGCGGAAGCTTAAATTGAATGACAACAATGAAATTAACAATGCTAACAAACGATGTTAATGGGTTCGGATCCACCCAAGTCTCCCCGACTTGTTCCCGGTGATCCTACGTCCCAACCACCCGGATCCCTTTCGGATACTTGAGTTAGAAACCCTAACTCAAGATTTCCACTATGAATATCTTGTGAAAACCCTTCAAAAGATCAAATCATACATGCAATGGCAAAGTGAATCCCACAACCCGGGATCACAACCTTCTCTCACAACCGAGAGAGCCAATAAGCAATATAAAAGAGTTTAATATGAAATAAATACTCTTACCACAAAATCCTATACCTTGAGTTTTTCTTACCCAAAAGGTGGAATGAAGGATTTGAGGAAGATGAAGTTACCAAACCCTAGCACCAATGAAATGAGCAGCAATGGGTGCCTAGGGTAGATTTGGAAACTTGAATCAAGCAATAGCTTGAAGAGCTCACCAAGAACAAGCTTCTCTCTAGATCTAGAAATGAGAGAGAATGGGTTTCTTGTGAGGAAGAGAGCTTTAGATTTGAGGGAGAATAGCGATCTCTTTAGAACTCAATGAATCTCTTAATGGCAGCTCTGTTTTAGTTAGAAATGACCTAGGTTCGTATTTATAGGGTCCCATAAAAACAAGTTAGGTCAATCTCCAACGGAAAGAAATCTGTGAGAATTAGTCGGTCAAAGAACACTCACTGACCGACTAGTTCATCAACTAGTCGGTCAGTCACAAAGCATGGACCGACTAAGAGCAGATCTGAGAAGAGATAGAATTTCAGACCTAGAAAACTAGTCGGTCCAAGAACACTGTCTGACCGACTAGTTTCACAACTAGTCGGTCATCCAATGAACGTAGACCGACTAAGAGGCAAAACAACATAGTCTGAAGGCAAGTTGACTTAGTCGGTCCAAGAACAAAAGTTGACCGACTAGATTGTCAACTAGTCGGTCATCAAACGTTCTTATACCGACTAACGGTAAACAGTAGCTTAGGAGAATTTTAGAGTGAACAGACAGTCACAACTAGTCGGTCAAAGAAGCATCACTGACCGACTAGTTCACAAACTAGTCGGTCGGTGAGTCAACGTAGACCGACTAACTGTAAACAGTAAAGTCCAAGAATTTAAGGAATCAAACTAGTCGGTCCAAGAACAGTTGCCGACCGACTAGATCACCATCTAGTCGGTCAGTACTTGTTCTTGTACCAACTAACATGCACAACAAAGTCCGAATCGAAGCGCGACGCTTCGAGGAAGTTAAAATGAACTTGTGCAAGGATCCTAGAGCTACGAAATGAGCGTAATGAAGATATAGACGTAAGATATACTCAAGGCTTAACATTCTATATATCGAAGCTAAAAGACTATAAATAAAACCTTAATAAACGGTCTTCGATAGCTTCGATTGAATCTTCATAATTTCCAAAGCGTCGCAAGAGCTTCAACGAAGCTTTAGACATGAAACTGAGCTTTGGAAAGTGTTGAGATGTCGCTTTGAATGTTCACGTGAAATTGGCGACGATCTCCAATACTGCGCTCACAAATTGTTGGTTCATGAATTATTTATGTTTGCTCATCATCCAAAACCAAATCCGGGGAGTCCAATATTCAACATTCTCCCCCTTTTTGGTGATGACAAACCAACATAAATAATAATCAAAGATAATAATTCAAATGTAAAATACTTACTCCCCCTGCATTGATGACACGTTAATTCCAAAATGAATATAAATGAATTGCATCAAGCAGACGAGTAAGAGAAATAAAATGAATTGATTTTTGAAATATCGGATTTTGAAAATCCTTATATGTATCTTAACTCCCCCTGAATCTAACATATCAAACTAGATTCTTGGAAATTGAGTTAAATTTTCATTTGCGCTATTTTATTATCATTATCTCTCCCCCTTTGGCATTATCCCAAAAATGGGGGGCATACAACGACAACAATTAGGAAATGTAAAATCCAACATCGGGAGTCGTAGACAAAGGCAATGGACCAACTTGACACCAAGGGAAAAATTGTGGAAATCAAAACAAGGTGTGCCAAATTTTCCATTATCAAAAAAAAATTCAAAATCATCAAAAACACCAAATCATTATTCATTTCTTGAATAAAGAAACATACTCTTCAATATTCAATATTCTTGGTTAATTTTGTGCATGGAAAACAATTCTATACAATTATAGAATTTAAATCTATTTAACCAAGTTTTCATGCGTCGAGCGACGAAATCTCATTTCAAATATATTCAACGAATATTAAAATTTGCACGACGAATAAAAGACAAAGTGAATGACGATGAACATATATATATGCAGAGACAACATGAGTATATCCAAAAAGATATCACATCGAATATATGAGATACATCATATCAAGCGCTACATATCATCAAAAAGAAATACATCAACATCATCGATAGAATATACCCATCAAAAGGAAATACATCATCATCATCATCATTCTCATCAAAATAAATACAACAGCAGCGACGTCATCCAAAATACATCAAAACATAATAACCCTCATACCCTATCCTAACCCATAATACTCTCGCTAAGATATATCATCCAAAGCGTATATGGAGAGTCCTCGGAACAACGATCACGAGGAGGAGGCAGGATCTGCAGCGTCCGTGGGTCCAGTCGACGGAGTGGACTCAGGATCTGCAGGGAGTAGAGGCGTCTCAACAGATGGAATCGTCGGGGCAGGAGTCGAGATCCCAGGAACAGGCTCTACAGCAGCAAGGGTCTCGACAGCAGAAGTGTCAACAGGAATATCAGCAGGCTCAGCAACAGGGTCAGCAGGAGGCTCTGAAGACTGAAGTGCTGAAGCAGAAGGCTCTGGAGCACCGGTAGAGGTGCCAACTCCAGGAGCAGAAGTGGAAACACCAGCAGCAGCAGCAGCAGTGGCCTCATCGCCACGGGCAAAAGAAGTAACAAGCTCGTCAAGCTCCTCATCGTCCATCTCCTCGGCCTCAGACACCGAAGGAGGAAGCTCAATCCCCATCATACGAGCGATACGGCAGACTACCTCCTCAGTACGAGCCAAACGGGAGTCGTGCTGACGAAGTAGGCGTACGACATCGTCCAAAGTAGCAGGGGAAGAGGAGGCTGCAGCAGCTGACGGAGTAGACTGGGAAGCAGATGCGGTAGACCTCTGCACGTGACGAAGTGCCGCTAAAGATTTCTTCACGGCCATCGCGTTCAGAGGCGTACCCAAAGGACGCTCATCGTCAGGTGGGAGAGGAACTCGAAAATGACGGAATACGAGGGTCAACAAGCAGGGGTATGGAATGTGCGCAGACTTATTGGTCTTGCGTATACACTCGAAAGAATCCATCTTATCGAGTATCACGCGAGCCCAATTTATCTCGCACCCCAAGAAAAGAGCGTATATGAGCTTCAAAAACGGCTGAGAGGGGAGAGAAGAGGATCCATACTTAGGGAGGAGACACGACTTCAAAATCAGGTTAAGAACCCACGCATTCGGCTTAAAAGATTTCGATGGAACACCAATGAATGCGGAGGGGATAACCTGGAAAATCTCTGAAAGAATAGACTGATCCAAGGAAGAAATGTCGTCTACGGAAATGTCCGAAGGGAGGAGACCACACGACGCACAACCAAGGATCTCCCCCAAGATTTCTGCCGTGAGAACTATAGGAGTTCCCAAGACAGTCGTCTCAATGGAGTGACTGGCGTCGTACTGGCCTCGAATACGGTTGGCATAGAACAATTTCACGAGGCGAGGGTACGGTTTGGGATTGGCCTTGGGGTCGTAACGGAGATAATCTAGAAGGCCACTATAAGAGAGAAGATCAACAAGGCCGAGAAAATCAGAGAACTGAACGTAATGCTCCAACAACAGTGGACAGTGCTCTATACGGTTGTACGCGGCGAGACACTGAGGGTCATCGCGGCACAACGATATGTCTACACCTCCAACTGGCATAGGAGCTTTACCCTTGGCCTTACGGGTCTTCGGAGGTGGGGTAGGTTCCCTAGTAGGCTCATCCTCTGGGATAAAATCAGTATCAGAATCGGGAGGAGTAGCCGGAGTGTGAAGAATAGGCTTTTTGGTCTTGGATTTACGGGGTTTGACTATGGCAGTCCTAGGCTTCTTAAGAGGGGGCGAAGATGGAGAGCCTTGGGTAGACTTGGCACGACGCTTAGGCTTCGGGGGATTCCTAGGGTCGGAAGGCCCTACGGTCATAGGAGAAGCCCCGGAAGAGGCGATCGGAATACGAGTCTTAGCCATAGCACTACGAGCACAAGCAATCGAAGACTAGGTCACTAACAACCTAGAGATCACAAGCTAACAACCCTAGAGATCAAGAAAATTCGAAAATCACAAGCCCTAGGATCTAGAGCTTGAAAACAAGGAGAGACAACCCTAGAATAGGAAATCGACCTAGGAGAGGGAGGGAGATACCTAGGGGGTGGAGTCGACGGCGGCGGACGGCGGCGATCGACGGAGAAACGGCCGGAAGACGAAGGGTTTCGAGAGGGGGTTTGGGGTTTTCGGGTTTGAGCTGAGAGGAAACCGACTAAAAATGAAATTAGTCGGATGAAAAATGAGTATAAGTCGGTTGGAAGACGAAAAGACTCAACTGCCCTAACCCACTTAGTCGGTCACAGTTCAAGCACTGACCGACTAGATTATGATCTAGTCGGTCGGTCAATGAGCTTGAACCGACTAAGTCGAAACAGTAGCTCAGAGTGATTTTTAGGGCTAGATTTAGTCGGTCGCAGTATACATACTGACCGACTAGTTTTCAATCTAGTCGGTCGGAAAGTGTACTATGACCGACTAACGAAAGAAAATGATAGGAGATGGATATTTGCATGATCTAGTCGGTCTGAGTTCATTTGCTGACCGACTAGATGAGCATCTAGTCGGTTGACAAGTGAACTGAAACCGACTAGAAGAGTCCAAAAATAGAAATTTGATTTCTCTTCACAAACCACTTGGATGATACATCCTAACTCACTCATTAGTCATCTAAATTACCCCATAAAACGTCGAAATCTTAAATACGACATTGAAATACGAATTCGATCATAAATTCAAATAAATCACATAAAATTCCCAAAAATTCAATTAATCTAGCATGAATAAAGTATCGCGAAATATATTAGCATGCAAGATGATTGAATTTTAAATATGAATCCTATATCTCGGATTCACCCATAATCCCCAATTCTCGACGCAACCGCACAAAGGAGTCCTCCTTTAGGGGTTTCGTGAAAATATCGGCGATTTGCTTTTGGGTTTCAACGTACACTAAAATGATGTCCTTTTTAGCAACATGATCATCTAAGAAATGGTGTCGGACATCTATGTGTTTCGATCGGGAATGGTGCACCGGATTCTTTGAAAGACAAATAGCACTTTGGTTATCCACCATGATAGGGCTAGTATCACAATGAATACCAAAATCCTTCATTGTGTGTCTCATCCAAAGAACCTGGGCACAAGCGGAACCGGCGGCAATGTATTCCGCCTCGGTGGTTGAAAGTGATACCGAATTTTGCTTCTTGGAAAACCAAGAGACAAGAGAATTTCCTAGAAAATGGCAAGTGCCACTAGTACTTTTCATGTCGGATTTGCATCCCGCATAATCAGCGTCACTATATGAGACTAACTCATATGTGCTAGATCTCGGATAAAGTAATCCAAAATCTAATGTGTAACTTAGATAGCGAAAAATACGCTTTACCGCTACTAAGTGAGACTCCTTAGGTTGAGACTGATAACGAGCACATATACATACGGTAAACATAATATCGGGCCTACTTGCGGTAAGATAAAGCAAACTACCTATCATACCTCGATATAGACGAATGTCTACATCCTTACCGCCCGTATCCTTGTCAAGATGCGTAGTCGTGCTCATTGAAGTCTTTTTCCCGGAGGCATTCTCCATTCCAAATCACTTTAGCAACTCCACCGTGTACTTCGTTTGGTGGATGAAGATTGCATCGTTCATTTGGCGAATTTGGAGACCTAAGAAATATTTGAGTTCGCCCATGTGGCTCATCTCAAATTGTTCCTTCATCACAATAGAAAACTCTTCGCAAAGAGCGAAGTTAGTAGCACCGAAAATGATATCATCAACATAAATTTGAACTAATAAAATATCATTATTCGCATGCTTAATAAAAAGTGTTGAATCGGCTTCGCCCATTTTAAAATTCAAATCCAAAAGAAAATTCTTTAGGCGATCATACCAAGCTCGAGGAGCTTGTCTCAAACCATAAAGAGCTTTCTTTAGTTTAAAAACGTGATTTGGAAATTTTTCATTTACGAAGCCCGGAGGTTGAGAAACGTAGACTTCCTCAACGACATCTCCGTTTAAAAATGCACTTTTAACATCCATTTGAAATAATTTAAAATTCTTATGGCATGCAAAAGACAAAAGTAATCTAATTGATTCTAATCTAGCTACCGGAGCGAAAGATTCTTCGAAATCGATACCTTCCTCTTGACGATAGCCTTGAGCTACTAACCGAGCTTTGTTCCGGACGACGACTTGGTTTTCGTCGGTTTTGTTCTTGAAGATCCACTTTGTCCCTATGACGGTGTGGTTCTTCGATGGCAATGGAACAAGCTCCCAAACTTCATTCCTCTCGAATTGAATGAGCTCCTCCTCCATGGCTAAGATCCAAGCGCTATCTTCGCATGCTTCATTAATATTCTTTGGCTCTATCGATGAGGCAAAGGCACAATTTGCGAAGCGGTGAACTTGGGATCTCGTCTTGACACTATCATAGATATTGCCAATGACTTGCTCATGGGGATGGTCACGAACCGAATGAAGCTGTTTGGGAATACCTTGATCACTTGGAACATTCTCAACAACTTCATTAGTTGGGTTAGTCTCAATAGAATCAATAGAATCATTAGACTTAGAATTTTCAAACGAATCACATAAAACATCCATAGAATCATTATCATTTGAAATTCTAGTTGGAACAAATCCTTCATTAAAAGAGACATGAAGCGATTCCTCGATCGTTGAGGTTCGTTTGTTGAATATCCGGTAAGCTTTGCTACGCGTAGAATATCCAACAAAAATCCCCTCATCGGATCTCGGATCGAATTTGTCCAAACTACCATATGTGTTCTTAATAAAACATTTCGAACCAAAAACACGAAAATGTTTAACTTGAGGCAACCTACCAAACAACAATTCATAACAAGTTTGTTTAGTGCCAGGCCTCAAAAGTATTCTATTAAACACATAGCAAGCGGTGTGTACCGCTTCCGCCCAAAATTGATGGCCAAGTTGGCTATCATCAAGCATAGTGCGAGCACACTCCACTAGCGTCCTATTCTTTCTCTCAACTACACCATTTTGAGGAGGTGCACGAGGGAAAGAGAAGGTGTGAGTAATACCAACTTCATCACAAAATGTCTCAAAAGACTCATTCTCAAATTCACCTCCATGATCACTACGAATAGTGACAATGGTGGTTCCTAAGAGATTTTGTACTTTCTTAACAAAAATTGTGAAGTTTTCAAAAGCTTCATTTTTACTACACAATGAAAATACCCAAGTAAATCTTGAATAGTCATCTACGATGACAAGTCCGTACCTTGCATTTCCTAAGGAAGCTACTCTAGTTGGCCCAAATAAATCTATATGTAATAGCTCTAGTGGCCGTTTAGTAGAGATGCTTTTCTTAGGTTTAAATGAAGATTTAGGAAGCTTGCCGCGTTGACAACAATCACAAAAACTTTTCTTTTCAAAAACAAGCTTCGGAAAACCTTTAATAGAATTCAATTTTGAAAGCTTATATAGTGTTCCAAAGTTCACATGTCCAAAGCGTCGATGCCATAAGTGTTGTTCACTTGTGTTGGCAACGAGACATTGTTCATATGACTTAGGAAGATCCAAAATATAAATGTCTTTACGACGAGTTCCGGAAAATAATAATTTTTCATTATCCTTTCTTAAAATATGACACAATCCTTTCGCAAAGCTAACTTTGTAACCTTTGTCACAAAGTTGACTTATTGAAATAAGATTATGATTTAAACCACTAACAAGATAAACATCACTAATTAATGGTTTAGAAGGGTTACCGACTTTACCAACACCTATGATGGTTCCGCTCTCGTTGCCTCCAAATACGACGCGGTTTCCATTCGCAATGGGAACCACTCCGGAGAGCAAACGAGCGTCACCCGTCATGTGTTTGGAGCACCCGCTATCGAGTATCCAATTCCCTTTGGAGCTAAATTTAAATTTGATGCTCCTTTTCTTTTTCTTTTCCTTGAGTACCTAAAGATAGACACTTTCATATCATGGTACCCAAGGTCATTGGGTCCAAGGGATTAGACCTTTGGAAGCCAAGTCCAAGTGGACTTAGACTTCCCCACATAATTCTTACTATGCACAACATCCGAAAAATAAGCATTCATATACATTTGTTTTTCGTCCATGCTTGTGTCCTTTGGGCTCCAAATAGTGAAAATTTTGGGAGCCATCATCCTATTGGGTGCATGCATGCTACGTTGATTTCTACGTGATGCATGTTGTGGATAGGCATACGGGACATGATGGAATGGTGCACGAAAAGAATTATTCATATGATGAGGTGGGTGTACATATGCATGTGTGGAAACACGTGCGTGAGGGTGTCTCACTTGGTGTGCACATGCTCGAGAATGTGTTGCATAAAAATCATCATACGTGTGAGACGGTGGAGTAGGACGTGTGTTCCTACGTGGCATGTTATTAGTGTACATGTAGGCATGCCCCTTATTTGGAGGTCCACCCAAAGTGGGTTTCTTTCCGAAAGAGGGTGTGGACGAGGTGGAAGCACCATTGGTAGATGAACTACCAATAGAGTGTTTGCTCCCACTCGTTGAGGCTTCGGAAGTTGGCCTAACAAAAGTAGTGACCGACTTGGATGAATTTCCCATCATATACCCCAAGCCAATGTGGTGTTTGGCCGGAAGTAAATCTTTTAGGATATTATCCAAATGGCCCTTACCCTTGTTGAATTCGTTGATTCGGCCCAATGTGTTCTCATATTTCTCTTTGAGAGAACGCAAAGAAGTATCCAAAGTGGATATTTGCGAAGTGAGCACATAAACACGAGATTTAAGATTCTCGTTCTCAATACTCAAAGTCGAGTTTTGAGAAGTTAAATCCGCTATCTCATGTTCTTCCGCATCCTCAATGCTAACATGTTCGAGTTTAGATTTGAGATTCGCAATCTCATTTCTTAACTCTTCAACAACGGTGTCGTTGTTGGTGATGATATTCTTAGGCGATGTTTGAATGCTAGCTAGGTCATCTTTTACCTTAGTATATCTATTTACTAACTTAGTGTATTTTGACCAAAGTTGAGAGTTAGCATTTCTAAGATCATCCATCGTTACCTCATCGCTTTCGTCATTACTATCATCGGAAGAGGAGGATCCTTGATCGTTCTCCTCTCTTGCCATGAAGCACATATGTGCTTGCTCCACTTTCTCATCATCCGACTCTCCGCTTGAGGAATCCTCGGAGTCGGTGAATGTTGCTCCGACAAGTCCTTTCTTGTACCCCTTTTTGTATTTCTTGGACTTATCGAATTTTGGCGCCTTCCACTTCTCCTTTTGTTTGTTGAGAGGACACTCCGCTTTCATGTGTCCTGGCTTATTGCACTTGAAACACAAAGGAGAGGAAGAGGCGTTAGAAGAACCAAATTTACCTTTGGTCTTGAAGTTACCTTTCCGGAAGAAACGGTTGAACTTCTTGGCCATGAGTGCCATGGACTCCAAGTCCAACTCGTTTTCCGAGTCTTCCTCATCGGAAGATGTGGATGAAGCCGCCTTGAATGCAATCGCCTTTTTCTTAGGCGCATCTAGGTTCAAATATGACTTCATCTTTTCTTGTAGCTTCACCTTGCTATCTTTGCGTACCTCGTATGACATCAAGGTACCCATTAGTTGAACTACGGTATATTTGTCCATGTCATTACCTTCCTCGATGGCGAAGGTACGTTTTTCCCAAGAAGAGGGAAGTCCTTCAATAAGCTTTAAGCACTTCTCCTTTTGAGTGTAGATCTTGTCGAGGGCCTCTAACTCGTTTATTATGTCAACGAAGCGAGCGTAATATTCTTTCATCTTCTCGCCCTGTTGCATATGAAACATTTCGTAATCTTTGGTTACGACAACGAGTTTAGAGTCTCTTACCCGACTCGTCCCTTCATGTAGTATGAGGAGAGAGTTCCAAATTTGATATGCACTCTTACATGTGCATATCTTATTGAAGTCCTCAGGCTCCAATGCGCATTGCAAGGCGTTCATTGCCTTGGCATTGCTTACCTCCGCGGCGACCTCCGCGGTAGTCCATTTCTCAAAATCTTCTTCTTCGGGTTCAATATACTCCTTCATTGTAGTTCTCCATAAAGATGCACTTCGGAGGAAGGTTTCCATCCGACACTTCCAGTACCCGTAGTTGGTACCGTTGAAGAATGGAGGCCTCGTAGAGGAATGTCCTTCCATCACGGAAGATGCTCCTTCATGGTTCCTGAAGGTGTCGTAGTTGGAAGGTGGACGCACGGTCTTGTTGTCGTTGGCAGACATAGCTGAGTATCTGGCTTTGATACCAAATGTAATGCCCTACCAGCTACTGCACAAGTACTAGAGGGGGGGTGAATAGTACTTTAAAATAATAAGGCGTATAATTCCAAATTAAATTGCACACAACTACAAAAATCAATTTGCGGAAGCTTAAATTGAATGACAACAATGAAATTAACAATGCTAACAAACGATGTTAATGGGTTCGGATCCACCCAAGTCTCCCCCGACTTGTTCCCGGTGATCCTACGTCCCAACCACCCGGATCCCTTCCGGATACTTGAGTTAGAAACCCTAACTCAAGATTTCCACTATGAATATCTTGTGAAAAACCTTCACAAGATCAAATCATACATGCAATGGCAAAGTGAATCCCACAACCCGGGATCACAACCTTCTCTCACAACCGAGAGAGCCAATAAGCAATATAAAAGAGTTTAATATGAAATAAATACTCTTACCACAAAATCCTATACCTTGAGTTTTTCTTACCCAAAAGGTGGAATGAAGGATTTGAGGAAGATGAAGTTACCAAACCCTAGCACCAAGGAAATGAGCAGCAATGGGTGCCTAGGGTAGATTTGGAAACTTGAATCAAGCAATAGCTTGAAGAGCTCACCAAGAACAAGCTTCTCTCTAGATCTAGAAATGAGATAGAATGGGTTTCTTGTGAGGAAGAGAGCTTTAGATTTGAGGGAGAATAGCTATCTCTTTAGAACTCAATGAATCTCTTAATGGCAGCTCTGTTTTAGATAGAAATGACCTAGGTTCGTATTTATAGGGTCCCATAAAAACAAGTTAGGTCAATCTCCAACGGAAAGAAATCTGTGAGAATTAGTCAGTCAAAGAACACTCACTGACCGACTAGTTCATCAACTAGTCGGTCAGTCACAAAGCATGGACCGACTAAGAGCAGATCTGAGAAGAGATAGAATTTCAGACCTAGAAAACTAGTCGGTCCAAGAACACTGTCTGACCGACTAGTTTCACAACTAGTCGGTCATCCAATGAACGTAGACCGACTAAGAGGCAAAACAACATAGTCTGAAGGCAAGTTGACTTAGTCGGTCCAAGAACAAAAGTTGACCGACTAGATTGTCAACTAGTCGGTCATCAAACGTTCTTAGACCGACTAACGGTAAACAGTAGCTTAGGAGAATTTTAGAGTGAACAGACAGTCACAACTAGTCGGTCAAAGAAGCATCACTGACCGACTAGTTCACAAACTAGTCGGTCGGTGAGTCAACGTAGACCGACTAACTGTAAACAGTAAAGTCCAAGAATTTAAGGAATCAAACTAGTCGGTCCAAGAACAGTTGCCGACCGACTAGATCACCATCTAGTCGGTCAGTACTTGTTCTTGTACCAACTAACATGCACAACAAAGTCCGAATCGAAGCGCGACGCTTCGAGGAAGTTAAAATGAACTTGTGCAAGGATCCTAGAGCTACGAAATGAGCGTAATGAAGATATAGACGTAAGATATACTCAAGGCTTAACATTCTATATATCGAAGCTAAAAGACTATAAATAAAACCTTAATAAACGGTCTTCGATAGCTTCGATTGAATCTTCATAATTTCCAAAGCGTCGCAAGAGCTTCAACGAAGCTTTAGACATGAAACTGAGCTTTGGAAAGTGTTGAGATGTCGCTTTGAATGTTCACGTGAAATTGGCGACGATCTCCAATACTGCGCTCACAAATTGTTAGTTCATGAATTATTTATGTTTGCTCATCATCCAAAACCAAATCCGGGGAGTCCAATATTCAACAATAAGTACATCTGTCGCGATTGCCTCAAAAAGCATGGTTTTTCCAACCCCTTTTCCTTCAAAGATTCTACTGTTACGCTGCGTCCAAATGTGCCACACTATGGATGCCAGAGCCTCTTTTGCTAGGATGCCTACACAATCCTTTTTGCTGTAAAGAGATAGGATGACTCCCACCCCAGCAAGAGAGGATGAATTACTTCTCTTTCGCTTAATGTACAAATCTGGGTCAGCAATAATGATTTTTCTTGTTCTTGGTTTCTTCTTCTAGGTCTCGAATAACTCAACCTCAACCGAGAGGTCTCTCTCTTTCCTCTTTATTTGTTGGGTCAATTGGGAAGCTTCATGAACCATCAAGGGTAAGCCCTCGGTAGCTTCAATTGCCCCACCTTCCAAAAGACTCATTCGGAGGGGAGACCACTCCGTTTCAGCCTCTCGAATGAAAGTCTCAAGCACCTCCCGCATACCAGGTTCAGCCTGGTATTCTAGTCGGAACACTACTATAAAATAGACCTTTAACAACGCTTAAATAAGGTCTTTAATAGCGCTTTACAAGCGCTGTCTATCTCGCCGCTGCTAAAGGGGGGCTGGTTTTAATAGCGCTTTACAAGCGTTGTTAAAGGGGGCCTTTAACAGCGATTGTTTGTGCAAGCGCTGTTAAAGGGGGGCCTTTAACAGCGCTTGTTAGTGCAAGCTCTGTTAAAGGGGGGCCTGTAACATAAAGACCGTACTGAGCCTGTAACACTAACTTCCCTTTAACGGAAGTGACGAATCCCATCTTAGTCATCTACTCGCCTCGAGAGCTTCGGGTGCAGCTCAACCTAAGATCTTTTAGTAGGCCTAGCCTCGAAGCTAGATCATAGGTCTAAGCTACATGGTTCGCTCACAGGTTCGTACAAATGACTTCAGGTCTTAAGGACCAGCTAACCTATCATCACCCTAGAGTTATTAAAGACAGTTCAGTTAAAGTCAACCATTTAATAACTCTTATGTGGTCGTTCAGTGAACTCATTCTCTAATGAGCACATGTGTCTTGTCTCCGACTTCACCAAGTCGAATGACAATGAGATCATCATTACCCTAAGGTAAGAATAAGACACAATGGTCTATCCGATGTGTCGATATCCAGTTCTCGACATATCTATGACCATGAACCGTTTAAGACTTACGTTTATATATTCGGTCGCTTACTTACTCATAATCGAGATCTCATCTAGATACGTAAGGACCTAACTATAAGTCTATGGATATTATCTAAGTATATTAATACGAACTATTTATACTTAGAATAATAGGTACCATATACGGTATGAACAAGACGTATACTTTAGGATAAATTGCCTTATGGGCAAATATTCTCCTACCTACTCCAGCTTGGTGATGCGGGCACAGGCTGTAGGTCGGGCGTGCCCGACTCGCAAGGGGCATGCCAGACCCGCAATGCCTTATATGTGCTTTTGGGTTGCAATTTGAGCTGTTTTCAGATCCGTTTGAATCCAGGTTTTGATAGGGAGAGTCCCGAAACAAGTGTAAACATTTTCTATACCTTTATTATATAAAATATGCTCGCAAACATTTTACGAAATATTTATATCTTTTGCATCATATACTTTAATCCCACATTCTTATTATTCTTTAGCCTGTATCGCAAACTATTTGCGACGTAATTAATTCTCATGCATCACGTGCACTATCTCTCTGATCCTACATATTACTTGACGAAGGTCTCACTCTGTTGAGACCATACAGCCTGACCCTTCTACAGGTGGAGCTCGAAACTCCAGACGGTAGTGACCACGAGTAGCAGGTACCGTCCCTGTTACAGCATCATCATTATGTGGTTAGCCCATTGACATGAGTATTGTCGGAAAAAACTTGACTGTGTCCGTGATGAATGCCACAGTTTTAGTCACTTCTTCATAACTATGTCACTTAATCAAGTCTAAGGTATGGTAAACTATTAACCCTAATAGCTTGAAACCAGTTAGTCTCCATCGGCCTTAAGTCTAAATAATGTTGGCATACTCTGGCCAAAGTTTTTACTAAAGACCGAACTAACACATGCGACACTAACTCCCTATAAATGAGAGAGACAAATTCTTGTTCATACTCTCCTCACTTGCTTTAAGTGTCACCCAACCAAAGACCTTTCAACTGGCCTTGCCTCGAAGCTTTGTTAGAGATCAATAACGACCCACTCTCCAAGATACCCGGAAAGTACAAAACCGTCCCAAGTATTCCCAGATCAACGAGTGTTACATAGAAAGAGAGAAAGGAAGAAAAGTAAAAAGAAATCTGCAGGTCACATCGCACGTGCTGGAAAGTACAAATAAAATTACAACACAGAAATAACACAAGGAACTAACCAAAGTACAAACTTTTCATTTTATTAATACTATAATACATCTTTTATACATTATTTCTACACTGAGTACAAAGAGAAGAAAAAAAAGAAAAACACCCAAAGAACCCAAAAAGAAAACACTCACACTCTGTACAAGTATAACTCACTCTCTAACTACCCCAGGAAGAATGACTGGACCAAACTACCCTTTAAGGCTCCATCTCTAATCAGCTCCTGAGTCTACCTCTGCTCTGACAATCCTGCTTCTATGCCTAGAAAAGTAAATGGGGCACGTCAACACGTGACCCAGTAGGATTCCTAACTAAGCTAGGTAGGACCCAGTTTTAGAACCAGACTACCGATCTAGGATGGGTTGTCTGTTGAAGTAAGGTTATGGTGTATATAAAAGTACTCACGACATTACAGTCAAATAATAAAGGGAAAGTTGTCAAATGTTTATAAGTAACCACATTATGACATGCAAGTGCTGAAAGTAAGTAGAAGAATATATTAACATGGGATGGCCACATTGAATTAAATAGAGTGACATATAAACATGTAGTAACAACATTTATGAAATAAAAGGTAGTTACCTTAAATTATCACTTTACATGTTTGGGAACCCGTGTAAATAATAAGACACTTAAGGAGCAGGACTTCATGCAGGGTGGGTGAAAAGTGGTACCTCAACCAGCGACACGAGCACTGGAGGGGTCCCTCGTAACTCCTCTGAAGGGAGTGAGAAATCTCGGGTTTTCAGGAGAAAACAGAGCAAACCATCATTTACCGTCATGGTGCATCACGAGTACACCACCGGCCTCTCAAACACTATCCACTCCCCCTGCCTACTCATGTGAGTGCGAGTGAGAATCAAGCTATGTCCACACTTAGCCAACTGCTTCGCTCAGGAGTGCAAGTGGGAGCCTCAGCTGTGTCCGCTCCTTAAGACCTACTTCTTACACGTATCCCCCTAACACCCACCTCCAGAACTTCACCCATTTTAGAATGGACTGAAAACTCCAGATTCGTCATCTCATCTCGCACTTGTTTCATCATTTCATGATTTCATTTTAATGGTCTGAAGACCACTTTCACATTTTATATGGATATCCTTTTATATCCATTCATTATCATCATTCACTCTTCCAATTTCATATGAAAATCACAAGGTAAACATATGTTTTCTTTCTTTCATAATAATATGAGTTATTTAAAAGATTTCATGCTTTCAACATGGAGTATTAAATAATTAAACTGATTCATAAGGTATCATGGCATTACATGTACAACATGGAAAATTATCTACAAGAGAAGTAGTAATAAAACAACTCCAGGATCTGTCCTCCAGATTCATCTACATATATAACGTATGTGCCGTTATATTTAGCTTTCAGTGAAAACATAAAAGTTGTAGATAATTTAGTTAGCTTTCTAGATTGTCCAAGATCATAGGATTTGGAGATCTGTAGTAAGAATTATGGCATTTTTTTACCACAATGTGGTAAAATTTGTCTAAAACTGACACTATGATACAAATCGTCTGTTTATACCTATCTACAGTCAACATCTGACTTTACTCCCTTCTAGAGAGTTGTAGCTAACTTCATTACCTTTCCAAAACATCTTGAATCATCAAAATTGGAGTTTTCTACCAAGAGTTATGAATTTTTGAATATTTAGGATAGAGGCTGAAAATAAAACACGGCAGCAGAATGTGACAATTAGGCCATACGGCCGTATGGAATTTTCCATATGACCGTATGAAGTTTAAGTCACACGGTTGTAAGAGAGTTCATGCGGCCGTGTAGAAAGGCTTAGGAAATAATCCACACAGCCGTATGGTGAAATCCATACGGCCGTATAGATTTGAATTGGCTGACGGAGTGTACACAGTCGTATGGGCTATAGGCCACATGGCCGTATGGTTTAATCCATACGGCCGTATAAATTTTAGGTGATATAGTCATGTGAGTTTTTGGAGCGCACCTTAAAGTGTGACATGACAGTATTGTTTAATCCATACGGCCTTATACGGTCGTACGAGTCTAAAGTGCAACATGCGGTCGTAAGGAAGTTTCAAAGCTTCAAAGTAGTGACACGGCCGTATGGTTTTGGCCATACGATCGTGTGGTGCCAAGTTTATGTATACAGTCATATCTAATGACCATATGGAACTACTGACCACACACGGTCGTGTGAAGAGGGCCATACGTACGTGTGGTTTATAATGCTGTCAAGTTCGACAGCGACGAAGGTAAAATCTTACGTGATCTTAACTAGATCCTTCCTAACCAAGTTAGGATCATACCTGACTCAGTCCTCCAATAAATCTAGGGCCCTTCTTTTCCTTGATGACCATCTGAAAAGCTATCTCTTCATCTTCGTCCTCCTCCTCCTAAAATATATTGAGGGCTAGGGTTTAGATAATAATGAAGCAACAAAATTCTTTGATGATGCGTAACTGTGAGTGAAAGGGAAGAGGGAGCTCAGGTTTTTTTTCTCGGGTGGCTGGGTTTCACATGAGAGAAGGGAGATGAGAGGAACAAAATTCCTTGATGATGCGTAACTGCGAGTGAAAGGGAAGAGGGAACTCAAGTTTTTGTTCTCGGGTGGCTGGGTTTCGCGGGAGAGAATGGAGATGAGAGGGCTGGTTCCTTCTTCCTCTTTTTCTATATGTTCTTTTTTTCTTTAATTTTTCTCTTTTCAATAACCTGCTTCCCACCTCCCGCATCCCCCAAAACCAGCCAAGCTTGCCAACTAATCCAAATTAGGTTAGGATTGTCAAGGTGATGCCAACTCAAGGATGAAGTGGCTAATGAGGGATTATTATAATTCTTAAATTAGATAAAATAGAAATACATGTACGAATAGTTAGTATATTACTCAAATATATATTATTTACTAATTCCAAGATGTTATGAAAATCATAAGAAATAATTTAATATTACAAAATTTAAATTAAATTAACCAATACTCCCAAAATTCATTCGTACACATATATGCCCCAAAATACGTATATAATACACGTATCCCTGAATATGGGGTATTACATTCTACCCACCTTAAAATAAAGTCCGCCCTCGGACTTTCTAAGGTCAGTGGTTTAACTAAAAATCAAATAGACTTAAGGGGTTCCCAACCAGAAATACTAATATATACACTTATAGTATACATGTATCACATTGCACATACATTACCTAAGGGGTATGTATACATCATAGCGAATATCCCACCTAATAATATATACATTTAGTATATACCATATCACATTCAAAGGGAAGAAAGAGCTCAGGGTTTTGTTCTCAGGTGGCTGGGTTTCGCGGGAGAGAAGGGAGATGAGAGGGCTGGTTCCTTCTTCCTCTTTTTCTCTATGTTCTTTTTCTTTTTCCTTAATTTTTCTCTTTTCAATCACCTGCTTCCCACCTCCTGCGTCCCCTAAAACCAGCCAAGCCTGCCACCTAATCCAAATTAGGTTAGGATTGTTAGGGTGATGCCAACTCAAGAATGAGGTGGCTAATGAGGGATTATTAGGATTCTTAAATTAGATAAAATAGAAATACATGTATGAATACTTAGTATATTACTCAAATATATATTATTTACTAATTCCAAGATGTTATGAAATTCATATAAAAATAATTTTAATATTACAAAATTTAAATTAAATTACACCAAGCATCACAAAAATTCATACGTACACATATATGCCCCAAAATACGTATATAATACTCGTATCTCTGAATACGGGGCATTACATTCTACCCACCTTAAAACAAAGTCCACCCTCAAACTTTCTAAGGTCAGTGGTTTAACTAAAAACCAAATAGACTTAAGGGTTACCCAACCAGGAATACTAATATATACACTTATAGTATACATATATCACATTGCAAATACATTACCTAAGAGGGATGTATACATCATAGCGAATACCCCACCTAAGAATATATACATTTAGTATATGCCATATCCCATTCAAGTATATATCATATACACAAATACCTCATGTCTATGTCTACTATATATAGTAATACATCATACATATATTACTATACATTCACATCCCTCTACTAATCATACATACTTTAGTAAAGAAAGTGTATCATATAATACCAATACACATACCCATTCATTCCTAAAGGCTTCTACCATTATACATTATATCTCAACTATATGTACATCCCTTCATACATTACTAAAATAAGATAGTTGCATGCGGTGGACATTTATTCATTTCATACAATGTAGTTATATATGTCTTAGCTACATCCAATACATAACATCTCATGTATATACTTGTTAACGGGACTAGTTTGGCTGGGCCCGGAGGAGCTAAGTCAACTACGACTGGTCAACCAGACTGCTACGACCTTGGGGCCTTGGCCCAAGGATCTCACGGGCGGGCCGCGCTTCTCCACCCATGACGAAGGCCCACTTCCACAGTGGAGGAAATCGGGGCCCAAGTCAAGGAAACCTTCGCCAAATATGGCAGCCGCCCCGTGCCATCATCCGCCGGACATGGCAACCATCTTCATGGCCATAACTTGCCAATGATGGTCCGACTTAAATGGCCATCTAGCCATCAAGGCTCGACTTCATGGCCAGACTTAAATGGCCATCACTCCCCCGCCTTCATGGCCCGCCAATTATGGCAATCACTCATGGCCATGACTCCACCTTCATGGCGTCATCAAGTGGGCGCAATTAGAGGGGGTCAACACTTCCCCATTTGCACGACCCCCTGAATGGCGGCCATGATGTCACGTCATGGCGCATTATGAGCAGGGTTCGCCTAAATGAGGAAGAGGCGGGCGTCACTTGAGAGGGGCCCAGATCTTGACCACCTACAACGGAGGTACCTCATACTCCGATCTTACTCCTTCTTCCACCTTGAATATTTCTCCTCCAAGGCTCGGCCCGAGGATCGAGTATCGGTCTCTCCGCGAGCCATACTCGATCCCACCGAGCACTTATCAGGCCAGATCTGACTTTGGCATCGGAGGGGCTTCGGTCGGAACCAAGGTCCGACCCCCCTGACGAGCACTCTCATCTGTTCAGGTCCAGGAGTTCCAGCGACGCCGATGCTATCCCTTGGCGCCCTTCCAGCCGGAGCCGAGCGCCCTCGTCCCCGAGCCCGTTCGTCTCCTCCGTCACGAGGACGTCACTCTGCCGAGGCTACCCCTCGCCGTGCCGATGCGAGGATCCGCGCGTCCCCCAATGAGCTCCCTCGCCTTCAACCGATCCCGGAGGTCGTCGTCTCGTCGAGGCTACCCCTCGGCCCGCCAAAGAACGGAGCCACGCCTTCCCGCTCGAGCGAACGCGCCATCGGCCGACCCCACCGGTCAGCTCCGTCTCACGCGACTGCCACGGCAACGCGGGGGTCCCGCGTGTCCCCCCCCCTTTGACCGTGTTGACCCCGCACTCTCCGTACAATTAATGTGTTCTGCTAAAAATAGCAGAAACAATACTAATTCACACGTATGCCTTTATTCATATTATTTCATTTATTCACTTATATCTTACTCATGCAACAGTCATATATAAACTTATTATTTACATAAGCATAGATGAATGCACTCGTATTCACAATGGCAATACATGATTACATTTTCAAGATGCATACCACTTCATATCTATTTATAGGTTACTATAACTAGTATAGACATATACAATTATCAAGACATCCAAACACAAGTATATTCACTAAGTATACTTATGACATATATCTATGCAAGTACCTATGTAATAATCACATTTATTCACAGGAGTTCACTTACACAAAGATACATGCATACATATACACATATCCTCATTCACATTACTTACTAAGATACTTTATTTATTACTAGTCAAACACGTGCCCTCGGACACGGTTCATTTAAGATATCCCCATAAAATATTTGTTCTCCGCAAAAATTATTCCCCCTCCAAAATTTAAACAAACAAAAATTTAACTTCGGCGCAACCGCCTTCGGCCGCGGGTGCCTCAGTGCTCGGGTGCGTTTCATTTAAGATATTCCCTCAAAATCGTTGTTCTACCTAAATATTATCCCCAAAAAATCTGTGTTCTTCCCAAAAATTATTTCCCCTCCAAAATTTAAATGAACAATTCGGCGTGGTCGCCTTCGTCGTGGTCGCCTTCGATTTATTGAGTAAGTTTAGAGCAAGTGGGCCCCATGATTTTGCTCTCTCACGTAATTTGTGAGCAAATCCCACGGTATATGGTAACCAAGCAAGCAAATTGCGAGCAAGAAAATTGTGAGTAGTTGACAACAAATTGCTCATTAAATCTGTGAATAGTGAGCCTGGCCTCTTAAGCGACCCATAGATACAATTCAACCAAATTTGTTATGTTGTACCTTGACTTTTTTTCACATAAGTGTTGTTTCCCTTCCACAACAATATGTCCACTGGTTTACTTAAAATCCAAATGTCTGAATTTTGTTATTTTATTCAATGGTGATGTATATATCAAGTAAGCCTGGGATGACAAGGCGATTATGAGCTGCATTGTTGTGATATATCTTTTTTTCATACTTGTTATTTCCATTTTCGCTCGGGACACGTTAAATGTGTGTGATTAGCGGCATATAAAAAACCTCTCCATAATTATTTAATGTGTTTGTACTTTCACCCAAAATATTTCCACACATTCCCGTAAAGTGATTAGGGTTTTCCCGAAACACATTTAACCCAAATTTAGATTTTCCCACCAAAACATTCTCAAAACTCATCTCAACCTTCCATTCTTCAAGAACAAATCCTAGCCACTCTTTACCTTGTCCTAGTCAGCCCTAGAATTCAAAAACAGTTGTGTTTTAATATATAGATACGTACAAAATATCTTTATATAGACATTATATAGGACACATATAAAACCAAATATATCCATTTACGATTGTATATCACTATTTATACATTCGCTAGTATAGAGTCTTATAATATATATTCAAGTACATATGCTATTATCTAACTACTCATATGGGTATACTTAATTATATATATTCATGTACGAAATCACACGACACTCCAAGTATGTACGCATATCTATATATCCACAAATGCTCACAATATATATATATTTAACCACATGTCAATCACTTCATAAGTCTTAGTGCTAACATATTCATACTTATACGTATATATAGTTATATCAGGTTCATCCGCATATAATTACAAGGATATGCTCATGGATGCATTAATTACAAATACTCGTATCACTAATAAGGGTTACTTAATATCAATTTTAAGTATACGTACTACCACATACATCATATTCAATACACATGACAATTCACTAGTATACATATGTAAATTCCAAATTAGTCAATTATTAATACACATATAGTAAGTACATACACCCTATTTATACACTTGAAAATGCTACATCATACATATAGTAAATAACCATACATAATTATATTACTCCAGCATATATGTATAAGCACTTACAATAAGACATACAATCATTTAATCATTTGTATGCGTAGCATATATCATAATATACCTATCACCACATATCTATATGTAACATACATTATACTAGCTTACCCATAATATGTATACTACTTCGTAAGTGGTACATACAATTCTATTTAGAAACCTGTACATAATGTTCATACTATATACATATCAATTTGTGTAAATAGTCCTATATACCACATAATTCACCCACATACTAACTTTGTATACATATAAAGTACAATAGTCACACATATACATAAACAACTATCCTTATCTACCCTGCAGGAACTCTATACATTGGGTCTTCTAATACCAGGGTTCTATCCTAAGGTTAGGTATCTACCCACCTTAAGCCTCATCTACCTCTATGGAACATTACATATACTACCTTATGCACATCACAGTGTGGAGGCCTGCATGGCCACCAATTGTAACGACCCGCTCTTCAGAATACCCGGAAAGTACGAATCCGTCCCAAGTATTCTCAGATCAACAAGTGTTATGTAGAAAGAGAGAAAGGAAGAAAAGTAAAAAAGTAATCTGTAGGTCACTGCGCACACGCAGGGAAGTACAAGTAAAATTTCAACACAGAAATAACACAAGAACTAACTAAAGTACAAACTTTTCATTTTATTAATACAATGATACATGTTTTATACATCATCTCTGCACTGAGTACAAAAAGAAGAAAATAAGAAAATCCCCAAAGAACCCAAAAGGAAAACACTCACACTCTGTACAAGTATAACTCACTCTCTAACTACCCTTGGAAGAACGACTGGACCAAACTACCCTCTAAGGCTCCATCTCTGAATAGCTCCTGAGTCTACCTCTGATCTGACAATCCTGCTTCTAGGCCTGGAAAAGTAAATGTGGTACGTCAACGCGTGACCCAGTATGATTCCTATCTAAGCTAGGTAGAACCCATTTTTAGAACCGGACTACCTATATAGGAAGGGTGGTCTGTAGAAGTAAGGTTATAGTGTATATAAAAGTACTCACGACATTACAAGAAAATATTACAAGAAAATAGTGATGATAGGGTAGTTGGTCTTTTAACTTGAGGTCATTTTACGAACCTGTGCGTGAACGGTGCCACTTAGGTCACTGACCTAGCTTCGAGGCTAGGCCTGTCGAAAGGTCTTTGATCGGTTGTCACTTGAAGCGTACGAGGAGAGTAATGACCAAGAGAGGATTCGTCTCTCCCGGTCAATGGGAGTTAGTGTCGTAGAGTTAGTTCCGTCTTTAGTAAAATCTCTGATCAGAGTAAGTTGGAAGAAGTCCAACATTAGTTGACTAAAGATCGATATAAACTAACCGGAGTCAAGTTATTGGGGTTGATAGTTTGACCGTACCCTAGACTTGATCTACACGACATAGTTAAGACGAAGAGACTATAACTGCAGAACTCATCACGGAAACAGTCAGGGTGGTGCCGACAATACTCATGTCGATGAGTCAACCACATAATGATGATTCTGAAGCAGGGACGGCAACCACTGCTCGTGGTCACTGCCGTATAGGGCTTCGAGCCCAACCTGTTGTAAGGGTCAGGCTATAAGGTCTCACGTAGAGTGCGACTTTCGTCTAGTAATAGGTAGAAATTAGTTAGGGTGAATAATTTGCATTTGATGCAAAGGAAGAGAAAATTGCATTTTGATGCAAATGACAATTTAAGCTAAGATAAGGGGACTAATTTGCATATGATGCAAAAGAGATTAAATGTGTCTTAAATAGTTTAAGACCATATTAAATATTTTTAAACGCATGGAATAGGTTACCTGTAAGACGGGATCGTCCCGCTCTAAAGACATGTTCAAACCGCGTCGAAAACGGACTCCAAACAAGCCCAACAAGACTATTTAAAGTGTTTTAAATAGAAGCCCAAACTAGGCCCAAGCTACTTTGTTGTTTGAGAAACAAAAAAAACAAAAAAAGGTTTTTTTAAACACTGTCAGCCCGGCCCATAAGGGCCGGGATTTGTCTGGCGCCCCAAAAATGGGCCGGGATTTGTCTGGCGCCCCTTTTTGGGGGCGCCAGCGACGAACGCTGGCACGCGCCAGTTTGGCGCGTGCCTAGAACGCACCGCTGGAACGTGCCTTGCAGGCTGGCCCGTGCCTTGTTGTTGGGCCCCACTCCATGGGCCCCACAGCTGGGTTCGAAACCCTAGATATTGCGTTCTATTTGTGACGGCTTTTTTGAACGAAAAACTGGTTTTGGGCTGAACTTTGGATGATCAATTGGAGGGTCAAACGGACTCGGATTGATGAGCCATTTTTTCCTATGCGTTCACCGTTGAACACCCTTCGAATTGATAGGTTGTATCAGTCATGAAGATCAACGGCGAGGGAGATAAAATTCACGGAAGTTTAGCCTTTGTTAAAGGCAAACTAAATTGAATTTATAACCCCATTTAATAGTCCCACATCGGTTGTGCGGAAAAGGGGAGAGTCCGCTTGCTATATAAATAGGGGCCTCCCCCTTCCTCCAAACTCGTCCCACGCTCAAGATCTGAGCGGCTCTTGTAAATGTTGGAGCATGCTCGGATCTAGGCTTAAGTTAATATTCTTCTTCTCCCTGTAATTTCGCCTTACTCCTGAGGGCTCTAGCAAAGCCATGAAGGAGTTCAGATTCGGATCCGAAATCTTGGCAAGGCTTTCACTCGCGTGAAAATTTCTTCGACGCGTGGTTGGCTCGACGACATGAGGGTTGCTCGCCTCGGGATGTGGAGCAGTTCGAGGAGCGGTTCGAGGAGCGGCTCGGTGTGGGACGGGGAGCGGCTCGGAAGACGGTGCGGAACATCTTGCCCGCCCCAGGGTCAAGATTCTGGGTATGTTTTTAGAAGCTTTCATTTTAATTATTCGCAGTAGTTTCGATCCCTCTTGGGGTGGTCAGATCCACCTCGAGTTGGCAGAGATCTTGGCTAAGGGTCTGGTTCCTTAGGGCTGTATGTTAATTAGATTAACAAGTTTTTATTTTCCGCTACATATTTTTGCTTCGTTGTTCTATCCGACTTAGGACGGGCACGGATTTGTGCCCTAAGGATCGTAGAAAACCCTTCAGTGGCATCAGAGCCATCTCTGTATGCTGATCTAGGACTGCGATTAATTAATTGAACGCTTTTTAAGAAAAATGTTTTCTTTAAATTTATGCGATAAGTTTAAAATAATTTTAGATGTTTGAAAAATTTTATGTGATAAATTTTTAAGCATGGAATTTTTAAAATGACGTTTTAAATTTATGTGATAAATTTTAAACGGATTTTAAAACTTTATAATTTATGCGATAAGTTTAAAATGATTTTAGATGTTTAAAAATTTTATATGATAAATTTTTTAAGCATGAATTTTTAAAAATGATGTTTTAAATTTATGTGATATTTTTAAAACTGATTTTAAAAGGTTTAAAAATTTTATGCGATGAATATTTTAAGTAGCATGCAAATTTTGTGATTTTTTAAAAACAAGTTTTTATTTTATGATATAAAATAAAATATTTTAAAAATCATAATTTTAAATTTAAATGTTAAATTTTAAGTATGCATGTATGTGATAAACATGATTCTATTTAATTGTTAAATAGTTGTACACTCTTTTTATGTGTTAAAATTAGTGTAACTTTATTTTAATGGCTATGTGAATGTTGTCACTTATTTGCTAACACAAGACAACCTCTTAGTTTAGCCATTAAAAACTCGTTAAAATTTATGAGATAAATTCTAATGACATGTTATATTTTAATAAAACATTAACAACACTTTAAGACCTAATTCCTGATTAGGGTAGTCCCTTTAATGAAATTTTAATTCGAATTATTACGATATTAATTCTCATTAAAGGACTTCGCTTTTGCGTTGTTAATAAATTTATTAAAATCCTAATAATGATTAGGATAGCACGTGGACCTTATAGTTGATAAGGATTTAATAAAAGTTATTAAACAAATGCTAAAATTTTGAATTTAAGGATGCAACTAGTTGATAGGATTAATTAGTTGTTAATAAAAGCCTTTTAGTCTATGGCACGCATATAAAAATGACAAGCTTCATTCAATGGAGTATGATCCAATCAATGTGCTTGGCTAAGTTTGCTGGACCACCCCAGCTAGTCTAAGAGATAGTGATCCTGTCTTAGTCAATTCCCTGGCTGTGTTCCGCTGGACCGTAATGACGCGAATCATGACTATATGACACCCTGGACTATATCTAAGTCAAATACGTTAATAATCTTCTTCAAGATTAGCCGTAGCCCTCCTTATTTTAGTGGTTGGCAACATAGGACCAATGTTCCAGTTGTTGAGCTACACTCAAGCTGTGACATGGAAACCTTGTATAAACCAACTCCTTAAATACATAAGGTGAAATCTTGACTTGACCCAAATCGTCATGTCGTGAATACACCGAGCGATGGCGTAAGTTAAGTCAATGATGTATTCTGGCTAGATGTAGTCTAAGACCTGACCCAAACTGACGTGTCGTGAATACACCGAGTGACGGGGCAAGTCGGGCTAGACACGAAAACAAGGGTCCGATTAGACTAGACATTGTGATTTGGATGAGCACACTCAGGATCACAAATGGCAAGGGGTAAAAACCGATAAGAGGGTCATATCTGATATGATCGATGAAGAGGCATCTTCCGATTACAGAGTCAAGGCACTTGTTGAGCTACACTCAAGGTTGTTAGGCTCAGGGTAATTGGATCTCTTACCCATTTATTTAATTCGATTAAATCGTTCATTATTAAGGCTTAAGAATGATCGTAAAAATAGTGGGAGGATATAGATAGATAAAAGCCATTCTACCTATATTTAATATTGAACATATGCTAAACTAGTGTAAGTTCTAAGTTTACAAATGGAATCAAAATATAATATTTTAATGGAATTAGTTAGCTGGTTAAATAGGTTGATTAATTGAATATCAAGTTAAATTCTAATTGATAGAATTAAACTATATTCTCGTTGACATTAAAATGACTTTCTAAAGAACAGGCTTAAGAAATATGATTTCATTAAGTTATGGGTCCAATAAATAAATTCACGCTACATGTTACTTGCCTCTATATGGGGCATCTTGAACATATAGAATATTCGAAGTATGTTTCTCCCTACAACTTGTCGAGCTACACTCAAGGTCGTATGGAAAAACAATTTTGATCCGCAAAGTTCGAGAATTCGATTAAACTGTTTGAGTCGAATACGAGTGCATGAGCGGTGCAAGACTATGCATCCCAACCGGATCTGAGACAAGCAACGTGTTGAGCTACACTCAAGGTTGCAAAGCTCAAGCGTTTGGATACATGAGAAGCTTGCATAGCTATTCATTTATGTTGGGCTATTTAATATCTAAATATGATTTAAAAAAGGAAGAGGGCACTCCGAAAAGTCATTTGAGAAAACTAGTTATATTTATCATTAGTAAAGGCATAAGTAGGAGGAAATGAAAATGTGACATATTTTGATGTCACGATTTCAGAATAACTGTTATACAAAAGACGTCTAACACATTTTGACGAATGTCGTCACCTTGCTTCTCAAGCAATGTTTTGTGTTAGTAATTTGTAATAACTATTATAAATTAAATGTTAAAATATAAATACATAAGATATTAGCAAACTTATATCGTAAAATAGACTAGGCCGTATCGATAGACTAAGCTTCACAAGTCACATAAAGAGGGGTCTGACCTCTTGTATCATGAAGTCTACAGACACTTGTGAATCTTATCCTCTTAGATATAATAGCCAAAACTCATTTGTAAGACAGTGAGAGCATGCGTTGTTGAACTCAGTCTCGTATATACTGATGTACCCGAGTCTAGATTAACCAAAATAAGTTATGCGTATATTTTATTAAGATACGTATTCTTGATTAAACACAAGTCTGATAAAATAAAGAACAAAATGACAAAAGTATTTAAACTGATTAGATTAGATCGAATGGTCAAATACTTAGCTACATAAAATCTTGCGAAATTGAAAGAAAATGTGATTTTCTCTCAGGTCAAGTCTGTTAACACATCGGTGTGTTAAAAGATATGAATCACACTTAGTTAGACTTGGTACGATCCATAGCCAATGACTATGAGTTAAGTCCTCCCTCTGGGTTAAGTCCCAGATAGTAATTCCTGGGATTTGATAATGTTCTATGAGGAAATTATCAATAAGATATTCATTAAAACAATCGTAAGGAAGTTGTATAATTATTCGAATCTCGTGAGACGAATTGTCGAGTTGGACATCATATCTATGATGACTTAGTCAACTTCTGGGATGAAATTCGGAGTAGTAACTCCGATTTATAACTTGATGGAATCAGAATAGGTCCGTGTGCGTAAATAAATTTTGGAATTTATTTTATATGACCAAGGACAATGTTTACTCATTCTCTGCAAGTAAATCTTTAAGTTAAAAGATTGGTGCAGAAAGAAAATGGTGAAGTACAATCATGTTGGTCGAGAACGGTTTTCATCCTAATTCCTATAAAATGGATTATGATGAAACCGTTTTTGCCAGCAGACGTGTACAGATCGACTGGGACCAAACTCGATGTAAACGCTCATGTTGACCATGAAAATTAGAGCATTCACTTATAAGTTCGTTTTTCTAAATATGATTTAGACGAACCAACTTATATGAATTAGCCAGAAATTTTTCAAGGTCAGTGGGAGCGTATAAATTACATGCAAAGCATCAAAGGGATGTGACATATATTTTGACAAAGTAATCAAAGAGTTTGATACTTTATCAGAAATAGATATGAGCCATTTGAAATGACCAGTAACTAATTTAAAATTATTATCGTAAGGTACGTGAACTAGATAAGATCCAAGGAAATAAAATATTATGGATTCCAAAAGACCAATTGAATTATTTGAATGAGATTCAAATGGTTGGTCTAACATGAATATAGAAATCCCTTAAGTCTATAGAGTAGACGGTTTAGCAGATCCACTCACGAAGGCTCTACCACATGAAGTCTTGAAAAACTTATGTGTAAAAATGGTATGAGATACCAGGATAAATGGGCCTGAGTGCAAGTGGGAGATGTAGAGAAATGATGCCCTCGAGGCTATTTATCTCTGTGTGAATAGCACAAACGTCTTGTTCGAAATAACAGTACGCTGTTTGGTAATAATTTATCTAAGTTATTTTATAATGTAGTAAACATTAGATATTAACTTAAGTAAAGTCCTGAGACTTTATCCAAGGTCAAACATGTATCGAGATGAGTATCTCGATCATGAAGAAATGTTTAACTGTTTGTAGCATAAGTCTAAAAGGGTTCGTGGTCGTAGATGTTTCGAGACAAGGATATTGAAACATCGGATAGATCATTGTGTCTTAGTCTTCACTGTTTAGCGGTGGCGATGATCTCATGATCGTTTCACTTGGCGAAGTCGAAGACGAGAGACAGGTGCTCATCAGAGAATGAGTTCACTGAACGATCCACAAGAGTTATCATATGGTTACATTGACCAATCTGTCAATGATAACTCTCAGTGATGATAGGCTAGTTGGTCTTTTGACTTGAGGTCATTTTACGAGCCTGTGCATGAACGGTGCCACTTAGATCACTGACCTAGCTTCGAGGCTAGGCCTGTCAAAAGGTCTTTGATCAGGTGTCACTTGAAGCATATGAGGAGAGTAATGACCAAGAGAGGATTCGTCTCTCCCGGTCAATGGGAGTTAGTGTCGTAGAGTTAGTTCGGTCTTTAGTAAAATCTCTGATCAGAGTATGTTGAAAGAAGTCTAATATTAGTTGACTAAAGATCGATAGAAACTAACCGGAGTCAAGTTATTTGGGTTGACAGTTTGACCGTACCCTAGACTTGATCTACACGACATAGTTAAGACGAAGAGACTATAACTGCGAAACTCATCACGGAAACAGTCAGGGTGGTCCCGACAATACTCATGTCGATGAGTCAACCATATAATGATGATTCTGAAGGAGGGACGGCAACCACTACTCGTGGTCACTGCTGTATAGGGCTTCGAGCCCAACCTGTTGTAAGGGTCTGGCTGTAGGGTCTCATACAGAGTGCGAATTTTGTCTAATAATAGCTAGAAATTAGTTAGGGTGAATAATTTGCATTTGATGCAAAGAAAGAGAAAATTGCATTTTGATGTAAATGACAATTTAAGCTAAGATAGGGGACTAATTTGCATATGATGCAAAAGAGATTAAATGTGTCTTAAATAGTTTAAGACCATATTTAATATTTTAAACGCATGGAATATGTTACCTGTAAGACGAGATCGTCCTGCTCTAAACACAGGTTCAAACCGCGTCGAAAATAGAGTCCAAACAAGCCCAATAAGACTATTTAAAAGTTTTTTAAATAGAAGCCCAAACCAGGCCCAAGCTGCTTTGTTGTTTGAGAAACAAACAAACAAAAAAAAGGTTTTTTTAAACATTGTCAGCCCGGCCCTTATGGGCCGGGATTTGTCTGGTGCCCTTTTTTGGGGCGCCAGCAACGAACGCTAGCACACGCCAGCCTACAAGGCGCATGCCTGGGCCCACTCCGTGGGCCCCACAGCTGGGTTCGGAACCGTAGATACTGCGTTCTATTTGTGACGGCTGTTTTGAATGAAAAACTGGTTTTGGGCTGAACTTTGGATGATCAATTGGAGGGACAAACTGACTTGGATTGACGAGCCGTTTTTTCCTATGCGTTCACAGTTGAACACCGTTTGAATTGATAGGTTGTATCAATCATGAAGATCAACGGTGAGGGAGTTAAAATTCACAGAAGTTTAGCCTTTGTGAAAGGCAAACTAAATTGAATTTATTAAAACCATTTAATAGTTCCACATCGGTTGTACAGAAAAGGGGAGAGTCCACCGCCTATATAAATAGGGGCCTTCCCCTTCGTCCAAACTCGTCCCAAGCTCAAGATCTGAGCGGCTCTCGTAAATGTTGGAGCACGCTCGGATCTAGGCTTAAGTTAATATTCTTCTTCTCCCTATAATTTCTGCCTTACTCTTGAGGGCTCTAGCAAAGCCACGAAGGAGTTTGGATTCGGATCCGAAATCTTGGCGAAGGCTTTCACTCGCGTGAAACTTTCTTCGACGCGTGGTTGGCTCGGCGACACGAGGATTGCTCGCCTCGGGATGCAGAGTGGTTCGAGGAGCGGTTCAAAGAGCGGCTCGGCGTGGGACGGGGAGCGGGTCGAAAGACGGTGCGAAACATCTTGCCCGCCCCAGGGTCCAGATTTCAGGTATGTTTTTAGAAGCTTTCGTTTTAATTATTCGCAGTAGTTTCGATCCCTCTTGGGGTGTTCAGATCCACCCCGAGTTGGCATAGATCCTGGCTAAGGATCTGGTTCCTTAGGGCTGTATGTTAATTAGATTAACAAGTTTTTATTTTCCGCTGCATATTTTTGCTTCCTTGTTCCGTCCGACTTAGGACGGGCACAGATTTATGCCCTAAGGGTCGTAGAAAACCCTTCATAATCCACACGGCCGTATGGTGAAATCCATATGGACGTATGGATTTGAATTGGCTGAAGGAGTGCACACAGTCGTATGGGCTATAAGCCACACGACCGTATGGTTTAATCCATACGACCGTATGAATTTTAGGTAATACGGTCGGGTGAGTTTTTGGAGTGAGACCTCAAAGTGTGACACAGCCGTATTGTTTAATCCATATGGCCTTTTGAATTTAGTTGATATGGTCATATGAGTCTAAAGTGCAACATGCGATTGTATAGAAGTTTCGAAGCTTCAAAGTAGTGACACGACAGTATGGTTTTGGCCATACGGCCGTGTGGTGCCAAGTTTATGTATACGGTCGTATCTAATAACTGTATGGAACTACTGACCACACACGGTCGTGTGAAGACGGTCATACGGACGTGTGGTTTATAATACTGTCAAGTTCGACAGCGACGAAGGTAAAATCTTACGTGATCTTAACTAGATCCATATCTAACCATGTTAGGATCCTACATGACACAGTCCTCCGATAAATCTGGGGCCCTTCTTCTCCATGATGATCATCTGAAAAGCTATGTCTTCTTCTTCCACCTCATTCTTCTCCAATAGATTGAGGGCTATGGTTTAAATAATAATGAAGCGACAAACTTCTTTGATGATGCCTAATTGAGAGTGAAAGGGAAGAGGGAGCTTAAGGTTTTGTTCTCGGGTGGCTAGGTTTCGTGGGAGGGAAGGGAGATGAGAGGGCTGATACTTCTTCCTCTTTTTATCTATTCTCTTTTTCTTTTTCCTTAATTTTTCTCTTTTCAATCCACTGCTTCCCACCTCCTGCTTCCCCCAAAACCAGCCAAGCTTGCCACCTAATCCAAATTAGGTGAGGATTGTTAGGGTGATGCCAACTCAAAGGTGATGTGGCAAATGAGGGATAATTAGGATTCTTAAATTAGATAAAATAGAAATACATGTATGAATACATAGCATATTACTCAAATATATATTATTTACTAATTCCAAGATGTTAGGAAATTCATAAAAAATATTTTTAATATTTCAAAATTTAAATAAAATTACACCAAGCCTCCCAAAATTCATACGTACACATTTATGCCCCAAACTACGTATATAATATTCGTATCCTTGAATACGGGGTAATACAAGATCTAAGTGACACCGTTCACATACAGGTCTGTACAATGACCTCAGGTCTAAGGACCAACTTGCCTATCATCATTAAGAGATATCATTGACAGATTAGTTTGGTTAACCATATGATAACTCTTGTTGGGTCGTGTAGTGAACTTATTCTCTAATGAGCACTTGTGTCTCGTTTCTGACTTTGCCAAGTCAAACGATCATGAGATCATCGCCACCAATCCATGGTGAAGACAAAGACACAATGGTCTATCCAATGTGTCGATATGCTTTTCTCGAAACATCTACGATCACGAATGATTTTAGATTTATGCTTCAAACGGTCAAGTAATTCCCCATGATCGAGAGCTTCATCTCGATACTTTTTGACCTCGCATTAAGTCACCGGACTTTACTTAAGTTCTAATGAAGACTACATTATTATTTACTTAGGTAAATCCTTACCAAATGGCTTAATATTATTTTGAAAAAGATGTTTGCACTTGTGCATGGATATAAATTGCCTTGAGGGCATACTCATCTCCTAACATCTCCCACTTGCACTGAGGCCCATTTACCCTGTTACTCATACCACATTTACACATAAGTCCCTTCAAACTTCATGTGGTAGAGCCTTTGTGAGCGAGTCTGCGAAACTGGCTTTTATGAAGACTTAAGGAGTTATTTGTTTCTTCTAAACCATAGATTTGAATCTCAACCAAATCATGTTCTTGGTCTTTTGGAATCCATTACATATGTCTTGCCTGGAACTCTTCCAGCTCATCGTCCTCACTTAAGGCTAAAAGAATATCCTTTATGTATCTTACGAGAATTATCCAAAATAGTCATAAGTCACATACACAGTTCATAATCGTTCCTAACAAAGTGTCAAAATGTTTGATTACTATGTCAAAACATATGTTCCGGCTCCTTGATGCCTCGCATGCCTTTTCATCGCTCCCACTGACCTTGAAAACTTTCTGGCTGATTAATGTAAGCTAGCTCTTCTAAATTATATTTAGAAAACATACTTTACATGCATATTCCAGATTTCATAGTCGTCATTAGCATTGATCCGAAAAGATCTGTACACGGCTATTGGCGAGAAAGCTTCATCATAATATGTTTATAGGGGTTCTGATGATAACCTTTCTCAACCAGCATAACATGCACTTCTCTATTTTCCTTCTCCACTAATCTTCTTTCTTGAAGATTCACTTGCAACCAATGGGAACACTTTCCTTGGGTACGTCTTCTAAGGTCCATACCTTATTCACATGCACGGACTGTCATGGATTGCATCAAGCCATTTCTTAGAGTCTCTACTCCGAATGGCATCGTGGAAGTTTACCAGGCCATCATCAACTATAATGTTTTACTAGACTCATTTGTCTCACAAGGCTTGAGTAATCCCGTGAATTCCTAACGATTGATTTAAGGAATATCATTTTTGCTTGTTCCGACATATGTGTCATACAGTTAGTCTGGATTAGGCTACTTGACTTACGTAAGAAAACTATAAATCTTAATGTATTTTAAGATTTGGTTCCCCATTGTTCCATATCATATAGGGAGTTAATGGCATGACCATTGTCAGGACCTTATCAAGAACCAAAACATTATTATGTGGGGCTTAACCCAGAGGGAGGATTGTAACTCAGAGTCACTTGCCATGTATCGCACCATGTGAATAGATTGTGATGCATGATCTCCAACACACCGGTGTGTTAGGAGACTTAGAAAATCTCATTCTCTTTTAATTAAGAAAGAATTACAAAGCTAGGTATTTGCCTCTTTGATCTGATCAAAGTAGTTCAAATACTTCTGCCCTTTTGTTCTCTATTTCATCAGACTTGTGTTTCATCAAGAACACATGTCGTAATAAAATAAGAATACCATATCCTGGCTAATTTAGACTTGGGTCCGAATACATCCATATGTACGAGATTAAGAATTCTCCAACTCATTCTCATACTGTCTTACAGAAGGATTTTAGATGATCATACCTTTAAAACAAGATTCACAAGTTTTTTTTGACTCATAATATGAGAGGTTCAGACCCACTCTTTATGTAACATGCCAATTCTATTCTCTTCGGTACAACCTATTCTATTTTTTCATAGGTAGGTTTTACTACTAACTTGTGCATTCATGTATTAACACTTAATACAATATCGTTATTCAAAATAATCACACCAAAACATTGCTTTAGAAGCAAAGTGACGACATTCGCCAAAATGTGTTAGACATCCCATGTGGTCCAAGAAACAACACTTGCTCCCTTTCCAACATGTAGAACAATCTTTTATTTTGTATAAGAATTATTATGAAACTGAGGCATCAAATTGTCCCATTTTCAGTTTCTCTTACTATGCCTTTTCTCATGATAGACAAAACATTCTTTCTCAATGAACTTTCCTTAGTGCCTTCTCACATTTAGACATTACATGTCCTAATACAAATATTAGCTGTGCAAGCTTCTCATATATCCAAATGCTTGAGCTTTGCAACATTGAGGGTGCATAACTAGTTGCTTGTCTGAAGATCCGATTTGGAAGCATGGTCTTGCATCGATCATGCACTCATCTTCAAGCCGAATAGTTTGCATGAAGTTCAAAACATTGTGGATTGAAATTATTTTCCATACAACCTTGAGTGTGCTCAACAAATTGTACGGAGAAACATGCTTTGAACATCAATATGTTCAAGCTACCATTGGAGCATATAGCTCAAAGAGGCAAGTGACAAGTAGCGTGCTTTTATTGTGTTGGACCTTAGAGTTTAAGAAAATCAATGTCCTTAAGCAAGTGCTAAGAAGGAAACTTTAGTGAGAACATAGTTTAGTCAATCAAATTGGATTTTGAGTTGATATTCCTTGATCAATCATTTTGATCAGTAAGCATATTCTTCTAGGATATTATGATTTGGATTCCACGTGGTAAACATAGAACTACCCTAATTTAGCATATGTTCAAATTTTAAATATAGATAGAATGGTTTTTATCTAAATTTATCCTGCCACTATTTTAACGATCAGTTTATGACATAATAATGAACGAATTCATTAATTAAATTTAGTTGGAAATGGACCCAACCACCCTGAGCTTCATAACCTTGAGTGTGCTCAACAAGTTGCTTGGCTCTGCAGCTGGTAGACGAACTCTTCATTGATCACATCACATGTGACTCCCTATATGTTTTTATCCCTAGCCACTTATGATTATGAGTGTGCTCATCCAAATCACAATGAATAGTCTAGTCGGACCCTTATTTTCGTGTCTAGCCTAACTTACGCAGCACTCGGTGTATGCATGACGCGACGGTTTGGGTTAAGTCTAGGCTACATCACATGCAAATATAAGTTGGTTTCCATAAGGTATCCATGCCATAGCTTGAGTGTGCTCAACAACTAAACACAGAACCTATAGTTACCAAACTCCAAAACAAGGAGAGCTACGGTTAATCTTGAAGAAGATTTTTAAACGTATGTGAGTAGATGTAATCGATGGTGTCACATAATAATAATTTGCATCTTTGTGGTCCAGCGAAACACGGCCAGGCAGGTTTGGCTAGACATGATAACTATCCCAAGTCAATCAAGCTGAGGTGATCCACAACACCAGTTACAAACTTTGTCGACACAGGTTCATGATCCTTTAAAGATGATAATTATTTAAATGTCTGACATCGTTTTATTATGGATTCATTAAATTAGTTAATCCTATCAACTATTTGAATCCTAAAATTCAAAATTATTAGGATTGGTTAATAACTTTTATTAATGTACTTATCAACTATAATGATTTTTTAACGAATGCTATCTTAATCATGTATTATGTATTTAAATATTCAGGTTGCAATAAATTAAATCATATCCTTTTTCAAAATTATTATAATAACAATCAAGTTACATAATAATAATTATTTGAGATGGCTACCTAATCAAGTATTAGGAATTTAATGGTTGCAACAATTTTAAATCATAGCACATTTATCTAAAAAAATTATCTCATAAGTTTTTAGAAAGCTTTTAATGGCTAACCTAAAGGGTTTTCTTGTATTATCACATAATGAGCAAGAAATGAAATAACCATTAAAAATCAACTAAAAGTTTTATCTTATAAAATTTTAGCATGGTAACAGGCAACTTAAAATTATCTAATAAAGTTTAAATTACAACAATTTTAATAATCATCACATAATTATTAAAATCTAAATAATCAAATTATTTACATGTTTCTAAAACATAAACATCCTATGCATTTTAACAATTGCAGAAAATTATAGATCATGGTAGACATGGCTCTGATACCACTAAAGGGTTTGCTGGGGTCTTTTGGGCTTAAAGTCGATGTCTGGCCTAAGTCGGACAGACGACGAAAACATAAAAGCCATAAAGAAATAAACCCTCTGTACTATCCCGGGGTGGATCTAACCAACACCTAAAGATAGATCTATAGTATTCACTGCAATTAAAACACATAAATTAAACTACTAACCTTTGCTGTGCACGTTAGCAAAGTGCAGATTCCCTCGAACCAATACCCCATGTTAGTGCTTAGCCGCTTCTCCCGAGCTGAACTGCACTGCGTCCTGAGGCAAGTAATCTCCTTGTTGTCGAGCCAACCATGCACTCCAGAAAGTTTCACCTTGAGTGGATCTTCCGTCAAGACTTCGGATCCGATTCAAGCTCCTTTGTAGATTTCCTAGAGCCCGAGTAGGAGCAAAGAATGAAGAGAGTGAAAGAGTCCATTAATATTTTAGCCTTTTCGATCTAGATTTTCCCTTAACTTTTAGGGATCTCTTGATCCAAGGCTTGGTGAGGTGCACCAGTACGAGTTTTAAGGAGGAGAGTAGCCCTTGTTTATATCGGGAGCTGGCCCCTCCTTTTCTCAACATATCCAATATATGACTAAATATTTGGAGGGGAAAATCAATTTCAAGTTTGCCCTTCACGAAGGCCAAACTTCGAATTTTCCCTCCTTCACCATTCCGTTCACAAGCAATATCATATATCAAAGCATTGAACGGTGAATGCATAGAAATGAACGACACTCAATTCTGACTTCGTTTGACCCCTCGAACGTATGTCCAATGATCGCCAAAAACATGTGTTTTCGTAAAATGCAACAGCCAGAAAAATGGGGCATAAATCCACAGCTCGTGGGGCCCATTACGGGCCCCACTAGCCCACAACGTGCACAACACGCACCCCAGGAGCACGTGTTGTGCACATACCTGCGTACAGATCGTGTACCCGGTGCGTTGCACGTGCCCACCTGTCAGGTGCGTGCACATGCGTGGGTAGGGAATGCCCGACCCCCTGACCCGTAATTCCTTATATGGGCTTTTAGGTTGTTTTGGCTGTTTTCGGATCCGTTTGAACCTGGGTTTTGACCAAGACATTCCTAAAACCCTTGTAAACATTTTCTATGCCTTTATTATATAAAATATGCTCGCAAACATTTTACGACATATTTATATCCTTTGCATCATAATATTTATTCCCACATCCTTATTATTTTTAGCATATATTGTAAACTATTTGCGACACAATTAATTCACATGCATCACATACACTATCCCCTAATTCTACCTATTACTTGACGAAGGTCCTGCTCTATGTGAGACCCTACAGCCTGACCTTATTATGGGTGGGGCTCGAAACCCCAGAAATCAGTGACCATGAGCACCAGGTGTCGTCCTTATTTTGGTATCATCATTATGTGGTTAGCCCATTAACATGAGTATTGTCGAGACCACCTTGTCTGTGTCTGTGATGAATCCCATAGTTTTAGTCCATTCATCAATGTCACTTAGTCAAGTCTAGGGTATGGTCAACTATCAACCCTTATAGCTTTAAACTGGTAAGTCTACATCGGTCTTTAGTCTAAATAATGTTGGACTTCTTTCAATATACTCTAACCAGAGTTTTTACTAAAGACAGAACTAACACATGCAATGCTAACTTCCCATAAATGAGAGAGATGAATTCTTTCTTGGTCATTACTCTCCTTGTATGTTTCAAGTGTTACCCAGCCAAAGACCGTTCAACATGCCTTGACTCAATTCTAGGTTAGAGATCTAAGTGACACCATTCATGTAACGGTTCGTACAATGACCTCATGTCTAAGGACCAACTTTCTTATCATCACTGAGAGATATCATTGACAGATTAGTTGGGGTTAACCATATGATAACTCTCATTGGGTCGTTCAGTGAAATCATTCTCTAATGAGCACATGTGTTTCGTCTCTGACTTCACCAATGTAAATGACCATGAGATCATCGTCACCAATCCATGGTGAAGACAAAGACATGCACAATAGTCTATCCGATGTATCGATATCCTTTTCTCGAAACATCTACGACCACGAACGATTTTAGACTTATGCTACAAACGGTCAGCAATTCTCCATGATCGAGATCTTCATATCGATACTTGTTTGACCTTACATTAAGTATCAGGACTTTATATAAGTTCTAATGAAGACTACAATATTATTTACTTAGGTACATTCTTACCAAACGGTTTACTGTTATTTTGAACAAGATGTTTGCACTTGTATTTGGAGATAAATTGCCTTGAGGGCATACCTATATCCCAACTCTCTGGTTAAGCTAAGCCTAAAAGGGGGTTCAGGGGTGCCAGGTTGATGCATGGGCATGCCTGGGCACTAGCCCAAACCTGGGATCAAGCCCAGGGCATGCTTGGGCTCGACACGGGTGTGCCCGAGTTGTAGCCTTGGCGTCGGGTGTGCCCGAGCTGTAGCCCAAGCCCAGACACTAGGCTTGAGCCTACGCACATGTCAATGCCTAGGCCAAGCCAACGCATGGGTGACCACCTGGGCTCGAGCCTTAGCGTTGTGCTTAGTCACCCAGCCTGCAGGCATGCCCGACGGGTGCTCTCGGGTTACGTGCGCATGCCCGAACCCTGGTATGCCCAGGCTTGGTGGGGTCTGTAATGGGGCCTGCAGGTTGTACAGTCCGCAAGCACTATTTTGGACAGATTTTTTGCAATTTTTGAGGACTCATTTGAGGCCTCAAATGAATTCAGAATTGAGCGCCATTTGTTTTTGTGCGATCTCTATTTCAAGCTATTCAAAATGATATATCAATTTTCTTCTTTGGCTTAACAGAGAGGGAGAATTAATTACTCAAAATTTAGTCCCTAAAGGAAAAAAAACTTGAGTTAATTTGGATTCTATTTTTAGTACCACATTAGATGTGATACTCCACTGAAGGCTTAACTCACCCTAAAAATATGGTGCTCCTCTTCCTCTTAAAACTTACATCAAGCCTAGATCAAGGGAGTTCATCCTAAATTAAGCGAACAAACCTAGATCTAAAGGAGACCAAATTTTTCCTCCCTTTTTCCTCTTTATTCCATCTTTCTGCTTCTAGCAAAACTTGAAGGGAATTTGGATTTGATCTGAATTTTTAGTCAGGGGTTACAGCCAAGGTGAAACTTTCTGTAGCAAGTGGTCGCTTTTTGATGAGTCATTGCCTCGCTTCGGGACGTCGTCCTAAGAAATAGTTTTTACGACTGTAAAAACTAAAGTATGTTCTTTAACTTAATTTTAGTAGCAAAGTTATTAGATCTATCGTTGCAAGGTTAGTTCGCATCCCTCCTTAGACAGTAATGATCCTGCAAAGGTTTTTTTCGTAAGGGATTTTCATAAAAAACTTTTTATGATGTTTTCTTCTTCCATTGCTTTCCATGTCTACTAAGCCTAGAGATAGATGATGGAAAAAGCCCTATAAATGCTTGCTCAAAACCCAACATTAGTTTCAGAGCAGGTTTTACTATGATCTAATTTTTTGCTATTATAACATGCGTGCGAATGATGTGGTGTAAGTTTGTTGAGGCATATAAAGCACTCTAGTTTAATTTTAATTATGTAATTTACAGTGCCTGCGAGCACTCAAATTTAGTAATTAATTTTCAGACTCCATTTGTAATTTATTATTTTTCAAAGGGGATGTCCTTTTAAAATTGTATAGAAAATTTACGAGGCAGTGCTACCTGAAGTTGATAAGGGCAAGAGATCCATGGAGTTGAGATGGTCCAAAAAGGCACTTTGCAAGGTGTTGCTAAGTGATGGCGGTCCTACTTGGAGCATGGAGTTGCCTTAGTTAATTAGGGTATACTAGAGAGCTTACATGTAATTTGCCATAGTTAGCTAACATATAGCGATAACGTGGTCCTGCGGCCATATGCAATAATTATATGTGCTTTTGAGTTCTCAAAAATTGTTTTCGAAATTAGACTTCCTTTCTGTTATATGATAACTGTGTGGAATGTCTTGCTGTGATGTGATGGATTCTTAAAATGTTAGAATTGCCTGTAATTATGGTTAACTAAATCGATGAACCCATAAACATATCAATAAAGCATACTTTGATAATCAGTGTTCTTAAGTTATCCACAAACCGATGTCTACAATCATTTGGTGTCTAGGCTTGGATCACCCTAGTAGGGCTCGCCTAAGATAGGGATACGTGATCATACTTGGCCAAACCTATCTGGCAGCGTTCAACTAAATCAACATAGAACTCCAATTATCAATAATGTAGGTATTGATTATATCTAGTTAATTAGGTTAATGATCATTTTCAGGATTAGCCACAACCCTCCTTGGTTTTGGAATTTGGTAACTAGGGGTACCTGTTATGGTTGTTGGGCAAATTCAAGCAATAGTACGGTTATCTTTTGATAACCAATTCCATTATACATGTGATGTAGTTCAGCCTAACCCAAACCGTCATGTTGTGAACACAGCCGAGCGTTGATGTAAGTTAGGACTAAACAAGAAACCAATAGTTTGACTACACTAGTATTTATTGGTTGTTGGTCAAACTTAAGGCCATAAGTGACTAGGGGTAAAAACTGACAAGGGAATCACATATGATGTGATTGATGAAGAGTCATTTATCGATCGCTGAGTCGAGCAACTTGTTGGGCAAACCAAAGTTATAAAACTCAAGGTGGTTAGGTCACTTTCCCACTAAATATCACTATTCGTTCATTCTCAATGGGTTGAGATAATTGCTAAAATAGTGGGAGGATATAGTTGATAAGACCAATCTTACTACATTTAAAATTAACTAACTCATGCTAAATTTAAGTGTTCGGATCTGTTGGAAACATAAAGTTTTCTTCCCATAATTTTTTTGATGATACAATCATTTTGTACATATATGTGTATACTACCTCTTTGGATGCAGATTATCAAGCTCAACTTCTTCACATATGATAATCGTCATAGTTACTTTGTAAGTTAAAGCATCAAAATGCAAGGTGAAGCTCAAGCAATGAACTCTTATATCTTGAGAAAGATGATGTATTTGTACTTTTTATTCTTGCATAAATTTAGATTGTTAAAGCCTTGATAATACTCTATCTTAGTTCTTTAGGACTCAGCCTCAATTTCCACTAGTCGACTAATACAATTTTTAAAGAAAAAATTATTTTTGGTCAAAATATATTTTTCAAGCATAAGGATCATTTTCGGAAAAATTTCTCAAAATTTTGTTCCTAGTCGACTAATAGGTTTTCCTGGTCTACCAGACAGTTATACCGTCAGTTATTTTAACTGATTTTAATTAAATAATTTTTTAATTATTTAATGGCAGTTACAAACTACCTTCCAACGTTCATATTATCAGTTTATAGCCGTTTTGGAAGTTTTTGGCAGTTTATAGCCATTCTCCTTCAAAAGACACTTCAACAGCCATTTTTGGTCTAACAGCCCAGTTAGTCGACTAACAAAACTACCTAGTCGGTTAATTTTTGGAAAACCGGCTCAGAATTTTTTGAAAATTTAGGCAGTTGTCCAAAGTTCGAAAACTAACTTTTTAGTCTATAAATAGACCCCCAGACCTCTGCCTAAAACACACAAAAATTCTCACACTTTCTCTTTTCTTAAGTTTTTCTTTCTCTCTCTAAAAAGTGTGTGATTTTCAGATTTTCATAGGGGAACCTCTGCAGAAATCCTGCCCCTTAGGAAGTCCAATTTCCAAGAGTGTTCTACCACAATTCACATCTTGAACCTTGGAGATTCCATCACCAACCATGCGCTATAATTCCGATATTATCAAGGCTATAGGTGATATTGTTTCATACTCTTTCTTTATTTTATTTGGTGAATCTCTTGTTGAAGAGATTGTACAAGTTTGCAACACGGGGAACACGGGGAGTGTTGGCATCTTTGTATGTTGATTACTTTCGGGGAGCAAGTGTTTTAGTGGATTCAAATCTCTACGAGGTAGAGGACTGGACGTAGGATCACAAGGATCCGAACGAGGATAAAGATCTTTGTGTTTGCGCTTGGATTATTCTGGATTGTGTTCATTTATTTCCGCATTCTTATTGTAATTTTTTATTAACTTTTAATTTTACAATATCGTCGTGATTTACACTATTCACCCCTCTAGTGTATTTGGTGTGCCATGAGATCCAATAGGATTCTTGCAGTAATGTTGTCTGGATTTAAGCATATTTTTGACAAGAATAGGTTCATTGGTAATAACTATGAAGACTGGCTCAGAAATATCAAACTTGCACTTTCTTTTGAAAGAATTAACTGTTTCCTCAAAAACAATGTACCTAAAGAACCACCTAAAGGGGGGCCAAACAAAGATTGTTGAATCTTATAAGCAATGGATGTTTGCACCTCCATATAGCCCATATAGACAATGAGCTCCAAAGGAGGCATAAACATATGAATGTTAGCTGCATCTTTTTGAATAAAAAACAGTTGTATGTGGAATCATCTCGGGCCGCAAGGTTTGAGGCTTCGTGTAAACTGTTTAACACGAAGACGAGTGGGGGCACGATACACGACCATGTGCACAATATTATTGCATACATAGAGGATCTTGCAGAGCTTAGTTTCATAATGAATCATGAGTTGTCTACGGATTTGGCCTGAATTCTCTCAACCCGGAATTTTCCATGTTCATAAGTAATTTTTTATGAACATGATCAAAGTTTAACTTCCTGAACTCCTTAACATGCTTCGGTAATTTGGGGATGGCTTGAAGGACAAGTCTCTTGTGTTAGTTGATATCTCTTCTTCTTCCTCCAAGTCCAAGTGCAAAGGAAAGAAGAAGAATGCCCTTCAAACAGTGAAGGCAATCAAAAACGGTAAGGGAAAGATGGTGAAGGGGGCTCGACCAAGGTAGAGTATTATTTCTACCATAAGAAAGGATATTGGAGGAGGAACTACAAGATGTTCCTGGAAAAAATGAAGAAGGGGCATATTGATGCCTCAACTTCAGTTATAATTGTTAAACAAAGTATGGTCATTTTGTGACTTCTAAATTCATGGTAGTTGATTCCAGTGCAGTTTCTCACACCTGTAATTGGTTAAAAAGGTTGAGAAGGAATAGAAGGTTGGAAAAGGAATATGTCATTCTTATGGCTAGCAACAAAGCAAGCATTGATGATGGGGCCATATGAGACAACCAACACACCTTGTTGAGAATCATCATCTTGTATCTGAAGCAATATTATGTTCTTAATTTTTCTATGCAATGTAATCTCCGTCTCGGCTATGGCTAGGACAGAGATATTTTTACAATCAATGAGAACTGATGAACTTATTTCTTTGATGGTAAAATTGCTTGAATTTGGTATTATGGTGAATAAACTTTGTATGATGATTATGTATTAAGTGTTAATACATGAAAACACAAGGAAATAAATGAAACTTATTTTGGCACTATAGACCAAGTCTTATCGGAGAGAAGAGACTTGCAAGTTACACAAAAAGGGGTCTTTAGGCCACTCGAATTATGAATCATGCAACACATGCAAGTCTTGCCTCAAAGGTAAGATGACCAAAATTCCTTCTGTATAACAAGGGAAAAGAGTTGATGAATTATTGGGTCTCATACATTCAGATGTATGTGGACACTCATCTATGTTAGCCAGAGAGTGTTAGTTTGTTACATTTGTTAAAAATCACTCTAAGTATGGACACGTATTCCTAATGAAACACAAGTTCGATACTCTTAATGGGTTTAAAGAGTATCATAACAAACTAGCAAAGTGTTAAAATACGTCGATCTGATCGAGGAGGAGAATACTCAAGCCATAATTTTCATGCATTTGTAAAAGAGAATGAGATTCTCTCTTAGGCCATAACTCCATACACAATGAACCACGCTCCATTTGACATAGTGAAATTCATGGTGAGTGAAACTGAGTTACCAACCTTCACCTATGGCCATGCCCTAGAATTGTTGCATAAAAACCCAACAGGTGTCAGAACCAGTGGGAGAGGCAGAATATGATATTCCAAACCAGTCGTTAATAACTCTAACATGATTCCTCAAGCCCATGAGAGGTACTAAAGTTTTCTCATAAATGGATATCAAACCAACGTTCGAAAACTAACTTTTTGGACTATAAATAGACCCCGGACCTCTGCCTAAAACACACGAAAATTCTCACACTCTCTCTTTTCTTAAGTTTTTCTTTCTCTCTCTAAAAAGTGTGTGATTTTCAGATTTCCATATGAGAACCTCTGCAGAAATCCTGCCCCTTTATGAAGTCCAATTTCTAATAGTGTTCTATCACAATCCACATCTTGAACCTTAATGATTCCATCACCAACCTTGCGCTATAATTTCGATATCATCAAAGCTATAGGTGATATTGTTTCAAACTCTTTCTTTATTTTATTTGGTGAATATCTTGTTGAAGAGATTGTACAAGTGTGTAACACGGGGAGTGTTGGCATCTTTGTATGTTGATTACTTGCGGGGAGCAAGGTTTTAGTGGATTCAAATCTCTACGGGGTAGAGGACTGGACGTAGGATTACAAGGATCCGAACCAGGATAAAAATATTTGTGTTTACAATTGGATTATTCTGGATTGTGTTCATTTATTTCCGCATTCTTATTGCAATTTTTATTAACATTTAATTTTGTAATATCGTCGTGATTTACATTTTTCACCCATCTAGGTATTTGGTGTGTCAGGAGTTCCAACATTTGGTATCAGAGCTACATGGTTAAGATGGCCTACACCTATCCGACGAACAATTCAACGTCTACATCACAATTTCCAGAAGGGCGTTCTACTACAAGGCCTCCACTATTCAATGGTTCCAACTACTCCTATTGGAAGAAAAGGATGACAATCTATCTTCAAAGCATCGACTACGAACTTTGGAACATGTTGGAAACTCAGTACGAGAAGCCTACAACTCCATATGCCCAATGGACCACTAATGACAAATCTGCTGTAACCTGCAACTCTAAAGCAATGAATGCACTATTCTGCGCTATGGACAAGAATGAGTTCAATCGTGTCTCCCAGGCCAAAACAGCATATGACATCTGGCATACACTCCAGGTACCACATGAAGGAAGTAATGAAGTTAAGGAAACTAAAATCTATGTTCTTGTTCATAGGTTTGAGTTATTCAAAATGAAGGAGAATGAACCAATTAGAGAAATGATCACTTGTTTCACCGACATTGTCAACTCCTTAATAGCCCTTGGTAAGACTTATACTCAAACGGAACAAGTAAGAAAGACTCTTCATGCCTTAACGTCAGAATGGGAGAAGAAGACTACAGCCATAGAAGAAGCCAATGACTTGTCAACTCTCACCATTGAAAGCTTGGTTGGTAATCTGGTGGCCTACAAAGTACAACTTCTAGATCACAAAGAACAAGCAGATACAAAGAAGAAAAATCTTGCATTCGACGCTTCATCAGACACCGATGATTCAGACATAGACAATGAAGACATGGCACTGATAACTAGAAACTTTAAGAAGTTTCTACGAAGAGGTAAGTTTAAAAGTTTTAAAGACAAAACTACTAATGCTTCTTTGTGTTTTCAATGCAACAGGCTATGACATATGAAAAGGATTGTCCACTTCTTAAACCTAAAGAAAGGACATTCAACAACTTCAGAAAGGATAAGAAGTTCGAAAAGAGAAAGAAAACACTAGCAGCAACATGGGACTCTTCATCTTCAGATGAAGAAGAAGTCAACGACCAATCTAATGAAGAAAATGCCCTTATGTGATTTATGGCACAAAGTGATAATGAAGTAAGTAGTTTAGATAATGAATAACTACTTGATTCTTTTAATGAATTATATACGAGATTCAAGAAATTGAATTCTCAACATAATGCATTAGTTCTTTCTCATCAAGAACTAACCTCTTCTTTTTCTTCATTAGATAGTCAAAAAATTGAGAAGGAAACATTATCGTCTCAAAATGTTAAACTACTTCATGAAAATGAGATTCTCAAATCTGAGAATTATAACATGATTTCACGCATTTTCCATTTTAGATAAAGATATTTCTTCTCTAAAGATAAAATATGATGATATGTCTTCTAACATTAGTAAGTTTAATAAAGGAAAGAATAATCTTGATGATTTACTTAGAATACAACATCATGCTAATCATAGACAAGGTTTGGGGTATAAGAATACACCCAAATCTAATATTCTTGGTAATGATATTTTGGAAAATAAAAAGCATGTATTTATTAAAGCAAAGAAAACTGATTCTTCTAATAGTATGAAAAAAGAATATTATTCATATTCAAAAGAAGACCAATTTTCTTACATCTTCTAAGAAAACAATTATGCATAATATTTGGGTTTCCAAAGACATTTGCTTATATGATAAGGATATATATATATATATATCTAATTTTATGCACAATGTTATTCTTTCTCCAAATTATTTGAAAAACCAAATTCCACTTGGATTTGGTTTCCTAAGGACTAATCCTAAGGACCAATATAAAAAGGGTACCAATATTTATTGATTATCTTTCAGGTACCCATAAAAGAAAGATGGATACTGTATAGTGGATGTTCTAAACACATGACCGGGAACATCAAACTTCTATCAACCGTTCAATTCAAAGATGGTGGCACCGTTACTTATGGTGATAATAACATAGGTAAAGTGATTGGCATCGGAACAGTTGGTGATCCAACTAAGCCAATCATCGAAAACGTGCTCCTCATTGACGGTTTGAAACATAATCTCTTATTCATTTCTCAATTATGCGATAAAGACTTTAAAATAGTTTTCGAAAAGAATGCATGCATTATATATGGTTTTAACATGTAATATATATTATTTCAAGGTAATCGTAAGAATAAAAAATATATATTATACATAAAAATATCTTCAAATGATCATTGTTTACTAGCATCCACAGATAATACATTATTATGGCATAAACATTTTGGACATACTAACTTTAAGCATTTGGCATGTATTTCAAAACAAAAGTTAGTTTCTGGTATGCCTAATATATCTTTTATTCATACACAATTTTGTGATGCATGTCAACAAGGTAAAAATACATAAATCCACCTTTAAATTGAAAGATGCTATCTCTACAAAAAGACCACTAGAACTTTTGCATTTAGATTTATTTGGTCCTTCTAGAATAGCTTCTTTAAATGGTAATAAATATGCATGTATAATTGTTGATGATTTTTCAAGATATACATTGGTTCTTATTCTTGAAACATAAAAATGATGCATTTGAAGAATTTACAATATTTTGTAAAAGAGTTCAAAATTTAAAATCTTCATCCATTATTACTATTCGTAGTGATCATGGAGGAGAGTTTGAAAATGAATTATTTACAAAATTTTGTAATAAACATGGTATACCACATAACTTCTCTTTTCCTCGAGCCGCACCACAAAATGGTGTAGTTGAAAGGAAAAATAGAACTTTACAAGAATGTGCTAGAACCATGTTATGTGATAGTGCTTTACCAAAATACTTTTGGGCAGAAGCCGTTGCTACTGCATGTTATGTTTTGGATAGAATTTTGGTAAGACCACAAATGAATAAAATTTGTTTTGAATTGTTTTATGATCGTATACCTCGTATGTCTTATTTTAAAGTATTTGGTTGTAAATGTTTTATTCTTAACACTAAGGATTCACTAGATAAGTTTGATTCTAAATCAGACGAAGGTAGTTTTGTAGGATATTATACACGTAGTAAAGCATATAGGATTTATAATAAAAGAACCTTATGTATTGAGGAATCTCTTCATGTAAATTTCGATGAAAATTTTACACCTATCACACATTTAGATGAAGAAGATTCTATATCTGTCACTAGTTCTTTAGAAAATACTAAGTTAGATGACGATGGTTCTACTAATTCCATTCCTGAGATTCTCCCTGAAAATACAAGTCTTACTGAAGCATTTGTTGAAATTCCTAATCATCCACATGATCTAGTTATTGGAGATATTTCTATAGAGTAAGAACTAGATCTCAAATAGAATAAATGACTAATTGTGCATTTATATCATCCATCGAACCAAAGAATGTTATTGAAGCATGTAGTTCATGGATTATAGCAATGCAGGAAGATCTTAATCAATTCAAAAGGAATGATGTATGGGAATTAGTACCTAGACCTTCAGATCTTCCTATTATTGGAACAACGTGGGTATTTAAGAATAAATTGGATGAATCTGGTCAAGTAGTTATAAATAAGGCTAGATTAGTTACACACGGTTATAATCAGGAAGAAGGCATAGATGAAACCTATGCTCCTGTAGCAAGATTAGAGTCATTGGAATGCTTTTAGCATATGCATGTCACAAAGATTTTAAGTTATATCAAATGAATGTTAAAATTGCATTTCTTAATGGTATTATAAAAGAAGTCTATGTAGAACAACCACCAGGATTTCAACATGAAAGTTTGGATAATCATGTTTTCAAGTTAAAGAAAGCATTATATGGATTAAAACAAGCACCGCGTGCTTGGTATGAAAGATTGAAGAACATTTTATTAAAATATGGTAATTCTATCGGAAAAATAGATTCTACTTTATTTACCAAACATATAGATTCTGATTTTATCATTATACAAATATATGTTGATGACATAATTTTTGGTTCTACTAATGATTCTCTTTGTCAAGAATTTTCTAAGGAAATGCAGAATGAATTTGAGATGAGTCACATGGGTGAATTAACCTACTTCCTTGGACTTGAAATCAAGCAAATGAAGTAAGGTTTATTTATACACCTAAGTAAATATACAAAGGAACTCATCAAAAGGTTTGGATTAGAGAATTCTGCAGAAAAGCGTACTCCCATGGGTACATCATCAAATCTTGATAAAGATCCAAATGGTAAGATTGTTGATCAAACACTATATCGAGGTATGATTGGATCATTACTTTATCTTACCGCAAGTAGACTAGATATTAAGTTTTTTGTTTGCATATGTGCTAGATATCAGTCTGATCCTAAGTTATCACATTTGACCGCTGTCAAACAGATAATTATGTATATCAAAGACACATCTGATTTTGGTTTATATTATCCAAAATTAAATTCATTTGAATTAATTTCATATAGTGACGTAGATTTTGCTTTTTGCAAAACTGATCAGAAAAGTACAAGTGGAACTTGTCACTTTTAGGATATGCATTAGTAGCATGGTTTAATAAGAAACAAAATTCTGTTTCTTTATCTACTACCGAAGCGGAATACATTGCCGCTGGTTAAGCATGTGCACAGATTTTATGGATGAAACAGACAATACTAGATTATGGCATTAAATGTAACACATGTCCAATCATGTGTGACAACACTAGTGCTATAATTTTGTCGAAAAATCCGGTACATCATGCACGTACTAAGCACATAGATATACGACACTATTTCTTGGATGATCATGTCTAAAAAGGTGATATTATTCTTAAGTATATAGATACTAAGAATCAAATTGCCGATATACTTAGAATAGACTTTTCTAAAACGTAGAAGGGAACTTGGTATAGTTAGTTAATCGGAATTTTGTTTATAAAGTATAGTCATATATCATGTTAATATCAATATATAATTTTTCTGGAATTTTTTAGAATTATTTTATATTTTTATTAGTCGACTAGAAGATAGTTCTGGTCGATTGGCCCGTTAGATATTCATTATCTAAGTTATATATATATATATATATATATATATATATTTTGAAAAGCAAGTGGGTCTTTATTAATGAATGAATGTACACAGATTACATCATATAGCCATGCAAGCTGGTTTGCCTAAAGAGGGAGGAGAGGGCACAAGCGCCGTCACTCCCTACTTTAGATTCCCCAGCCTACAATGGACTATATATTTACATTCAGGAATGCCATAATGGAAAAACTGGAATAATACACTAGTAGATCATCCCTTGTCTTTGAGCTCCCAATTTGATAATGCCTCAGCATCCTCATTATCCGTTGGGTCTTGGTCTTTCATTGCTAGTCTGATGTCCCCCGCAATTTCCTCAAACAGAATAGTTTTGCATTTCTTTTTATCTTCAAAAATTCTCATGTTGCGTTCGCGCCAAATGTGCCAGACAATGGCCGCAAGGGAGGTTTTAGCCAACAAAATGAGGGTGTTTTTTTTCCCATAATGTGCCAGAAAGTGTTTCCCAACTTCAGCAAGACTAGGTTCAATCTGAATTTTGATCCCCAGCTTCAGAAGCGTCCGCTGTAATATGTATTTGGAGTAGTTGCAATCAAAAAATAAGTGGTCCACACTCTCAGTGAGGTTGCCATCACATAATACACAGTTTATAGGATTATTGAGTCCCCATTTTCTCATCAAGTCCCTGGTGAGTAATTTACCTCTAAAAGCTCTAAGCAAAGTTAGTGACATCTTGGGAATGTGGTTGCAGTACCAAACAAGCTTGTGAAAGAGGAACGGTATACCTTGCTTGCGGACGCCCTCCCACGCCTGGCTGAACTTAAATCCCTCCTCCAGTGGAGCAACACCCGAACTTAGGGGCTGTGACCCATTTTTGGCCGCTGAAGTACCTCCCGCATGCTGACCCGCAGGAGATCCGGAACTTGCCCTTGGCCCAGGGCCGTGATTAGCAGCAGATGCCCAGCTAGTAGCAGGTGGCCGGCGCTGGATACCTGCAGGTTGAGTGAATGCGCCTGTAGGCGTCGCATGGCCATGCCCCGAAGCTGGCCTGAGATGTATCTGATCAGGAACCCATGACCAGTAATCACAGCCAGGCCGCAGGCTGATGTTTCTAAGAAAGGGCAGAATCTGAGAGATTTCTGGCTCATCACTCCACGCACCACCACGCCAGTACTCGCTGACTTTCTTAAGGGATGCAGTATACGGGACTTCAAAAAGCACGTTCAGGGGACCGCAATCAAGCCAGTTGTCATACCAAAATAGAGTTATGCATCCATCTTTAACTCTTCTCTTTATCAGTTTCTGGGATATGTTTCTACAAGCAAGCATCCGCTTCCAGGTGCCAAAATGCGAGACCAAACCCGTGGCAGCATAGAAGCCCACACCCTCCGTATACTTGGATCTCATTTGCTTTGCCCATAGGGTATTGGAAGTGAGAAATCTCTAAGTGAGTCTGATACCTGATGCAACATTAAGATCTTCAAAAAGCCTGATGCCCACACCACCATCGGATTTTGGAGTGCATATATCCTCCCAAGCCCATACACGAGAAGTACCCCAAATGAACCGCCTGCATGCAGCAGAAATGGTCCTAAGAATGGTAAGGGGAATATGGAACGCCTGCATCTAGAAGGCAACCATACCATAGATCACAGTTTTAACAAGCTCAATACGGCCCGCAATTGACAACATAGAGGAAGACCATCCCATCAGGCGTTTCTTACACTTGTCAACAAGCCTGCTGTACATAGGGGATTTGGGGTATTTTGCTGAAAGGGGCAGGCCCAAGTAGGTCGTGATGGAGGAAGCGAGCTTGATACCCAGGCATTCCGCTAAGCCTGACTTTTGCTTAGTTCCCTTGCTGAAAATGGCAGTGCTCTTATCCCAGTTTACTTGAAGTCCAGTATATTTAGTAAACTCACCTAAGAGATCCTTGATGCCCAAAAAGGATTTCTTATTAGCCCGACAAAAGAGTAGAAGATCGTCTGCGAAAAGAAGATGGGAGATGGTGTTGGTGCGTCGCATCGGCTGAATGGTGCCTCTAGCAAGAGCTTTTGCAATCAAAATAGAGAATTCTTCCATTACTATAACAAATAAATACGGTGATAGCGGGTCCCCTTGTCGAATACCCCTGTTACCTCCAAAGTGCCCAACTGGAGTCCCATTTACCATAACAGAAAAGGTCGCCGTGGATATACATTCTCTTATCCAATCAATAAACGTATTTGGGAATCCCATCTGGCTGAGGAAGTAGTAGATAAATTGCCGGTTCACACTGTCGAAAGCTTTCTTTAGATCCAGTTTTAAGCAGGATCTACTTCCCATGGGGTTACTATAATCTCTGATCTGTTCGTGGGCAGTGAGTGTGGAATCAGAGAGAAGGCACCCTTTAAGAAATGCCGCTTGATTTGGGGAAATCAGTTCATGGATGACCTCCTTGATTCTATTGCAGATGATTTTGCTAATAATTTTATATGCCACATTACAGCATGAAATGGGCCTATAGTCGCCCAGGCTCGATGCATTCGAATTTTTCGGAACTAGTGTGAGGTTGGTGTGGTTTACTTGCCTTAATAGTTTACCAGATCTGAAAAAAGACATCACCGCATTTGAGACATCTTCTCCAACAAGGTGCCAACTGTATTGGAAGAAAAAACTATTGAAACCATCCGGTCCTGGTGATTTGTCTGCCCCAATCTGGAATGCCGCAACTTTGACCTCCTCCTTTGAAATTCTTCTGCTCAGCTAAGTGGAAGCCTCAATAGTAAGTATGCGCTTGGGAGTAAGTGTCGGGAAAGTAGTCGCATAGTGGTTCTGGGTATAAAGGTCTTCATATAAAGCAGGGGCTTGATTCTTAAGATCCTCATAGGACCTGTTCTGGAGGCCAGCATCATTTACTAGGTGACTCAAATTATTTCGACATTCCTTGCCTTCATAGCATTGTAGAAAAATTTTGTGTATCTGTCCCCTAAAGACAGCCAGTCCTGTCGGCTTTTTTGACGATACATTTCCTCTTCCAATTCCATAGATTTGGACAAAGCCTTCAGGGCCAAATGTTCAGCAGCCTGTAAATTGAGGTTAGAATGCAAATCCGGGGAGGTTCGTATGGCTTCGAGATCTTTGCGGTAAGTGTTCACAGCAGCCGATGCATTATGATTTAGAGCCCAACTGCGAAGAATGGGCTTTAGCCTCTTAAGTTTTTGGACCAACAGGAACATGTGAGTTCCCACCACCTCACCACCCCAGCTATCTTCCACAAGCTTATAGAAACCTGGGCATTTGGTCCAATAATTAAAAAACTTAAAAGGCTTAGGGGTTGAGGGTACCTTAGGGTGAAGATAAGCCACCATTGGAGAGTGGTCACTAGTATTTGGATCCAAGTATTCATAATAAGAATCCGAAAGCAAATGGATCCAATCCTCATTAATGAACACCCGGTCAAGCTGGGCCGCAATGCGTGATTCACCAACTCGATTGTTGCACCAGCTCATTCTGTTGCCCGTACTTTTAAGTTCCTGGAGGAGGCACTTATTGATGCACTCAGTGTAGTCTTCTACCATTTTTTCATCGAGCTTCCTGCCACCCAACTTATCTTTTGAAAAAAGAACACTATTGAAATCTCCACCAACCAACCAAGCTGCACCCCTAGCATTAGTAGCATCGGCCTCCAGCTTAGACCAAAGCTCCTTCCTCTCCCCAATGGTATTGCGGGCATACACCCCAGTTATAGCACAAGAGAAACCTCCCTTATTAGTACACCTCATAGTGATGTGCTGGTCAGAGTAGGAGACAATAGTAGGATTCCATACATCAGGGTCAAAACCCATCAGTATCCTCCCCCCAGGGGCTAGGTCAAAATTATCTACAGAAACCCAAGTTTTAGGAAGCAAAGCTTTATTACCACTTAGCGGAGACTTGAGCTTGGTTTCTAGCAGAATCACAGTAGATGGCTTTATTTTCTTAAATCTTTCCCGCAGGTCACGACGACGAATCTGATTATTGAGCCCTCTGGCATTCCAAAAAAGAATAGTCATTGAGAAACGGTATGTTGTACCGACCCACTCCCCCTGATCCTGGAGCTTTTCCTGGTCTTAGTTTCTCCCTGGTTATTTGCTTTCGCTACTGTTGCCTCTGCCCGTTGTTGCTCGAGAAGTTGCTCCTCTGTCACCCATCTTGGGTTCTCAATGGCTATCTCCTTAGGCAGTATGTCAATCTCATCAAGGTGATTTTCATCAAGCAAAGACGGTAGCGATGTATTCTCACAAGAGTAACTCAAAGCCGAGGCCTCTGTGGACCCAATTCTGTGATCTGAAGTAGTTTGGTCAGAAGCTAAATGGGTACTAGAAGTGAGAAGGTCACGGCCTGGACATACAGGTGGCTTCGGTACCTCAGCAGGCCTTGCATCAATCCCCGAAGAACCGTTGTGCGCATGTAGATTAGGCCGCTGGTTTTCCCCGCCCACTACAATAGCATCATTTGCATCCGGCCCTTCTTGATTCACGGCAGCAACATTTGCATCCGGCCCTTCTTGATTCACTGCAGCAAAATGGTTTGGGGCAGCATGGTTATTTAGTGTGCCAGGATGATTAACTGCAACATCATGGTGATTAACTGCTACAGGAGGGTTATCTCCTGTGATATCTATAGGAGATGTCATCGCCGCTTCAGGGTTAATTTGTTGAGAGACCTCCTTCACACCAGTGTTAAGGACCACCTCAGCATGTAATTCTCCTTTGGGACGTTTCCCATGACAATTTGTAGGTTCAGTTTGGAGTGAAGGGAGCTGGGTCAAATCCGGACACTGTTTATCAGAGTGGCCAAAACAAATACAATGAGTACACCTGGGTGGTTCGCCCTCAACTTGAACCCCTATTGAGATTGTAGGACCGTCCTCAGTACACACCAGTATTGATTGGGGAATGGGTTTCTTGGCATGGATTTCGACAAGGCAGCGAGCATAGGACAACCACTCCTTCTTTGCAGTTAGTTTATCCAAGCAAATAGGCTTCCCAAGCACAGAAGCAATTGAGTTCATAATCTCCAGGGTCCACATGCCCAATGGCACTCCATGCAGCTGGACCCACATAGGGACCGATGATAGGATGTCACGCTCGTGTTTGAGAGATGAATTCCATCGTTGAAGCACAACTAGCCTTCCATCAAACATCCATGGGCCCCCGTGAAGTATCCTTTCACACTCGCCTCCATCTTCAAATTTGAAGCAAAAGAAACCGTTATCCCTACTGTAAATTTTTACCCCTTTCTTTAGATTCCAGAGTCTATCAACCCACGCACGGATCTGACTATAGAAGGGAATATCTCCCAGCACATACCCAACAAGGGAGGACTTCCACTGATCAGCTCCAGCAGCCAAAGCCTATTTGGAGACCATAGCAATTTCTTTACCATCTGCTTGGATCATTGGAGGAATGTAAGTCATCCCAACATCCGCATCATACTTCCTTATGTTGGTACAGACATCAGCCCATGTCTGCTTCGAGACCTTTGTATCGATCTTTATTTCTGAATGAGGTCGGTTAGGCAATTTATCAAACACCCTAGGTGCGTAGGGTTTGTCCCATCGACGGTTGGCTCCCTTGCCTCTAGGGAATTGATTTCTGGCAAACAAATCCCCCCCTCTCGTGGTGCCAGGACCCTTGACACCCACGCCGCCGGCGGATTTCACAGCATCCCTCCCCCTCTTCCGCCTGTCAACAACACGCCAACCTTCCACCTCAGCCTCAGGTCGATTTGCATCGTGAGATTTATTAGGGTACGCGAGATCGCTGCCCCCAGCAATCGAGTTAACCCTGTTTGGATCAGAAGTCGGGATCTCCTTCTGTCCACCATCGCTGCCCTCCGCTGACGAGATCACTTTTGCTGAAGGTCCGCCCTCCACTGAGCCGCGTTCCATGTTTGTTGCCCTAGCGAGAGGCCGCCCGACGTTGCGTTCGCCATCGACGGAGGAGCTGTCGCCGTTGCCCTGTGCTTCCGATGACTCCCCTCCAGGATCGCCCCAAGTCGCCTCTCCGAAAGTTACGGCCCTCATTTTTTTATCACCATATATCTAATGAATGATATGATAAAAAGATGGTCTCCGTTTCCTGCGGAGAGGCGATCGGCGATCCTGGTGATCCAAAGTTTAAGGCTGGCGATGGCGGCTCCTCTAGAGGCCGCTCGGGAGGACTTTCCGGCGGCGACTCAGGCGCCCTGGCTGATGGATTTCCTTGTGCCTCCTCGGGGGGTTCCTCTGGTCTTGGAGAGGGATCTAGCGGAGAGGGGGACTCATTGACTGTAGCGAGGCAGGAGAAGGCTTCCTCTGGGGCTGCTGATGACAAGATCCCGACCATTAGGGATCCCTTGCGCCCTGGATATAAGTTTGAAGGTAGGACTCGAACTGAAGGAGAATGGCAAGTGGTTGACCGCCGGAGAGGGAAGGGCAAATTGGGTAGCAGATTGGGAGGCGTCGGGAATGGGTTGGGCATGGGTGGTGCTAACAATGGCAGGGCTTTGGCAAAACAACGGGCTACTTCTACACCTCGAGTTTCTTTTCCTCGGTCTGCACCAAAGGTGTTTGATAGATTGTCTAACAGACCACCCTCTGTTATCAAGATTGACACCAACGGGCCAAAGCAGTCTTGGGCGGACATTTGTTCAAATATCAGGAATTACGACCAAGACGTTGGTATGTCATATGTGCCCCCTACTACCCAAGAGGATGGCACCCTTATTTCCATGGTGCCGAAATCAGCGCTTGCTAGGGGAGCTGATCAATGGAAGTCTACCCTTGTGGGTTATGTTTTGGGGGAAATCTCATTCTATGGGCATCTTTGCGCCTGGGTTGACATACTTTGGAATCTCAAAAAGGGAATAAAAATTTACAATCGAGATAATGGGTTTTTCTGCTTCAAATTTGAGGATGAAGGGGAGTGTGCGAGAACCCTACACGGAGGGCTGTGGATGTTTGATGGAAGACTGATGGTGCTTCAACGTTGGAGTCTTGGTCTCAAACTGGAGCGGGATATCCTCTCCTCCGTTCCTGTTTGGGTCCAACTCCATGGAATCCCTTTGGAGATGTGGACACTTGAAATTCTGAATTGCATAGCCTCCCTAGTTGGGAAACCTATCTGCTTGGACAAGCTCACAACAAAGAAGGAGCGGCTGTCGTTTGCTAGATGTCTGGTTGAAATCAATGCTAAGCAGGTAACCCCGCAATCTGTGCTGGTTGGAACTGAGGATGGGCCTACATTATCAATCTCTGTGAAAATAGAGGGGGAGCCTCCGTGATGTTCGAAGTGTGTTTGTTTCGGACACTCTGAGAAACAATGCCCTGATACGGGTGAGCCCCCTTCAATCCATGTTTCTGAAGAAGACAGTAGAAAGAGACCTGCTGATGATTTGATCACATGCCCTGGAGAAAATTTGTTTGAAACAATGTCTAGTGCTGGCAAAGGCAAACAGTCCACTTTAGTTCCTCTACATATCATTGCCGAGGTCCCCCAGCCTCAGGGGATAATTCATCTGCGCCTCAGGATTTGGGAGGCCCCTCTGGGACTTTGCTTCAGGCTCAGGATGTAACGGTTCATGCCCAGCATATATCCGGTTCTGACAAGGTCAATGTGCTGGTTGAAGGGAGTACAGAAGCTAATTTGAAACTGTCGGAAGAGGCTCCAATCCGTTCGGCTGGGAGAGTGACTGACCGGGCTCTAATTGATCGAGCGGGGGAATTGCCTGCTACTGGGGATATTATCAGTAGGGCAGAAGCTCCTTTAAAGTTCACAGGTTTGCAGGATAAAAAATGTTACTCTGTGCCGAAATATGCCATCGCTCCTTTCAGATACCAATAGTCCAGAATTGGATTGCTTTACAGAAGATTTTGTTATAGATAATCCAGACTGGGATTTAGAAGTTGAAGATCAGGTTCAGCTTGCCACCCTCAAACTGGCCAAGAAAAGGCAAGAATGTGTGCCTCCAACCTCCTCCAGGAAAAGCTCTCGCTTGCAGGAAAATGGCCAAGGGCAAAAACCAACCAGTTAATTATGACGGACTTCTTTTGGAATACCAGAGGTTTGAACAATTCAGTAAGGAAAAGGGACCTTCGAGACAAGCTGAGGATTTTGAAGCCTTCTGCTTTGGACCTGGTAGAGACTAAATTAAAGGCACCATCTAATTGTGCAAAGATGGGGATGCAGAAAGACTGGCATATTTTCAACAATTTTGACCTCTCTTTTGGAGGTAGGATTATTATGGGATTTGATCCAAGCGTTTGGAGAGCTAGGCTGTTGTCCTGCTTGGATCAGCACATTTCTGTTTCATGCTCTAATGTGGGGGGGTTTACTTGTGTCATCACTGGTGTCTATTGTTGAATATTGGACTCCCCGGATTTGGTTTTGGATGATGAGCAAACATAAATAATTCATGAACTAACAATTTGTGAGCGCAGTATTGGAGATCGTCGCCAAATTCACGAGAACAATCAAAGCGACATCTCAAGACTTCTCAAAGCACGTATTCATTGCCTAAAGCTTCGTTGAAGCTCTTGGACCGTTTTGGAAGTCATGAAGAATTGATCGAAGCTTTCGAAGACCGTTCCTTAAGGTTTTATTTATAGTCTTTTAGCTTTGATCTATAGAATGTTAAGCCTTGAGTATATCTTACGATTCTATCTTCATATCGCTCATATCGTAGCTCTAGGATCTTAGTACAAGTTCATTCTAACTTCCTCGAAGCGTCGCGCTTCGATTCAGACTTGTTTGTGCATGTTAGTTGGTACAAGAAGAAGTACTGACCGACTAGATGGTGATCTAGTCGGTCAGCAACGCTTCTTGGACCGACTAGTTTGCTTCCTTAATTTCTTGCACCTTACTGTTTACAGTTAGTCGGTCTACGTTGACTCACCGACCGACTAGTTTGTGAACTAGTCGGTCAGTGATGCTTCTTTGACTGACTAGTTATGATTTACTGTACATGCTAAATCTCTCCTAAGCTACTGTTTTTCGTTAGTCGGTCTAAGAACGTTTGGTGACCGACTAGTTGACAATCTAGTCGGTCAACTTTTGTTCTTGGACCAACTAAGTCAATTTGTATTCAGACTATTTCATTTTGCCTCTTAGTAGGTCTACGTTCACTGACTGACCGACTAGTTGTGAAACTAGTCGGTCAGAATGTCTTCTTGGACCGACTAGATTTCTAGGTCTGAATTTCTATCTCTTCTCAGTTCCTCACTTAGTCGGTCCATGTTGTTTGACTGACCGACTAGTTGATGAACTAGTCGGTCAGTGGTTGTTCTTTGACCGACTAGTTGCCTCAGATTTCTATCCGTTGGGAATTGACCTAACTTGTTTTTATGGGACCCTATAAATACGAACCTAGGTCATTTCTCTCTAGGTTAGAGCTGCCATTAAGAGATTCATTGAGATTAAAAGAGATAGCCATTCTCACTCATTTCCAAAGCTCTCTTCCTCACAAGAAACCCATTCTCTCACTTTCTAGATCTAGAATCCATATTGAGAGAAGCTTGTTCTTGGTGAGCTCTTCAAGCTCTTGCTTGATTCAAGTCTCCAAATCACTCCTAGGCACCTATTGCTGGTCATTTCCTTGGTGCTAGGTCTTGGTGACTTCATCTTCCTCAAATCCTTCCTTTCACCTATTGGGTAAGAAAAACTCAAGGTATAGGATTTTGTGGTAAGATTGTTTATTTCATTATAAACTTGTTTATATTGCTTATTAATTCTCTCGGTTGTGAGAGAAGGTTGTGATCCCGGGTTGTGGGATTCACTATTGCCATTGCATGTTTGATTTGATCTTGTGAAGGTTTTTCACAAGATATTCATAGTGGAAATCTTGGGTTAGGGTTTCTAACCTAAGTATCCGGAGGGGATCCGAGTGGTTGGGACGTAGGATCACCGGGAACAAGTCGGGGAGACTTGGGTGGATCCGAACCCAGTAACATCTTGTGTTAGCATTGTTAAATTTGTTGTTGTCATTCAATTTAAGCTTCCGCAAATTGATTTGGTAGTTGTTTGCACTATAATTAGGAATTATACTCCTTGTTATTTTTAAAGTACTATTCACCCCCCCTCTAGTACTTGTGCAGTAGCTTGTAGGGCATTACATTTGGTATCAGAGCCAGATACTTAGCTATGTCTGCCAACGACAACAAAACCGTGCGTCCACCTTCCGACTATGGCACCTTCAGGAACCATGAAGGAGCGTCTTCGGTCATGGAAGGACATTCCTCGACAAGGCCTCCATTCTTCAACGGTGTCAATTATGGATATTGGAAATGCCGGATGGAAACGTTCCTCCGGAGCGCCTCCTTGTGGAGAATTACCATGTCGGAGTACAATGTGCCTACCGAAGAGGATTTCGACAAGTGGACTACCGCGGAGGTCGCCGCGGAGATTGCAAATGCCAAAGCTATGAATGCTTTACAATGCGCATTGGAACCCGAAGATTTTAATAAGATATGCACATGTAAGAGTGCATATCAAATTTGGAATTCGCTCCTCATTTTGCATGAAGGAACGAGTCGGGTAAGAGATTCTAAACTCGTAGTAGTCAATAGAGATTACGAATTGTTTCATATGGAACAGGGAGAAAAGATGAAGGAGTATTATGCTCGCTTCGTTGACATAATGAACGAGTTGGAAGCTCTCGGCAAAACCTACACCCAAAAGGAGAAGTTCGAAGCTTATCGAAGGACTTCCTTCTTCTTGGGAGAAACGTACCTTCGCCATCAAGGAAGGTAATGACATGAATAAGTATACCGTAGTTCAATTGATGGGTACTTTGATGTCATACAAGGTACGCAAAGATAGCAAGGTGTAGTTACAAGAAAAGATGAAGTCCTATTTGAACCAAGACGCGCCTAAGAAAAAGGCAATTGCATTCAAGGCGGCTTCATCCACCTCTACCGATGATGAGGACTCGGAAGAAGAAATGGACATGGAATCCATTGCACTCATGGCAAAGAAGTTCAATCGCTTCTTCTGAAAGGGTAACTTCAAACAAAAATCTAAATTTACTTCTACTAACGCCTCTCTACCTTTGTGCTTTAAATGCAATAAGCCAGGACACATCAAAGCGGATTGTCCTCAAAACAAGCAAAAGGAGAAGTGGAAGGCGCCGAAATTCGACAAGTCGAAGAAGTACAAAAAGGGGTACAAAAAGGGACTTGTCGGAGCAACATTCACCGACTCCTAGGATTCCTCAAGCGGAGAGTCGGACGATGAGAAAGTGGAGCAAGCGCACATGTGCTTCATGGCGAGAGAGGAGCATGATCAAGAATCTTCCTCCTCCGATGATAGCGACAATGAAGACGATGAGGTAACCATGGATGATCTTAGGAATGCTAACTCTCAATTATGGTCTAAATACACTAAATTAGTAAATAGATATACTAAAGTAAAAGATGACCTAGCTAGCATTCAAACCTCGCCTAAGACTATCATCACCAACAACGACACCGTTGTTGAAGAGTTAAGAAATGAGATTGTCAATCTCAAATCTAAACTTGAACATGTTAGCATTGAAGATCCGGAAGAACATAGGATAGCGGATTTGACTTCTCAAAACTCGACTTTGAGTATTGAGAATGAGAATCTTAAATCTCGTGTTTATGTGCTCACATCGCAAGTATCTACTTTGGATACTTCTTTGCGTTCTCTCAAAGAGAAATATGAGAACACATTAGGCCGAATTAATAAATTCAATAAGGGTAAGGACCATTTGGATAAAATCCTAAGTGACTTACTTCCAGCCAATCACGACATTGGTTTGGGGTATACGATGGGATGTCCATCCAAAGCGGCCACTACTTTTCTTAGGCCAACTTCCGGTGACTCTACAAGTGGTAGCAAACACTCTATTGGTAGTTCATCTACCAATGGTGCTTCCACCTCGTCCACACCCTCTTTCGGAAAGAAACCCACCTTGGGTGGACCTCCAAAGAAGGGGCATGCTTATATGTACACCAATACCATGCCACGTAGGAACACACGTCCTACTCCACCGTCTCACACATATGATGAATTTTATGCAACACATTCTCGGGCACGTGCACACCATGTGAGACACCCTCACGCACGTGTTCCCACACATGCATATGTTCACCCACCTCATCATATGAATAATTCTCGTCGTGCACCATTCCATCATGTTGCGTATGCCTATCCACAACATGCATCACGTAGAAATCAACGTCGCATGCATGCACCCAATAGGATGAGGGCTCCCAAGATTTTCACTATTTGGAGCCCAAAGGACACAAGCATGGATGAAAACCACGTGTATATGAATGCTTATTTTTCGGATGTTGTGCATAGTAGAAATTATGTGGGGAAGTCTAAGTCCAATTGGACTTGGCTTCCAAAGGTCTAACCTTTGAGGACCCAATGACCTTGGGTACCGTGATATGAAATTCTCTATCTTTAGGTACTCAAGGAAAAGAAAAAGAAAAGGAGCAACAAATTTAAATTTAGCTCCAAAGGGAATTGGATACTGGATAGCGGGTGTTCAAAACACATGACGGGTGACGCTCAATTGCTCTCCGGAGTAGTTCCCATTGCAAATGGAAACCGCGTCGTATTTGGAGGCAACGAGAGCGGAACCATCGTCGGTGTTGGTAAAGTGGGTAACCCATCTAAACCCTTAATTAGTGATGTCTATCTAGTTAATGGTTTAAATCATAATCTTATTTCAATAAGCCAACTTTGTGACAAAGGTTACAAAGTTAGCTTTGCGAAAGGATTGTGTCATATTTCAAATGATAATAATAAATTATTATTTTCCGGCACACGCCATAAAGATATCTATATTTTGGATCTTCCTAAGTCATATGAACAATGTCTCGTTGCCAACACAAGTGAACAACACTTATGGCATCGACGCTTTGGACATGTGAACTTTGGAACACTTTATAAGCTTTCAAAATTAAATTCCATTAAAGGTTTTCTGAAGCTCGTTTTTGAAAAGAAAAGTTTTTGTGATTCTTGTCAACGTGGCAAGCTTCCTAAATCTTCATTTAAACCTAAGAAAAGCATTTCTACTAAACGGCCACTAGAGCTATTGCATCTAGATTTATTTGGGCCAACTAGAGTTGCTTCCTTAGGAAATGCAAGATATGGTCTTGTCATCGTCGATGATTATTCTAGATTTACATGGGTATTTTTCTTATGTAATAAAAATGAAGCTTTTGAAAACTTCACAATATTTGTGAAGAAAGTACAAAATCTCATCGGAACCACCATTGTCACTATTCGTAGTGATTATGGGGTGAATTTGAGAATGAGTCTTTCTCAAATTTTTGTGATGATCTTGGAATTACTCACACGTTTTCTTTCCCTCGCGCACCTCCTCAAAATGGTGTTGTTGAGAGGAAGAATAGAACGCTTGTGGAGTGTGCTCGTACTATGCTCGAAGATAGTCAACTTGGTTATCAATTTTGGGTGGAAGCGGTATACACCGCTTGCTATGTGTTTAATAGAATACTTTTGAGGCCCGGCACCAAACAAACTTGCTATGAATTGTTGTTTGGTAGATTGCCTCAAGTTAAACATTTTCGTGTTTTCGGCGCAAAATGTTTTATTAAAAACACATATGATAATTTGGACAAGTTTGATCCGAGATCGGATGAGGGGATATTTGTTGGGTATTCCTCACGTAGCAAAGCCTACCGGATATACAACAAAAGATCCTCTACGATCGAGGAATCACTACATGTCTCTTTTAATGAGAATTTTACCACTCCTAGAATTTCAAATGATGATGACTCTATGGATGTTATATGTGATTCGTTTGAAAATTCTAAGTCTATTGATTCAATTGATTCTATTGATACTAACCCGACTAATGAAGTTGTTGAGAATGTTCCTAGTGATCAAGGTATTCCCAAGCGGCTTCATACCGTTCGCGACCATCCCCATGAGCAAGTCATTGGCAATATTCATGATAGAGTCAAGACGAGATCGCAAGTCCACCACTTCGCCAATTGTGCCTTTGCCTCATCGATAGAGCCAAAGAATATAGTTGAAGCGTGCGAAGATAGTGCTTGGATCCTTGCCATGGAGGAGGAACTCATTCAATTCGATAGGAATGAGGTATGGGAGCTTGTTCCTTTGCCATCGAAGAACCACACCGTCATAGGGACAAAGTGGATCTTCAAGAACAAAACCGACGAAAACCAAGTCGTCGTTCGGAACAAAGCTCTGTTAGTAGCTCAAGGCTATCGACAAGAGGAAGGTATCGATTTCGAAGAATCCTTCACTCCGGTAGCTAGATTAGAATCAATTAGACTATTATTGTCTTTTGCATGCCATAAAAACTTTAAATTATTTCAAATGGATGTTAAAAGTGCATTTTTAAACGGAGATGTCATTGAGGAAGTTTACGTTTCTCAACCTCCGGGCTTCATAAGTGAAAAATTTCCAAATCATGTTTTTAAACTAAAGAAAGCTCTTTATGGCTTGAGACAAGCTCCTCGAGCTTGGTATGATCGCTTAAAGAATTTTCTTTTGGATTTGAATTTTAAAATGGGCGAAGCCGATTCTACACTTTTTGTTAAGCATGCGAATAATGATATTTTATTAGTTCAAATTTATGTTGATGATATCATTTTCGGTGCTACTAACTTCACTCTTTGCGAAGAGTTTTCTACTGTTATGAAGGAACAATTTGAGATGAGCCACATGGGCGAACTCAAATATTTCTTAGGTCTCCAAATTCGCCAATTGAACGATGCAATCTTCATCCACCAAATGAAATACACGGTGGAGTTGCTAAAGCGATTTGGAATGGAGAATGCCTCCGGGAAAAAGACTCCTATGAGCACTACAACGCATCTTGATAAAGATACGGGCGGAAAAGATGTAGACATTCGTCTATATCGAGGTATGATAGGTAGTTTACTTTATCTTACCGCAAGTAGGCCCGATATTATGTTTGCCGTTTGTATTTGTGCTCGTTATCAGTCTCAACCTAAGGATTCTCACTTAGTAGCGGTTAAACGTATTTTTCGCTATCTAAGTTACACTTTAGATTTTGGATTACTTTATCCGAAATCTAGCACATATGAGTTAGTCTCATATAGTGACGCTGATTATGCGGGATGCAAATCCGACAGGAAGAGTACTAGTGGCACTTGCCATTTTCTAGGAAATTCCCTTGTCTCTTGGTTTTCCAAGAAGCAAAATTCGGTATCACTTTCAACCACCGAGGCGGAATACATTGCCGCCGGTGCCGCTTGTGCCCAGGTTCTTTGAATGAGACACACACTGAAGGATTTTGGTATTCATTGTGATCCTAGCCATATCATGGTGGATAACCAAAGTGCTATTTGTCTTTCAAAGAATCCGGTGCACCATTCCCGATCTAAACACATAGATGTCCGACACCACTTTTTAGATGATCATGTTGCTAAAAAGGACATCATATTAGTGTACGTTGAAACCCAAAAGCAAATCACCGATATTTTCACGAAACCCCTAAAGGAGGACTCCTTTGTGCGGTTGCGTCGAGAATTGGGGATTATGGGTGAATCCGAGATATAGGATTCATGTTTCATTCAATTATCTTGCATGCTATTATATTTCGCGATATTTCGTTCATGCTAGATTTATTGAATTTTTGGGGATTTTATGTGATATGTTTGAATTTTTGCTCGAATTCTTATTTGAATGTCGTATTTAAGATTTCGACGTTTTGTGGGGTAGTTTAGATGACTAATGAGAGAGTTAAGATGTTTCATCCAAGTGGTTTTTGAAGAGAACTCATTTATCAACTTTTGGACTCTTCTAGTCGGTTTCAGTTCATTAGTCAACCGACTAGATGCTCATCTAGTCGGTCAGCTAGTGAACTCAGACCGACTAGTTCAAGCTTTTATCTTTCTTTTGTCATTAACTTTCTTTAGTCGGTCACAGTACACTTACCGACCGACTTGATTGAAAACTAGTCGGTCAGTGAGTATGCTGCGACCGACTAACTCTAGCCCTAAAAATTTCTGTTGGCCTCTGTTTCGACTTAGTCGGTTCAAGCTCATTGACCGACCGACTAGATCATAATCTAGTCGGTCAGTGCTTGAACTGTGACCGACTAAGTGTGTTAAGGCAAACGCGTCTTTTCTCTTTCCCGACCGACTTAATCAAGTTTTGTCCGACTATTCTTCATTTTAGTCGGTCTATTTCACACTCCAACTCGAAAACTCCCTCTCCCCGACCGAAACCCCTTCGTATTCCCGTCGTCTCCGGCCAATTTTCCGGCCATCCCCGCCGTCCGACGCCGTCGCCCTCTCTCCTAGGTATAACCCCCCTTCCTAGATCTCTGTTTTCATCCCTAGGGTGTGTTCTAGAACTCTTTTTCATCTATAAGCTCTAGGGTTTCGGAATTTGATCTAGGGTTTCGATTTTTCACTCTTAGGGCTTGTGTGTTAGGTTCTAGGGTTTGATCTTAGGATCTTTGAACCTATCCCGACGTTTGGTTGTACTCGTTGTGCTGCGATCATGGCACGAACGAGAATCCCGATTACATCTTCTGGGGCATCCCCCATGACCGTAGAGACCAGGACCGCTTCGACCCCTCCTAAACGTAGGGCCAAGACCACTCGACCCCCCTCTTCGTCTTCAACTCCGTTGAAGAGGAAGAGGACGTCCAAGCCTAAACCTGCCGGCCATTCATCGAAGCCTAAACCTAAACCCAAAAAGTTCCGTGCACCCACCCCTCCCGGTGAGCGTTCGGATAGTGATTCTGAGGATAACTCCGATGAGGAATACACTCCTGAACATCCCGAGAAGGCACCCACTCCACCCCCTCCTCCACCTCCTCCTAAGTCCCGTAAGGCTAAGGGTAAAGCTCCTATGCCAGTCGGCGGTGTCGATATATCGTTGTGCCGCAACGACCCTCAGTGTCTCGTAGCGTACAACCGTATAGAGCACTGCCCACTGCTGTTAGAGCATTACGTTCAGTTTTCTGATTTCCTTGGCCTTGCTGATCTTCTCTCCTATAGTGGCCTATTGGACTACCTTCGCTACGACCCTAAGGCGAACCCTAGACCCTATCCTCGCCTGGTCAAATTATTCTATGCCAATCGTGTCCGGGGCCAGTACGATGAGTCTCACTCCATCGAGACTTCTGTTTTGGGGACTCCTATAGTCCTCACGGCAGAGATCTTGGGGGAGCTGATAGGTTGCTCGTCGTGTGGCCTCCTCCCATCTGACATTTCTGTTGACGATATCTCCACCCTCGATCAGCCTACCCTAGGTGAAATATTCCAGGTTATCCCCCCCGCATTCATTGGTGTCCCTTCGAAATCATTCAAGCCGAATGCTTGGGTGATTAACCTGATCTTCAAATCCTGCCTTCTTCCCAAGTATGGATCTTCTTCTCTTCCATCTCAGCCGTTTTTGAAATTGATATACGCTCTTTTCATGGGTAGCGAGATTAATTGGGCTCGCATTATACTCGATAAGATGGACTCTTTCGAGTGTACACGCAAGACCACTAAATCTGCGCATATCCCATATCCATGTCTGTTGACTTTGGTTTTCCGTCGATTCGGTGTTCCCCTTCCTCCTGATGATGAGCGTCCCTTGGGTCCTCCTCTGAACACGACGGCCATTAAGAAATCTCTTGCAGCGCTTCGTCACGTGCAGAGGTCGACCACATCTACTTCCCAGGCCACTCCCTCAGCTGCTGCAGCACCCACTCCTTCTGCCACATTAGATGATGTCGTACGCTTACTTCGTCGGCACGAGTCGCGTTTGGCTCGTACCGAGGAGGTCGTCTGCCGTATGGCTAGCTTGATGGGCGTCCAGCTTCCTCCTCCTATCTCTGAGGACGAGGAGATGGACGATGAGGATATTGAGGATCTTGTCACTTCCTTGGCTCGTGACGATGATGCCACTGCTGCTGCTGCTACTACCACATCTGCTCCTGGAGATGGCACCACTTCCGGTGCTCCAGAGACTCCTGCACCAGTAGTTCAGACTTCTGAGGCTGCTGCTGCTCCTGTTGACGACCCTGCTCCTGTCTTGCCTGCTGATACTCCTGTTGAGACCCCAGCCGTTGAGCCCGTCGTCGTTTCCACTCCTGCCCCGACGATCCCGTCTGTTGACACGCCTCTCCTCCCTGCAGAGCCTGAGTCCACTCCGTCGACTGGACCCACGGAGACTGCAGATCCAGCCACTTCCTCGTGATCGTCTGTATCGAGGACTCTCCACTGCTCATTGGATGATGCATCTTATTGAGAGTATTTTGGGTTAGGATGGAGTTTGAGGGTTATTTTGATGTATTTTGATTTTTCTGGATGTCGGTGTTGTATTTTGATGTACTTTGGATGATGCTGATGGTTAGATGATGTATGATGTATTTTCCTTTTTGTTATTGATATCCATGGTATGTTATACTTGATGTACTCGATGTGATATCTTTTTGGATGTACTCATGATGTTTTTATATATATATATACATCGCTGTTCTCTATGTTTTATTTCGTCGTGCACTTTTAATATTCGTTCAACGCATATGAAATGTGAATTCGTCGCTCGACGCTTGGAAGCTTGGTTAAATAGATTATATTTCTATGATTGTATAGCATTGTTTTCCATGCACAAATTTAACCAAGAATATTGAATATTGGAGAGTATGTTCCTTTACTCAATAAATGAATTAATATTTGGTATTTTTGATGATTTTAATTTTCGCTTTTAAATGATGGACAATTTTGGCAAACCTTGATTTGATTTCAACACTTTTCCCTTGGTGTCAATTAGGTCCATCGTCATTGTCTACGACTTCCGATGTTGGATTCTCCATTTCCTAGTTGTTGTCGTTGTATGCCCCCCATTTTTGGGATAATGCCAAAGGGGGAGAGATAATGATAATAAATAGGTCAAATGAAAATTTAACTCAATTTCCAAGAATCTAATTTGATGTGTTAGATTCAGGGGGAGTTAAGATATATATAAGGATTTTCAAAATCCGATATTTCAAAAATCGATTCTCTATATTTATCTTACTCGTCTGATTGATGCAATTCATATATATTCATTTTGGAATTAACGTGTCATCAATGCAGGGGGAGTAAGTATTTTTCATTTGAATCATTATTTTTTATTATTATTTATGTTGGTTTGTCATCACCAAAAAGGGGGAGAATGGTGAATATTGGACTCCCCGGATTTGGTTTTGGATGATGAGCAAACATAAATAATTCATGAACTAACAATTTGTGAGCGCAGTATTGGAGATCGTCGCCAAATTCACGAGAACAATCAAAGCGACATCTCAAGACTTCTCAAAGCACGTATTCATTGCCTAAAGCTTCGTTGAAGCTCTTGGACCGTTTTGGAAGCAATGAAGAATTGATCGAAGCTTTCGAAGACCGTTCCTTAAGGTTTTATTTATAGTCTTTTAGCTTTGATCTATAGAATGTTAAGCCTTGAGTATATCTTACGATTCTATCTTCATATCGCTCATATCGTAGCTCTAGGATCTTAGTACAAGTTCATTCTAACTTCCTCGAAGCGTCGCGCTTCGATTCGGACTTGTTTGTGCATGTTAGTTGGTACAAGAAGAAGTACTGACCGACTAGATGGTGATCTAGTCGGTCAGCAACGCTTCTTGGACCGACTAGTTTACTTCCTTAATTTCTTGCACCTTACTGTTTACAGTTAGTCGGTCTACGTTGACTCACCGACCGACTAGTTTGTGAACTAGTCGGTCAGTGATGCTTCTTTGACTGACTAGTTATGATTTACTGTACATGCTAAATCTCTCCTAAGCTACTGTTTTTCGTTAGTCGGTCTAAGAACGTTTGGTGACCGACTAGTTGACAATCTAGTCGGTCAATTTTTGTTCTTGGACCAACTAAGTCAATTTGTATTCAGACTATTTCATTTTGCCTCTTAGTAGGTCTACGTTCACTGACTGACCGACTAGTTGTGAAACTAGTCGGTCAGAATGTCTTCTTGGACCGACTAGATTTCTAGGTCTGAATTTCTATCTCTTCTCAGTTCCTCACTTAGTCGGTCCATGTTGTTTGACTGACCGACTAGTTGATGAACTAGTCGGTCAGTGGTTGTTCTTTGACCGACTAGTTGCCTCAGATTTCTATCCGTTGGGAATTGACCTAACTTGTTTTTATGGGACCCTATAAATACGAACCTAGGTCATTTCTCTCTAGGTTAGAGCTGCCATTAAGAGATTCATTGAGATTAAAAGAGATAGCCATTCTCACTCATTTCCAAAGCTCTCTTCCTCACAAGAAACCCATTCTCTCACTTTCTAGATCTAGAATCCATATTGAGAGAAGCTTGTTCTTGGTGAGCTCTTCAAGCTCTTGCTTGATTCAAGTCTCCAAATCACTCCTAGGCACCTATTGCTGGTCATTTCCTTGGTGCTAGGTCTTGGTGACTTCATCTTCCTCAAATCCTTCCTTTCACCTATTAGGTAAGAAAAACTCAAGGTATAGGATTTTGTGGTAAGATTGTTTATTTCATTATAAACTTGTTTATATTGCTTATTGATTCTCTCGGTTGTGAGAGAAGGTTGTGATCCCGGGTTGTGGGATTCACTATTGCCATTGCATGTTTGATTTGATCTTGTGAAGGTTTTTCACAAGATATTCATAGTGGAAATCTTGGGTTAGGGTTTCTAACCTAAGTATCCGGAGGGGATCCGGGTGGTTGGGACGTAGGATCACCAGGAACAAGTCGGGGAGACTTGGGTGGATCCGAACCCAGTAACATCTTGTGTTAGCATTGTTAAATTTGTTGTTGTCATTCAATTTAAGCTTCCGCAAATTGATTTGGTAGTTGTTTGCACTATAATTAGGAATTATACTCCTTGTTATTTTTAAAGTACTATTCACCCCCCCCCCCTCTAGTACTTGTGCAGTAGCTTGTAGGGCATTACATCTATGGTCTTATTTCCATGGAAGGGAGGAAAAATCTTTGGAATAAGCTTGTGTTAGATTGCAGCAATATTAATAATGCACCATGGCTTATAGGGGGAGACTTCAACAGTGTCCTATACTCTAGAGACAAGGTTGGGGGTCGTACACTTGAGTCTAGTATGGTGCGGGATTATGAAAACGGTATTTCCTACTGTGGACTACATGAGCTCAAGAGTACGGGGAATAGGTTGAGCTGGTGTAACAATCGTATTGGGGCTGATCGGATTGCGGCACAACTGGACAGAGTCTTTGCTAATGCTAGTTGGATAAAACTCTCCCTTCTACTTATGTTGAATATCTTGATGCGGGGACTAGTGACCACTCACCCATGGCGGTATATTTGCACGTTTAGGTCCCTTCTAAACCCAAACCTTTCAAAGCTTTTAATTATTGGGCCTCTTGCCCTGGGTATAACGATATTATAATCTCCCACTGGAGGCCTGAGGGTGTTGGCACTCCTATGTTTCGGTTGGTTCAAAAGCTCAGTAGTCTAAAGCCAGTTTTAAGGGACTGGGCTGGAAAGTACAAAGCTGACATGGTAGTTGAGAAGTGCAAGGGGAAGTTGAATGAGATCAGACAGAACCCTAGTATACACAGTGACAAGGACCTTCAGTTGAAGTAAGCTCATCTTAATAGAGAGTTGACCCATGCTATGAAGATGAAGGAGGATATGTTTAAACAAAAAAGTCGACAGGATTGGCTTAACCTTGGTGACATGAACACAAAGTTTTTCTATTCCCATATGAATGCAAGGTCCAGTCATAACAACTTGAGACATCTTGTGGATCGGAAAGGAATGCAAAACAGAATGATTGGTGAACTGAAGGATGAAGCGCCACTGTTCTTTGAAAGGCTTTACAACCGGAACATTAATATGTGCCCATTCAATAAAATCGTGCCTAAACGTATCTTAACTGAAAGAGCTGCATCTTGGCTTAGTAGAATGGTAACTAGCGAAGAGATTAAAGATGATGTCTTCCAAATTGGGGCAGATAAAGCGCCTGGTCCTGACGGGTATAACGGCTTCTTCTTTCAGCACAACTGGGAGCTTATTGGTGAGGAGGTAACTTCTGCTATCAAGTCATTCTTTTGCTCTGGGTCTCTTCTTAAGCAAGTCAACCACACATTTCTTACTCTGGTCCCGAAAAATTCCAACGCTTCATCCTTGGGAGATTACAGGCCTATAGCCTGTTGCAATGTTCTATACAAATTCATCAGCAAAATCATTTGCAACAGGCTCAATGTGGTGATTCATGACTTGATTTCCCCTAACCAAGCAGCATTTCTAAAAGGAAGGCTTTTGTTGGACTGTTCTCTTATTTCCCATGAACAGATCCGGGACTTCAGCAATCCAATGGGAGGGAGAGCTTGTCTGAAGTTGGACCTAAGAAAGGCGTTTGATAGTGTTAACCGGGATTTCATCATATTCTTTCTGAAACAACTTCGATTTCCTGACATCTTTATTGCTTGGATTAAGGAATGCATCGACTCACCCTCATTTTCGGTAATGGTGAATGGCTCACCTTATGGCTTTTTTGGCAGCAGTAGAGGGCTTCGGCAAGGTGACCCCCCTCTCCCCGTTCTTATTTGTTATTATTATGGAGATGTTCTCTATTCTTGTAGATAAAGCTATCAATGCGCGAAGGATCATGCCTATAAGGAGAAATGGGTCCATCTCGCACCTATTATTTGCGGATGATTTATTGGTCTTCTGCAGAGCTAATAAGACATCTTTTTTGGGTGTCAAAGATCTGTTGGATGAGTTTTCTAATTATACGGTGCTGGAGGTTAACTGGGAGAAAAGTGTGGGAATGTTTAGCAAAGGGACCAGGAACAAAGAAATGTTGGCGAACCTTCTTGGAATCAAAATAGCTACAACCATCTCAACCTATCTCGGGCTACCCCTCTCTGTGAAATATCCTACTGCAACAAATTATAAGAAATTGGTGGACAAATGCAAGAAAAAGATGACTGGTTGGGCTTCCTCATTTCTCTCTACTGCAGGGCGTATTGAGCTTGTTAGGTCTGTCATTTACGTGATGGTGGCTTTCTGGATGCAGGCTTTCCACGTGCAGGTCACTGTTCTGAGATCTATCACTGCTGCATGTAGAAGGTTCGTTCTGGGAAACACCCGATCTTGGGCTTGGGAGGATTTGTGCAAACCGAAATCTGAAGGGGGAGTGGGCCTACGGCTATTAGAAGAGCTAAATGCGGCAGCTGGGATCAAACTTGCATGGAGATACCTAACATCAAATAGCTTATGGGCGAACAATTTGAGGTCTATTTATTGCTCCCAGGGTAGCTTGTTTGCGGCCAAAGGATCTGTAATAAATTCTGGGACGTGGAAGTGGTTGCTTAAGTTCAAAATTGTCTCTCACAAGCTCATTCAGCGGAATGTATGGGATGTGGAATCTACGTTTTTTTGGCATGATTCTTGGCTTGCTGGCGGTCCGCTGAACCAACATTGTCCAGTTCCGCATGAAGCTAGTCTCCTGAAAGTTTCGGATTACTGGACTCCAGCGGGTGGGTGGTCTTCAGACCCGGCTTTGGATCCAATTCGGCATCTACTGCAGAATTTTAAACTTCGGCCTGGGATAGATGGTTGGCAGTGGATGCGAGGTGAGTTCTTTACTTTCAAGGAAGCTTGGGAAGGTGTGAGAAGGAAGGGCCTTGATTTTCCCCTCTATAAATTGATCTGGTACCCTAACCATGTTCCAAAGCTTTCTCTCACCCTATTGAGAGCACTTCGAGACAAACTCCTTACTAGAGAAAAAATGACCAGATTGGCTCCAAATCTCCCTCACAATTGTGTATTATGTGATGACAATGTAGGGGAAAATATTCCTCATTTATTCTTTGAGTGTAGCTATTCGGCTTACATCTTCCATAGATCTATGTTGAAGGTAAAAGCCACATCCCAAGCGTGCTCTTCACTGCCTGAGGTCGGCAATTATATTCTTCAGAATTTTAGTGGTAAAAGTTGTCTTGACCTCCTCGCTAAAACTAGCCTGGCTGCTATGGTGTGGCATATCTGGCGTGAAAGGAATCGGAGGATCTTTGAAGATGAGAAAAGATGCAAGACCACTCTCTTTGAAGAGATCGCATCAGATATCAGAGTTGCCCTTCATGGCCAAGACCCAACTTCAGCAAAGGAGAGAGAGGCCTACTTGAATTGGGGCTTCAGAGATAATGGATGAGTTTTACCATATTGTTCTCTAAATTGTTTGTGGTTCTATGGGGATGATTCTACTATTAGGGGGTGACGACGCCTGTGTCCTATCCCCCCTTTAGCGGAATTTTTCGCCATATGTTTAGGATGTAATTTTTGTACAATATTCAATATAACTCACGCTTACCGTCCAATATATATATATATATATATATATATATATATATATATATATATATCAAGTTTATTATATTATCAATATATTTTAATTAATCTGATCGGTCAACACTATTTTGAAATCACTACAAAACAAAAAGAACTTACTTTTTGTTTTTCACTCCAATTTTCAAAGCTTTTCGAAAAGCCAAGTACACTTCTCCTTGGAAAGGGGATTTGTTAAGTCAAACTCAAGTACAACCTATCCCTAGGTTTTGGACAGAAGTCAGGTCCTTTGTCCTCTCTTGTTTGACCGGACATATATTTAAAAAATTCACCATTTCGCATCTTCCTTCTCTCCAAATATTCTGCGCATCGATTAGTCGACTAGACGTTTCGACTAGTCGACCAGAAAATTACTGTTTTCCAGAAAACTGCAATTTCGACTGTTTTCTTCCACCAGTTTTCGCACCAATCGGTTCTTCAACGTCTAGAATAGCTAAGGAAAAATTCCATAGATCTTCTTTCGGTTTTTGATGATTCAAAATATTGAATTTCCCTCCTCAAATCCTTATTTAAAATCCATGGATATTCATTTCTTCATGAGAAAAATCAAATCTCAATATACCGAATATCCTTTCCATTTCAGAGAAAGAGACCACAAATTTCCCACAGGTACTCTTCATTTTTCTCTAAATGATCCCCTTCTCAATTTCTCGTTCTTCTCATCGTTTCTCTCCGGCTGAAGAAGCCCACGTGAAATATGCCGCCATGGAATTCACTTCGTTTTATCCCGAACAATCAATCGGCTTCTGGGATCCGAAAATTCAGAACTTCAATCTCCATCATCTTCTATATACCATTTCTCTTTTCCACCTTTGGTATGAAGACATTCCATACTATCCTCTTCTTGTAAAACAATTTTACTCTAATATGATTGTTTATCAAGATGACGGAAACATTTATTTCGATAACAAAGTTCAAGGTGTAGAAATGCATCTCGCTTTTGGAACTCTTGACGGTTGTCTTAGCCTTTCTTGATCAAATGATCAAACTCTCGGATTTTCCATGGATCATCAACCCACTCTTGATTTACTTAGTCTCGATTTTCGTTCTTCCGGCATGATCGCCATGAACTTACATCCAACTCCTCGTCTTCTCCTCAAGATCATATCTAACAACATTCTTCCAAAAGTTGGTTCATTCAATTACATTGATGAAAATCGTCTTCGCATTCTCTATGCCATCATGCGTGTCATAAAAGTCGATTGGTCCGTCTCTTTTATGTTAGCACTAGTAAAAATATTTCAAACCACATCATCCTACCTTGCACGATCACACGTTTTCTTCAACATTTTGAAGTTCCTCTTGATGATGAAGTGGCCGTTTATAATCCACTTTGCTTTGATCAATCCATCTTGAGTCGCATGGACCTTCAACCAACTCCACATGTTGAAGAAGAGCAACCGATCGATTCACACTATCGTCTTCGCAAGATTCCCATGTCCCCAAATGTTCGCCCTTACTCATCTCGGTTCTCCCTACAAGAACAAATTGATCATCTTCAAGATGATTTGCATATCGGTTTTGCGGGAGTCCAAGAACATTTGCGTGGTTTTGAGCATAGTATTGCACAAGTTAGGAATGACAAGCATGCAAGCTTTGATGGCATACAAGGGACTCAAGACCAGATTATGCATCTCCTTGCACAATTGGCACCATATCCTCCATACACCTCTCACCGACCACCTCAACCTCCTCCACCGTTTTAAGCGATTTCCGGAGAAATTTGCTTATTAATCGACTAGGACTATCAGTTAGTTGATTAATGTCTGTTTGTGACTGCTTGTTATTTTCAGTTGTTTGGTTCGATGTTTAGTTGTCTTAAGTTATTGGGTGGATTGGTTGTTCTATCATCACGACATTGTGTAGGCTGTTAGTTTGAGTTAGTTTGGTTTTAGTTGGTGTATGTTGTCTAAGCCCGTCATCGGTCCTATGTACGACCTAGTCAATGTATTACTTCTGCCGCATTAATGAAATTCCGTTTGGTTTAGCTCATTTTCTTCCCTATTTTAATAATTCTGCACTGATTAGTCGACCAGAACATTTCATTACTCGACTAATTCGCTAATTTTCTAAATTATATCCCATTTTTGATAATTTCAAAGGAGAAAAATATGTAATGACATGTATAAACATTATTAAATATGCACACATATTACAAGTTTTGTTACTACAATACAATTTTTTATAGTCTAAAGCTCTCTTTATACACATTCATTTTTATGATATATGCATTGACAAATTGATTATTTATTCTATCAATCATATATTCAGTGGGAGCTTTATAATTAAAAATATTTTTTTCATATACCACATATATTTCATATTATCTTATGATATATTGTAATCATCAAAAAAGGGGGAGAGTGTTGGGAACATAAATTTTTCTTCCCATAAAGTTTTTGATGATACAATCATTTTGTATATATATGTGTATACTAACTCTTTGGATGCATATTATCAAGCTCAACTTCTTCACACATGACAATCGTCAAAGTTACTTTGCAAGTTAAAGCATCAAAATACAAGATGCAGCTCAAGCAATGAACTCTTATATCTTGAGAAAGATGATGTATTTGTACTTTTTATTCTTGCATAACTTTCGATTATTAAAGACTTGATAATACTCTATCTTAGTTCTTTAAGACTCAGCCTCAAAATCCAAACTTTAGAAAATTAGCAAACTAGCACTTCCCCTAGTCAACTAATACAAATTTTTTAAGAAAAATTTATTTTTGGTCAAAATATATATTTCAAGCATAAGGATCATTTTCTGAAAAATTTCTCAAAATTTTGTTCCTAGTCGAGTAATAGGTTTTCCTCGTCTACCAGACAGTTATACCGTCAGTTATTTTAACTGATTTTTATTAAATAATTTTTTAATTATTTAATGGCAGTTATAAACTACCTTCCAACATTCATATTGTCAGTTTATAGCAGTTTTTGGCAGTTTTTGGCAGTTTATAGCCGTTCTCCTTCAAGGACACTTTAACAGACATTTTTGGTCTAACAGCCCAGTTAGTCGACTAACAAAACTACCTAGTCGACTAATTTTTCGAAAAACGGCTCAGAATTTTTTGAAAATTTAGGCAGTTGTCCAACGTTCGAAAACTAAATTTTTGTACTATAAATAGACCCCGAGACCTCTGCCTAAAACACACGAAAATTCTCACACTTTCTCTTTTCTTAAGTTTTTCTTTCTCTATCTAAAAAGTGTGTGACTTTCAGATTTCCATATGGGAACCTCTGCAGAAATCCTGACCCTTTAGGAAGTCCAATTTCCAAGAGTGTTCTACCACAATTCACATCTTGAACCTTGGAGATTTCATCACCAACCTTGCGCTATAATTCCGATATTATCAAAGCTATATGTGATATTGTTTCATACTCTTTCTTTATTTTATTTGGTGAATCTCTTGTTGAAGAGATTGTACAAGTTTGCAACACAGGGAGTGTTGGCATCTTTGAATGTTGATTACTTACAGGGAGCAAGTGTTTTAGTGGATTCAAATCTCTACGGGGTAGAGGACTGGACGTAGGATCACAAGGATCCGAACCAGGATAAAGATCTTTGTGTTTGCGCTTGGATTATTCTGGATTGTGTTCATTTATTTCCGCATTCTTATTGCAATTTTTTATTAACTTTTAATTTTGCAGTATCGTCGTGATTTACACTATTCACCCCCCTTCTAGTGTATTTGATGTGCCAGGAGATCTAACAGGATCCTTGCAGTAATGTTGTCTGGATTTAAGCATATTTTTGACAAGAATAGGTTCATTGGTAATAACTATGAAGACTGACCCAGAAATATCAAAATTGCACTTTCTTTTGAAAGAATTAACTATGTCCTCAAAGACCATGTACCTAAAGAACCACCTAAAGGGGGGCCAATACAGAGATTGTTGAATCTTATAAGCAATGGATGTTTGCACCTCCCTCTGGCCCCTATATAGACAATGAGCTCCAAAGGAGGCACGAACATATGGATGTTTGCAGCATCTTTCTGAATAAAAAACAGTTGTATGAGGCATCATCTCGGGTCGCAAGGTTTGAGGCTTCGTGTGAACTATTTAATACGAAGATGAGTGGGCGCACGATTCACGACCATTTGCTCAATATTATTGCATAAATTGAGGATCTTGCAAAGCTTAGTTTCGTGATGAATCATGAGTTGTCTATGGACTTGGCCTGAATTCTCTCATCCTGAAATTTTCCATGTTCATAAGTAATTTTTTATGAACACGATCAAAGTTTAACTTCCTGAACTCCTTAACATGCTTCGATAATTTGAGGATGGCTTGAAGGACAAGTCTCTTATGTTAGTTGATAGATTAGAGAGTGTTATTTTGTTACATTTATTAAAAATCACTCTAAGTATGGACACATATTCCTGATGAAACACAAGTTCGATCCTTTTAATGGATTTAAAGAGTATCATAACAAACTAGCAAATTATTAAAATACGTCGATCTGATCGAGGAGGAGAATACTCAATCAATAATTTACATGCATGTGTAAAAGATAATGAGATTCTCTCGTAGGCCACGACTCCATACACAAGGAATCACACTCCATTTGCCAGAGTGAAATTCATGGTGAGTGAAACTGAGTTACCAACCTTCACCTTTGGCTATGCCCTAGAATTGTTGCATAAACCCCCAACAGGTGTCAAAACCAGTGGGAGAGGTAGAATATGATATTCCAAACCAGTCGTTAATAAGTTTAACAAGATTCCTCAAGCCCATGAGAGGTACTATAGTTTTCTCATAAATGGATGGGTCGAGGATAGAATCATGGTTGATGATGACCGTATTAGCTTCCAAGAAGCCATTCAGAATAGATACTCTAAGAAGTGGCTTGATGCAATAAAATCTAAAATGAATTCCATGTGCATTAATAATGTTGGATCTTAGAAAATGTGCACAAGGGAACTGTTCTTATTGGCTGCATTGGATCTTCAAGGAGAAAGATCGATAAAGATGGAAAGATAGAACCATACAAGGCTAGGTGGGTAGCAAAATGTTCTCACCATTAGCCATGCACAAGTTTATTCGGATTATACTCACTATCGCTTATGACTACAAAATTTGGATGTAATGGCCTGTTCTCCGGGGGGGGCATTACTATTGGATACATTTGCAGGTCCTACAGTTAACCAATGAAAACAATATAGTATGTGATGCAGAGATGTACAAAATACTCAAATAAGCATCCAATTATTACAAGCCATATCCGAGATACAACACACACCAACAACTCTCACAGAAATACAAGGAAGGGAAATGCAGAATAGAAATGCATGTATAGGTATGTCACCCACACGACTCAAGCTCTAGAACTCTGCGGCCTCTGGATTGAACTCAGGCTCCTCAATACAGTTTGTCAACCTATGTGTTGTCTAACAGTGCCATGAAGCGAAAAGCCATAGGTAAGTCAAAATAATTCTTTAAAAGGTAATAGTCATGCAAGTGCGGTAACAACGTTTGTGAGTAACTACAGTGGTAAGGCATACATGACATTGTACTAACGTTATCTCCACTAGCATACAAAGAAACATCAATAGTAAGACGAGCATGCAAGGGTAGTAACAACAAAAGGCAAGCATTCGATTACAATAGTAAAATAAGTAGGCAAGGTAGTAACAACATTAAGGTATGTAAGGCAATAACGGAAACAAGACATGCATTGCAAAAAACAATTTATTGTTGTGCTAGGGTTAACTAATGTAGAATGTGACTCAAGAAGGAGAGTATAGTGTGCAACCATTGAGCCCGTCTCTTGCCTAGGTGCGGTTATCTGGGCGAATGCCGACACAAGCAGTGGAACATGCATGCTGACATAGGCAGTGAGATATGTATGCTGACACAGGTAGCGGGAATTGTATGCCGACACAAGTAGCATGACATGTATGCCGACACAGTTAGCAGGAGATGTATGCTGATGTGGAAATGTATAATAACCACAAGCGTACGATGTTGTATAGCATACGGATTGAACACAAGTAGGTAGTGGTTGAATACAAATTAATTATGGATCTAGTAAGTTACGCAAGTGATATCAGAAATGGAAGAAATGATCCTAACAATATAAAAAAGAAGAAAATGCATGGGCTAGGTCTCACCGCTAATGCAAATCAAACATGGGGTCGGTCTAGCTTCTTGCTCTATAGAAATAAATCAGTCGATGTGATTTGACCCTCAATCCTCGTTCTCTCCCTGACAAGATGCAAAAGAGAACTCGGAGCATAGATTGGATCTTTATCAGAACTCTGATGTCTCGTCGGAATTTCCAATCCTAGTAGCTCTAATAACCTCGGCCCGATGTCTCGTTATAGCCTATTTATTAGAAAATCATTCTACCATTAAGTGCATCAGACCAAATCCCTATTCTCATCGGTGATTAAGGTTATTTAGCCACCTAAGCCCCGATTTCTTGTCAGTGACTAGGGTTACAAAGCATCCCAATGATAGAAATAATAGAAATACACCTCCATGCCATGCCCTAGCAATAATCTAATAGAGCGATATTTTGGGCAATCAACCCACACAAATGATCTACACTAGGGTTCCACCTTGCCGTGGGCAAGAAAATATACTTAATAAGCATAGAAATAAATGATTAGAAAACCACAAAGGAACACACCACAAACAAAGAAATGCTAATAAAAGGGAAATAGAGATTGAATGTTCAATACAAAAGATAAGCAATAGAAAACCTTACAAAATCTCCCAGAGAAGCTGCCCTCAAGGGTGGAATGAAACCTAGAAGAAAACCTATAAGATCCCCCTCTCGATTGCTCACAACTCTATTTATACTTTCCCAAAACCCTAGCAAATTTCAGGTTCAAAACCCAAAAGATGAGGGGTACATAGCCGTGTCTCTAATCGACACGACCGTGCCATCGCCAGCAGCCTAAGGCATCTAAAAATCTCGAATGGCACACCACGGTATCGCCTAAGCACACGGTCGTGCTAATCTTCTTTCAGCTGTAGTTGTCCCAGCTTACGCAAGATGGAAACGGCCGTGCAATTGGTGTGCACGGCCATGATGCTGTCTTCAGCTTCAAGCGACATCTTCTGCATAGTTGACACGGTCATGTGGATATACCACATTGTCATGTGGTTACAGTCCAGCAGAAAGGCCTTCTGTCTTTTTATTGACACGATCGTTGATGTGTGTTTATTTTATATATTTTCCATGCTCCATTCCTATGCATATCATTCCATTGTATTAATAGTTCGGCATCATTTCTCCCCTTTTTTAGTTTCATTTTTACTCTTGGGTCTCTTGTGCTCATTTTAGGTATAAACGAAGGATTTCGAGACTCTACAGTGGATGTAGAAGCTTCGGAATGAAACAAGAAGTGAATTGGAGCTCAAAACATCAAGGGAGATGAAGAAAAGAATGAGACACGCGACCGTATGGCAGATCCACGCGGTTGCATCACCAGGACACTCACAAGCTATCGGAAGCACATCAACGCGGCTGCGTAGAAACCAAAACGGTCACATCGTCACGAGGCCAAAGAAGAGGAAAAGAGGCATCGACATGATTGTTTGAGTAGACGACGCGACCGTGTCATACTAGGAAGCTGAAGGCTCCAAACGGTTTCCCACGCGGCTGTTTGGATGAAGATTTTGAAGGGGCTGAAATGCAGAATGACGTAGTCGTATGGATTTCTATGCGGTCACATCGATATTAATACATAATGTAGGATTTTGACTCTGAGGGCGTCATGGCCGCGTCGAATCCGATGCGACCGCGTCATCGATTAGGGATTTTTGAGGGTTTTGGGTGCCGTCAAAGAGTAAAGTGGGGATTTTTGGGAATTCTTTTGGGGATATAAATACTTGTCTTCCTCCTCTAATGGGGAGGATGCCATGTAGCAGACTATTTCAGTTCTTTTTCTGAGAATTATCAGGTGTACTCTTTGGATTATTCCCGGCAAATTCTGTAATTTCTCTTGGTTCTTTTGGATTTCAACTTCAGATTTTGCAATAGTATTAGTTTCCTCTATTTCTTTGCATTGTGGATTACTTGAGTGCTTATTTTTATTCCATCTCCATTGCTATACTATTGTTTCATCTAATATATTTGACTGCGTTTTTATCAATGGATCGTGAGTAGTCATACATCTATGGCCATGGGTTGAGCCTAATTGGATTTGGCTATAGATTGATAGAATTTGATGGGTTGTTGCATGAATGAAGATTAGGAGTATGCTAGGGCGATTATTATTGGTGTAAATTGATTTCATCCTTCATGATTATTAGGTTTATCGCTAGCAGAGGCTAGGGAAAATATAGGGTTTTCGACTCCTATACCAATCCCTACTATCTATGTCACCAACGGAAGTTGGGCATGGATTAGAGCCCACCTAGCGTATATCTGAATCTTATCCACGGAAGTGGCGTGGATGAAGATTGGAAATATTTGTCAAGTATAATGCACCTATCGTGTGTCGATGACCAACAGAAGTTGGATTCGGCATGGGGTAGGAGACCTATCATAGCCTCACGGAAGGGGGGAGAGGAGAAGCCCTTTGGTTAGACAACCTCTCCCTATTTCATGATTCAACGACCGATCAACCCAAATCAATCCCATCTTAAATTCAATAGATGTGATACCCGGCTTTAGCTTTTCTATATTGTTATCTCTCTTTAGAATTCATTAATTAGCTTTACAATTGATCACGTGGCTAATAACCTTGAACCAAACTACTACTCAACATTGCCTCCCAATGGACAAACCGTTAGCGCTACAACTACACCATATGCTTGCGGTATAAATTTGATTACTTTATCTGATGCAACAAGTTCTTTGGCACCGTTGCCAAGGAAGCACGGCTTGATATTGGTTTGGTTTATAGTTGTTTTGACCACTCAATTTCATTTCCATTTCTCTCTTTTGCTATTATTTTTGTGCTACTGATGACTTCTTTTAGTGTTGCCCCTTGTGTATGCATAGGAGATCATAGGGTATTGATGACCTTCTTCCCTTGGATCCTAAGATTGAGGCCATGGCACACTGGTGCAACGCTGAAAGAAGAAGAAGAATAGCACGAGAAGTGATGGCAGAAGAAGCTCCACCCACAAAGTCCCTCTTGGACTTCTCCATGCCCTTTAATGGATCGACGTCGAGCATTGCTTGCCCACATGTAAATGTTAATAATTTTGAGCTAAAGTCGTCACAGATCACTTTTATCCAACATGATATGTTTGGAGGATCCCCCATGGAGAATCTAAATGACCATCTGAATGTCTTCCTAAAAAAATTCGACACACTAAAGTTAAATGATGTTTCGAAAGATTCCATAAGGCTATGACTCTTTTCATTTTCACTCAATGACAATGCTAAGGAATGGTTTAAAAGACACGATCCCAATACTTTAACTTCTTGGGATTCTATATCTCGTGCCTTCCTAACAAAGTTTTTTCCTTCAGGGAAGACCGTCAAGATGAGAAATGAAATCACCTCCTTCTCCTAGTATGACCAAGAATCTTTATATTAAGCTTGGAAGAGGTTCAAAGAGCTACAGAGGCAATGCCCATGCCATGGAGTCCCCGATTGGCTCCGTATTCAAACATTCTATAATGGGCTAACTCATGAGGTGAAGATGATAATTGACACTGCCGCTAATGGAGCGATCATGAGTAAGACTCCAGCTGAAGCAAAGAAGCTATTGGAGGAGATGACTTCCAACAATTATCACTAAAGCAATGAGAGAGAAACCTCCAACAAGGAAGGTAAATTTGAATTAGACATTGTCACTATGTTATCTTCTAAGTTCGATGCTCTAGCTAAATAATTATCAATGTTTGGAATTGGTTCTACTGAACCCACCCACGGAGGCGTTGTGTGAGATATGTGGTGTATGGGGACACCCTAGTATGGAATTCCCATCTACTTCTATGCCATCACTAGGAATGAAGATAGAACAAGCGAATGCGCTTTATGGAAACAACGCAAGGCTGTCGAGCAATTCTTACTTTATCACCTACAATCAGGGGTGGATGAATCACTCCAACTTCTCTTATAGGAATACATGGCCACAGCTTCAACCACCATTCCCGCAGCAACCTTAATAACCCTATGCTCCATAAAAAAACTTCAACCAAAGACCACCAAAATAAATTACTACCCACTCCACTAGTAAATCTAAACATGGGAACACTCATGGAGAACTTTATTGTTATGCATGGGCAAAAGAACAAGTTTTTCCAGACCTCCATTCCGCATCTCATGTCCACCATGCAACAGCTCGCCTCAAGCAACAAAGAGGTGGAAACTCAATTAGCACAATTAGCACAGTAAGTGGCATAACTCTCCAGGCCACAAGGATAGCTGCCAAGGCAACTAGAGCCCAAACCCAGAGTCCATGTGAACACCATTACATTGAGAATTAGGAGGCAGACTGAAGGTCATATTATGCCAAGTGCTGAGGAGGAGGAGGTCAGAGTTTAGGTGAAGCATCATATGCATGCTGAATTTAATAAGGAGTTTAAGCCAATATCCCCACTAAAGGAATCATCAAATGAGAAGGAAGTAGGAAAGGAGGATAATGATAACTTTATTGAACCTTTAAGAGCTTACATCCCCAAGGTAATTTATCCATCGAGGCTGGCTAAAGCAAAGATAGAAAAGAAGTATGGGACATTTTTGGACCTATTAAAGTAACTCCAAATCACCATCCCCTTCCTCGATGCCATTTTGAAAATCCCCTTATATGCCAAGTTCTTGAAGGACTACTTACTAAGAGAGGCAAGAGGAAAAAGGTTATGCTTTCGGTGGAGTGTAGCGTGATTTTGTAATGAAGATGGTAGAAAAGCTGGAGGATCCAGGAAGCTTCTCTATCCCACACGCATTTAGAAATATAACCATAAAGAGGGATCTTTGTGACCTTGGAAAAAGCATTAGCTTGATGCCCTTATCGATAAATGAGACGATAGGGATGGGCGAGTCAAAGCCCACCAACATGTCTTTACAACTCATTGATAGATCTATCAAGTACCCTTTAGGCATCATTGAGGATATATCGGTACAAGTGGGAAGGAGGCTAAAGAAGAGGAATAGAGGCATCGACGCGGTCGTTTGAGCAGACGACGCGACCGCGTCATACAAGGAAGCTAAAGGCTCCAAACGGTCGCCCATGCGATCGTTTAGATGAAGATTTTGAAGGGGCTAAAACACGAAACGACATGGTCACATGGATTTCCACACGATCACGTTGATATTAATACGGAACGCATGATTTCGACTCTGGGGGCGACGTGACCACGTCGATTAGGGATTTCTTAGGGTTTTTGGCACCGTCATGGGGAAATCTGGGATTTTTCGGGATTCTGTTGGGGATATAAATACATGTCTTCCTCCTCCAATGGGGAGAACGCCCTTTAGCAAAAATTTTCAGTTCTTTTTAGAGAATTATCGGGTGTACTCTTTGGATTATTCACTGCAACTTCTGTAATTCCTCTTTGTTCTTTTGGATTTTAACTTCAGATTTGCAATAGTATTTGTTTCCTCTATTTCATTGCATTGTGGATTGCTTGATTGCTTATTTTTATTCCATCGACATTTCTATAATGTTTCATCTAATGGATTTGACTGCGTTTTTATCGATGGATCGTGAGTAGTCATACATCTATGGCCATGGGTTGATCCCTATTGGATTTGGCTATTGATTGATAGAATTTGATGGGTTGTTGCATGAATGAAGATTAGGGGTATGCTAGGTTAATTATTATTGGTGTAAATTGATTTACTTCTTTGTAGATTATTACGTTAGTCGCTAGCAGAGGCTAGGACTAATCTAGGGTTTATGATCCCTACACTAATTCCTACTATACATGTTGCCAATTGAAGGTGGGCATGGATTACAGCCCACCTAGATTAGATCTGAATTCTATCCACCGAAGTGGCATGGATGAAGATTGGGGACATTTTGTCGAGCATAGTGCACATATTGTGTGTCAATTACATACGGAAGTTGGCTTCGGAATGGGGTAGGTTGACCTATCATAGCATCATGTAAGTTGGAGGTAAGTGATAACATAAGGCTCTATCATATCTTTGCATCACGGAAGTGTGTGTGGGTGTTGGGGGGGGTAAGGACAAGCCCTTTGGGTAGACAACCTATCCATATCTCATGAAATTAGTGACCGATCAACCCAAATCAATCCCAGCTTAAATCCAATAGTAGTGATACCCGGCTCTAGAGATTTTCTATATTGCTATCTCTATTTAGCATTCATTACTTAGTTTTACAATCGATCGCATGGTTAATAACCTTGAACCAAACCAATATTCAACATTCCCTCCCAGCGGACGACCCGTTAGGGCTACAACTGTTGAGTATTGGAGTTTCATACCAATGTTATTTTGATGATGATCACAACATTATGTTGTTGCTAATGACTCTCTTGTTTAAGTCTCGTAGTTAACATTTCTAGAATATCATTTTTGGAGACTAAACAATTGGTGTAAGGATGGACATCAAGTGGAGAAGGGTCAAAGCTTGGACTCAAGGGGAGCCAAAGCTTGGAGATGATGAAGAGCATCAAGGCATCAAGATTGAAGACATAGAATCTAAGGAAAGCAATGTAATTCAGGTAATATTTCCTTTATTGCTTTCTCTCTCATTTGAGTCTAGGTTAATGTAATGTCTTGATAGATGATCTACTCATTCATGCTTATGCATTTACCATCTTAGTGAGCCTTAGGATTATCACAGAATCCAACCCAATAGGCTTGGAGTCTCTGTATCGACTTCATCAGTCGACTGTCGAGGCTCAGATTATAGCCGTTAGATGTTTTCTAGCCATTGGACAGTCGACTGTCGAGGCTCAGATTATAGCCGTTAGATGTTTTCTAGCCATTGGACAGTAGACTGTCATTTGTTCATCAGTCGACTGTCAGTGACATTTCTACCCAGAAACTAGCCGTTGCAGCTTTTTGTTTTTGGCTATTTTCCTTAGGGTTTGAGGGTTGGTATAGGGTTCCTATATATATGAGAGGGCTGAGTTCGTAGGAACTTCTTGATGCTATTGAAAATCTTTTGAGATTAAATAAGCCACTCTCAAAACTCTCTCATTTCCCTCTTTGAGCTCTCATTCCTCTTCATGCTTTGAAGTCAAGCTCAAGGAAAATCATCCAAGTGCTTTCCAGCAAATCTCATCACTTGGAGATCCTCTTACATGCCTTGCATTCATTTATGAGTAAGCATCTCAAGGCATAGGTAAGAGTATTTGTTTTACTTGGTGTTTTCTTGTAACACTAATTCTCTTTGTGGGAATTGGTCTCTTTCTTTGTGGGAGAATTTCTCTTAGTGGGAATAGGATATTCTCTTAGTGGGAATAACTCTCTTTGTGGGAGAAACTCTTTTTGTGGGAGTTTGGTTTCCTAGTGTAGGGCTAACCCTAATTCTCTGAGTGGGGGTTAGTAATTCTCTAGGTGGGAGTTTGACCCTTGTGTAGGGTTGGTTGGGTTCTTGTGTATGGCAAAATCCTATTGGTGAGGTATCTCTTTGTGGGATTTGTATTCACTTCTCTTTGTGGGAATATAGTGAATATTGGTGTGGCTGGAAGTACCCAAGTTTGGAGAACCAGTGTAAAATATTGTGTTTGCGTTTGGATTGATTGTGTTGATTAATTCCTCTTGCATTTATTATTCCGCATTTGCAAGTTAAATTTTAATTGGACAATTTATTGCAATTACACTATTCACCCCCCTCTAATGTGTTGTTAGTATTGCAAGGGTAAGGCGATCCTTACAATTGGTATCAGAGTGAGGTTATAGCATACTACAACGATGGCATTTAACGCTACATCTGCGTCTCATGAAGAAGGTCATTCTACCGTTTGACCCCCGCTTTTCAACGGAACCAACTACCCAAGTTGGAAGATCAGGATAATGATCTACATGGCGGGTCAAGACCTATGGGACATCACGGAGGTGTCATTTGATAAGCCCATTACTCCTGCGGCTTCAAGGACAAAGGCAGAGAAGGACTCGATCAAATTCAATGCGAGGGCTATGAATGCATTCCATTGCACCCTCTCAGCAAATGAGTTCAACCGCATCCCCATGTGGAAAACGGCCAACGAAATTTGGCATACTTTGGAGCTATGTCATGAAGGGACTACAAAGGTAAAGAAATCTAAACAAACTGTGTTTAGATCTAAATATGAAATGTTTAAGATGCATGAACGAGAAAGCATTTCAGAGATGTTTACAAGGTTCACAGATATCGTGAACGCTTTGGAGAGACTTGGGAAGATGATTTCCCAAGAGGATCGTGTAGAGAAGATCCTTGATTCTCTCACATCTCATTGGGAGTCAAAGGCCAACGGAATTTTGGAGTCATATGACATGTCCAAATACACCGTTGAGGAGTGCAACGGAAATCTCATGGCGTACAAAGTGAAGCTTCAACACAAGAAGCAGATTCAACCATCGAAGCCCGAGAAGTCGAAGAAGCAAAAGGGGGTTGCATTCCATGCCAAAGAGGAGCTAATCAAATGGAGGAAGAAATTCCTTGGAGAATCTCCTAGTGAAGAAGATGAGCTAGAAGAGGCGAGTGGAGAAGAAATTGAGGATCTTGCCGAGCAATTCAAGGCATTTCTCAAGTGCAAGCAAGGTAAATCTTTGTCAAAGTTTGCCTCCAATTCTAACAAGGTTTCTACTTGTTACACTTGCAGTGGAAAAGGTCACATATCCACCGAATGCCCCTCCACACCCAACAAAGAGACTTACAAGGGTAAAGGGAAGAAGCATTGGAAAGGGAAGTCCAAGTCCAAAAACCACAAGAAGGGGCTTGTCGGGACATTTGATGATTCGAGTGAGGATACATCAAGTAACGAAGAAGAGGATGACAAGGAGGAAGCTCACGCGTGCTTTGTGGCAATTGATGTTCCTACACCAATCTCCTCTGGTTCAAATGAAGAAGAGTTAGAAGCTTGGCTCAACTCATGTGAGGAATCGGGCCTCATGGCTATCGAGGAGGAGTCATCGTCAAGCTCTAGCGAGGAAGAAAAAGAAGAAGAGATTGAGGAGAAGATCTCATACGAGGAGCTTAAATATCGTTTCGATATGGTCTCCGAAAAAGCTAGTAAGTGCATCAACTCTTACAATAAATTAAAAGAAAAATATAAGATTGCTAAGAGTAGATTGTATGAACTAGAAATTGATAGTGTAATCATTGATGAAATTCATGATTGTGACACTAGTGAGAGAGACACACTTCTCTATCAAGTTAAGGAATTGAGTTTGTCTAATGATAATCTTGTTACTCAAAACCTTAGCTTAGAAACTCGCATTCAACAACTTACGTTGAAATGTGAAGAGGAATCCTGTAAGCTCAAAAGCTTTGTGTATTCTAGGGATTCACTCCACGATTTGTTTGAAAAACAACATCCGGCAAATCATAGAGGAGGCTTGCGATATATTCAAAATATGGTACCCAAATCCACCTCTAATTCCTCTTATGGTGCTAATACAAGAAATATTGCTAAAGCACCTAAGAAGAATCACCATGCCGTCTTGTATAACAATAACATCAACAAGAAGCATGTAAATCACAAGGTAATGAGGAAAAATGAAAACTCTTCATTTTTTGCTAAGAAGAAAAATCCTCATTCTATGCATGCCAAGAAATTCATTTCTACACCTAATCATGCCACATCCACCCCTCTTGCAAAGGCAAAACCCTTGCCTAGGAAATCCTTGAGTTTATGGATTCCCACTAAGGTTAGTGTGCAAGAGAGGGATAGTTACATCAACTCTCTAGTTAGGGATGTGATCACCTCATGTGATTACATTAGGAAATCAAACTCCTCTTGTGTTTGGTTACCTAATGTTTAGGTTCCTCACACATATGCATTTTGCATGGGTATTATGCTTAAATGTTTTTTTTTGCATACACATTTCTTGTGCGTGTTTGATGATTTTGAAAATATTTTCAAACTTATTTTTTCATGAAAATGGGGACCTTGGAAAAGATATTGTCATGCACGCATTTGTTGATCTATATGTATGACAATTGGGGAGTTATTATATCTAAATATGTTTAAAATATTTTAAAACAAATTTTAACTCTCATTTCAGATTGATTTTTGGGATCATTGTTTCAATTGGTGTCATTTCCAATTGGTTATTATGGTCTTGATCTTGACCAGTTCATATTGCTAACATGTTTCACGTTTTAATTCCTTTTTGGCAATATCTTTGTGTATCAATGAAGCTTGATTTTTCCATATCTATTGCTTTGATACACTTTAGGCCCATAACTCCAATATAAGTTAATCAATTGGTAAAGAGGATTATCTTCCAAGATTATTTATCTACAATTGGTATTACCTCAATTAGTATAGATTGTTTATCTCCTACTTTATAATTGGTATTAGATCCTAGAAGTTAAAATTTGACCATTTCTATGATCTAGGGGGAGCATGGGATAGTGAGTGATACCCACTAAATTTTACATTTGGTATCATACATTTCCTTTCTCTGGCATATTGTCACATCTTTGATTAAGATGTTAAGGGGGATATTATTGTTGTCCACCTTTTTTGACGATGTCAAGGGGGAGAGATATATGCATTATGTAAATGTAAATCGTGTTTTTCATACATATGCATTTGGGGAGAGACATATCTATGGGGAGAGATATATGGGATTGTATAAACCATTCATGTTTGCATGATATTTTCTATTGCAATTGGTTTATGTAATCCATGCCTATTATATGTCACCATGATGTCTCATTATTTCATTTGGTATAATGAGTATTTACTATTGTGTATCTCATTGTACAATTGGTGCATATAAGTAGGGGGAGCTCATTAGCATTGTGCTTTATTTCTTTATGTTTTACATAATGTGTGTCATCATCAAAAAGGGGGAGATTGTTGAGTATTTGTGTTTTATACCAATGTTATTTTGATGATGATCACAATATTATGTTGTTGCTAATGACTCTCTTCTTTTAGTCTCGTAGTTAACATTTCTAGAATATCATTTTTGGAGACTAAACACTTGGTGTAAGGATGGACATCAAGTGGAGAAGGGCCAAAGCTTGGACTCAAGGGGTGCCAAAGCTTGGAGATGATGGAGAGCATCAAGGCATCAAGATTGAAGACATAGACTTTAAGGAAAGCAATGTCATCCATGTAATATTTCCTTTATTGCTTTCTTTTTCATTTGAGTCTAGGTTAATGTAATGCATTGATAGATGGTCTATTCATTCATGCTTATGCATTTAACCATCTTAGTGAGCCTTAGGATTATCATAGAATCCAACCCAATAGGCTCATCATGACCAAATACTCATTTGGAGTCTCTGGTTCTCCAACAGTTACCTGCTGAAGCATTCACAGTCGACTGGGTGATTCCAGTCGCCTGTCGAGCTTTCTACAGTCGACTGTAATGCACTGCTCAAGTCAACATTTTTATTGACTCTACTGAGCTTGTCGCATCAGTCGACTGATGATCAGTTTACAGTCACCTTTATATTTACAGTCACCTGTGAATTGGTTAATGGTCATCTGAGAAGCGTAAGTACAAATACTGACTCATTCTATTTTTCTCCATCTTCTGCTGCAGTCGACTGATGAAGGATTTACAGTCGCTTGTATATTTTACAGTCGACTATAGTCTCGTCATCAGTCGCCTGTATGCTTATTGGGAGAAAGAGTGCAACTCCCTGTTTTATTCCATCCCCTGCAGCAGTCACCTGCTGAATGTTTTACAGGCGCTTGTCATGTTTACAGTCGACTGTATCGACTTCATCAGTCGACTGTCGATGATCAGATTATAGCCGTTGGATATTTTCTAGACGTTGGACAGTCGACTGTCATTTGTTCATCAGTCGACTGTCAGTGACGTTTCTGCCCAGAAACTAGCCGTTGCAGCTTTTTGTTTTTGGCTGTTTCCTTGGGTATTGAGGGTTGGTATAGGGTTCCTATATATATGAGAGGGCTGAGTTCGTAGGAACTTCTTGATGCTATTGAAAATCTTTTGAGATTAAATAAGCCACTCTCAAAACTCTCTCATTTCCCTCTTTGAGCTCTCATTCCTCTTCATGCTTTGAAGTCAAGCTCAAGGAAAATCTTCCAAGTGCTTTCCAGCAAATCTCATCACTTGGAGATCCTCTTACATGCCTTGCATTCATCTATGAGTAAGCATCTCAAGGCATAGGTAAGAGTATTTGTTTTACTTGGTGTTTTCTTGTAACACTAATTCTCTTTGTGGGAATTGGTCTCTTTCTTTGTGGGAGAATTTCTCTTAGTGTGAATAGGATATTCTCTTAGTGGGAATAACTCTCTTTGTGGGAGTAACTCTCTTTATGGGAGTTTGGTTTCCTAGTGTAGGGCTAACCCTAATTCTCTTAGTGGGAGTTAGTAATTCTCTAGGTGGGAGTTTGACCCTTGTGTAGGGTTGGTTAGGTCCTTATGTAGGGCAAAATCCTCTTGGTGAGGTATCTTTTTGCGGGATTTGTATTCACTTCTCTTTGTGGGAATATAGTGACTATTGGTGTGGCTGGACGTACCCAAGTTTGGGGAACCAGTGTAAAATATTGTGTTTGCGTTTGGATTGATTGTGTCAATTAATTCCTCTTGCATTTATTATTCCGCATTTGCAAGTTAAATTTTAATTGGACAATTTATTGCCATTACACTATTCACCGCCCTCTAGTGTGTTGCTGTTAGTATTGCAAGGGTAAGTTGATCCTTACAACAACTACATCATGCACTTGCGGTATAAATTTGATCCCTTTAACTGAAGCAACAGTCGTGCAGTGAAGTTGCACAGTCGTGTGACTGACACTTAAGTTCTTCTCCCTAGGCTGATGTGGTGGCATGTCCATGCATTGGCACACACGGCTACGTGCCCAGTGTTTTGCATCTGCTATTCTCCTGGTGACCTCCAATCTTCGTCATATCTTTTCCCCTTCTTCTCCCACAATATCCTTGCATCGTTTTGTATGCTTTTATACTGAAATGCACAAACATCCCCAAAGAGTAAAAACAAACAAAAATAAGCGAGAAATGCATGGAAGATGTGAATAGAACATAAAATATGCATTGGAGAGGGAATGCAAATATGTACAAAATATATGCTCAACAAATTTCCCCAAGCTAAACTCTTGCTCGTCCTCGATCAAGAGAAGATATGAAGAACATAGAGAAATTGTTAAGGAGATTTGAAAATCACCTTCTAAAATGAATCACACATGCAAGTCACATATACGACGAAATTAGGTGTCAATTCTTACATGCATCACTCTATCAAATTTTATATGGATTTGACTCACAAATATGTTCATCACCAATATGATTTCAAGTTTAACACATGCACCTAGAAAAAAGACAAGGACCACAAAGAATTCTCCTAGCAGTCTAAGATTGATAAAGTTCAACCATTGTCCTACATTAGCGAAGTAGTGTATCGTTGAGCCTCAACTGTCTAGGGTTGACCGTATCAAGCTAGTACATCCTAAGCCATGACAATTGACATGCTCTATATGAATTTATACTCATTTGGTTTAAAAATAAATGGGACCTAGGCGATTCATGTAGCAGGATTTCGGCCAATGACTCCCGAATCAAATGAATTTAGGGCATTGTGTCAAGATGGGCTCCTCAGGCCTACTCTCTCGAATCACCTAATACCAATTATTCCTATTTAGTGCACTCCCCCAAATTCTCAATTTTTGACGTGAATTTCCAATGCGTCTGGAGGCACGGAGACCAGGCTACTTGGTGGGACTGGAAGAACGATACACTTATTCCAATTTTTTTGTATTCATCTTTTTGTATTCTGTCTTTATGCATGCCAACTACACATGTCTAAGGAGCAACTGTTTAATGTCCACGATCAATTGCTATCAAGCTTAGGTTTAATCTACATGTTTGAGGAAACCTAAACGTGTCCATCCCAATAGTTGACATAAATAACCACTCTGACCTATCGAAGATTAAACGAAAGCTATTGTTTATTCACAGAAGAGGGTTAAAAGTGAATTCATGAGGGTAAAATGATGATGTCATGCCATAAAGAAATCCAGACCATTCATAAATAATATCAATCTAGTCAAGTACATAAATTAAATTGCTTTCAAAAAAAATTCAGATGGATTATTCCTTCGAAATTTTTTCATCATTTTTTGTGTATATATAAATGCAAAAATAATGGAAAAAGTGCGGATGTATACAAATGCAAGTGATGTGGTTTACTCCTCCCCCAAGCTAGGGGTGAAATGTCTTCCCCAAGCTAAAACTAAGCATTTCCTCAATGCGAGAGGAATAGGAGATATGTTGATAAATATGTATGGGGTGAGGATTATGAAATGGGGAATGCTATGTGATAGCACTGAGCACATGGAAAATAGTGGAGTGCATGTGAGAGTCTCCCCCAAGCTAAGATGAAGCATTGCCCTAAACAAAATATGGATGTCAATAACAACAAAAATAGGGATGTGAATAACAAGGGCTCATGGATGGCATGAGGAAGAATATTGTGGAGTTCGAATCAAGAATTGGGAGGTTGGCATGTGCAGGGTTCTTTGGGGTCAAAAATGATATCATGCGAGGCAATGGAATGGTGAGAGTTTTATTAATAATTCTAGATCTTAATACACTCCTCTCGCTATCATGGGGATGACGAGATTATTAAGACACTAAACTAGAAAGCACATAAAATAGTTACACAACTGGATTAGGATGCACCTGATTAAAAGATGGATCAAGGATTTCCAGTGGAGCATGCAGTTGTTCCTCCTATTGCTTTCGTGGCTCAGCTAGCTGCTTTACTCCACGAATATCATTGAACCCTAGCAACACAGCTCCCAACTTCTCTTAAGAGCTTCCACCTGTAACCTAAAAGAGGCGATCCATGTTAGTCCAATGAGACAATTTGTTCCCCGTAAAAGTTATCTAGAGATAAACATCAAAAGGTGTAGAATGTTCTAAAGCGAGTTGATGACTACTCACTGGAGGAACTTCACTACTCTCATGGTATGGTACAATTAGGTCCTCGTCCTTCTCATCTTCCGAGTGGTCAAGTGCCGATGGAACCACACATATCTCTAGTGATTTTATATCTATATCCTGCAGAAGATACATTGCATTTGAAATATCCGAATCTAAATAATAATGAGTTAAAGATTGAGATTCAAAAAAGGAGTACTCAGGGTTCAAGAAACCTTCCTGAATGATGTCTTGGAGATTCTCGGACTCTAAGAAAGTGGAGAGCAATTGTGACGGTGCTAATGGAGGTGGCCATGGCTTGGGCCAACTGAAATCAATCATTACGCCATTGCTCGTGTGTGTGTACTCCTCGTAGATACACGTATGTATCACAGTCCTCTCGTAGTTCTTAAATGGTTTAGAGTGGAGAATCTGATCGAAAGATAATGACGGTGTTGGCTCTTCTATTTCGGTTATTTTGCTCATACCCACACAAACCCCAAGGTTGTTTGCTTTTGGAAAGAATCAGATCATGATTCCCTCTAGCCCAATTAATGTCTCATCATGCCTTTTATGATCTTCCACGGTATACTGGTGGATGAGATCGTCGGTGGTGGTACCTACAGTGGTGGTACCTGTAGGAGAGGAGGTAAATATATTAGGAAATAAAGAATTTTGTTCAGATAGTTTACCTCCCGTAGTGCAAGTGGCTGTCGATGCGTTAGGCCTGTGAATATCCTCCATCGTAGCTGTAGATTCTCCTCCGCCATACCATAGAAGGACGGTAGAAGTATGCATTAAGCTAAATGGTCCTCCCTGATGCTCTCCCTCCTTTTATGTAGTCTCAGCGATCTAACCCCATGAATTCAGTTCGGATGCCCTCGTGATTGGGACATCCGGCTCAATTTCTAGGCAGTCTTCTTTATATGGGCATCGAATGTAGGGATGATGAAAGGAGCAGTCAGCAAGCTGTGGTTTGTAATGAAATTGGCTAGTAGGGTATCAACGCTTGACACTTCTAGCGGTGGAGGCATATATGGTGAGGGTACTGAAGGGAGTGGTCTAGGAGATGGTCATAGGTATGTGGGTTTGGGTCATAGGGATATGAATGATATTGGAAATTGGTGGGTGTATGCCTAAGTAGAGCACAAATCCCGCAGTTCTCTACAATCTACAGTAGATGGTCATAGGTGTTGCGACCATCGATATGGCTATTTCAATACTAAACTATGAAAATGTTTAGTATTGTCAACAACAAACACATATAAAAATTTACTTGTATATTACTTTAAATATAAATAACTTGTAGTGGTATAATTAACACAATTGAATGGACAAATAAGCAAACTAGCCAACTAAAACCCAAACACAAAGAATTTATCATGATTCAGATCTTCTTGATCCTACGTCCAGCCCCTACCCTCCTTAAAGATTTTCAATCCACTAGAACCACTTTCTCCCTGCAAGCAAACATACAAAGATACCAACACTCTCCATGTTCCAAAATTGTGTAATCTTTTCAACAAGAGATCCACCAAGTAAAGAGAAATAGTAAGAAACAATATCACATATAGCCTTTATAACGTTGGAATTGAATTGCAAGGAAGGTGATGGTATCTCCAAGGTTTCTTGATGTGAAAATGTAGTAGAACACATTTGGAGATGGAGTTTCAGTTGAGGCAAAATTTCTACAGAGTTTCCCCAAAGAAAATTTGAAAATCACTCTTTTTAGAGTGAGAAAGACACACTATAAGAACGAGAAAGAGAGAAGAATTTCATGTGAAAAGACTAAGTGTTTGGGGTCTATTTATAGGCCAAAGAAGTTCTTAACAACCATTTAACAACTGTCCAAAATTGTTCAAAAAAACTGAACTGTTTGTCCAAAACTGAGTCGACTAGGTAAAACTATTGGTCGACCAGGCTTTAAAAATGAACCAAAATTTGATTGTTGAGACTGAGATTAGTCGACTAGACAACTTAACTTAGTCGTTGGAGGGAGTTATAACTACCATTAGTCGACTAAAAAGGTTGGTGGTTGACTACAAAATGATAACCACCAAACGGTCAGAATTTTAACTATTGGGATACTTGACTGGTCGACTAGGGAAATATACTAGTCAACTAGGACCAAAAACTTTAGGTAATTGTATGAAAATAATCCTTGTAACTAAAAAATGAGTTGGACCAAAAATCGTAATTTCCTAAAAATTGAGTAAAATAAATTAGTCGACTAGGGGAACGTGTTAGTCTCTAAAAAAGTCTATGACTTGGTCGTTTGAGAAAATCCTAAATGGCTAAGATAGATAATCCTGAAGTCTTTCACATGCTAAGTATGTTGAAGTTTGTAAGGACCCTGTCTATGGGGAAAACACTAGAATGGGGGTTGAATAGTGTTTATGCAAATTTAAAAGGAATTTACGCCAAATAAAATGCAATCCAACAAATAGTGCGGAATAGAAAAACAACCCAAAGAGAAACACACGCAAACGCAGATATGTTTCAAGGGTTTGGATTACCCAAGTCAACTCCCGACTTGTTCCCGGTAATCCTACGTCCCTACCACCCGGATACCACCGGATACTCAAGTTAGAACCCTAACTTGAGGTTTCCTTAAAACCCACTAGTAGCAACCCTACAAGTGCAATCGAATACAATCGATGTCCTTGACTCCCACAACCAGGTAGCAAGCAAAAACCACTCTCACAACCGAGAGCACAATTCAAATAAAGAAGTTATGAAATCTGAAAGCAACACTTACAATCACCTATGCCTTGAAGTAGAACCTGAAGGAGAAGTGTGATGTGTGTTGAAGAACTCTCTTGGAAGAGAGGAGAAAAGCCCTTTCTCTTGACTGCACCAATTGTCTAGAAGATCAATCTTTGGTTCTAGGTTGGAGAGCAAGAGAACAAGATTTGGAAATACTAAGGGCTTTGGATTTGAAAGCTTTGATCTTTGGAAATGAAAGCTTGAAGGATTTTGCAATGAATGCGTAACCTTCCAATGAAACAGTAGAAGCTCTACTTATAGCTTTCTCAAATCCACAAAACAGTTTAGGCACAAACCCAATCGAAATCCGTGAGAAAAATCTCAACGGATATAATCTGAACTCGCGACAGTCGACTGTTGAACAATCCACAGTCGATTGTTGCACAGTAAGCAAGGGTAGGTGAGAATTCATAACGGTAACTTATCACGTGGACAGTCGACTGATGAAGCCAAGACAGTCGTCTGTTAAACCAACAGGCGACTGTACATTCTTCGACAGGCGACTGGCCGAAAGAAGAGTAAGTTAGATAAAATACTGGAAATCTCACAAGATACAGGACAGACGACTGATGCAAGGAACACAGTCGACTATTAATCAGAACATGCGACTGTATAACCTTAAACAGACGACTGTCACAATCATGATAAATTTCCAGAGAGCTGAATCAAAGAAATGATTTACAGACAGGCGACTGTTGCAGAATAGACAGTCGACTGATCTAATAGACAGTCAACTGTATATACAGCATAAGTCGACTGGCCGTAGAAGTGAGATCAAAACAGAGTTTGGGCAAGGAGAGACAGGCGACTGATGTACAACACACAGTCGACTGTCACAAGGACATGCACCTGTGAGTCGTTCAACAGTAGCCTGTGCGAAATAATCAGAGAAGGCCCAAAACTGTATTGTAATAGTCTGTGCATAACAGGCGACTGTAGAACAAAACACAGTCGACTGTTTTTGAGACAAGCGACTATAAACTGTTAAGCAGTCGGATGTTATGAACAATCCTTGCACAAACACAAGAGAATTGAATTGGGATCAAAGGACAAAGGTCTAGAGATGTCCTATGACCGAATGAAGATGTGTGTGAGTGCTCCATCAAAGTTCTACTTCTAAGCTACATACTAGAAGAGATAAAAGAAAAATTACATTGACGAATCATCTCTTCTTTTCATCGTATGAGCTTGAAGTCTTTACGGAGCTTCAAACATCAATCTACGATCATCCAATTCAAATCATTTGCCTTCAATCACGTTTGTGAGTCATCCATTGCTAGTTGATGTTCATTTTCTTAAGATTAGGCAATGGATTAACTGCAAAATAGGGGATTAGTCACAAGTATTTATGTTTTCTCATCATTAACACCAAGTAGGGAGAAGTCCAATACTCAACATTCTCCCCCTTTTTGATGATGACAAACAAACATAAACAAAAAGATAAATAGTTGTGCGTAATAAAAACTTACTCCCCCTACATAGATGCCAATCAAGTTAGTCAACAAATATTAGAGCATCTACATAGCAATTGAAGCAAATGAGTGAGATATGAATGAATTTAATTCAAGAAATCTAGGAAATAAAATCCCTATTCATTGTAATCTTACTCCCCCTGAATCTAAGGCAACAAAAATCTTAGATTCAAGCGTTAGAACATACTTAGCACATCCATTATGAATCTTGTATGTTTATTTCTCTCCCCCTATGGCATTATCCAAAAAGGTGGGAGCAAATAACAACAACAATAATAGTGCTAAAATACGAACTAACAACAATCAATGAGTATAAAGATATATCGAATCCAAAACCCATAAAATCTCATCATATACACATGTGAGTAATGGAATTGAAATCCAATATCAACATTTTAGATATTCGAAATGAAAATATTTTTCACAAATTTATCACATCAACGAAAGAGCATGAATTAATCAATATCAAATCCATATATTGTCTCAAAAGCATATCAAGAAGAGTGAAGCATACATGGAGACAACATATCATACATCACACAGATACGATAAACAATATAGCAGAGTGTGACACAAAATAGGGTGCAACATCATATATATATATATATAAAGCAGTTGAGTACATCTACGGATGGTCATCAACATGGCCATCCCAAAAAGGTACATCATGATCAAAAAAATTCATCATCATGACGACATCAAAGTATATCATCATACTTATATAACAGTGTCGCAGACAGCATCATCCATCATACACAGACAAAACATATATCAGAATCACTCAACCTAAACAAAAGCAGACCATGCAAAATAAAAACAAGGTCTTCAGGTGAGTGAACAGAACAGCATCAGCAGCAGTCTCAGTCAATATGAATGACTGAGGGGTCAGACGGATGACCGGAAGATCGGAACAAGAGCCGAGCAGAGCGACGAGTAGGAAAAGTCGGAGTCTTCCTCTTGGAAGACGAAGCATGATTAGCAGAGAAAACAGCAGGAACATGAAGTGGAGTCTGGGCATTGGAGGTCTGAACCAAAGAGGGTTTGGGTGTGAAGCCAGGAGGAGGAGATACACAAGTAGGAGCAGATACCTCAGAGGTAGCAAACATAGCCTGAAGATCGGGAGGAATGGGACAACCAAGATGCTTAAAAGAGATTAGCTGAAGCTTAAGCAAAAGCGAGAGCTTCTCATCCAAAGAAACGGAGAGAATTTCAAGAGCAGAGACACGAGCGTCCAACTGACGAAGAAGGAACTCAGTGGACCTAGAAGGATGCACAGCAGGCCAAGAAGAGTATTCAGCAGCGTGCACGGAAGGGATAGGGTCACTGACAGAGATATGAAGAGGCTCTCCCGATGATTGAGGCGAAGAGGGAGCCGGATCAGGTTTTGGTGAAGGAACAGGCTCATTGAATAAGTCGAGAGAGACATTAGGGAAGAAATGATCGAAAAGAGCCATGGCCGAGCACGGAGCTAGGGCAAGAAACAAAACGAACAAACCCTAACAAGTCACGAGATAGACGGAAGCGACCTAACCTCGTTGAGTGAAAGAACAAAAAGCAACGACTCCTCGAGATTGACGCATGAAAGGGAGCGAAATTGACGGCAAAGGAACATCAATCGAGCGGGAAAACGTACTGTCGAAACGGAGGAGAGAGAAAATCGACGTGGGGAGTGATCGTGAAAACAGAATATAAAGTTAGGGAAATCAATCTGAGCCGTTGGATCAAGGAATCGACGGCTCGGATCAAATCACATGAACCGACACAGCAAGAGACAGTCGACTGAAGAACAAAAGTCAGTCGACTGTATGAAGTGATAAAATTAAAGCTCAGAAAGATGGGCAGTCGACTGATAAGTAATATATAGTCGCCTGTCCACTGGACAATCGACTGACATATACTAAATAGTCGGCTGGTCGAGAATTAATATAGTTCAGAAAAAGAACAGAGAGCACTGTAAAAATTCGACAGAGAGTACAGTCGCCTGATAACTAAATTGCAGTCGCCTGTTAAGCTAACAGTCGACTGTAAAACAGTCATCAGTCGGCGGTGCGAAAGATATCAATTTTCATATAGAGGATATAGAGTAGGGCAGGCGACTTTCAAAAGAAAAACAGTCGTCTGTCCTGGTCCAAAAATGCACAGTGAGATTGAATTCTAGAGAATAAGAACACTCACCCTAGGACCTATACTCTAATCTCAAATACATCTTAAAATCATTATGAAAACAATAAATCCATTGAAACACAAATTACTCCAATCAACTTCAAAAACTCATGAAATCAAATAAGTCACAATTGCCTTTCTTAATCTCATAACACAATAAAGCACATGAAGAAAGACAATCAAAAATATGAGCTCAATAAGGAGTTATAGCATGAAAATTGAGCTTCTAGATTTCAGATTCACCCGTAATTCCCAATTCTCCACGCAACCTTACAAATTAATCTTCTTTAAGAGGTTTAGTGAAGATATCGGCAATTTGTTTTTGGGTTTCAATGTACTCTAAGATGATGTCCTTCTTAGTTACATGATCATTTATAAAATGGTGTCTCATATCTATGTGTTTGGTACGGGAGTGGTGTACCGGATTCTTGGAAAGACAAATAGCATTTTGATTATCAACCATGATAGGACAAGTATCACAATTGACACCATAGTCACTAAGAGTGTGTCTCATCGAAAGAACTTGTGCACATGCAAGACCCGCGGCAATATATTCCGCTTCAATCGTGGACAATGAAACCGAATTCTGTTTCTTAGATAACCAAGAAACTAAGGAATTTCCTAAGAAATGGCATATGCCACTAGTACTTTTCCTGTCGGACTTGCATCCGGCAAAGTCGGCATCACTATATGAGATTAACTCATACGTGCTAGACTTAGGGTAAAGTAACCCATAATCTAGGGATTGATTGAGATAACGAAATATTCGTTTAACCGCAATCAAGTGTGACTCCTTAGGTCTTGCTTGATATCTAGCACATATACATACGGAAAACATGATATCGGGCCTACTAGCGGTTAAGTAAAGTAAGCTACCGATCATACCTCGATATAGACGAACATCTACATCTTTTTCGCTTTCATCCTTGTATAGATGAGTAGTAGTACTCATGGGAGTCCTTTTGCTTGAAGACGATTCCATCCCGAATCGTTTAATAAGCTCCACTGTGTACTTTGTCTGATGTATGAAAGTGCCATTCTCCATTTGTCGAATTTGCAATCCAAGGATGTCGGTGAGCTCTCCCATATGGCTTATATCAAACTCATCCTTCATAGACTTGGAAAATTCTTCCTCTTGCCGGTAGCCTTGAGCTACTAACCTTGCTTTGTTCCGTGTGATTACCTCATTTTCATCCGTCTTGTTCTTGAAGATCCATTTGGTCCCAATAGCTTGGTGACCACTTGGAAGAGGTACAAGTTCCCAAACTTCGTTTCTCTCGAATTGCGCTAGTTCTTCTTCCATTGCCACTATCCAAGAGCTATCCTCACAAGCTTCTTGATTGTTCTTTGGCTCAATGGTAGAGACGAATGCGCAATGGGAGAATTCTTCAATTCTTGATCTCGTTCGTTCACCCACACCAATATCTCCAAAAATTTGGTTATGGGGATGGTTGCGAACGGTTGGATAAGCTTTGGGTAAACCTGGATCACTAGGAACAACTTCAACAACTTCGTTAGAAGTGTTAGTCTCAACAATATTATCATTAATCTTAACATTATTAAGAGAGTCACAAAGAATCTCTACATTATCATCATCAACATGAGGAAAGTCAAAATCTTCATAAAAAGATACGTGAAGTGATTCCTCAATCGTTGAAGAAGTTTTGTTGTATATCCGGTAGGCTTTGCTACGTGTGGAATGTCCAACAAAAATTCCTTCATCGAATCTTGGCTCAAATTTGTCTAAATTACCAAAGGTGTTCTTTATAAAACATTTTGAACCAAAGACACGAAAATATTTCACTTGAGGCTTTTTATCATAAAACAACTCAAAACAAGTTTTGTTTGTTCGGGGTCTCACTAGGATCCTATTGAGCACATAGCATGCCGTGTGCACCGCTTCTGCCCAAAATTGTAGTCCTAAATGACTATCATGGAGCATAGTGCGAGCACACTCAATAAGAGTCCTATTCTTTCTTTCTACAACACCATTTTGTGGTGGTGCACGAGGAAAGGAAAAGTTATGAGTTATCACGGAGTCATCACAAAACTTAGTAAAAGACTCATTCTCAAATTCTCCTCCATGATCACTACGAATAGTGATAATGTGGATCCTAAAAGATTCTGAATCTTCTTTGCAAATTTGGTAAACTCTTCATGAGCTTCATTCTTATTAGTTAAGAATGAAACCCAAGTAAATCTAGAAAAGTCGTCAACGTCAACTAGTCCATAATGAGCATTACCTAAAGAAGCAGTTCTAGTTGGCCCAAATAAATCTAAATGTAGAAGTTCCAGGGGCCTCTTAGAAGTAATCCCTTCTTTAAGCTTAAATGAAGATTTACTTAGTTTACCTCTTTGACATGAATCACAAAAGTTTTTCTTATTAAAAACAATCTTAGGAAAACCTTTGACTAGATCATGCTTAGCTAACTTATATAAGTGGTTGAAGTGAACATGACCAAAACGGCGATGCCATAATAGTTGTTCACTTGTGTTAGCAACTAAGTAATGTTCTACGGTTTTAGGCAAGCTTAAATAATAAATATTTTTACGCCTAATACCGGAAAATAAAACATTTGAATCACAATCAACAATAGTACACAATCCTTCTCCGAAGTTAACCTTGTAACCTTTGTCACAAAGTTGACTTATGGAAATGAGGTTGTGACATAAACCACTAACAAGATAAACATTAGTAATTAGGGGTTTGGAAGGATTACCAACGATACCTACTCCAATGATGGTTCCCTTTTGATTACCTCCAAAAGTGACCGTTGCACCATCTTTGATGCTAATCACTTTGGAGAGCAATGAGGGATCTCCCATCATGTGTTTGGAGCAACCACTATCAAGAATCCATCCTTTCCCTTTAGAGCTAATAAGGCATTTATTGCTCTTCTTCTTTCTCTTGGGTACCTATATAATATACCATAAGCTTATGGTACCCAATGTTTGTTTGGTCCAAGGGGATTAGCCCTTTGGAAGCCAAGTCCAAGTGGACTTCTGCTTCCCAACATAGTTACTATTTCTAATTACATCATGAAAGTAGGAATCAACATAAGCATTCCTAACATTTAGACTAGTGTTCTTAGGACCCCAAATAGTGTACATCTTGGGAGTCCTATTCCTAGTTGCATGCATATGTGTTGGATTTCTATGTGGTGCATGCTTCTTAGGAACATGATTTCTAGCATAGATATGTGGTGGAGGATATGCATTGTGTATTCTAGGATGATATGTATTCTTGGGAACATGCATATTATATGAAGCATATTGATCATGCATGACATGTGGAGAATTAGCATACATGAAAGAATGATGCGTATGAGCATATGGGTGTGTGGGAGCACGTACATGAGTATTTCTCATGTGTGGTTGTGTACGTGTCCGTGGGTGCGGAGCATAAAAAGTGTCATGTTTATCCACTTGTGGAGTAGGATGTTTCCTACGTGGATGAGTATTAGTGTACATATAAGCATGGCCTTGCTTTTGGTTTCCACCCTTAGTGGGTTTCTTGCCAAAAGGAAGAGGATGTGATGTGGTGAAATTCTTGGTAGGATTGCTACATATAGTGTCTTTAACACCACTTGTGGATGCACCAGAGGAAGGCCTCACAAAATCTATAGTGACACCACTATAGGAGGTGCGATCATTAGATGCATTTGCTTTTACAAATCCAAGGCCAACACGATGTGTGGCCGGAAATTGGTTTGCAAGCAAATCATCCAATTGTCCGTGTCCCTTATTGAATCTCACAATACGGGAGGACATGAGCTCATATTTCTCCTTTAATGAAGAAATGTTGGTATCCAAAGTGGACACCCGTGCTTTGAGCTCGTGCACTTGGGTTTTAAGAGAATCATTCTCTAAACCCAATTGTGTGTGACGTGTAACTAGATCACTATTATCCATGGGATGTGTTTGATCTAGTTGAGATTTGAGGGAATTCACCTCATCTCTCAATGTGACATTTTGAGAAGCTAAGTTTGCTTTCTCAAGGGTTAAAGTATCAACAATGGTGTCATTGTTAATACTGCATGGAATGGATGACTTGCTAACTTTTGATTTCTTTAAGCTAGTGTATCTAAGCATTAAAGATAGGTATTTAGCAAATAGTTCTTCATTAGCTATACGAAGTTCATCCATTGTTATCTCGGTGTTATCCGTATCGGAATCACTCTTATCCGAGAGTGGGTCTTCAAGTGCCATGAAACACATGTGGGTGCTCTCACCCTTCTCATCATCGGAATCGCTTGATGAGTCATCACTTGAGTCATCAAAGGTATCAACGAGTCCTTTCTTCTTGTCTTTCTTGTTCTTGTTGGACTTGTGGTACTTTGGTGCCTTCCACTTTTCTTTGTTGTTTAGCATTGGGCAATCCCTCTTGATGTGCCCTGGCTTATTACACTTATAACAAAGAGAGGAAGTAGCATTAGTAGACTCAAAATGTTTGTTGGAGGGAAATTTACCTTTGCGGAAGAAGCGTTGGAACTTCTTCGCCATTTGGGCCATTTCACCCAAATCCATCTCGTTCTCGGATTCATCACTTTCAGAGGATGACGAATTGGCGTTGAACGCCAAAGCTTTCTTCTTGGCCTCCGATGGATTCATCATGGCTCGAATCTTCAATCGGTTATCCCGTCTTACTTTGTAAGACATAAGAGTCACGATGAGATTCACCACGGTGTAGTTCTTCAAGTCATTGACCTCCTCAATGGCGATTGCTCGTCTTTCCCATTTGGAGGTCATCCCCATGATAATCTTCCTTACCTTTTCAGGTTCGGTGTAGATTTGGCCAAGGGCTTCCAATTCGTTTGTGATGTCGGTAAAGCGTCCGTACATCGACGCAATGCTATCATTTTCCTGCATGTGAAACAAGTCGAAGTTTTGCACGGCAACATATAACTTTGAAAGCTTTACCTTATTCGTTCCCTCGTGGGTAACGATGAGATGGTTCCAAATTTGATATGCACTCTTACATGTGCATATCTTGTTGAACTCATTCGGGTCCAACGCACAATGAAGAGCGTTCATTGCTTTAGCGTTGTTGACTTCGGCGGACTTCTCAGAAGTCGTCCATTTTTCGAAATCATCTTCGGAGGGCTCGATGTACTCCTTGTGGAGAGTGATCCAAAGAGAAGCACTCCTAAGGAATGTCTCCATCCTACACTTCCAATAACCAAAGTTAGTACCTTTGAAACGTGGAGGACGTACCGTAGATTGACCTTCGAAAAGTGTGGACGCTCCATCACGGTCGTGATTGTTGTACGTAGGCGGTGAAGGAACGTTGTTTTTGTTGGATGCCATAGATAAAACCTTGTGCCCTGATACCAATTGTAAGGACCCTGTCTATGGGGAAAACACTAGAAGGGGGGTTGAATAATGTTTATGCAAATTTAAAAGGAATTTATGCCAAATAAAATGCAGTCCAACAAATAGTGTGGAATAGAAAAACAACCCAAAGAGAAACACACGCAAACGCAGATATGTTTCAAGGGTGCGGATTACCCAAGTCAACTCCCGACTTGTTCCCGGTAATCCTACGTCCCTACCACCCGGATACCACCGGATACTCAAGTTAGAACCCTAACTTGAGGTTTCCTTAAAACCCACTTGTAGCACCCCTACAAGTGCAATCGAATACAATCGATGTCCTTAACTCCCACAACCAGGTAGCAAGCAAAAACCACTCTCACAACCGAGAGCACAATTCAAATAAAGAAGTTATGAAATCTGAAAGCAACACTTTCAATCACATATGCCTTGAAGTAGAACTTGAAGGAGAAGTGTGATGTGTGTTGAAGAACTCTCTTGGAAGAGAGAAGAAAAGCCCTTTCTCTTGACTGCACCAATTGCCTAGAAGATCAATCTTTGGTTCTAGGTTGGAGAGCAAGAAAACAAGATTTGGAAATACTTAGGGCTTTGGATTTGAAAGCTTTGATCTTTGGAAATGAAAGCTTGAAGGATTTTGCAATGAATGAGTAACCTTCCAATGAAACAGTAGAAGCTCTATTTATAGCTTTCTCAAATCCATAAAACAGTTTAGGCAAAAACCCAATCGAAATCCGTGAGAAAAATCTCAACGGATATAATCTGAACTCGCGACAGTCGACTGTTGAACAATCCACAGTCGACTGTTGCACAGTCAGCAAGGGTAGGTGAGAATTCATAACGGTAACTTACCATGTGGACAGTCGACTGATGAAGCCAAGACAGTCGTCTGTTAAACCAACAGGCGACTGTACATTCTTCGACAGGCGACTGGCCGAGAGAAGAGTATGTTAGATAAAATACTGGAAATCTCACAAGATACAGGACAGATGACTGATGCAAGGAACACAGTCGACTGTTAATCAGAACAGGCGACTGTATAACCTTAAACAGACGATTGTCACAATCATGATAAATTTCCAGAGAGCTGAATCAAAGAAATGATTTACAGACAGGCGACTGTTGCAGCATAGACAGTCAACTGATCTAATAGATAGTCAACTGTATATACAGCATAAGTCGACTGGCCGTAGAAGTGAGATCAAAACAGAGTTTGGGCAAGGAGAGACATGCGACTGATGTACAACACACAGTCGACTGTCACAAGGACAGGCGCCTGTGAGTCGTTCAATAGTAGCCTGTGTGAAATAATCAGAGAAGGCCCAAAATTGTATTGTAATAGTCTGTGCATAACAGGCGACTGTAGAACAAAACACAGTCGACTGTTTTTGAGATAGGCGACTGTAAACTGTTAAGCAGTCGGCTGTTATGAACAATCCTAGCACAAACACAAGAGAATTGAATTGGGATCAAAGGAAAAAGTTCTAGAGATGTCCTATGACCGAATGAAGATGTGTGTGAGTAATCCATCAAAGTTCTACTTCTAAGCTACATACTAGAAGAGATAAAAGAAAAATTACATTAACGAATAATCTCTTCTTTCCATCGTATGAGCTTGAAGTCTTTGCGGATCTTCAAACATCAATCTACGATCATCCAATTCAAATCATTTGCCATCAATCACGTTTGTGAGTCATCCATTGCTAGTTGATCTTCATAGTAAGCTTAGGCAATGGATTAACTGCAAAATAGGGGATTAGTCACAAGTATTTATGTTTGCTCATCATTAACACCAAGTAGGGAGAATTCCAATACTCAACAAAGTTTTCTGAATTATTTTGTATTTTAATTAGTGGACTAGGAGATCCTATCAATCGACTAATATGATATATGACTTGGTATTTTTGAGGAAGTCCTATGTTCCTAAGATTGATCATCATTAAGGCTTTTACAAACTAAGTATGTGCAAGAAGAAAAATAAAGATTACATCATTTATAACAAGATACAAAATATTAGACTTTGAGCTTTGTCTTGCTTGTAATGCTTCTTGCAATATTCGTGTTGTCTTGAATGATAAGTGTCTTATCTGAAATGAGAATTTTTGAAGCTAATAATCCGTATAGAGAAAGTTAGTACGCACAAATAAATTTTCTCATCATCGTAACCTAATATGGGATCCTATATCCAACATTCTGCACCCTTTTGATGATGACAAAGACATATGTAAAACAAATAATTAGAATTAAATTTCAACATTGCCCCTACAAAAAACACATTAGTATCACATATAAAAAATATAATTTTCTTTACATTTCTTTCCCTTTGTCAATGTCAAAAAGGATATTAGCATTAATGACCTTCTTTTCTTTTGGATACATTAAGCAATGGTACCACATACACTGTAGAGTCCAGGGGATTAGTCCTTAAGAAACAAAACCCATGTAAAATTTGGTTTTCCTATATAATCATGTAAATAAATAATATATTCATATATGAAGTAACATATAAATCTTTATCATGTAGACATAAGTCCTTAGAAACCAAAACATGCAAATGAGTAGGTTTCCTAGACAAAAAATGAGTATGAGCATGGATGGATGCATGATACTTCATAGGTGCATTAACAATCTTATGTTTAACATCCAAAGAAGATGATGTTGGTAGCAACGATCTATGAACTTCGTGTTTGATGATAACAAACGTGTGTGGACGTTTTAACGCGTGTGTTAAGTGTTTCAGGAACGGCGGACGTGCGATTAATTCACGGAAGGACTTGGTCAATGTGCAAAGGAGAAAGGAAGAGAACCTAGTTTGAGTTGACTCATATCTTTTTGATTCAAACCCAAATGCTATTCCGTATAAGTCCAAACTCTATTCCCAGTGCAACCCCAGAGCCGCAAGCTTCTACACATAAGAAGAATAAAAAAAAACACTCAAGCACACTTTGTATTGGTGTTAAAAAAGAGGGGCTCATGCCATTTTTTTTTAAAGAAACCGAATGCACAAAAAAAAAAGAGGACCTGCCGTTTTTTTTGGGCTTCTTAATACCATGCAGGTGGGCTTTTAAGATCTCAAAAAAAGGGGGTGCTAAGCTTATAATAAAAAGACCCTCCCATCAAAATGAGAACAAGCTGCAATCCAAAAATTAGGTTACGCACATAATTTTGGAGGCCGAAAAAAAACCCCTCATTTAAATCTCCTAAGCCGCATGAATACCCATCTTGGTGGTAGCCGAAAATTTTCTAAAACCCGAAGAGGCGCCGCACGTTCAGAAAATTCCATGACCTAAGTCCTGAGAGCAAAAATTCTAAAAGAGCAGCACTTTCTTTTTCTCAGATCTCCTTCTCTAAATACCCTGAGAGAGAGAGAGAGATAAACAGGGCCACAAATTGAAGAGGCGCCTCATGTTCAGAAATCCCCAGCACAAGAATTTTAGAGGCGCCACATAAATTGCCTTTAAGCGAATATCTCAAGAGCATCAGGTGAGTGGCGTGTTTAATTAAAACATATTAATCTTTGGCTTTTTGATTGCAGGCGCAAGATCCCAAGGAGCCGTTGTTTTTAGTCTCTTGTTTCTTTGGTGTTCAAGTGCGATCGTACAATAGAGGATTCATCTTATTTGGTTTGCATTTTTGGGGGCAGTCGACATTGTCATCACAACAATCCCCAAGAGCCGAAAAATTTACAAGAAGAGGAACCCCATGTGCAGTCGCACAAATTGAAGGAGAATCATAGCAAATTGAGGAGGTAAGTTTTTTTTAATACAAGGGTAACCACTCTCATTTGTTTTGTACAGGTGAAACAAGAAAAAAAAACGAAATCAAATTATTAGTGGGGATTAAGGAGAAAGGACAAGGACTAAAAAGATAGCACTCAGCCAACAAAATAAAAGGGAAGGCCAACGTTTTTTTAAGCAAACTTTTAGTACCATGCATGCAATGTTGGAGGGGTATATTTTATACGTAAAATTAAATTGATTCTCAGTTCTCTTTTGTTGTTTGTGTGCAGGACAAAAGAAAGCGCATGTACTGTCAATCAAGCCGAAATCTTTGGTGAATGCATCAAAGGACAGAGCAAAAAAAACAAACACGGAGATTTCTTTATTTGAAGAGGCAGAGACTACTTCATGCCGCAATTTGAACACCAAGCCGTAACTTGCTGATTGAGTTGTCGAGAGACTACTATTACTTGCCAGACGACATCTGGCCCGCACTGATTGACGAAGACGACACCGCTACACGATCTGAGCATTCTAAACTCTCTTGTTTATTATATTGTGTAGTATTTGTGTTAGTTCTTCGTAGGGGAAACTTTACCTTTTGTGTTACTTTTTGGGGACCTGACGACGTGGGAGTCGTCACGGAGGGAGAGCATCTGACTAGATTGATAGTGTAGAGCACGTGGTGTGCGTACGAGCTAGGTGAGAGTAGATTTGGGATCTTGACTCATTGTAGCTGTACTTGATTACATATCTATCTAGTAGTTGCTTTCGGGGGCTGGAGTAGGTCGTGGGGACGACCAAACCAGGGTATATCTGTGTGTATTCTGTGATTGCTACTTTATTGCCCTGTCTGTGCCTATAACTGCGTGGGATTGTTCGTGGGTTGCACGAATATTTTTATTAGCCTATTCACCCCCCCTCTAGGCTACGATCCAGATCCAACAGATGAGACATTAGGTTTGATTACGTTCTTCTTTGATAACCTAACACATGCCAATGATTTGCAGGATATTGAAATAAGAGCAAATCATTAAGATGATCCTGCCCTTTGTTGAGTTTTTCAACATTAGAAGACATCTTGATGTATTTCATCTTGGGTGATGAAATACCTGTATCCATTTCAGGTATGCGTGCATGAAAGTCATGGACTTGTGACCTTAGAATTTCTTTCTCTTTGCTCAAGGCCATATTCTGAGTAAGAAGTTGTTCTTTCTCAAAAGATAACATATCATTAAATGCAAGTCTAGAAACAAGTGCCTCATGTTCAGTAATTGAGGTGTCATTGTTGTGGTTCAAAGATATGTGAATAGAATTCAATGTCTTAAAGTGCATATAAAAATCATTGAATCATCCAATAATTCTTCATTATATAAACTACTTACTTGATGTTGTCATCCTAAGCCATGAAACAGATATGTGCACTTTGTTCTTTTTTAATATTCATCTGAGGAATCGTCCCATGTTTTCGCAAAAGCCATCTTCTTCTTATGTAGTTTGTTGAGGTTTTCGACATTATTTGACTTTGAAAGGAGGGGACAATCCTTCTTGAATTGGCCTGGCTTGTTATAATGATAACACAAAGAAGAATTCTCATTAGTATTCAAATTCTTATTTTGACCTTACCTTTGATATACTTCCTCAAATTTCTTGTTAAGTATTCCAAATCATCATCATCATCTGAATCATCGTTGTCTGATGATGCATGAAAAGCAATGTTCTTTTTTTGGGTGCTTTCTTGCTTTCTATCTTCAAGTTGGGCTTCATATGCCAGAAGATTTTCAATAAGGCTTTCGATCGTAAGAGTAGATATGTCGGTGTCCACTTCGATTGTTGTGGTCTTCTTCTCCCATTCAAAAGTCAAAGCATGAAGAATCTTTCAGACCATCTCGACTTGGGTACTAGTCTTCCTTAGTGCGATGAAGGAGTTGGTAATATCTGTGAAGCATGTAATCATCTTGCCAATGTTTCATTGGGCTTCATTTTGAATAATTCAAATCTGTGGACAAATACAACGATTTTAGTCTCTTTAACTATATTTGTGCCTTCATAATTTATCTCAAGGGTATGCTAGATCTCCTAGGCTAATTAAGCGGTTGAGACTCTGTAGATCTCATTCTTGTCCATGGCACAGAATAATGCATTCATCACCTTTGAATTCAATATTGCATTGGCCTTCTCTAGAGTGGTCCATTCGCCATAAGAGGTTGTTGGTTTTGTGTAAGGCGTCTCCACAATGTTTGAAAGTTGGAATTCGATTGACTGGAGGTAGATCATCATGCGTCGCTTCCAGTATAAGTAGTTGGAGCCCGTGAAAAATGGAGTCCTTACGATAGAATGCCCTTTGGGGAATTGTGTTGTACTTGTTGTTGAAACCATAGATCACCAGAGATACCAATTGTTATATTGGAATTAGACATGTCTCTTGAACCAGGCTTTGCTACCATTTATTGGGACCATCGACATGGCTATTTCAATACTAAACTACAGAAATGATTATTATTGTCAACAACTAGGAGATATACAAAGTTATTTGTATATTCCTTTAAATATAAATAACTTCTAGTGTTATATTAACACAATTGATAAGACAAAATAAGCAAACTAGCCAAGCAAACGCAAACACAGAGAATTTATCCTGGTTCGGATCCTCTTGATCCTACGTCCAGTCCCCTACTCCCCGTAGGGATTTTCAATCCACTAGAACCACTTGCTCCCCTACAAGCAAACATATAATGATTCCAACACTCCCCGTGTTGCAAACTTTTACAATCTCTTCAATAAGAGATTCCCCAAACAAAGAGAAAAAGCAAGAAACAATATCACATATAGCCTTGATAATGTAAGAATTAAATTGCAATGATGGTGATGGTATCTCCAAGGTTTCTTGATGTGAAAATTAGTAGAACACACTTGGAAATTGACTTTTAGGTGACATAAAATTTCTGCAGAGTTTCCCCAAAGAAAATCTGAAAATCACTCTCTTTTTAGAGTGAGAAAGACACATTTTAAGAATGAGAAAGGGTGAAGAATTTCTTGTGAAAAGACTAAGAGTTTGGAGTCTATTTATAGGCCAAAGAAGTCCAAATAACCATTTAACAACCGCCCAAAACGGTTCAAAAAACTGAACCGTTTGTCCAAAAATTAGTCCACTAGGCAAAACTATTGGTCGACCAAGCTTTTAAAATGAACTAAAATTTGATGTTGAGACTGAAATTAGTCGACTAGACAACTTAGATTAGTCGACTATAACTAACAAATGATCAGATTTATCGTCATTGTAATGAGTTATAATACCATTAGTCGACTGAAAAGGTTGTTGGTCGACTACAAAATGATAACTACCAAACAATCGGATTTATAACGTTGGGATAACTAACTCTAGGGAAATCTATTAGTCGACTAGGATCTAAAACTTTAGGTAATTGTACGAAAATGATCCTTGTGACTAAAAAATGAGTTTGACCAAAAATCGAAATTTTCTAAAAATTAGGTAAACTAAATTAGTCGACTAGGGGAAGTATTAGTCGACTAAAAAAGTCTATGACTTGGTCGTTTAAGGAAATCCTTAATGACTAAGCTAGGCTTTAACATGGTAAGTATATTGAATTTTTCTGAATTATTTTGTATTTTAATTAGTCGAATAGGAGATCCTATCAATCGACTAATATGATATATAACATGGTATTTTTTAGGAAGTCCTAAGTTCCTAAGATAGATCATCATCAAGGATTTTACAAACTAAGTATGTGTAAGAAGAAAAATACACATTACATTAATTACGACTAGATACAAAATATTAGACTTTGAGCTTTGTCTTGCTTGTAATGCTTCTTGCAATATTTGTGTTGTCTTAAATGATGATTGTCTTATCTGAATGAGAATTTGTTGAAGCTAATAATCTACATAGAGAAAGTTAATATGCACAAATAAATTTGCTTATCATCAAAACATAATAGTAGATCATATATCCAACAGTAAGCTCCAATCTGAGCACTATGATACATGGATGCATCAAAATCCTCAGTGTATGCATTGTTTGGCATCCACATCACAGCTACAAATTCACCTGGCCATATAAATAGAAGAACTAAAAAAGATCATCAGTATAACAAATGCATAAAAAAGGTCGGGGTAAAAATTTTCTTTTATTTGGTTTTTATATGCGTTGTCTAAGAAATACACAATCAAATCCATATCAAGCTGATTGCCTCCACGGTAGCGATACTAAAAATTTGATGTGGAAAGTTAAAATAAACACAAGCGTACGTTGTCGTGTACTCTACGGGTCGAACACAGAGAAGTAGCGGTTGAATACGATTAATAGTGGATCAAGTTAGCTACACCAGTGATATCGGAGATGGGGTAAATGATCCTAAAAATATAAAAAGGAATAAAATGACAGGACTAGGCATCATTGCTAGTGCAAATCAAGCATAGGGTCTGTCTAGCTTCTCACTCTATAGAAATAAATCCATCGACGATATTTTACCCTCAATCCTCCTTCTTTCTCCCATGAGGCCACATGAGAGAACTCAGAGCATAGATTGGACCTCTATCAGAACTTCACTGTCTCGTCAGAAGTCCCAATCCTAATACCTCTAATAACTTAGGCCGGATGTCTCTTCGTAGCATATTAATCAAAAAATCATTTTACCATTAATGGCATCAGACCAAATCTCGATTCTCATCGGTGATTAAGGTTATACAGCCACCAAAGCCCCGATTTCTCGTCAGTGACTAGGGTTACAAAGAATTCTTATGATAGAAATGATAGAAATACACATCAAAGCTATGTCCTAGCAATAATCTTATAGAGCGATATTTTGGGCGATGAACCCACACAAATGATCTACAAAAGGGTTCTACCTTGCCTTGGGCAAGAAAATCTACTCAATGAGCTTAGAAATAAAAGATAGGAAAACCACAAAGGAACACATCACAAACACACGAGAAAAGATTAATAACAGTGCTAATAAAAATGGAATAGAGATTTAATGTTCTATACAGAAGATAAGCAATAGAACCTTACAAAATCTCCCAGAGGAGTTGCCACCAAGGGGGGAATGAAATATAGAAGAAAACCCAGAAGATCTCCCCTCTTAATCACTCAGAACTCTGTTTATACTTTCCACAAACCCTAGCCGATTTCAGGATCGAAACCCTCAAAACGGGGACGCACGACTGTGTCGCTAATTGACACGACTGTGTCACCTCTAGCAGCCTAGGGAATCTAAAAATCATGAATGGCGCATAGCCATGCCTCATAAGCACACCATCGTGGCAGTCTTCATTCAGCTTTAGTTGTCCCAGCTTAAGCAAGATGGCCACGGTCGTGCAATTGGTGTGCATGGCCGTGATGCTACCTTCGGCTCCATTCGTCATCTTCTGCATAGTTTACACGGTCGTGTGGACATACCACATGGCCGTATGGTTACAGTCCAACAGAAATGCATTCTGTATTTTTATGGACACAGCCGTGCATTAAAGCTACACAGTCGTGTGGCTGACACTTAAATTTTGCTCCCTGGGTTAATGTGGTGGCACATCCATGCATTGACACACATGGTCGTGTGCCCGGTGTTTTGCCTCTTATCTTCTTCTAATGACCTCTGATCTTCGTCATATCTCTTCCGCTTCTTCTCCCAGCATCTCCTTGCATCGCTTTATAGGCTTTTATCCTGAAATACATGAAACATCCCCAAAGAGTAAAAACAAACAAAAACAAGTGAGAAATGCATGGAAGAGGTGAATAGATACTAAAATATGCGTATGAGAAGGGACGTAAATATGTACAAAATATATGATTGACATATACTGACACATTCAGCGGGAATTGTATGCCGACACAGGCAGCGGGACATGTATGCCGACACGGGCAGCAGGGTAGGAAGATGAACTCCAGACACTTTCACACTCTCTCAACTATGAGTTACCCCAAAAACCGATGAAGTGTCAAGTGTTCTATGTCCATATTTGCAACGGGGTGTTCAAACATGATATTTCAAAATGAGATTTTCACACGATATTCCACATGATATTCCACACGTATTTCACATAACATGCAATATGTAGTAATGCAGTTGAAACACAAAATAGTTAACATGTCGTAGATGTTATGTCAATTAAACATGGGCAACGTGCAACAATGTAACACTATTTCATGCATAGATCTCAGGTGACAAGCGTAACAACATAACATGTATGGATGTATGTGACAAGTGTAACAAGCATGGTGAGCATGGGTTTGCATGAGCATAGTAAGCATAAATTTACGTGTGTTAAGTCTATCAATTTAGTAAGCATGGTTTATGTGTGTTAAGCATGGTAACTTTATTAAGAATGTATGCGTAAACAAAATTAACATGCATTTGCCTAGTTCCATTTAAGTTAGGTCTCTAAGTTGGTAAAGCCTAGGTGCAAGTCGATATCAATATTCCACCAAGACGATAGACGTCACTAATGTGTTACCCTATCTAACATTCTCACACTAATATACTATTTAAACTTCCAAATCTAGAGTTAGAGTGACTTACTTGATTCGAGATCATTAGAAGAAAGCAAGGTTGGAGCAAGGGTAGTCAAGCGTGCTCGTGCGCGAGAATCGATCATGGGAATATACAATATATAAATGTTTATATTTATTATCCATACCAATTGGACAAAATCACAGACCAAACAATTTAGAAATGTTGAGTTGAGAAGATAACTTTATCTAAGTAGAAAATAATTTTCTGAAGCTAATGTGTATTTTTAATAATTTTTAAACAACTGAAATCAATTTCCTGAATTTAGAATCAATTAAAAACTAATATTCGAAATTAGAAATTAACTATCGATAGCATTCAACGATTTATTTTAAAAAATCTACACGTCAGAATTTTATGCACGATATGTCAAAATGTTTCTCTTAAGTAGTATAATTCTAAAATATTTTTATGTTTCTCTGTTTATGTGTATTATGAAAAATATATTCATTTTTATAAATTTAAATTTAAATAGTGAAAACTAAGAAAATTAATAACCGACGAAATACTTGCCTGATTTTGGCGAGTTAGGTGTCAACGTGCTCCATACAACGAGTAGAAATTTCTAATATCTTCACTGTATTTTTGGTGTTATTATTTTATTTTAATTTAATTTTTCATAATTTTCTCCTTCTCTCTCTACTATCTCCTTTTCCTTCTTTTACTATTCTTCTTCTTCTTCCTTGCATAATCAAACTGCTGGGGGTTTTATGACTGCAAAGTTCACTGGAACGGCAGAGTGGCTCGGGTGGCGACAGTGACGGACGAGTGGGGCATGGGGGTTAGTGGCAGTGGCGCATATGGCGAGTATTCGTTGGCAACTTGAAGGGGAGCTCGGGGAAGTCACCAGAGAGGCAGGATGCCATGGTGGCTCAGGCTGGGGGGTGGTGTTGCGGTGCTTGGGGACCAACAAGGCACGAGGCGGGCTCAGCTTCTCGTTGCATCATCGTCGGAGCAGCGAAAAGGTATTGAAGGTCGAGCTGCAGGTCAGGGACTTGTAGGCTTCACGATGGGGGTGGGAGCCTCGCCAAAGGGAGGGAGACGTGGTTTGGTCAGGCTGGAGAAGGGGCGGTCGATTGTGGGCTGTGGTTGTGCCCAAGGGAGAGACTGACTGGGGCTTGTTCTATGTCAATGATGAGTGACTGCTTGGATTAGTGGGTACCCAGCAGTGCATAATGCAAGCCGCGGTCGGCGATGGCGATGGAGCTGGAGGGGAGGCCACCAGAGAGAGACGCCGCGTGGGGGAGAGAGCGAGGATGAGGGAGACGTTGGGTTTGAGGTGGATGGGTTATGTGTGTATTGTTGTGTATTGAGTGAAGTGAGTGTAGGGGATGGGGTTAATTTATAATTATCTTTAATTAATATAATATTACGTAATTAGTTAACATGATTAATGAAGTTTAGGTGGGGGCTAAGTCGTGATTCACATTGGTTGCTGGGTATGGGGATTAAAGGGTAAATGTAATTAGTTAGGATAATTTGTTTAAGGTAAAAATAAATTGGTAATTTATTATTAATTAAAATATTATTAAAATATTATTTTATTAATTTGTCTTCGGAAAATTCTAAAAAATACCACGAGTTTTTAAATTCGTAAGGATAATGAAAATAATATTTGTTTAAAATTTTGTGTTACAAAAATATAAGTTTTGAAGAAAAACATGTTTATCAACCGTGGGCTGCGTGTTTGCGAGGTTAAAGTCGTTTTGGCCTTAGAAAAATACGAAAAAATATTTAGAAAAATATTTAAACATTTTATAAAATTTTTGAAATTATTTAATTATATTTTAATAGTGTTTATATAGAAATACACATAGTAAAGGATTCAGGTTGTTATACTAACAAAGGATGTAAATGTTACATGACTCGGCCATAAGGTTTCGAGATCAGTGGGAGCGAAGATAAAGCATGTAGATGCATAAGACCAGCGAAAATTCTTTAGTCATCCTCATATTGTAAGTGAATGACATTCCTTTTGATAACGAACAATATAGAGATGTTGAACTTCATCAAAAGGATGGTCGTCGAACAAGCATCATTTACACTCTGTGTAAAAATTAATAGAGATAGATTTAAAAAGATGATGAGTCTATCCCAGTCCAAGTACATTGACACTGTAATAAAATGGTTTAACATGGTCAGGACATTTTCATACCTACCAATCATGGTATACCCCATTCACGAAGATTTCTTTAATGACTGACTTGGGGTTAGATCTCATAATAGCAATCACATGTGCTTCGGTAGTTGGATCAATCATGTAAAATTTGATGTGTACAAGACCGGATGTTGCCTTTTTACACTCAATATAGTAAAATAATATCAGGTTGACCATAGTGAAGGACACTAGAAATTGCTCAAGACAATTCTCAAGTACTTGTGAATGACTAGAGATTTGGTCAGGGAACCATGACGGCAAAGATATTCTTCGTTGATATCACTTCATATGTGATATAGAATCAAAGAAGGAAAATGAACTCATGTGTATCTCTACATGAGACAAATTTAGCAGATCAAATTGCGAAGGCTACATCATGTGATCATCTAGAGAGACTCATTTGTAAAAGTGGTAATATTAGGCCTAACAGATACATCATCAAATACCCAACATACATGTTTAATACTCCAAATACAAGATAAGAGTTAAGAAATTTATCACCAAATCTCTCTAATTGAACCCTAAATCTCCTTCAGAAAATAGCCTCCGCCTCTGTCTCCAAGGCCTCCAAAAGTTACAGCCAAATATGCTTCCTAGAACTCAAAATACGCAAAGAATACTTCAAAACCCCTAGCAAATATATATTACATTTGACAACTTTTTTTTGAATTCTAGGGCAGACTAGGACAAGCTGAATAGGACAAAAGAGTTGATAGAAGAACGGCTGAGATTTAATCTTGAGGAAAGAATGGTTGAGATGAGATTTTGTGGAAAGTTATGGAAGGAAAAACATTTCTGGGGAAATGAAAGTTTCTGGAGAAATGAAAATTTTGGGGAATGAAAGTTTCTTGGGAATAGCAGAGTGCACGCAATTAATGCATTTGTGAAAAAACCTTTAACATGCACTTAATACTGCAGATCGAATGCTGCTATAGATCAAATGATCTCTCCCTTAATGCGGGATACACCGTCTCTTTGGCACATGCGACGAAGGCGCTTGCGCCGAATTTGTTGTTCCGTGCTGAAGTCGCCCATGCTGCTAAATTTTTTTACGCTAATTTGTTGTTCCACGCAATTTTGGCTATGGAAATAATTTTTTGGGGGAGAAAGATTTCGAGAGGGAAAATCTTAAATGAACCATGCCCGCGGGCACGAACTACGACTAGTACGCTTATAAAATAGGACTGTGGGTTTTGGAAGCTTAGCGGATCCGGATCTGCTCTATTAACGCTTAAAACCCAACCCTGCTGTCGGTGCAAATGAAGAGCGTTTGATCGAGGCGCAATCGAAAGTCGTCACGCCATGTTTCCCCGTGAATCGTCCTATTTGCCCGTCGCTTTGCTAGGTCAGTATCCGTTTCAGAGTTGACGTGGGCCATCGAATGAGAGATCAACAGCCCACAAGCTATTGCGTCGCCCGCTTCAATGTGCCCGAGGATGAGGTGAGATTCATTGCAATCATGCCACGTGGAATAGCCGGTGAGCGGGTGCCGTATTTCTTTACTATTTTGGCCGTATTTAGGCTGTATTTCTTCATTTAAATAATATTCTGCATTCAAAAATTCATAGAAATTAGCACAGATCTCAAAAAAAACATGAAAAATAGACGTTGGAATCGTAAATCTGATATCTACGCATGAAAAAATATAAGAAGACTAAAATTCTCAGTAAAATAGCATTTTGTGCATAAATCAAGTGATTCTTCTATTAATTATGACTAATCTAAATATGCGTGTGTTATAAGCTAAATACACATCAAATATGCACAAAATGACACTAGATGAGGGGTTAAATATGCAATATTACCCTAAATCAAGGACAAGCAAGCGTATAGCTTGGGGGATTTTGTTAAGTTTATATTTTGCATGATTTTACATCGATTCACTGATGGAGTTTTTTCATGTCTCACAATTACTCTCCATGCTTTTTTAGTTCTTTTTAGTTCATTTCATTCATGGGAAGTGTTTCATATTTTTCTGGGTAAAAGAGCGTAAAATGATGCATTGTACGCATGGAGATGATGTAAGAAGCAAGTGAAAAGAGAAGGTGGAGTTTGGGATCAAAAGGAGAAGATATGTGCCAATAATAGGACGACACGGACGTGCATTGACACGCACGACCGTGCCAACATGTCAGATATCAATAAGAAAATGGAGCTCCAATAACACGACTGTGCAGCCATCTGCACGATCGTGACATATTTGTGAAACATGAAGAAAGTTGTTGAAGAAGCAGACATGGTTGTGACGTGCTAGACTTGCAAAAGCTGGAGGAGGAGCTGAAGAAGCCGACACAGCCGTGTAGCCATCTACATGGTCATGTAGGATTTGCAAATTCTGGGAGACTGTGTTGCACAGCGGCGCACAGCTGTGTGACTTAGCGACACAACCATGCACCCGTTAGATTTGGGGTTTAATCGCAAATTTGCTAGGGTTTCTTCAGTGGATATATAAGAAACTCATGTAATTATTTTTAAAAGACTTTTATCTAGGTTTTAATTCTCTTTTGGATAGCTACTCCTACGATTTCTGTAAGACTTTTAATAGATTTTCTTTAGTGCAAAGATTCGATTTTTCTCCTTGAATATCGGTATTGTTCTTGCAATCTTCTATCTTTCGTGTTTTGATGCATTTTTATATGATTTTTTGATCATTATTATCATGGCTAGTTGGTAGTGAGAAGTTGAACCATATTGTAGGTTATTAATTTGTGTTGATCGCCCCAAATATTAATCTACTAGTCGTAGCTCGTGCCCGCAGGCATGGTTCATTTAAGATTTTCCCCTGCGAAATCTTTGGTCCCCAATAAATTATTTCCATAGCCAAAATTGCACGGAATAAAAAATTACCGTAAAAATGTTTAGCGGCATGGGTGCCTTCTGCGCAGAATAACAAATTCGACGCAGGTACCTTCGGGACGGAACAACAAAATCAGCGCGTGCTCCTTCGGCGTGGAACAGCAAATTTGGCACTAAACAACAAATAAGCGTTAAAAAATTTAGCAATGCACGGGGCGCCATCAGTGCCCCGGCGGGGAACAACTTACTGTAAAAAAATTTAGCCACTGCCTTCAGTACGGAACAACAAATTCGCGTTAAAAAGGCGTTGGTGCTTTCGACGCGGAACAACAAATTAGCGTAAAAATCAAGCTGGTGCCTTCGGTGCGAAAAAACAAATTCAGCGTAAAAAAATTTAGCGACATAGCGGCTGCCTTTGGTGCAGATATTTATTTAGTCAAATATATCTGTTGTAGGATGTTTAATCAAAGATTCAAAAGCCCATCCATCTTCAAAATCAAATAGGATTCAAATTCCCACACTCAGCTATATTAAATTAAACACCCCCATTGCTGCAAGTTCCCATACACTCGGTGGATTTTTTTAATAAAATGTTAGCTTTTCTTGTAGTCACCCAAGTATAAATTGTTCCCCCCAAAATACAGAACCCCCCACCCCAAATTTTTTCATATAATCCATTTAATGACAGCTTTGTTGGATAATTATTAAAATAATGCGTTGTTAAATTAAATATTTAGATACCACATAGATATTCAATTGGAAACCATGTAGGCATGTTTACATTTTAACCGAATTATTTAACAGAATCATCCGGGGGTGTTATCTTGGATTACAACACACACACAAAAGTGGAAAAAACTCAGGCAAAAAGCTCAACCACATTGCACCAGACAGTGCCACATTTCTATTCTTAGATGTATGTCGCAATATTTAGGTGAGACCATGCTCATGATTCGGTGGATTTTACAACGCGCAAAGAGTATATCAGTGAGATGCTGAGGTTGTCGATTGGGAGATTTGTTGGGGGAGTTGAAGAGACCATGCTCGGGCTGCGATTTTTAGGGAAGGACAAAGGGATCATTTTTCAATGCTTGGGCTGAGGTTTTTTTCAATTTTCTTTCCTAAAAGCACAAAACTTTCACAGTTTCTAACTTTTGGACTTCCCCCCTTACACGTTTTTCCATTAAAATTTAAGAACTCCCCCCAAAATTTTCTTAAAATCTCATCTCAACCGTTGATTTCCCAAGATTAAATCCAAACCGTCTTTCTATCAAACTGTTTGTCCTAGTCAGCTTGTCCTACTCAGTCCTAGCATTCAAAAAAGGTTTTTCACATGTATAATAGATTGATTATTGATAGTGTTTAGTACTGGACATGCAATTTATCGATTTAATCATTTAATTGTCTTATAACCCTAATCACCGATAAGAAATCGGGATTTTGGTTAGTCACATATTAATATTAGATTGATTTTCTATTAATTAGGGTTACGACTAGACATCAAGCCCTAGTTAATTAGAGCTAATAATTAGGACTACCAACAAGACATCGGAGTTCTAATTTAGAGACACAGGCTTTAATCCAAGTTCTCCCACGAGAAATGGAAAGAACAAATATTGGGAATTAATTCCCACCCATAGTTTTACTTCAATAGATTGAGAATTTAGATCTACGCCATGTTTAATCTGCAATAGCGGGGATACTTAGCCCTAATCTTTCCCACATTTGATAGATTTTTAGTATATTCTTGTTCTCTTGACGATCCTACATAGCTAACTAAAATCCTTGATTAACCAATGCTCAAACACTGCCTCCCTGAGTTCAACCCATTTTCTACAACCACCATATGCTTGCAGTTATACATAAAACTTCACACGAACATTCGTGCAAACACCTCCTGAACAGTATAGAGCAGACGAGAAATATGTATTAAATACTCGTCAAATTAACATTACCATTTGTAATGCAGAATGTCAAAGGAAAACACTCATTATGGATGTGACAATAGGAGCAACGCGATCATCGTCGATGAAATCATGACAAGAGATCAAGGTGATGGGAGCAGATCGGGTACCCTCAATAATGTTAACGACAACGTAACGCCAATCTCAACAACAACGTCGACAATGGTAATTGAAATAATGATAACAACAACAATAACCACGTTGAGCAGCCTCCCCAAGCAGTATAGCAATTTCGATCACTATGCCCACCAATCTTCAAAGGGAAAGAAGATCCTCTTGTAATAGTGGAGTTGCTATGTTGCATCGCTGACAGGCTGAGAGCCACACAGATCACACTAGACTCATGGGTTATTATGGCTAAGTTATAATGGACCCAAGTCACTAGAGCATGGTGGGATTCTAAGGAAGACCGTCTTGTTCAGCCGATCGCATAGGAGACCTTCAAGGGGATATTCAATGTGTAGTACTTCTCACATGAGGCAAAGAGGGAGCTTTAGGCACAGTTCATGAACCTAAGGCAAGGCTCCAAAATAGTGGAGTAGTACAACACAGAGATTTCTAGGCTCAGGAGGTGCATATTAAACACATGGAGTTGATCTGTACACCATACAAATTCTGTTAACAAGTAGTTCTACAGGTCGTGATCGTGGTGGATGATCTGTTAGACCAAGCTTAGTGCTTCCAGAAGAGCCTAAACATCAAGATTTAGGAGCAATTGGTTGGATTCAAGCTAAAGACCCATAAGGAAGTACTCTTAGCTGCTCAAGACTACTAATACGTTTAAAGGAAGGAAGAATGAGAGCAACATGCAGTGGTACCTCCAAGACGATCATCTCCACCTCCCTACCGATAGGCGCTCTGACCAGTACAACAGATGCAATTCAAGAGGCCAACCCCGCAACAACCACAGTAATGACAACAACACTAAGACTAGACTGTATGCAACTACTACGCCAATCCAGGGCATATCAAATAAGAGTGCCGATATATTTTGAATCAGTGCCTGGTTTGTGAAGCATGTGACTACACTGCTAGATATTGCCCACGAAGGGGACATAGACCGACAAACCCGCAAACAGATAGCTGCACCAGTAGGGAATACTCAGTATGGACCCTGACAGTAGCGAAGAGGAGTCTAGCAGGCACAACCTCAGGCTTCACCACCTAGGCACTAGACTTTCACTATAACAGCAGAGGAGGCCGAAGCTACTGGCCAATGTATTATAGGTATAATGCTGGTAGCTAATAGACCCGTCCGTGTACTTTTCAATTCAGGAGCTTCCCATTGCTTTATAGTAGCCTGTTTCATCCACCAACATACTTTTCTTACTTCACTGCTTTCTTCTAGTTGGGACATCAAGACTGGAAACGAAGTGTTGAAGACAGCCAGAGGATATCCTGATTACCCTGTCATGATTTGCAGACGAAAGCTCTACGCCATCTTTTTAGTGATCGAGATGCCAAGTTTTGATGTCATGTTTAGGTTGGATTGGTTGGGGACCTTTCATGCCACTATCAATTATCGACGAAGGAGAGTAGTGTTCGAGATTCTGAACCACCCTATGTTCAAGTTCACCAGTGGGAGCAGATCAGAATGACCCATCGAGTACAAATCCATATTCACAGACACTGTATTGACTGCCATGGATGTTGTACCAAATAGCCCGAAGGTAGTGCGGGTGTTTCTGGATGTATTTTTGGATGATCGTATAGGCTTACCTCTAGATCATGATGTAGATTTTGCAATTGAGTTGGTTCCTAACTGGCACAGAATATTTCACTTACTCCCAAGTATATGAGATCTTCAAGCAGTAAAGTCTCGGTGAATCCAGGGTTGAATCATGGGGACAACAACTCACAGTTTTGATTGACTAGAGAATGATAATAGTGATGATACAACCACATCACTAACATGAAATTGATAAAACGATAGGTGGTGAGACTTTCAACCGAACCTATTATAACTAGGGTTGGAGAATTGGATAATCAAATAGCAAGGTTTTGTGTGTGTGTGCGTTCCCGCGCACGTGTGTGTGTTGTGCTATTGCTAAGGTTATGGTGTACTATGCTATCCAAACTCCCTCAGATAACTCATTCCTACATCCATGAAAAGGTATGGGGATCAGAAAGTCTAACAGTCAAGCATAATATAATTAGCATCAAATGCAATCATTGGATTCTTTGGTTTCATATATTATTTGATTTAGATGAACCACATGACCCATCACCATGTTAAGGCCCTTCTATAGGTTTTATGCACATAGATGATACCTTATGTCAGATCATTCTTGGATCCCTCGATGGGTAGTGTAAATACACGTAGATAGTGCCATGCGGCACATCATCCTCATCGAACCCCTCGATGATTAATGCATATTCAATACAATATAACAACCCATAGATTCAATGATTTAAACATTAAACGGTGTTAGAGATGAATGGAAGCACAATATCCAAAAACCCTAACCATAACACAACCCAACACACAAGATTTTCCAAGCATCATGAAAAAGATGATATGTTTATACAAAATAATCATTCCAACACAAAACACTTAAACTAAATACAAATGAACAATAGAAAGGGGAAGAGATAGATTATAAGCCCTCAAAGGAGTTGCCTTTTCCCTTCAGTCTTGCTCCTCCTCCTCCTCCAAGCTCTTTGGCCCTCCAATGGCTCTAAACCCTCAAAAATCTAGAAGAGGGAGATAGAATGGGGAAGAGGGTCGGTGTAACGGCCTGTTTCTATCGTACCTTCTTCGTGCACGTGCTTTTGATCGTGCACGTGATTATTTTAGACTTTAATCGTTTTTGAACGTTTTTGTGTGATATGTCGTCGTGATCGTCTCTGAAAGTATTAGATTGTGGAACAACTTTGGAACGACATATCTCGAGTCGTTCTTCCGCGATACTAACTTATTTGACGAGACGTCGCGACTTTCTGTTTTGACGCGAGACGTTTCGAATTTTAGTTTCGTCTCTCGACGTCGAAATTTAGATCCGTCTTCTCCACTCTCTTTCTTTAGTCGTCCTGAACACCCCATAATTATTTTACAATTTTTGAACTTAATTTGACCTATTTTCCATTTTTTTGAAAGTTTTAAATAATTTTAAACCCTATTTTTATAAGAGTTTTAATTACAATAAAATTACTATATTATAATAACGTATTGGAGAATTTTTAGGCCAAATTTTAGAATTTTTTGCCGCACCCATTTTGCGTGAAGGAGAGGAGAGTAATTTTAAACTAAAATAATTATTTTTAATTATTTAATTACGTTTTTCTAAACCCTAACCCTAACCCTAGCTCTAACCTATTTATATTAGCCCTAGGCTAAGTTATTTCGTCATTGCACAAAACCCTAGCCGCCGTTTCCTCTCCCAAAGCTTCGTCGCAACGTTGCGACGATCGCCCAGTGCACGACCGGAGCTCACCCCCGCAAATCCTAGTGCACGACCGGAGTAGCCCCCACATCGCCGCTTACAACGCATCGCTGCATCGCCCCCCGCTGTCGCCCCGCTCCGACCGAGGCTGTCTCTCGGTCTGACCGAGAGACTTTCTCCGCACAGTCGCCCGCTCCGCTCCGCATCGCTAAGCGCCCGACCGACCCGCTTCGTCGGTCTGACCGAGAGGCCGCCCCGCTTTCCCCAAGCGCCGCTTCACCTGCACCCGCAACGCACGACCGACGGGATCCGTCGGTCTGACCGAGGATTCCCCTCGCACCGACGTTGTGCCCGACCTCGCCGCATCGCAACTCGCACGACCGAGAGCCCCTCTCGGTCTGACCGAGAGGAACCACCGCACCGACCAAGCCCGACCGACAGAACTTCGTCGCAAGTTGGTTTCTCCCACACCAACTCCTGTGGTGGGCCCCCCAAGTTCTCCAGAGGTGTTGTGGGGCCCCCTTGGACCCCTAGCACTGCTGTGGGCCCCAATTGGACGTGCTACTTCACAGATTTGCCGTCTACGACGTTGCGACACGTCGTATGCCTTCGTCGCGAGTTTTGACTTTTGGAGAATCGTACGAGGACCAGATCTGAAGCTGAGGAATTCTCCGATCAGACCCGACTTCCTATCTTCGACAAACTCCGGTTCAGGTTGGTTCCCTGAAACTCGTAGAAACCCCCACAATAGCTGACTGAACCCTAAACTAAAAAAACGTCAACTTGAACTAAATTTACTTTCCAGCTCCTGTAAAACGTTGTACGAACTTAGAAAATCGACGAATGGACTTTGTTGACTGTGCACATAGGATAGATCGTCGATTAGGCTGAAACATCAAAAAGTGACTTTTGACAAATAGGATAGTCCCGAAAACCTAGAAACAAAACCTAATAGGATTTGATGAATTTGAGACCTGACATCGTCGCCGTGGCGATATTTCAGACGGACTTCTGCGGACGAGACGCTTGGACGAGACGCTTGGACGAGACGCTTCGAGAGGACGACACACTCGCCATTTCAGGCAAGTGTACCCACTTGCGTTTTTGACCGTGCTTTGGTCTTAGATTGCTAGAACTGTTAGACTATGAATGTATAGAGCCGGACGTGAAATGATAGCGTCTGGGACGCCCCTGACGACTTAGACTTGACGACGAAGTCTAAGCTCGACAAACAACAACTCTTGACACCGTAGGGCTATCTTGTGCGTGCGTGCGTGTGGACACCCTAGAATAACAATTCCTTACACTTGTCGTGTCTTGTCCCTGTTACACAAAAAGCCTTCGGGCGTTTTAGATGCTTCCCGAGCGGAAGTGATCTCTGTGATACAAAAAAGCCTTCAGGCGTTTCAGATGCTTCCCGAGCGGAAGTGATCTCTGTGATACCAAAAAGCCTTCGGGCGTTTCAGGTGCTTCCCGAGCGGAAGTGATCTCTGTGATACAAAAAGCCTTCGGGCGTTTCAGGTGCTTCCCTTGCGGAAGTGATCTCTGTGATACAAAAAGCCTTCGGGCGTTTCAGATGCTTTCCGAGCGGAAGTGATCTCTGTGATACCAAAAAGCCTTCGGGCGTTTCAGGTGCTTCCCTTGCGGAAGTGATCTCTGTGCTACGAAAAAGCCTACGGGCGTTTCTGGTGCTTTCCTTGCGAAAGGGATCTCCGTGCTTCCTGTCCTGAGTTCTGGGGTTTGGGGTAGGGTTGAGCGTGCGCACGGTGAGAGGGTCGGATCCCCCTCGAACCGTAAGGCGTGAACCCTTCGTGTTTTACTAGTCCTGTCAGTCGTGTCGTGTCCTGTCTTATCTTGTCTAGTTCCGTCTTGTCCTGACACCTTTAGGATAGTCCCGTAGTTGGTAGCACACGCTACGACTACTACTTGTCCCGTTTTACTTTCATGCTACGTTACTTCCTGTTATGTTACCCTGTTATAACCACAGCATGCTAATCAACCAGTAAACTGTTGTGTAAAAGAACCTCAGCATGTTAATCAACCAGTAAACCGTTGTTTAAAGTTCGGTGCACTTGCAGTAAAGTCTAACCCTTCTTGTAGACTTTACCTGAGGTACAGTTCCTTTTTCTTGGGTGTTGTACGTCAGGTGTTCAGCCAAAGATCGTGGACGAGGCAGACTCGCTGGAGTACGAGGAGTGGAGGACGTCGACCCAGAGCACGTGCCTGATGAGGACCAGACCTTGAGGTCTTTTTAGTCGTCACTTTTAGAGGTTACTACTTTTAGTTGCTTTTAGATAGTTTGTTGCCACGCTTAGGCTTCTCTTTTTTTTGACTTTGTACTTGTTGGATATTATATCTCTAATTTAATGAATGCAACGTCCTTTCTGTACTTTCTGTTGTTTCGAACTATATTAATGCAAGAACCTGGAAATCGTTTAAAATGGTACCTCTACAGACGCTTATTAGGTCCGAGCTTCTCAGCTCTGGCCTAAGCGGGCCTCGTCACGTTTCGCTTCCGTCCATTTTGGGAAGCGGGGCGTGACAGGTTTCTGTGGTGGCCCATGCAGGTCTTGCAAAAGTTCGGAACAATAAGAGTACTGCATTCATTTAATATCCACGTACGAGTCTGAATTAGGTTCCTTTGTCTTAGATGGTAGGAAGACTTAGATAGATACCTAGGTTGATAGTCAGGCGCCTTAGTTAAGATTTAGTCATCCTTATTCCAGAATACCTTAGTAGCCCTCACTTGGATCTGACCAAATTAGATTTCTAGAGTCCTTCTTTTAGTCTAGTCGCTCGCCCAGCTCCATCGACTTCGGACCTAGCAGAACGTAACCGTGATTCTCTTAGGAAATTTTCCCCTTAGATCCTGATTTTAGTCTAGCTCATTAGGAAATCTTAGTGCCGAGCTCTCATGATCTTAGACGACCCGATAAATAGGACCCTTGTCCTTTAGCATCCCTCTGATCCTAGCAAATTTTGTGCTATCGACCATAGAGTCCCATCGTAGCTCTTCACGATTCATATCTTACACGTACTCTTCATGCGATCATTCTTTCCTTTCTCTCGATTCTCGTGATCGTTTCCTGACGATTATCATCGACCCTTCGAATCCCTTCCTTGACCAATTCTACATCCTCTAAAATTATTTTCGACTTTCCTTATTAAGTTTTCGCTCTGGCTTGATTTCTTTGAAAACCCCTATATTATATATTTAAAATTTGTTGTTTTGGATCAAGTTAAAACTTTTAATTGACTTGGAGCTTTCTTGGACGTAAATGTTTTAAGTCAAATATCTCGCACTCGTTTCAAATCGTTATTCCTCATATTCAGTTTTTATTTGCCTTGTTTCCAAAATATATATATTACTTTTATAAACTACACAATTTATTTCTACTATCTTGTACTTATTTTCGAATTTTCCCCTTTCCCAAAACCTGCTTCCTTTAAAAGCATTTTCGAAATTCATTATTAAATTCTCCGCCCAATTTGACTTCTTTGAAAACTTTTATTAATTATTTAAAATTTCTTACTTTCGGTTGAGTTAAAATTCTTTCGCAAATTTTGAAACCTTTCGGTCGTAAAAGTTTTAAGTTACGGCCTCGTACTTATTTTCGGATCAGTATTCATCGTATTTTAGTTTTAAAACTTTGTTACCATTTCGGGAATTCAATATATCATTTTTCTAACCTACGAAATTTATTTTAACCATTTACGTACGTACTTTAGAATATTTTTTCTAAAACAAAGGGGGATTTTAAATTTCTTTACATAGAAACATCTCTAAGTTCATCGTGCTCATACTTCAAGAACCTTTGTTTAAATTCATTTTCATTTGCAAAACAATCGCTACCTCATCCTACTTTTATTTCTTTTATTTCTTGTTTTCGAAACTCATTACTAAATTTTTCGCTCAGTTTAACTCCCTTGAAAACCCTTTAGTATATATATTTAAAATTTCTTGCTTTTCGGATGAAAGTTTCCTTCTGAGATTTTGAAATCTCCTTAGTCGTCAATTTGCAAGTTACTATCTGGAAATTATTTCAAATCGGTATCTTTCATATTTTCATTTTTTTTAAACCGTGTTGACATTTTAATGATCCAAATTTATATTTTCTGGGCTACAAGATCTATTTCTAAATCACTTACTGTGCATACTTTTTAAAATATTTTCTAAAATAGGGGGACTTCAATTATTTTATTATTATTATCATATCTGTTCTATGTTCCTCGTGACCACATTTCAAAATCTTTGTGTAAACTTATTTTCATGTGCAAAACAATCATTATTCCACCCTACCCATCCTTCCTTCGTCTTACTTTTCCAAAATTTTAAAAATTCTACCATCTGCTCACTCCCTCCTACATTTTTATATATATAAAAGTATATGATACCATATTCTACATGTAATTCTCCTGTCATCAATCTAATTATTTTGAAGAATATTTTGTCTCATCCAACCAACTATCTCCTTACACCCGTCTTATTTGAACTCGTCCTTTCCGATCTTATTTCGTTCCGCTTTTGACTTAGTTTTCCTTCCTTCTTTTACCTAGACATTAGACCTTGTAGTTATCCATGCTATCTTCAGTTTAGGAGTAGGCCCTTTGGTAGGTGATGTCATTGCAGTGCCTGAGTATAGGTAGAGTGTGTAGACCTGTATGAGTGTGTCATCTTTAGGATCCTGATGTTTGTTTCCTGTGTCTTGAATGTGTACTCGGCGTTAACCATGGTATGCTGGAAGTTGTCTGAATGACGGTATTCATGCTTATATGAATGGCGTCATCGCAGGCAGATCCTTAGACTTAGTTTTAGTTTTAATGAATGGTTTATCTTGGTTGTATGTGACTGTATCAAAAAAAAACTTTGTTTTCTTTAAACCAAATCTTTAAAGTTTTAAAACTAGCTCACAAGATCACAAATCACTTAACCTCCCTCATCCATTACCGCAACACCACACGTTTTTCCAACTGTTTTAAAATATTTCTTTGGCCTTAAGTCCCTCTTTCTCTTCTCTTCTTCTCCCTTAAAGAAAGTTTTCGTGTTTATGGTTGTTATATTAGTTGGGACTAGCTAATATCGTTATAGGATTTTTGTTTGCAGGTAGGCTTGGAGTGAGATGAGTTTTATTATGGCAATGATTAATTGATTTTGGGAACACGAGGATGATGGATTAGAATATCTTTTGGATGAAAAGAATGAACTGTCCAAGACTTATTTATAATACCGGAGTGAGGCGGACTCAATGGGAAATTCTGGTCGGATGAAATTATATGCGGGGAGATGAGAACTCATCACTTAAGGCTGAGACGAGTAGTAGATAGGAGTAACTGCGGAGTATAGTTTGAGTTAGGGTGATCATGAGATGGAGTAGAGCTTTTAATAGCATCGAGACTTGATTGTTGAGTTGACGTGAGAAGACATTGGGAGTAACACGACGTGTTGAGATTAATGGATGTTTAGGTAGTCGGACTTAATATTGGTTGGGATTAGTTATGGTGAGTAGGATGAGGGGTAATTCTGACAGATCAAATTATTTGGTGGATGAATTTATGGGGAGATATGACGAGAATGTATAGAAGACACGACGATTACTGATTGGTGAAGGTATTATAGGATAGACAAATGTTTTTGTCTTGGATTGGTGGATGACTAGAATCTCACTTTTTGGAGGTTTATTAATGTTGAGAAAAGATTTAGAAATTTAGAAGACATTAATGAGCGATGATGATGTTTAGTGGAGTGGTACGATATCAGAAGATGATTATTATTTTTATGAGAACTTGGAGTTGGAAATTGGAACGGTAGTGATGGAACTATATTATTAGGAGGTGAGTTTAATCGTGGCCTTGCCCAGTGAAAAGATGGATTATGACGGATTATTTGAGGAACGATGTTAAAAGTATAGGACTAGAGACCATTGTGTGGAGGAGGTGAGTTATAGGCTTAGGTATTTGTAGATTTTATGATTAGTCTTAGTGTGAGTGATTCCGAGGGCGGAATCATTTCTAAGGTGGGTAGAATGTAACGGCCTGTTTCTATCGTACCTTCTTCGTGCACGTGCTTTTGATCGTGCACGTGATTATTTTAGACTTTAATCGTTTTTGAACCTTTTTGTGTGATATGTCGTCGTGATCGTCTCTGAAAGTATTAGATTGTGTAACAACTTTGGAACGACATATCTCGAGTCGTTCTTCCGCGATACTAACTTATTTGACGTGACGTCGCGACTTTCTGTTTTGACGCGAGACGGTTCGAATTTTAGTTTCGTCTCTCAACGTCGAAATTTAGATCCGTCTTCTCCACTCTCTTTCTTTAGTCGTCCCGAACACCCCATAATTATTTTACAATTTTTGAACTTAATTTGACCTATTTTCCATTTATTTTGAAAGTTTTAAATAATTTTAAAACCTATTTTTATAAGAGTTTTAATTACAATAAAATTACTATATTATAATAACGTATTGGAGAATTTTTAGGCCAAATTTTAGAATTTTTGGCCGCACCCATTTTGCGTGAGGGAGAGGAGAGTAATTTTAAACTAAAATAATTATTTTTAATTATTTAATTACGTTTTTCTAAACCCTAACCCTAACCCTAGCTCTAACCTATTTATATTAGCCCTAGGCTAAGTTATTTCGTCATTGCACAAAACCCTAGCCGCCGTTTCCTCTCCCAAAGCTTCGTCACAACGTTGCGACGATCGCCCAGTGCACGACCGGAGCTCACCCACGCAAATCCTAGTGCACGACCGGAGCAGCCCCCACATCGCCGCTTGCAGCGCACCGCTACATCGCCCCCCCGCTGTAGCCCCGCTCCGACCGAGGCTGTCTCTCGGTCTGACCGAGAGACTTTCTCCGTACAGTCGCCCGCTCCGCTCCGCTCCGCTCCGCTCCGCATCGCTAAGCGCCCGACCGACCCGCTTCGTCGGTCTGACCAAGAGGCCGCCCCGCTTTCCCCAAGCGCCGCTTCGCCCGCACCCGCAGCGCACGACCGACGGGATCCGTCGGTCTGACCGAGGATTCCCCTCGCACCGACGCTGTGCCCGACCTCGCCGCATCGCAACTCGCACGACCGAGAGCCCCTCTCGGTCTGACCGAGAGGAACCACCGCACCGACCAAGCCCGACCGACAGAACTTCGTCGCAAGTTGGTTTCTCCCACACCAACTCCTGTGGTGGGCCCCCCAAGTTCTCCAGAGGTGTTGTGGGCCCCCCTTGGACCCCTAGCACTGCTGTCGGCCCCACTTGGACGTGCTACTTCGTGGATTTGCCGTCTACGACGTTGCGACACGTCGTAGGCCTTCGTCACGAGTTTCGACTTTTGGAGAATCGTACGAGGACCAGATCTGAAGCTGGGGAATTCTCCGATCAGACCCGACTTCCTATCTTCGACAAACTCCGGTTCAGGTTGGTTCCCCGAAACTCGTAGAAACCCCCACAATAGCTGACTGAACCCTAAACTAAAAAAACGTCAACTTGAACTAAATTTACTTTCCAGCTCCTGTAAAACGTTGTACGAACTTAGAAAATCGATGAATGGAATTTGTTGACTGTGCACATAGGATAGATCGTCGATTAGGCTGAAACATCAAAAAGTGACTTTTGACAAATAGGATAGTCCCGAAAACCTAGAAACGAAACCTAATAGGATTTGATGAATTTGAGACCTGACATCGTCGCCGTGGCGATATTTCAGACGGACTTCTACGGACGAGACGCTTGGACGAGACGCTTGGACGAGACGCTTCGAGAGGACGACACACTCGCCATTTCAGGCAAGTGTACCCACTTGCGTTTTTGACCGTGCTTTGGTCTTAGATTGCTAGAACTGTTAGACTATGAATGTATAGAACCGGACGTGAAATGATAGCGTCTGGGACGCCCCTGACGACTTAGACTTGACGACGAAGTCTAAGCTCGACAAACAACAACTCTTGACACCGTAGGGCTATCTTGTGCGTGCGTGCGTGTGGACACCCTAGAATAACAATTCCTTACACTTGTCGTGTCTTGTCTTGTTACACAAAAAGCCTTCGGGCGTTTCAGATGCTTCCCGAGCGGAAGTGATCTCTGTGATACAAAAAAAGCCTTCGGGCGTTTCAGATGCTTCCCGAGCGGAAGTGATCTCTGTGATACCAAAAAGCCTTCGGGCGTTTCAGGTGCTTCCCGAGCGGAAGTGATCTCTGTGATACAAAAAGCCTTCGGGCGTTTCAGGTGCTTCCCTTGCGTAAGTGATCTCTGTGATACAAAAAGCCTTCGGGCGTTTCAGATGCTTCCCGAGCGGAAGTGATCTCTGTGATACCAAAAAGCCTTCGGGCATTTCAGGTGCTTCCCTTGCGGAAGTGATCTCTGTGCGACAAAAAGCCTACGGGCGTTTCAGGTGCTTTCCTTGCAAAAGTGATCTCCGTGCTTCCTGTCCTGAGTTCTGGGGTTTGGGGTAGGGTTGAGCGTGCGCACGGTGAGAGGGTCTGATCCCCCTCGAACCGTAAGGTGTGAACCCTTCGTGTTTTACTAGTCCTATCAGTCGTGTCGTGTCCTGTCTTGTCTTGTCTAGTTCCATCTTGTCCTGACACCTTTAGGATAGTCCCGTAGTTGGTAGCACATGCTACGACTACTACTTGTCCCGTTTTACTTTCCTGCTACGTTACTTCCTGTTGTGTTACCCTGTTATAACCACAGCATGCTAATCAACCAGTAAACTGTTGTGTAAAAGAACCTCAGCATGTTAATCAACAAGTAAACCGTTGTTTAAAGTTCGGTGCACTTGCAGTAAAGTCTAACCCTTCTTGTAGACTTTACCTGACGTACAGTTCCTTTTTCTTGGGTGATGTACGTCAGGTGTTCAGCCAGAGATCGTGGACGAGGCAGACTCGCTGGAGTACGAGGAGTGGAGGACGTCGACCCAGAGCACGTGCCTGACGAGGACTAGACCTTGAGGTCTTTTTAGTCGTCACTTTCAGAGGTTACTACTTTTAGTTGCTTTTAGACAGTTTGTTGCCACGCTTAGGCTTCTCTTTTTTTTGACTTTGTACTTGTTGGATATTATATCTCTAATTTAATGAATGCAACGTCGTTTCTGTACTTTCTGTTGTTTCGAACTATATTAATGCAAGAACCTGGAAATCGTTTAAAATGGTACCTCAACATACACTTATTGGGTCCGAGCTTCTCAGCTCTGGCCTAAGCTGGCCTCGTCACGTTTCGCTTCCGTCCATTTTGGGAAGCGGGGCGTGACAGTCGGCCAAAACCCCAAAAATTCTCTTAAACTCGAATCGGGTCCAAATTCTACCTGTAAACCCCGAAAACCCACAAGTTTAAGGAAATAAAAGGGGTCGGGTCGGAAGCGGGTTGGAAGAGGGTCGGGTCGGATGTTGAGCAACGGGCGCTTTTGAATTGCGCCCGCCACTTTGAAGGTAGCGGATCGGGTCTTACGGGTTGGGTTGCGCTCTGAGCGCCCGACCCGCTAAACCACCTGCTTTGTTTGAGCAAGGAACAGTAGCCGGTGTTAAGCACACATGCCGAGCATATGCGCTGGCGTCAGTGATCGATGTATTTTATATTTTTATATTTTTCTTTTAAATGATTTTTGGCTTGTAAAAATCCAAGAAAATTTCCCTAACGTCCGATAAATCTAGAAAAATAGTCGTTGGACTCGAAAAATTGCAATCTTCATTGAAAAATAAAATGAGCCAACAATAAACCATAAAATTATATTTTGCACATAATTAAGTGATAATATCTAAAATTAAATGATATTGCAAAAATACACATATTAAAGACCAAATGAACAATGATATATGCGCACAATGACATCTAATGAGGGGTAAAACATGTAATAATCTCCTAAAATCACAGCCCGAACTAGATTTTTCCTAGTCTAAAGCAAAATAAGCGATAAATTCAGATTTCAATCAAAGCACACATCAAACTCCCTTTATTGTTCCTGGTATAGAGAAATTTTTCATCAAGATCTCAAATTCAATATACAAACTTATGAAATAGAACAAATCCATGAATAATGCTGCAATTTGGCTTAAATTAACAAGGCACAACCAATGTTTTGCATTCATCAAGATTGAAACACAATGGCGTATCATAGTATCTCAATTCTCAAAGACATGGCCACACCAACACTAAGTTTTTCCTAACTTGTTGAGGTTGGATATGCTACTCATGGCTACTATTTCTTTTGTTTTTGTGTATGAAACTTAGAATGATCCATATAGTGAGTTTTCGGTCAATGACTCCCAAATCCGATGATTTTATGGCATTACGCCAAAAGGGACCCCTCTGAACTACTACCTCAAATCATCTAAGTTCATATTTATTCTTTTCTCGTGCACTCCTGTAAACCCTATCTTTCGACACAAATTCCTAATGTTTCCTAAGGCACAAGAACCCGACTACTCAACAAGTCTAGAAGAACGATGCACTTATTCATTCTTTTATTTTTTAGATTTCATTTTTTATTCTTTCCATGATTCAACACATCAACTAACCACGCCTTAGGCATAAAAAAGCACATGTCCAGGGCCAAATCTTATCAAATAAAAATATTCTCTACTCAATTGGCTCCATAATAACTCATACATCACAAAGGATGCACAAAACTAATCCAAACCATCTTGAAGACAAAACGCATAGAATTATGCACTCATTTCATGAATGGCATATTAAAAGTGATTCCAGGAAGAAAAACAATAAAAATACACCAATTACAATTTTAAGAGTTTGAATAGAAAGTATTAATCTGAAAAAACACATATGCTTAATGCATACAATAGACTAAACAACAAAATCATGGCATATTGACAAGGAGGGTAAAATGATATGCTTGTATTGGATGATGTAAACTAAAAAAATCTAAGCAAAACCAACTAAACAATTAAAATTCTAACTCTCTCCCTCCAACTTAAAGACGAACATTGTCCTCAATTTGAAAGAGTATTAGATTTATCCAAAGATACTAAAACAAAGACATAAGAAAGAAAACATACTATTAACGTAATAAAAATAAAACTTCTAATTATTTTATCTACACTACTAGAAAGAACACAGTGTGATCAAATGACATATCCCAGACGTCCAAATGTGGAGGTAGCTGCTCAAACAGCTCATTGCGCTCCTCAGTGAGTGTCTTTCCTCTACCAGCAGCTTCGTGGGCATGTGACAAAACCAAGTATATATCCTTAAAATTTGAACATGTGTCATGCGTGAGATACATTGTGTCAAAGTAATTTGGGCACACTTGACCATCCAAATAAGTTTGCCACAAAGGGTCGTCAAAATGAATAAAAGAATTTAATGCGAAATGAAGACTATCTAAATAATATGAAACTAAAACTGAGATTCAGAAATGGAGGGAGTGGTTTGATGAGAACTTCCCTAAAAAGCATCGCTAGGCTAAGTCTGATGCTGTGCCTCAGGAGGATGGGGAAGTGGATGTAGAGAGAAATCCAGAGGAGGAAGGCATGGGTTGGGCTCCATCATGGTCAGTATGCTCTCTCCCTCGCATACATCCTCCTCATTTTCATTGAACTAAAGACTCTCAGTAGTCATCATAATGCGCTCATACACCTTAAAATGGGGGGTGAGTCAAAAGAAAAACATGGCACAGGCTCTCCAATGTCATCAATCTCGCTCTTGCCTTCACATGTCTCCATCCCATCATCCATCTCCTCAAGTTCATCCATATATGGACATTTAGCTCCCTCTACTTGGCTCCAATGCATCCAACCACCTTATTTTTTTCTAATGCACTCCCCATTCATCCATCATTCGACGCGAATCTCCAATGCTTTCGAAGGCACGAAGACCCGGTTACTCAATAAAACTCAAGGGAACGATTAATTTTATTCTTTTTCTCCTTTTTTTTCTTTTTTTAGTTTTTTTGAAACTAACTCAACACCCATTCATCGAACCAAATTAAAATTAGCATGAATAATGTCCAAATTCCCCTTCAGTTCAGAAACTAATCCAATCAATCATGTCCACTTTAAACTTACGCTTCTCAATCACTTGCATGAAATAAATTCAAATTATTTCGAGATATTAATCATGGCAATTGAAAGTATTCATAAATGGCATATTAATGATTAATTTCATGAAGGAAAATAATTAATTCAAGCCATAAACAATTTCAAGAATTCGATCAAGGCTTAATCATCCAATAAATTGATGCTTGATGGAGTATTAAATGATGAAACTTGGTGATTAATTCGTTTCTCTCTCTTTTATTAAAGAAAACAAAAATCCTAGGTCTCATACTCTCCCCTCATCTAAAGATGGACAGTGTTCTCAATGTCGAAAAGGGTACGCGTGTATTCAAAAGCAAACAACCTAAAAAGCACAGAAAAAGCTACGCTAATGGAAAGAACACACCATGGTCAAATGGCAGATCACAAATATTTAATGATGGAGGAAGTTTTTCTATTTGTTCCTTACACTCCTCGGTGAGTTTTCGTCCTCCACTAGCTAAATTGGACCACAGCAACACAACTCCCAACTTCTCTATAAACTGTTTACCTATGTCCTGCAAGAGATGAGTTATGTTAGTCTGATTTAGTTTAAAATTCCTCGCAATAAACATATTCCAAATATAGTCATCAAGGTACGTAAAATAAAAGTAAAAAATGTTGATGCTTACTCCTTGAAAGAATTGCACTACTCTCGGAATGATGCTCAGCCATTGGGGAGAGGAATGAATGACTTTATGGAAAAACTGGGGGAAAGAACGGTTCGGGCTCCATGTTGATGATCTCTAAACTCGTGTACCTAGTTGTCTCCTCCTCCTATTCATCGAAAATTGCTAGCTCGTCCTCTCCTTTGCACACACTTCCAACCATGTTAATATTTTGATTTGTGCTTTCATCGTGACATGGCTCTGCAATAGAAGATGAACTCATATTAGATATTTGAATTTGAATTTCAAAAAGATTACTCTCTTCTAAGCAAGTGGCAATTGAAGTAAGATTTTCAATTGATTGATGAATTTGCCGACTCCGAGCAAGGAAATTTTCTTGGAATTGATGGGATTTAGCATCATGTGTCTGAATGAGCAGTTGAACTTCCTCTTTCGAGGGTTGCAATGGTACGTCTACACTTTTCTCTCCTTGATCAAGACATGTCCCAGTGTCGTCGCGAGAAGGCTCCGTTGAATCATGCTATGAAGTCTCTGTCATGAATTGATCTTCCTCTTCTAAGGACTCCATGTACTTCCATGCCTCTGTTGGCGTCATGACTCCAAAAAATTCTTGCAGCCGTGGTCGTAGTCCAAATAAGAAGGACTCCATAAGCTCTTTCTTTGTTTAATCATGCTGTGGATAGGACAATTACAGATCTGTGAACCTCCTCAAGGCCAGATAGTAAGTTTAACAGTCTCTTTGATTGAAGTTAACGACCTTGGGTTTCTCCATTCTGTGCTTATGCTCAATAGCATACTCTGCATCACACCAATTGTTTATGCAATAGAATTCCATATATTCCAGTTTTTTGAATTTTTTAAGAGAAAACAAAAAAACTAATAAAAGTCCTAAGCTATAAGATGGAAGGATCTCACAGAATATTCCTCCATACAAATCAAAATCGTAGATCACAAGTACTGTTGTCCCAGGAAACATCACCAAAAACTTGACTCGTCTCAAATGATGTGAGCGATACTCCCAAGTATGGGAGATGAAACAAGTAATAATCTTGTTGAGTCCAGTTATCGTATCCACATGACAACTGACCTGTAAAACAACAAATTTCAGTTTATAAAGAGTATGAAACGGTAATAACCAACAACCTTTCGAAGGCAAAATAATCATGTCGATGGTTTTAAATAATAAAACAAAATTCAACGATAGTTACGGTGAATTCGATACTAGGGTGCTAATGTTGAGAGTAAGCGTTAGTTGTGGTTTCGTTAGAATATATGCAATTAATGGTTATCAATGTCTTTTCTATAACTCAACATTTTACCCCGCAAAGGTATGCTAACGTTGGAAAGTATAACGATACACGATCATCGAAAAGTGCCGTAAATAATCACATAAAGTATTAGTTTCTTAAAGAACATAGGCTCCTGTGCCCGCTAGGGTCACGATGCTATCCGCTAGGATCACGCCACGAAGAAGTCTGCAAAGATCATATTCAATCCAAGTACACCTACAACGGTAATACTTGAATAATACGGGTAGAAACTAGTAAAACACGTGATATAGCTTGTGAAATAGGGCAAAAAGATGTCAAAACCAATGATTACATCATCCTAACTACATCACAACCAGCATCTATAGAGATTAGCCATGCATGGAGAGAAGGGAACTTATATTCATAGACAATTACATGTTCAAATACTCAAAATACGTGAAAAATACTCAAAATATAATCCAAATATGCAAAATACAAGGCAAAACATAGGGAATATATCACCAATTCTCTCCAAATAGACCCTAGATCACCTTCAATGGTTGCTCTCTGCCTCTTTCTATAGTGGCTCCAAAATCACGGCCAAATACGCTCTATAGAGCTCAGAATAAGCAAAGAATACTCTCAAAAACCCTCATATATGCTTATATATAAACATTGCGGGTTTGGAAATCTTAGCGGGTCCAAAACCTGCTAAATATTCGAATAAAACCCGCTTCTATCTGTCGGTGCAAATGTGGGCCGTTGATCCGAGCGGGATCTTTTCGGGACGTGCCATGTGGCACGCGGATCAGGTTTTACTTCGTTCCTTCCCCCACATCTGCTAATCTCACTCAGTCTGCAGTGGGCTTGACGAAGGCCATTAGATCTTAATCCGACGGTCAAGAACTGACCACGTCGCCCGCTGTCTTTGTCGTTCGATTGATTGGGGGAACGTCGAGATTGTGACACGTGTCCAGTCATTGAGTAGAATTCGCTTCGATAACGGGTTGATGTGGTCAGTTAGATGAGGGATGGACGGTTACGATTAGGCCACATTGCCTGGTGGAAGCGGGGTACCGTATCTCAGTCGTATTTGCGATGTATTTCAGTCGTATTTCTGTTAGGACCATCTACCTTGCAATACTAACAACAAACACTCTAGGGGGTTGAATAGAGTAATGGAAATAAATTGGGCAATTAAAATTTAACTTGCAAATGCGGAATAATAAATGCCAGAGGTATTATCAACACAATCAAACCAAACGCAAACACAAGACTTTACACTGCTTCCCTAAACTTGGGTACGCCCATCCACACCAATATCCAATATAATTCCCACAAAGAGAAGTGAATACAACTCACATAGAGGTACCTCACACAGAGGATTTTGTCCTATACAAGAACCAAACCAACACTACATAAGGGTCAAAGTTCCACACAGAGAATTACCAAGTCCCACACAGAGAATTAGGGTTAGTCATCCACTAGGACACCAAACTCCCACAAAGAGAGTAACCAACTCACACAAAGAGAGTAACCCCTACAAAGAGAGTTACGGTGAATTCGATATAACTGTGCTAATATTGAGAGTAAGCGTTGGTTGTGGTTTCGTTAGAATATATGCAATTAATGGTTAGCAATGTCTTTTCTATAACCCAACGTTTTACCCAGCAAAGGTATGAGAACGTTAGAAAGTATAACGATACACGATCATCGAAAAGTGCCGTAAATAATCACGTAAAGTATTATTTTCTTAAAGAACATAGGCTCATGTGCCCGCAAGGGTTATGGCGATGTTCGCAAGGATCACGGCACGAAGAAGTCTGCAAAGATCATATTCGATCCATGCACACCTACAATGATAATACTTGAATAATACGGGTAGAAACTAGTAAAACACGTGATTTAGCATGTGAAATAGGGCAAAAATATGCCAAAACCAATGATCACAACATCCTAACTATATCACAACCAGCATATATAAAGATTAGCCAAGCATGGAGAGAAGGGAACTCATATTCATAGACAAATACATGTTCAAATACTCAAAATATATAAAAAATACTCAAAATATAATCCAAATACGCAAAATACAAGGCAAAAGTTAGGGAATATATCACCAATTCTCTCCAAATAGACCCTAGATCACCTTCAATTGTTGCTCTCTACCTCCTTCTATAGTGGCTCCAAAATCACGGCCAAATACGCTCTATAGAGCTCAGAATAAGCAACGAATACTCTCAAAAACCCTCATATATGCTTATAAGTAAACATTACGGGTTTGGAAATCTTAGCGGGTTCAAAACCCACTTAAAATTCGAATAAAAACCGCTTCTATCTGTCGGTGAAAATGTGAGCCGTTGATCCGAGCGGGATCTTTTAGGGGACGTGCCTCGTGGCACGCGGATCAGGTTCTGCTTCGTTGCTTCGCCAATATCCGTTAATCACTCTGAGTCTGTTGTGGGCTTGACGAAGGCCATTAGATATTAATTCGACGGTCAAGAACTGACCATGTCGCCCGCTGTCTGTGTCGTTCGATTGAGCATGCAACGTCGAGATTGTGACACATGTCCAATCGTTGAGCAGAAATTCGCTTCGATAACGGGTTGATGTGGTCAGTTGGATGAGGGATGGACGGTTAAGATAAGGCCACGTGGCCTGGTGGATGAGGGGTACCGTATCTCAGCCGTATTTGCGATGTATTTCAGTCGTATTTCTGTTAGGACCATCTACTTTGCAATACTAACAACAAACACCCTAGGGGGTGAATAGGGTAATGGCAATAAATTGGGAAATTAAAATTTAACTTGCAAATGCGGAATAATAAATGCCAGAGGAATTATCAACACAATCAAACCAAACGCACACACAAGACTTTACCCTGGTTCTCTAAACTTGGGTACGTCCAGCCACACCAATATCCAATATAATTCTCACAAAGAGAAGTGAATACCATCTCACATAGAGATACCTCACAAAAAGGATTTTGTCCTACACAAGAACCAAACCAACACTACATAAGGGTCAAAGTTCCACACAGAGAATTAGAGTTAGTCATCCACTAGGACACCAAACTCCCACAAAGAGAGTAACCAACTCACACAAAGAGAGTAACCCCCCCCCCCCCCCCACAAAGAGAGTTACGGTGAATTCGATACTACAGTGCTAATGTTGAGAGTAAGCGTTGGTTGTGGTTTCGTTAGAATATATGCAATTAATGGTTATTAATGTCTGTTCTATAACTCAACGTTTTACCCCGCAAAGGTATGAGAACGTTGGAAAGTATAACGATACACGATCATTGAAAATTGCCGTAAATAATCACGTAAAGTATTAGTTTATTAAAGAACATAGGCTCATGTTCCCACAAGGGTCACGGCGATGTCTGCAAGGATAACGCCACGAAGAAGTCTGCAAGGATCATATTCGATCCAAGTACACCTACAACGATAATACATGAATAATACGGGTAGAAACTAGTAAAACACATGATATAGCATGTGAAATCAGGCAAAACGATGTCAAAACCAATGATTACAACATCCTAACTACATCACAACCAGCATATATAGAGATTAGCCATGCATGGAGAGAAGGGAACTCATATTCTTAGACAAATACATGTTCAAATACTCAAAATACGTGAAAAATACTCAAAATATAATCCAAATACTCAAAATACAAGGCAAAAGATATGCAATATATTACCAATTCTCTCCAAATAGACCCTAGATCACCTTCAATGGTTGCTCTCTGCCTCTTTCTATAGTGGCTCCAAAATCATGGCCAAATACGATCTATAGAGCTCAGAATAAGCAAAGAATACTCTCAAAAACCCGCATATATGCTTATATATAAACATTGCGGGTTTGGAAATCTTAGCGGGTCCAAAACCTGCTAAATATTCGAATAAAACGCGCTTCTATCTGTCGGTGCAAATGTGGGCCGTTGATCCGAGCGGGATCTTTTCGGGACGCGCCACGTGGCACGCGGATCATGTTCTACTTCGTTCCTTCCCCCACATCCGCTAATCTCACTCAGTCTGCAGTGGGCTTGACGAAGGCCATTAGATCTTAATCCGACGGTCAAGAACTGACAACGTCGCCCGCTGTCTTTGTCATTCGATTGATTGGGGGAACGTCGAGATTGTGACATGTGTCCAGTCATTGAGAAGAATTTGCTTCGATAACGGGTTGATGTGGTCAGTTGGATGAGGGATGGACGGTTACGATTAGGCCACGTTGCCTGGTGGAAGCGGGGTACCGTATCTCAGCCGCATTTGCGATGTATTGCAGTCGTATTTCTGTTAGGACCATCTATCTTGCAATACTAACAACAAACACTCTAGGGGGTGAATAGAGTAATGGCAATAAATTGGGCAATTAAAATTTAACTTGCAAATGCGGAATAATAAATGCCAGAGGAATTATCAACACAATCAAACCAAACGCAAACACAAGACTTTACCCTGGTTCCCTAAACTTGGTTGAGAGTAAGCATTGGTTGTGGTTTCGTTAGAATATATGCAATTAATGGTTATTAATGTCGTTTCTATAACTAAACGTTTAACCCCGCAATGGTATGAGAACGTTGGAAAGTATAATGATACACGATCATCGAAAAGTGTCGTAAATAATCACGTAAAGTATTAGTTTCATAAAGAACATAGGCTCAAGTGCCCGCAAGGGTCACAACGATGTCCGCAAGGATCATGCCACGAAGAAGTCTGCAAAGATCATATTCGATCCAAGTACACCTACAACGATAATACTTGAATAATACGGGTAGAAACTAGTAAAACACGTGATATAGCAAGTGAAATAGAGCAATGTGAAAACCAATGATTACAACATCCTACCTACATCACAACCAGCATATATAGAGATTAGCCATGCATGGAGAGAAGGGACCTCATATTCATAGACAAATACACGTTCAAGTACTCAAAATACGTGAAAAATACTCAAAATATAATCCAAATACGCACAATACAAGGCAAAACATAGGGAATATATCACCAATTCTCTCCAAATAGACCCTAGATCACCTTCAATGGTTGCTCTCTGCCTCTTTCTATAGTGGCTCCAAAATCACGGCCAAATACGCTCTATAGAGCTCAGAATAAGCAAAAAATACTCTCAAAAACCCTCATATATGCTTATATATAAACATTGCAGGTTTGAAAATCTTCGCGGGTCCAAAACCCGCTTAAAATTCGAATAAAACCCGCTTCTATCCGTCGTTGCAAATGTGAGCCGTTGATCCGAGCGGGATCTTTTAGGGACGCGCCACGTGGCACGCGGATCAGGTTCTGCTTCGTTCCTTCGCCCACATCTGCTAATCTCTCGAGTCTGCAATGGGCTTGACGAAGGCCATTAGATCTTAATCCAACTGTCAAGAACTAACCACGTCGCCCGATGTCTGTGTCGTTTGATTGAGCGGGGGAACTTCGAGATTGTGACACGTGACCAGTCGCTGAGCAGAATTCGCTTCGATAACGGTTGATGTGATCAGTTGGATGAGGGATGGATGGTTACGATTAGGCCACGTGGCCTGGTGGATGCGGGGTACCGTATCTCAGCCGTATTTGCGATGTATTTCAGTCGTATTTCTGTTAGGACCATCTACTTTGCAATACTAACAACAAACACACTAGGGGGTGAATAGAGTAATGGCAATAAATTGGGAAATTAAAATTTAATTTGCAAATGCAGAATAATAAATGCCAGAGGAATTATCAACACAATCAAACCAAACGCACACACAAGACTTTACACTGCTTCCCTAAACTTGGGTATGTCCAGCCACACCAATATCGAATATAATTCCCACAAAGAGAAGTGAATACAATCTCACATAGATATACCTCACACAGAGGATTTTGTCCTATACAAGAACCAAACCAACACTACATAAGGGTCAAAGTTCCACAAAGAGAATTACCAACTCCCACACAGAGAATTAGGGTTAGTCATCCACTAGCACACCAAACTCACACAAAGAGAGTAACCAACTCACACAAAGAGAGTAACCCCCTACAAAGAGATTTACGGTGAATTCGATACTTGGGTGCTAATGTTAAGAGTAAGCATTGGTTGTGGTTTCGTTAGAATATATGCAATTAATGGTTATCAATGTCTTTTCTATAACTCAACATTTTACCCCGCAAAGGTATGAGAACGTTGGAAAGTATAACGATACACGATCATCGAAAAGTGCCGTAAATAATCACGTAAAGTATTAGTTTCTTAAAGAACATAGGCTCATGTGCCCGCAAGGGTCACGGCGATGTCCGCAAGGATCACGCCACGAAGAAGTCTCCAAAGATCATATTCGACCCAAGTACACCTACAACGATAATACTTGAATAATACAGGTAGAAACTAGTAAAACACGTGATAAAGCATGTGAAATTGGGCAAAAAGATGTCAAAACCAATGATTACAACATCCTAACTACATCACAACCAGCATATATAGAGATTGGCCATGCATGGAGAGAAGGGAACTCATATTCATAGACAAATACATGTTCAAATACTCAAAATACTTGAAAAATACTCAAAATATAATCCAAATACGCAAAATACAAGGCAAAAGATATGCAATATATCACCAATTCTCTCCAAATAGACCCTAGATCACCTTCAATGGTTGCTCTCTGCCTCTTTCTATAGTGGCTCCAAAATCACGGCCAAATACGCTCTATAGAGCTCAGAATAAGCAAAGAATACTCTCAAAAAACCTCATATATGCTTATATATAAACATTGCGGGTTTGGAAATCTTAGCGGGTCCAAAACCTGCTAAAAATTCGAATAAACCCGCTTCTATCTGTCGGTGCCAATGTGAGCCGTTGATCTGAGCGGGATCTTTTTGGGATGCGCCACGTGGCACGCGGATCAGGTTCTACTTCGTTCCTTCCCCCACATCTGCTAATCTCACTCAGTCTGCAGTGGGCTTAACAAAGGCCATTAGATCTTAATCCGATGGTCAAGAACTGACCACGTCGGCCGCTGTCTTTGTCGTTCGATTGATTGGGGGAACGTCGAGATTGTGACACGTGTCCAGTTGTTGAGCAAAATTCGCTTCGATAACGGGTTGATGTGGTCAGTTGGATGCGGGATGGATGGTTACGATTAGGCCACGTTGCCTGGTGGAAGCGGGGTACCGTATCTCAGCCGTATTTACGATGTATTTCAGTCGTATTTCTGTTAGGACCATCTACCTTGCAATACTAACAACAAACACTCTAGGGGGTTGAATAGAGTAATGGCAATAAATTGGACAATTACAATTTAACTTGCAAATGCGGAATAATAAATGCCAGAGGAATTATCAACACAATCAAACCAAATGCAAACACAAGACTTTACACTGCTTCCCTAAATTTGAGTACGTCCAGCCACACCAATATCCAATATAATTCCCACAAAGAGAAGTGAATACAACTCACATAGAGATACCTCACACAGAGGATTTTGTCCTATACAAGAACCAAACCAACACTACATAAGGGTCAAAGTTCCACACAGAGAATTACCAAGTCCCACACAGAGAATTAGGGTTAGTCATCCACTAGGACACCAAACTCCCACAAAGAGAGTAACCAACTCACACAAAGAGAGTAACCCCCTACAAAGAGAGTTACGATGAATTCGATACTACGGTGCTAATGTTGAGAGTAAGTGTTGGTTGTGGTTTTGTTAGAATATATGCAATTAATGGTTATCAATGTCTTTTCTATAACTCAAAGTTTTACACTGCAAAGGTATGAGAACGTTGGAAACTATAACGCTACATGATCATCGAAAAGTGTCGTAAATAATCACGTAAAGTATTAGTTTCTGAAAGAACATAGGCTCATGTGCCCGTAAGGGTCACGGCGATGTCCGCAAGGATCACGCCACGAAGAAGACTGCAAAGATCATATTCAATCCAAGTACACCTACAACGATAATACTTGAATAATACGGGTAGAAACTAGTAAAACACGTGATATAACATGTGAAATAGGGCAAAAAGATGTCAAAACCAATGATTACAACATCCTAACTACATCATAACCAGCATATATAGAGATTAGCCATGCATAAATAGAAGGGAACTCAAATTCATAGACAAATACATGTTCAAATACTCAAAATACGTGAAAAATACTCAACATATAATCCAAATACGCAAAATACAAAGCAAAAGATAGGGAATATATCACCAATTCTCTCCAAATAGACCCTAGATCACCTTCAATGGTTGCTCTTTGTCTCTTTCTATAGTGGCTCCAAAATCACGGCCAAATACGCTCTATAGAGCTCAGAATAAGCAAAGAATACTCTCAAAAACCCTCATATATGCTTATATATAAACATTGCGGGTTTGGAAATCTTAGCAGGTCCAAAACCTGCTTAAAATTCGAATAACACCCGCTTCTATCCGTCGGTGCAAATGTGAGCCGTTGATCCGAGCGGGATCTTTTAGGGACGCGCCACGTGGCACGCGGATCAGGTTCTGCTTCGTTCCTTCACCCACATCCGCTAATCTCTCTGAGTCTGCAGTGGGCTTGATGAAGGCCATTAGATCTTAATCCGACGGTCAATAACTGACCACATCGCCCGCTGTCTGTGTCGTTCGATTGAGCGGGGGAATGTCGAGATTGTGACACGTGTACAGTCGTTGAGCAGAATTCGCTTCGATAACGGGTTGATGTGGTCAGTTGGATGTGGGATGGACAGTTACGATTAGGCCACGTAGCCTGGTGGATAAGGGGTACCGTATCTCAGCCGTATTTATGATGTATTTCAGTCGTATTTTTGTTAGGACCATCTATCTTGCAATACTAACAACAAACACTCTAGAGGGGTGAATAGAGGCAATAAATTGGGCAATTAAAATTTAACTTGCAAATGCGGAATAATAAATGCCAGAGGAATTATCAACACAATCAAACCAAATGCAAACACAAGACTTTACCCTGATCCCCAAACTTGGGTACGTCTAGCCACACCAATATCCATTATAATTCCCATAAAGAGAAGTGAATACAATCTCACATAGAGATACCTTACATAGAGCATTTTGTCCTACACAAGAACCAAACCAACACTACATAAGGGTCAAAGTTCCACACAGAGAATTACCCACTCCCACACAGAGAATTAGGGTTAGTCATCCACTAGGACACCAAACTCCCACAAAGAGAGTAACCAACTCACACAAAGAGAGTAACTCCCTCAAAGAGAGTAACCAACTCCCACAAAGAGAGTAACCAACTCCTACAAAGAGACTATCTAATTCCCACATAGAGAATTAGGGTTTCAAGAAACAAAATGAAACACATAAACTCTTACCTATGCATTGATGATGAACTTACGAATTAATGAATGCAAGGCATGGAAGAGATCTCCAAGTGATGAGATTTGATTGAAATGCACTTGGATGATTTTCCTTGAGCTTGACTTCAATGCATGAAGAAGAGAATGAGCTCTAAGAGGGAAATGCGAGAGTTTGACAGTGGCTTAATGATTCTCAAATAATCTTCAATAGTTCCAAAAAGTTCTAATGAACTCAGCCCTCTCATATATATAATAAGCCCAAAAGAACCCTCAAACCTAAAGAAAAACCCCAAAATAATAAATCTACAATGGCTATATTTTGTCAATTTACAGCACAGATATTCGACTGAAGAACAACGGAGAGTCGACCGGTCAACGGCTATAAAATTCCTAATGGCTATAATCTGAACCAGGACAGGCGATAGTAGAAGTCTACAAGGCGCATGTATAATGAGCAGGTGCCTGAATATCATTCAGCAGGCGACTGTCACAAGGGATGTGAAGGAGCTGAGAAAATGCAACTTTCGCACTACCACCTTCAGACGATTGATGACCAAAACAAAGGCACCTATAATTTGACACGCAACTGAAATCTCGTCATCAGTCGACTGACTTGCAAAGTTGGATGAAACCTGGAAAGAACAAGTTACGCACTTTGGCACACAGATGACTGGAGAACAATTCCCAGGTGCCCGATGGAAGACAATGACTGTAAAATGAACATCTGGTGACTGTTTCCAAAAGCTCACTGAAGAGTCAAGAAATGGTTGACTTGAGCTGTGCATGGCAGTCGGTTGTAGAAGGCTGGCTAAGGGCATGTAAGTCATCCAGTCAACAGTCGACTGTGGGAGAGCCAAAATCTCCAGTAAGAGTTTAAGGCATGGTGAGCCCAATGAGATGATATATATGATAACCCTAAGGCTTACTAAGATGGTTATATGCATATGCATGAATGAGTAGACCATCAATCAAGGCATTACATTAAACCTAGACTCAAAAAGAGAAAAGCAATAAATGAAATAATACATGGATTACATTGCTTCCCTAAGAGTCTATGGATTCAATCATTGATGCCTTGATGCTCAATATCATCTCCAAGCTTTGGCACCCCTTGAGTCCAAGCTTTGGCATTGCTCCTCTTGATGTACATCCTTGCACCAAGCTATTAGTCTCCAAAGCATGGTATTCTTCATTTGATAAACATGAGACTAAAACAAGAGAGACAATAGGAACAACATAATGTTGTGATCATCATCAAAATAATATTAGTATGAAACACCAATACCTAACAATCTCTCCCTTTTTGATGATGACATATATTATGTAAAACTTAAAGAAAATAAAGCACAATGCTAATGAGCTCCCCCTACCTATATGAACCAATAGTAAAATGAGATAAACCAATTGTAAATAACTCATTATACCAATTTAAATAATAATAAACAATGGTGCCATATAACAGGCATGGATTACATAAACCAATTGCAATAAGTATATTAACATTCTCCACATGAATGGTTTACATAATCCCACATATCTCTCCCATATATGTGTGTGTATATATATCTCCCCATAGATATATCTCTCTTCCCAAATGCATATGCATGAAATACATGATTTACATAATGCATATATCTCTTCCCCTTGTCGTTATAAAAAAGGTGGACATCAAACATATCCCCCGTGACATTCTAATAAAAGATGTGGCAATATGCAAGATATAAAGAGATGTATGACACCAAATATAAAAATTTAGTGGGTATCAATCACTATCGCATGCTCCCCCTAGATCATAGAAATGGTCAAATTTTTGACTTCTAGGATCTAATACCAATTGTAAAGAAAGAGATAAAAGATCTTTAATAATTGAGATAATACCAATTGTAGAAAAAAATCTTGCAAGATAATCCTCTTTACCAATTGTTAATAATACTTGGAGCCATGGGCCTAAAGTGTATCAAAGCATATATATGGAAAAATCAAACAAATTGATACACATGACATTGCTAAGAGAAAATACAACATGAAACATGTTGGCAATGTCAATGGGTTAAGATCAAGACCATAGTAACCAATTATAAAAATAGACACTAATTGAGAAACAATGATATCAAACATAACCCAAAATAAGAGTTAAAATATGTTTTAAAAATACTTTTAAACATACAACTTATTAGCTCCTCCATTGACATACATATGGATCAAAAAATGCATGTATGCCAATGTATTCCACAAGGTCCCCATTTTCATGCAAAATAAATTTGAAATCATTTTCAAAATCATGAAACACAAACAAACAATAGGTATGCTAAAAAACATTTAAGCACAATCACATGCAGCATGCATATGTGTGAAGAACCTAAACATTAGGGAACCAAACCCATGCGGAGTTTGATTTCCAAATGTAATCATATGAGGTGATCGCATTCCTAACTAATGAGTTGATGTAACTATCCCTCTCTTGTACACTACACCTAATGGGAATCCAAAGACTCAAGGATTTCCTAGGCAAGGGGTTTGCCTTTGCAAGAGGGATGGATGTGGCATGCTTATGTGTAGAAATAAATTTCTTGGCATGCATAAAGTGAGGATTTTGCTTCATAGCAAAAAATGTAGAGTTTTCGTTTTTCCTCACCACCTTGTGATTTACATGCTTCTTGTTGGTGTTATTGTTGTACAAGAAAGCATGGTGATTCTTCTTAGGTACTTTTGCAATATTTCTTGTATTTGCATCAAAAGAATAATTAGAGGTGGGTTTGGTAACCGACTGTGAAGTGTATCACAAACCTCCTCTATGGTTTGTCGGATGTTGTTTTTCAAGCAAACCGTGGAGTGAATCCCTAGAATAAACAAAGCTTTTGTGCTTTTGGGATTCCTCTTCGTATTTCAACGAAAGTTTTTGAATGCGAGACTCTAAGCTAAGATTTTGAGCTAATAATTTTTCATTAGAAATGCTCAAATCCTTATCTTGAGAGAGAAATGTGTCTCTCTCACTAGTGTCACAAATATGCAACACATCATTATTATTTACACTGGAAGATTCTAAAGCATGCACCATACTCATAGCATTCTTTAATTTTTCTTTCAATTTTGTATATGAGTTGATGCACTTACTTGCCACGTTGAAGGCTACGCGATACTCAAGCTCCTCATAGGGTAGCTTTGGCTCCTCATTTTCTTCACCATTGCTTTTGTCCACGCTAGAGCTTGACTAAGACTCTTCCCCTTTTTCCATGAAGCACATGTGGGCTTGCTCCTTATCTTCATCTTCGTTTTCACTTGATGAGTCTTCATCCGAGTCATCGAATGTGCCAACAAGTCCCTTCTTTTGGTTCTTGAATTTGGACTTTCCTTTCCACTGATTATTCCCTTTCTCTTTGTAGTAATCTTTGGAGGGTTTGGAGGGGCATTCGGTAGAGCGATGACCTTTACCACTGCAAGTGTAACAAGTAGGAATCTTGTTAGAATTGGAGGCAAACTTTGACAAAGATTTAGCTTGATTGCCCTTAAGAAATGCCTTGAATTTATTGGCAAGCTCGACGAAATTAGCATAAATAGCATCATCTATTGGTTCTGGATCTAAGCCAAAGGGGGTGAATATGCTAATAAAAATATTCGTGCTAACACAAAATATCACAGGCAGTTATTTAGCACAGATAATCAAACATAGAGTAAATATTTACAATCACAGATATGCACGAGCAGATTTACCCTGGTTCGGGCGTCCCAACGACCTACTCAGCCCCAAAGAAAAAACTAGATTAATAATGTTACTAGTACAACATGTAGCTAGAGAACCTATCTACACTCACCTAGTTCCCGTCCTGCACTCCCAAAGTGTTAAACACTAATAATCCTAGTAAAAGCTCTCTCTCAACAAGCACCAACTCGTTAAGACCCTCTTGTCTGGCCCCAACTAGACAAGACCCAAAAAGAATGAAAAGTAACCTACAAAGATCAACAAACTAAATATCACAAACGTAAAAACATAACGAGTTAGAAAGCTCAGTTAGTATTGGTGTTGCAGTCTCTGTCAATCAGCACGTCGTCAGCTTCAGTCTGACGCAAACAGTGTCTCGATCTGACCCCTGTATCTTAAGATATGTCTTGACGAACTCGAAGATGCAAACTGGTCTATTCGTATAGCAATTCCAGTGCAAATCAGTTCTGAAGTGGTGGTGTGCAAAGCAATTATTTCAACTCTCTCTCTCTCTCTCTCTCTCTCTCTCTCTCTCTCAATTGTAGTGCCCCTTTATTCCTTTGTTCAGCCTTTTTTGCTTTCTTCAATGAATGCAGGCTCCACAAAGCAAAGCTGCGTGCACTTGAAGTTTTCTCCTGCAAAAATCAAACCAAAGCATATTATTCAATAGTTAAATTTGTGTTGCACCTTCACCCTTATTAATTAATGAATGGCATGTTGTTTGGAGATGAAGTTTGTTTCTTTTCTTTATTTTTGGAGAAGAATGCTTCAATTGGCTTTGAGCTTTGGAGTTGAAGCAATGACGTGGCTTGGTTGCGAAGTCGACATCAGCAAGATGGGTTCGGCAACCAGTATATTTACTCTGGCACCAATTGTGTTCTTCTCGGCATCAAGGGAAGCTTCACGGTGGCCGCGAGTTGTTTGCTGTGGGGTGGCTTGAGAGGTGCACGGCTGCGGAGATGAAGAAGCATGTCAGCAAGGTGCAAGATCACGGCATCAGGAAGTCACAGACGCTGGCAGTAAGGGGATTGACGTTTGAACAAAGTTTTCTCATCGATGAGGAGGATCACGGCCAAGAGGAAGACTCGACAACGAAGGAGCTTGCGATCTGAAGCATGGGACTCTGACTTGAAGCAGGGGCACAAGGTGATCGCAATGAGTTCTTACGGTAACAACGATAAGATGTCTGTAGCGCCTTATAGATGTCGCAGCTTGAGGACTTGATATTTCTATTGCCTCTCACGTTTATGTGTGCACCAAAAAATAATATTCTTCAATCCAAACTTAAATACAGATGCTTTTTTAAATTCTTCATTGACTACCTTATACAACTTGCTCCAATCACCGTCTGTGTTTTTTTTGGAGGGGCCATATGTGGTTTGTTCTCAACCTGCAAATGTTTGGAGTTCTCTCTTCTTTGTAGCCGCTTGGAAATTATTGGAGATGCTTGGCTTACGGCAAGGGAAAAATATACTAGGGTTTTATTTGAGGTGGCCGGCCCTACTCATGTGGCTTGCTCCCTCTTCTTTTGTGCTCTCTCCCTTTAACCAATTTTTGCTCCTCCTTCTTGGTGGGTTTATGTAGGAGAGGTGGAGAATCAATTAGGCTCATATAGAATCCCCTAATTGTAGGACTATGAAGTTTGAATTGAATATCAATTGGATGTGTAAGAGGATTTCTAATTCCAATTTGAATTGCAATGGGATTTGATTTAATCTCCAATTGATTTGAATCACTCATAAATAGATTTGAATTGATCACCATTGGATTCCCTCCTTATCTCTCCATCTTTGACCAAGTTCTCTTTTCATATGAATTGGAAATTTCTCCATCACTTTTGACTAAGTCTTATTTGCACATTTCTCCATATATTTAACTAAGTCATCATTTGTGTATCTACGAGCTTGCCACTCCTGAAAACACTTAGCACACACATTAAATCGTTCACACATGTTTGTTATCATCAAACACAATGTCATCGATCGTTGTATCCAACTACACGTTGTAACCAACAATCTCCCCCTTTTGATGATACAAACCAATATAAGATTTGAGCAATAATGATTCAAATAATATCATCGTTGCATGTGTATGTGGAGTGTAATGATGGAGGATGTATGCGACAAGTATCACAGTGATGCTTAAACATACAAGCATGCAACAATGATGTTCAAACATACAAGCAAACATACAAGCAAACCTACAATGATGTTTAAACATGCAAGCATGCTCCCCCTATATTCATACTCCCCATTGAACATGCATTCACCCATTCATTAAGCACATATTCATTATTCATTAATGCCGCCCTTTTACAAATGTATATTACATGCACCAAACCTTCAAGTATTCTCCCCCTTTTGTTATCATCAAAAGTGTACTTACGAAGTCAATTTCATACCACATGCAAAAAAATAGTATTATAAATTACAACAAACAGTTGCATGTAGTCATTCTTAGAATAAACAATTCAAGTCTAATGAAAATTACAACATAGACTTCTACACCATCATGTAAGTGTGATGATTAAACATTGAAGCACATAAGGAGACCTTTCAAGAAATTCAACCAAAACCAATCCACTTTTCCATTTAACATGATATCATCTAGGGTTGATTTTTCCCATCTCATTAAAAATGAGTTCAAGGTACCACACCCAAAACAAAGCCTATGAGGACCCTTAGATGTGGGGTGGCATTACTCGATGAGTATACCACCAATGCTAAAGTTTACTCTTAAAGCATATGTTGGATACTCGTGGGTAGTGATGTCGCCATGGATCGTATCCATTTTTCATACGGAGCTCTTTTCTTTCTTTTTCATTTATATATGTATATATATAATTTTTCATTTCAATTCTTTTAAGCTCTATTTTTTTATCCAAGGCAAGACACATCATATCCCTTAGATTTTCTGTTATTTTTCATCCTACATTCACTTTCCAATATTTCATAAAAGATGAGTCCAATTGTTCAACAAATTTTAATGCTCGTGGAAGTGAATGTGTAGGAGTAGAAATCATATTATTCAAATCATTGAACATGTCATGCCTATTTAGAAAATCAAACATGCACATGTAGCCATAACAATAATACATCAATTTCTATATGGATATGATTATGATTCATTAATACCACTTAAATGATTCAAAAGAAAGATATATATTAAGCTACATTTTTTATTTTTGTGTTTTTCATTTTTTTATTTTTGTTTGTAAAGAACTAAGCTAGCAAGCAAACAAACTAGAACACAAATAAAAACCAAATCAAGCACAAAAGAAAAAAATGCTATGAAGGTATGCATTAAGTTCAAAGTAGAAACCATACCTTCGCGTTGTCATTTGGCTAAGGAACTAAAAAATGCGACGTCCAATTCATAGTTCCGCACCACCACCATCTTACCTACACGGAAGATGTTATGTGTGACCTTTGAATCCAACAAGGTCCACTCATGTTAGTCATCAAATTTTTAGGAACCCATATTTGCTTATACTTTATGTTTGTGTTCCTAAATTTGCAATAATGAGAAGTATGACCAACACTACCCGTGTAAAGCACTTTGCATGAACGTTTCTAACTTTAGTAGGCTCATTATGAATTCTCTTATACTTAGACTTTTCAGCATGTTTCGAATCATATCCAAGTCCACGTTTATTATTGACATATAATTCATTTCCAAGATTAATATCCTTGTAATATTTTCCAATAGTGAATTTGTTTATGGACAATTCTAGATTCGTGACTTTGGATTTTAAGAAAGTATTTCATTCACAAGTAAAGTGCATTTACTAATAAAAGCTTTCTTATTGTCATCTTCATTCTTTTTCATGTTTTTAGCTTTCTTTTCAGACTCGATCATTTTAGCTTTAAGCTCTTTGTTTTCATCAATTAGCATGCACATATTTTCGTTAAGCTCTCTATTCTCATTTTCTAGCTTAGTAATTCTTTCTTTATGCATGCTAATATCTTTTAACAAAGTATGACAAATAAGGCATTCAACTTTTTCTTGCAACCTAGATTTTTCCATTTTCAACTGATTAATGGTAGAATTACATGCAACAATTTTTCTTTTCATTTCATCAACTTCTAATGACATGTTGTAATTATCTTGTTGCAGTTCACTATTAGAATTTCTAAACTTCTCTAGAGTGGATTCAAGTTTCCCTACAAATGATTCTAGGCTTCCAATTTCTCTTACATTTCTTTAAAAGCAATCATAAATTGAGCTTTGGTGCAAGATTTTACCTCATCGTGCTTTTCCATTAAGCGTTTACATGAGATTTGTTGAGTAGGCTTGCGTTATTTGTCTGCTATAAGATAGCTAGTTTGTGGGGCTTTCGAAAAAAGAGCTAAAGGCGTCGGCTTCGCTATCGCTTATGACTTGTATTGTAGTCCTAGTCTTGTAGTCGGCCCTCCATGCCTCTTGAGTCTTTCAAATGCGGAGGCCTCTACGCACCTTCATTCATTTAATGGTAGCTTATGTGCCAGGAAAAAGGACTCCTTCCTGGCCGGACGATCGTTTCGCTTCTGGCGACTAGCTTCTACCGCTTCAATCAATGAATGATTGGGTTCGAGGACCTGTTGGTCAAAGGAAGGGGGTCCAGATTCCGGGACGGAGCCGTATGATGCGAGAGTCTCACGTACGGTTCCTTTGAGAAGGGTGTGATACCACCACCTATCAGGCCCGACGAGCGGTCCACAGAGCTGCATCCCTACTCAGAGACTACAGTAGCTCTCACTGAGACTATCTAAGAAAAAGGTGGCTGGTTCGACCGAAAGGAGCTGTGTTATATGGTTTGATGTTGTTCCGGTCGAGCACTCTCTTTTCTTTGACCGTAGGACCAACCCGCGAAGTGAGGCTGGACCGGGACCTAGACTAGTTGAATGAATCTATGCCCTCTTCCATTCTCAGGCACGGAAGTTGCTGGCCTTCCCCCGCTCAACTCTTCGAGAGCCGAACAAGCAAGAAAGTTGGTTCCGATTCGACAAGTCAATAAACAATGTAGAAAGTCCAGTACTTTAGTATGGTCGAGATCTGGCTTTCGAGCGTGAACAAGAAAGAGGCAGATGATCGGTCTGCTATGCTACATACGTTCATAGGGATCCATATGGAAACATAGTATCTATTTACATATGCTTGAATGACCCATTCTCATAATAAGAATGTACATAACCCTATTCCGGTCTGGTCCGGTATGGAATGACCTTCTAATCTGATGACCGAGTCGATTCCATGATTATAAGTTCATAACCCCAGCCCATTTTGGGCAGAACAGATCTACTAATTCTTTTATTCCAGTTAGTAAGAGGGATCTCGAACTAAGAAATAGGCCTAGAAGCTAAAAAAGGGAATCCTGAGCAATTGCAAGAATTGGGTTCATTGATATTCACGGTATAGTAGATGCTATCACACATACAGTCATACTCCATTCGATGGAATTGTTTGATCTTAAAGGAGATCATAGGGAGGAGTGAATAGTCACCTCAATCTCATCTTCCATATCCCATGTTATCGCTAGAGGATTTCCTTTCTTTTTAGCGATGTTATTCGTTGATTGTGGGCAATGCTTCATATAGTAACCCTGCTTATTGCATTTAAAACATGTAACATTATCAGTAGTAGTCTGCTCAGAAGATTTTTAGCAGAATTAGAGTTATTAGAGCGATTAAACCTTGGTGACATTCTGCTCTCCCTTGCTTGGTCTTGATGTATTTTCCGAAGTTTCTGACCATTAGTGCTAGCTCCTCCTCATCATCTTCATCCTCGTTAGCTTGAAGAGCTAGTGGTTTGGAAGCTTTAGTCCCTGATTTCTCTCTTTCTTCGATGCTCTACAGCTCAAGCTCATGTGACATCAAGTTACCTACCAAGTCCTCCACTCTCATCTTTGATAGATCTTTAGCTTCTTGAATGGCAGTGACATTAGGACGAAACGAGCTTGGCAATGCCCTCAAGATTTTCCTTATCTGCTACAGACTATAGTATGGCTTACCAAGGGAGCTAGACTTGTAGACGATGTCTGTGAACCTAACAAACATCTCTTTGATAGATTCTGATGGAAGCATGCGAATGCTCTCATACTCTGTACTCAGCAAAGCAAGTCTAGACTCCTTCACATGTGGCATTCCCTCATGCGTCACTTCCATCGTATGACATATTTCCTGCATAGTTAAACATTGTGAGATATAGCTTTATATAAAGAGTAAATAAGTACATTCATAGCCCTACCATTCAGAGAATAAAGTCTCCAATCAGCATCATCCCATTTATCTTCAGGTTTAAGAATTTCAGTGTCTTCAATTTTAATCATAAGTGGTTTATATCCTTTTTCAACAATATTCCACACTTTATAATAAGCAGACACTAAATAAATTTTCATTATAGATTTCCATTAAGCATAGTGTACACCATTAAATTTAGGGGGTCGTGATATGGACTGACTTTCAGTAAAAGCAGAATCAAAAGCATTCATGGTCAATCTAGCCTAGATTCTCTAACCTGCTCTGATACGACTTGTTGGATCTAGATCTAAGCCTAGAGGGGGTGAATAGGCTTATAAAAATATTCGTGCTAATACAAGATATCACATGCAGTTATTCAGTACAGATAATCAAACACAGAGTAAATAAAGCAATCACAGATATGCACGAGCAGATTTATCCTGGTTTGGTCATCCCAACGACCTACTCCAGCCCCAAAGCGAATACTAGATTAATAATGTTACTGGTACAACCTGTAGCTGGAGCACCTCTCTACACTCACCTGGTTCCCGTACTGCACTCCCAAAGTGCTGAACACTAATAATCCTAGTAAAATCTCTCTCTTGACAGGCACCAACTCGTCGAGACCATCTTATCTAGCCCAACTAGACAAGACCCCAAAAGATGTATAAGTAACCTACAAAGATCAACAAACCAAATATCACAAACGTACATGATGAGTTAGAAAGCTCAGTTTGTGTTGGTATTGCAGTGTCTATCAATCAGCACGTTGTCAGATTCAGTCTGACACACACAGTGTTTCGATCTGACCCCTGGATCGTAAGATATGGCTTGTTTAACTCGAAGATGCAGGCTGGTCTGTGCGTATAGCAATTCCAGTGCAAATCAATTCTGAAGTGGTGGTGTGCAAATTAATTCTTTCAACACTTTCTCTCCTTCTCAATTGTAGTGCCCCTTTATTCTTTTGTTCAGCCTTTTTTGCTTTCTTCAATGAATGTAGGCTCCTTAAAGCAAAGATGCATGCACTTGAAGTTTTCTCATTCAAAAAAAACCAAAGCATATTATTCAATAGTTAAATTTGTGTTGAACCTTCACCCTTATTAATTAATGAATGGCATGTTGCTTGGAGATGAAGTCTATTGCTTTTCTTTGTTTTAGAGAAGGATGCTTCAATTGGCTTTGAGCTATGGAGTTGAAGCAATGTCGTGGCTTGGTTGGAAAGTCAACAGCAGAAAGATGGGTTCGAAAGTCATTATATTTACTCAGGCACCAATTGTGTTCTTCTCGGTAGCAAGGGAATCTTCAAGGCGACATCGAGTTGTTCATTGTGGGGTGGCTTGAGAGGCTCACGGCTGTGGAGACGACAAAGCACGACAGCAAGGTGCAAGATCATGGCATCAGGAAGTCACAGACGTTGGCAGCAAGAGGATTGATGTTTGAAAAAAAAGTCTTCTTCTCGATGAGGAGGATTATGGCCAGGAGGAGGAAGACTCGACAACGAAGGAGCTCGCAATCTGAAGCAAGGGACTCTGACTTGAAGCAGTGCAAGGTGATCACAAGGAGTTCCTACGACAACAACGACAGGATGTCGGTGACGCCTTGTAGATGTCGCAGCTTGAGGACTTGATATTTCTGTTGCCTCTCATGTTTATATATGCACCAAAAATAATATTCTTCAATCCAAACTTAAATACAGATGCTTTTTTTTAATTCTTCAATGGACTACCTCATACAACATGATCCAATCACAGTTTGAGTTTTTTTTGGAGGGGCCCTATGTGTTTTGTTCTCAACCTGCAAATTTTTGGAGTTCTCTCTTCTTTGTAGCCGCATGAAAATTATTGGAGATGATTGGCTTACGACAAGGTAAAAATATACTAGGGGTTTATTGGAGGTGGCCGGCCCTACTCATTTGGCTTGCTCCCTCTTCTTTTGTGCTCTCCATTTCTCTAATTTTTGAACCCACGTCTTGGTGGGTTTATATAGGAGAGGTGGAGAATCAATTAGGCTCATGTAGAATCCCATAATTGTAGGAGTATGAAGTTTGAATTGAATATCAATTAGACGTGTAACATGATTTCTAATTCCAATTGGAATTGCAATAAGATTTTATTTAAACTCCAATTGATTTGAATCAATCACAAATAGATTTGAATTGATCACCATTGGATTCCCTCCTTTTCTCTCCATCTTTGACCAAGTCCTCTTTTCATATGAATTGGAAATTTCTCCCTCACTTTGACTAAGTCTTATTTGCACATTTCTCTATCAATTTGACTAAGTCATCCTTTGTGTATCTACGAGCTTGCCACTCCTGAAAACACTTAGAACACACATTAAATCGATTACACATGTTTGTTATCATTAAACAAGAAGTCATCGATCGTTGTATCCAACTAGACTCGATTGGAATACTAAAACAAACACTCTAGAGGTGGGTCAATAAAGTAATGGCAATAAATTGTACAATTAAAATTTAACTTGCAAATACGGAATAATAAATGCAAGAGGAATTAATCAACACAATCAAACCAAATGCAAACATAAGATTTTACCATGGTTCCCAAACTTGGGTACGTCCAACCACACCAATATCCACTATAATTCCCATAATGAGAAGTGAAAACAATCTCACATAGAGATACCTCACACAGAGGATTTTGTCCTACACAAGAACCAAACCAACCCTACACAAGGGTCAAACTCCCACACAGAGAATTAGACTTAGTCCTACACTAGGACACCAAACTCCCACAAAGAGAGTATCTCGCACAAAGAGAGTAACCAGCTCCCACAAAGAGAGTATCTAATCCCCACAAAGAGAATTAGGGTTTCAAGAAACAAAATGAAACTCTAATTCCCACAAAGAGAATTAGGGTTTCAATAAACAAAATGAAACACACAAACTCTTACTTTTACCTTGATGATGAACTTACTCATTAATGAATGCAAGGCATGTAAGAGATCTCCAAGTGATGAGATTTGCTTGAAAAGCACTTGGATGATTTCCTTTGAGCTTGACTTCAATGCATGAAGGAGATAATGAGCTCTAAGAGGGAAATGCGAGAGTTTGAGAGTGGCTTAATGATTCTCAAATGATCTTCAATATTTCCTAGAAGTTCTAATAAACTCAGCCCTCTCCTATATATAAGAAGCACAAATGAACCCTTAAACCCAAAGAAAAACCCCAAAATAATAAATCTGCAACGGCTATATTTTGGCAATTTACGGCACAGACAGTCGATTGAAGAACAACAGAGAGTCGACTGGTCAACGGCTACAAAATTCTCAACGGTTACAATCTGAGTCATGACACGCGACTGTAGAAGTCTACACAGGCACATGGACAATGGGCAGGCGTCTGAATATCCTTCAGCAGGCGATTGTCACTAGGGATGGAATGGAGATGAGAAAATGCAACTTTCGCACTAGCGCCTTCAGACGATTGATGACCAAATCCAGACACCTGTAATTTGACAGGCGACTGATATATCGTCATCAGTCGACTAACTTGTAAATTGGGATGAAACCCAGAAACTGCAAGTTACGTACTTTGGCACTGGAGAACAATTCCCAGGCGCCTGATGGAAGACAAGTGACTGTAAAATGAACGTCAGACGACTGTTTCCAAAATCTCAAGGAAGAGTCAAGAAATGGTTGACTTGAACTGTGTATGCCAGTCAGCTGTAGAAGGCTGGCCAGGCGCCTGGAAGTCATCCAGTCGCCTGTCGTGCATTCATCAGTCGACTGTGGGAGAGCCAAAAACTCTCGTAAGAGTTTAAGGCATGGTGAATCTAACGAGATGATATCTATGATAATCCTAAGGCTCACTAAGATGGTTGTATGCATATGCATGAATGAGGAGACCATCTATCAAGGCATTACATTAAACCTAGCATCAAAAAGAGATAAGCAATAAATGAAATAATACATGGATTACATTTCTCCCTTAGAGTCTATGTCTTCAATCCTTGATGCCTTGATGCTCCCCATCATCTCCAAGCTTAGGCACCCATTCAGTCCAAGCTTTGGCATTGCTCCTCTTTATGTCCATACTTGCACCAAGCTATTAGTTTCCAAATCATGATATTCTTCATTTGATAAACATGCAACTAAAACAAGAGAGACATTAGCAACAACATAATGTTGTGATCCTCATCAAAATAATATTGGTATGAAACACCAATACCTAAAAATTTTGGCCGTATTTCTTCATTTAAATATTATTCGGCATTCAAAAATTCGTAGTAATTAGCTTAGATCTCAGAAAAATATGAATAAAAATCCGTTGGAATCGTGAGATCGAGATCTACACATTAAAAATATAATAGAAGGCAGAAATTCTCAAAAAATCGTATTTTTGCATAGATTAACAAGTTGCTCTAATAATTATAATTAACTAAATATGGTCGTATTAGATGTCAAATAAGCATCATTTACACACAAAATGACACTAGATAAGGGGCTATACCCAGCAACGTAGCTCCCAACCACTTTTGAGGGTGCCAACCTACTACCTGCAAAAAAATGGACTGTGTAAGTCCGATGATAAAATTCATACCCCCAGAAAAAATCTGTCCAGAGGTAATCGGCGAAAGGTATAGGGAATTCCAAAGAAAGTTAACGAGTATGCCTTGGAATAACTTCACTACTCTCAGGTTATGTGTGAACAGGTCCTCGTCATATTCAGGTATTGACGCAACCAAGCGTGCCTCTGGTGCACGTGTACCTATGTCCTGCGGGCGGCACATTTCATCAGAAATATCTGAATCTAGAAATGAATGAAATAAAATGCAAAATTCAGAGATGGAGTGTTCATGGGTCAATAGATCTCACTGATCAATGTGGTGCTTGTGCTCGAGCTCTAGTGGGATGAAGAGTGTCTGTGCGTTAATGGGGAAAGTGGACATGGTTCATGCCTGCTAAAATCAATCGTCACATCTGTAGCCGAACTCATGTACTCCTCAAAAGCATGCATGCATGTCACAGTCTCTTCAATGCTCGTGCATGGCTCAAAGTGAGGGACCTGACGAAATGAAAAGATTTGCATGGGCTCTTCTATTTCAGGCATCTTGCTCTCACCCGTGCAAACTACTACGAAATCTGAATGGAACTGGGTCAGGAGTCCATCATCAATCTCAGTTAACGCCTTATCAAGTTTCCCATTTCCTGCTGGCATGTAGCTTTGGTTGGTGTAAACGGTGTGGTATGTATTGGTGGTATCACATGCAGCTATAAGGTAACTACATCAGGAAATAAATTTTTTTTCTCAAATAGATTCCCTCATGTAGCGTAAGTGACTGGCAATGCGTTAAGGAAATGGCCTTCCTCCACTGCAATTGTAGATTCTCCTCCGCCGTGCCATGGAAGGGATGTGAAAATAGGTAGCATGCCAAATGGTCCTTCCAAGTGTCCTCCCTCCTTTGGCATGGTCTAATGGATCTCACCCCATGAGTTCTGCTCAAGATTCATGTATCTTTGGAAAATTTGCTAGGCTATTGGGTTAGGGCGGGGGTCGACCGAAATGGTGGGGAAAGGAGCAGTAGAAGAGCCTTAGTTAGCCATAAGATTTGAAATAATAGTCCCAACGCTAGGCATTTATGGTGGTGGTGTAGGCATGTGCGGTGGAGGATATTGATGAGAGTGGTCTGAATAGTGGTTTTAGTGTATGGGGTTGGGTCATGAGGATAGGTATAGAATGTGCAAACATTAGTGGCATGGCACAGAAGACCGCAAATCTCGTAACTCCCTGCAACTTGTGGATGATAATCTTGTGCTCACATCTGAGCACATGGTATACCGAGCTATAAAAATTATTCGAGTACGTTCCACTTGGCATCTACATCGTAACTCCAAATTCACATGCTTATAAGAATAGAAGAAATAGAGGAAGATCGTCAGTAAAACAAATGAGTAGTAAAAAGGTGGCGAGAAAATTTTTCTTTTATTTATATTTGTGTTTTTTATAAGCATAGTCTAAAAATACACAACTAAGTCGATATCAAGCCGATTGCGTCCCCGGCAATGCGTCATTTGCTTGATGTGAAAAATTATGATTACCGTAAGCATATGGTGTCGTGTAGCCTACGAGTCGAACACATGAAGGCGGTGGTATGAGTACCAACTAATTATGTATCTAATTAGCTACGGGAATGATATAGGAGATGAGGAATTACCTAGAAATATGAAAAGAAAGCAAAGTTGCCAGTGCTAAGCATCACCGCTAATGCAGATTAATCATGGAATTGATCTAGCTTCTCATTCTAAGAGAGTAGGCCATCTATGATTGTTTAATCTCAATACACATTCTCTTCTGATGGTTTGTCAGTGATAGAGAGAATGAGGGGAAGAGTTGGATCCCTATCAAAGCCCCGATGGTTCGTCGGTTGATACGATATAGGTAGTTCTAATGAGTGTGCCTGATAGTTCGTCGACGCCTAGCATTAGGTGATCAACCTTCCACTAGATGCATCAAACCAAAAGCCCAATGGTTCGTCGGTGATAGAGGTTATGAAACTTCTAATGGGATGGATTGATAAGCAAGCACATTCGAACTATGCCCAAGAAATATTCTAATAGAACGATATTTGGTGCGATCAACCCATAAGAATAATCTACTCTCGGGTTCAACATCGCCCTAGGCATAGAAATCTATTTGCTAAGCATGAAAAACAACAAATAAGACATGCAAAGGAATATCAAAATCAAGCACAAGAGAGAACTAAAAGCAATGTAATAGAAAGAAAATAAAATCCTTGATTACATAAAAGAACAATAAAATTTCTTATAAAGCCTTGGAGGAACAACCCCCAAAGGGGGGAGAAAACTGTAGGAAAACGTAGAAGAAGTCCACCTCTCAATCGCTCACACTTCTAGAAAACCGTAGGATAGAAGAAGTCCACCTCTCAATCTCTCATGCTTCTATTTATAATCTCCAATCGAAACAACAGAGAATTAGGGGCGCACGGCCATGCCACTAATCAACACAGCCGTACCGACGACGACAAAACTAGGGTTACATAATGCTACTGCTTCAAGAACAGACGTGTCGTAAATTGGCATGACCATGTCAATCGACACCCCAACTTTAGACAGCTCCAGGGGCATGGCCGTGCATTGTGGCTGTGTCTGTAGACTGACAGAAATGATGCTCTGTTTTAATTTGGACACTGTTGTGCGGTGAAGCCACACGGCCATACCGCTTATGCTGCTTCACTATTCCTTTGGCCGATATGATGACACGGCCATGTGTTTGCATGCACGGCACTTTGGCTCTTCTTTAGTCCATATTTCCTCTAATGTTCATCGTTTTCTTTCCTTTGCTTCTCTCATCATCCTTTTTCATCGTTTTACATAGTTTTCTACTTGAAATGCATAAAATAACCCGAGTGCATGAAATGAACGGACATGAATGGAAATGAATGGAAAGTGTATGGAAGATGCGAATAAATACATGGAAACACATGGGAAAAAGGGTGCTAAAATGCATATAAAATGGACTCAACAAGGAGATTCGAGTGATAGAGATCGATGTGATTCTACAGGGCCTGACTTCGGCATTGATGAGCCTTCAGGTACAGTCCACCTTGGTAGGTAGGATCAAAGCTGTGTATGCAGGTGATTCAAAGCTTTAGAAGATCAGAAAGTTGGTGATGGATGTATAGAGACTGGAGTTTAGAGTGCATGTGGACGGATTTTTGAGGTTTGGCGACTGATTCTGTGTACTATCAGGTAATATTGGGGAGGAGATGTTGCAGGAAGTTCATAGTTCGCCTTATTTCATCCATCTAGGCAAAATTAAGATGTACATGGATATGAGGAAATGCTACTGGAGGCATGGGGTGAAGAGGAGTGTTGCATGGAGTGTGGTTTTCCACAGGTGTTGAGCCAACCTACGAGGAAGCACTGACTTATGAGGACATAGAGTTTTCAGTAAGGACTGCAGATTTGTGAGGTCAAACTCAATGATGAGAGCTGTGTATTTCCATTAGCATATTATTGTATTCTCATTTGAATGAGAGAATTGGAATCGAACTCTTTTATTTTGATATATGTTTCTGTAAACTCTATTAATGATGGATATTGAGTATTGTTTTGTCTTGCATTTTCTGTTGTGTATCTATTCTGTTTTTATTGGAACCTACATGACTTGTACAATTATAGCCTCTGTAAGGGCACCCGTATATGAGGGCGTTTCACCTTCTCAACGTCATCTTCCCATACTCTCCCAAAACTCCATCGACACATGACGTCTTTCCCTCCGGTCGATAACCTTCCCCTCCATTTGACCCTCCACCATACACCACTGATGCCACCAGTCTCTAAATAACACTATCCCTCTCTCTAAACATCTTTCTCCATTTCCCCTAAGTTTTTCTACTGCTTGAGCATCTTTGCCAGTGACCATGCCGCTCTTCTATTGGTAACCAACTGCTGCCCAGCATTGCCCCCACTCCCCTCTTCCACCTCCATCCTTCGCTCTCAGTCCCATGTGCATGCTCTCTCTCTCTTTCCCTATAACGCGTGAGCACAGTGCCTGAAAGAAGAAGAAAGAAAAGGAGAGAGAAAAAAGAGGAAAAGAAATTTTAAAATGACTTATTGAAAAATAAACTAAAACGAAAAAAATTCTACTTGTTGACGAGAGCTTCCAGCTACCACATGTGCTAAAAATATTGGCACCTTGTGTGCCAAAATCTAACATGCAGACTTGTAACGGCCGCTTTCCGACTGTTCGTTTTTCGCGCGTATTTTCCTCTTTTGTACGGTATATTTCTTAGTCCTCTATTCTATCTGGTATATGTGATGTGATATGTCGTTGTGACCGTATGGAAGAGTAGGTATTTGTGGGATTTTTAGTGAACCTCTTTTCGCGGGTCGTTCTCCTACAAATCGGCTTTGAATGAATGGGTGTTTTAGCCTCTAGACTTCAATGCTTAGTTTTTATTTTTATTTTCATTCTTGGTAGGCTTAGCTCGTGATCAGACCTCGTATCCTCGATCCTCTCATCGTCACGGTCGTCCCAATATTTTTTTTCATAATTTTTGGATACCGTTTGCTTGGCCTATCACACTAATTAACTTCGAAACCAGATTAGCTCTAATCCATTTGAATTTCAAATTTAACCAAATCATGGGGATCCTCATACGTATCACGTGTGATTCCCTAGCTACCCTCACCTCAATTTCCCCTCTTTGCACACACCCTCTCATACACCCTCTCTCCTAGTAATCCAAACTACACCCCTTTTGTATCCGTATTTGGCAAAACACTCATCTTTAAAACACAACCCAAAATAAACCCCAGGCTTACACGCATGATAGCCGCCCCCCTTGGCAACTTGTGCCTTCTTCTTCCCCTCGCCCCGACGAGATCTTCGGCCACCTTCGGCCACCACACCCTCTCTCCTTTCTCTTCTCTCCCTCCTCTCTCCTCCCTCTCTCTTAAAAACACCCAAAAACCCCCATGGCCACAACATGAAAACAGCCCAGTTTTAAACGCACGGCAACCCCATTTTACGGCCACCACGGCCGCCACCGGCCACCCTCCTGCCTTCCCCCTCTCCCTCGACAACCCCTTAAACCCTTCTCTCTCTTCTCTCTACCTCAAAACCCCTTAAAACACCCTCAAAATTTGCCGTTACCATCGAAAAACTGTCGACAACCCGGCTCGCCTGAAAACCCACACCGGCCGGATTTCGACCGCCGCCAGCGACCCCCCTTGCTGCTGTCAACTCCCCACAGCCCCCTCTACCTACTGTACCCCCTTTGCTGCCTCCTTAAGCTGTGGTAACCCTGTTACAAACCCAAACATCTCGGTATTACTAAATCTGCCCTTTTCTCCTTCGAACCCGGCGGCCACCCACTTTCGACCACCGGCGGTGACCCCCTTACTACCGTTGACTCCCCATGACCCCCTCTACCAGCTGCCATCACCCTTTGCTTATCCCTTGGCAATATCATCTCGCTACAGATCCAAACACCCGGGTTTTTCCAAATCTATCCTCTTCTCTGCAAAACAACCCGGCACCTCGCTGTCGGCAGTTGATCCATCCACCCCTCAGGCCACGTGACCCCCTTCGACCTCCTCCAATCCCAGGCAGTTCCCATATATAAAGGAGTTCATGTACGTCACTAATCTCGTTCATTTTTCTCGACGTCGTAGCTGTTGCCATGACGTTTGTTGTGCTACTCGCAACCGAAGCGATCCGACGCTGTACCCGTTACCGTGACATCTCGCTGTGCTACCCACAGCCGAGACGATCCCGAGACAAACCTGAGATGACCCTTACTGCGCTACCTGCAGTCGAGGACATGAGCACCACCACCATTTCCAGACTCGACGTCAGATTCGTCGCACCAGGTTAGCCCTCTCACTCGTAGCAACCCAAACAATAAGTCATCAAAAACTAACTAAAAATCATCAACTAAATTAACTAAATTTACTTTCTTCTCCTTTAAAATGATGTGAAACCGTAGATCGACGATCAGACTTTTTGACTGTGCACATAGGATAGAATCGTCGGATAGCTAAACAGACATCTGGACATGTGACTGTTAGGGTAGCCATGTTTAACCTAGAAATGAACCTTAATAGGATTAATAATGAGCGTGATCTGACACTGTTGTTTGACTCGTTTTAGACGACCCCTTTTCGATGCTCCGACTCGACGAGATGCTCCCGACGGATGTACCGCTCACTATCGCAGGCAAGTGTGTTCACTTCCGCAGTTTCGATCACGTTTATGCCATTGTCTTCTTTAAACCATAAAAAATATATCAAGAGAACCAGACGTGAAATGATAGTGCTTAGGACACCCCACGACAGCCTGGACTTGACAACGAGGTCTAGGCACAACAAAAACTGCTACCATAGGTTTTATCTGTGTGCACGTGTGTGTAGACCCCCTAGAATCAACAACAACTACTACTACAATAGGTTTTATCTATGCATGTGTGCATGTGGACCTCCCTAGAAAGAACAACTCTCATATAGTCTTGCCATGTCATGTAACTCTCATCCCTCACTTTAATCTTGTCATGTCATGTCATGTGTTGGATAAGCCTGCGGGCGAATAGGGCACTCTCCAAGCTAGAGGGAGTGACCCCTTGTCACGATTGGTAATGGACAAGCCTGCGGTCGAATAGGGCACTCTCCAAGCTATAGAGAGTGATCCCTTGTCACGATTGGTAATGGACAAGCCTGCAAGCGAATAGGGCACTCTCCAAGCTAGAGAGTGATCCCTTGTCACGATTGGTAATGGATAAACCTGCGGGCGAATAGGGCACTCTCCAAGTTAGAGAGAGTTGTCCCTTGTCACGATTGGTAATGGATAACCCATACGGGCGAATAGGGCACTCATCGAGTGAGTGGGTGATCCCTTGTCATGTCTTGTCATGTGCATTTGGGCTGGGGTAGGGTTGAGCGGTCGCACGGGAAGATGGTCTGGCCGCCCTCAAACCGTAAGGCGTGAACCCTTCGTGACACACACCGTCTTGTCTTGTCTTGTCTTGTCTTGTCTTGTAGCCAGTAGCACACACTATGGCTATCGCATGTCACGTTTACTTTTCAGCGTTGCCTTTACTTTCTTGCACATATATGTATTTGTCATGCTGTTGCATCATCATCATGTAAATAACCTTTAAAATGTCATCCTTAAAATGTTATACACCTTGTAGTGGAGTCTTCTCACGTTTACTCGCAGACTTCGCCTGACGTGCAACCACTTTCTCTTGGTTTTTGTATGTCAGGTACTGAGACAGAGTTACCAGACCAGGAGCCGATACCAGAGGACTTGGAGCATGAGTACGCTGCTGACCATGAGTACGACCCGAGTGAGGACCAGTCTTAGATGTTCCTCTATTGCTGACTTGGGAGGTTTAGTTGCTTTCTAGTTTAGGTGCACAACACCATTTCGCTTTCTGCTTTATGTTGGGTGCTTAGCACCAGTAGTTTCCTTTTCTGCAGTTGTAGCCATGCTGGGCTTCTTTTTAGACTTTTGTACTCGCTGGATATTATCTATTTATATTAATGAATGTAGTTTCCTTCATGTACTCTTATTTTTCTTGTTCGAAACTTTTATATGCAAGAACCTGTAACTTCATGGTATCCCTACAGACGCTTATTGGGTCTGGGCTTCTCAGCCCGGCCCATGCGGAATTTAGTCACGTCTCGCTTCCGTCGTTTTGGGAAGCGACGTGTGACAGGTTTTAGTGGTGGCCCATGGAGGTAATGCAAAAAAGTTCGGAATAATAAGAGTACCACATTCATTTAATATCCAGTTTAACATGTACAAGTCTAAATTGGGTTTAGTAAAGCTCATTTTGGCTGCATGTGATTGTTTCAAAGCTTTTTTGTTTTCTTTTAAATCAAATCTTTAAAGTTTTGAAACTAGCCCACAAAGATCACAACCACTATCTCCCCCATCCAATACCACAACCCCACACGTTTTTCCCACATGTTTTTAAAATATGTCATTGGCCTTAAACTTTCATTTCTCTTCCTTCCCTCTTCGAGGTGTTATTGTTTTTATTGTTGTTATATTATTAGGACTAGTTATTATTGTTATTGGATTATGTGTGCGGGTAGGCATAGTGTGTGATGAGATATGTTGTAGCGGTGACTAGTTGATTTTGAACACACTGATATTAGATTAAATTTCTTTCGGATGAAAAGAATGAGGTGCCCAAGACTTATCTATTTACTTTTAATAATACCAATGTGTAACGGACTCAATGGGAAATTATGGTTGGATGAAATTATACACAGGGAGATGAGAACTTATCAGATCTGAAACTTGGACGAGTGGTAGATAGGAGTAGAAATGAAGGTATAGTATGAGTTAGGGTGATCATGAGAATAAGTAGAACATTTAAAGCATCAAGACTTGTGTAACGACCACTTTTCGTTGTACGTTTTTCGTGCACGTGCTTTTGGCCGTGCACGTGTTTATTTTAGACTTTATTCGTTTGTGAACACTTTTGTGTGATATGCCGTTGTGAACGTCTCTGAGAGTATTAAATAGTGGCACTAATTTGGAACGACGTTTCTCGAGTCGTTTTCCCACAATTTAATCTTATTCGATGAGACGTTGTGATTCTCACTTTTGACGGGAGACGTTTTTATTTTTAGTTTCGTCGTCCGATGTCAAAATTGAGATCCGTCTTCTTAGTTAGCTCACTTTCGTCATCACGATCGCCCCGATATTTATTGTATAATTTTTGGAGTTTATTTGACCACTTTTATATTTTTAACAAGTTTTATAATATTTTTAATAATTAATTTTTAAATTAATTTCGGCCAAATAAAATTTATTTGAGTTTTAAACGTATTAAAGAATTTTTGAGCCAATTTCCAGCTCATTTGGACCAAGTCAAATCCTTGGGTGAGTTGGAGAAGTTGAATTTCAAATTTTAAATATTTTTGAACTTCTAATCCTATTAGATTTAGCCCTAGACCAAGTCAACCCACCTACACTATATAAACAACCCCTAGGGAGACCTATTTTCGCAAGCAAACAAACCATAGCCACCCCATAACTCAAATTCTCGCTTGCGACATTCGTCGCAACTCAGCCCTCGCAGCCGCCCCCGCACGACCGACGTTTCCCCTCCATTTCCCTCGGTCTGACTGAGGCCCTCGCCCACACAAGTGCCCGCTCCGTACCCAGTCACCGCTCCATTGCAACGCTCGCACCCCACTCCGACCGAGAGAACCCATCGATCTGACCGGCCCGTTCCACCGCTCCGCATTGCAACCCCCGCTCCGCTGCAGCCCAAGCGCCTGACCGACCCGCCCGCTGTGCCTGACCGACCCAAGCTCCCGCATCTCCCGCTCCCCCGCTCCGTTGCAACCCCCGCAGTGTTGCAGCCCGCTTCCGCAGTGTCTGACCGAAGGATCCCCTCGCAGCGGCCGCTGTGACCGACGACCGCATCTCCGCAAGCGTTGCCACATCCTGTGCGCTGAGCCCGACCGATGGAATTCCCCGCATTGGCTGTGTACGACCGAGAGCCATTCGTCGCAACCCCGCATCCGTCGCACCACTTGCCACTATAGGCCCCCCAAGTTCTCTAGAGGTATTGTGGGTCCCCCAATGGTCCCTAGGACTACTGTGGGCCCCACCTAGGTGCCTCCTCTCCGACGATTTGCCACGTACGACGTTGCGACACGTTGAAGCCCGTCGTCGCATGTGCTAGCTTTGGAATCTGGAACCGTTGCTCCGGTTGATGCTCTGAACTTTCCAGCGAGGAAACTAATTTGGAATCTGGACTTGGAGCGCGATCTTCTATTCCAACCCCCGGCGTCGCTACCCGACGCCGGTGTAGCTTTCGTGTCGTGTAGAGGTAACGCCTTGCACCCTTAGGACCCCCAACCCAATGCATGCTAATCAAGACTAAAATCAGTATTTTTAAAGTATTTTAAATGTTTTAAATTCACTAATCAAGATTAATAATATGGACTTTAGGCCGGTGGACTTGTGCACGTAGGATAATTGTGATTTTTGGACTCATTGGACGGTGTGCTCAGACGTCGTACTTGCAGGCAAGTGAAACTTGCCAACTCTTGTGTAGGGCCATGTTTTTAGGCCACTTCCTTGTTTTTAGCATAAAAGAGACTATTCAGTGAAATGATAGCTGGCTAGACGCCTACTTGATCTAGTTTGACAACGAAACTAGATCCGTCACCTAATTGATCTAGCTTGACAACGAAGCTAGATCCAACCCTTTAAACTTGTTGTTCATGCATACTAAACTGTCACGTTTACTTTTCCTTACCTGTACGCCTTACTACTTGCCATGTCATGTCATCCATGCATTGAATGTTGCATTCGTAGCACACGCTACAAAATACTTGTACAATCCGTGTTTCTGTGTTTCCGGCTAGGTGCACCCCTAAGCCATACTTGTTAAAAACACTTCCTGGCTTGTGATCCAGAAGCGAGCATTCCCGTTCGGGGGTAAGGCCCTGGCTCGATACACGTGGAGGGGTAGGGATAAACGGTTACTTGAGCTTAGGAGTTGGCCCGATCAGCCACTCTAGCCAAAAGACAGAATCTCTGTGCACGAGGTGCTTACTTTCCTTGTCTTGTACTTGTCTTGTGAATGATTCATGTAATACTTGTCATCCATGCCATGTTTAAATGCCATGCTCGTACTTTACTTTACGTTACTTTACTTTACCTGTTGCACTCATACTTTAACTGCCATGACATCGCATTCATGCTAGAACTGCTAGGTTGCTTTACTTTTGCATACTTTCAGTTTCCTTGCACAAGTCTCTTGTAGACTTGCTGACATGTGCCCCTTGCTCTTTTGGGTGTCACATGTTAGACCCTGAGCCGGAGACCGTTGCAGAGTACGTGATGTTTTGCTGACGCTGAGCCTGAGTCCATGTCTGCCTAGGAGGAGTTTTGCGGACGTCAGTGATCTTTCTTGGTGACTTTGCTGAGCTTTCTTTTGTTTTAGGTTTGTTGTTAGTTGTCGGTGCGTGTCACCTTTGTTTTGTACGATGTACTTTTGTTGGCCATGTTTGGGCCTTTAGACTCTCTTTTATTTCAGCCTGGTGGCTTTTCTGCGATGTTGGAATTTATATTTATGGATATTCTGAGATTATTCTTTTGTCTCATTTCATTATTATTATCTTGTTTCGCTCGCGTTGCAAGGACCTGCAGTTTTAAATTTGATTGACGCTTATCGGACTTGCAGCTTTGTAGCTTCAAGTCTGAGCGAACCTTCTCACGCTTCGCCTCCATATTTTTGGGAAGCGGGGCGTGACAGGTTTTGTTGGTGGCCCATGCAGGTCCGGTCTTGCAATTGCAGATTAACGAAACAACGATAATAACGGAATGTCCATTAAATAAATTGCAACATCCAAGTCAGAAGCCCTGAGTCTAGTCATTTTCCTATGTCACTAGGTGGTAAAGACTTAGTTAGACGTCTGTGCTTGCTAGTTAGAGGCCTCTGATTGTTAGTTAGACTCCCTGTCAGCAATTGATTTAATCGGCGTAGGAGTTACCTTAGTGGTCCTTGTTTACCCCTGACCATATTAGACTTCTAGAATTTCCATTCGGTTGTTCGTTTGGGGTCATCGATTTCGGACCAAACTGAACGCATTTCATTACCGTCTAGCTCCTTAGAAGGTCTTAGCGCTTAGTCCTTAATCTTTAGTTGGTCGATCGTAGGAGTTTCCACCTAGACTCTTCTGATTCATATCCTAGGCGTATGAATGTTTTGATCATCGGACCAATTTCCTTGCCTCGATTCACGAGATCGCCTCATGACGATCGTCGTCAATTTTCAAACATCTCCATTACAAATCTTGAACCTTCTGAAAATATTTTTCAATCTTCCCTTCCACTAAGTTTAATTTTGTTCAAAATTTTAATATACTTATACTTCATACTCCTTCATTGATTTAAATTTTAAAACGCTTGTCGGAATTTTTGAATACTAGTTTATAGTATTTTCACAGCCTATGTTTTTCGTACTTAGGTAAATGCGTCGTCCCTTCATATATTGATTTTATTCTGAACCGTACTTTTGCTTTGCCCAATTCGATTTATAATTTTCCTTCTTATTTGTGTTATACGAATGATACGTCGTGTTTACTTTAATATACTTTCAAGACACATAGAATTTCAGCTTTCAGCAAGTTGGTTTTTGCTCGTCGTTTTCGCTACTTCAGATTTTTGCAAAATTACTATTTTCATAACCTCTTCCTGCTTTAGACCCTCCCTGATTTGATTTTAAAGATTTTCTATTCGAACTTGATAATTCTTATACTAAGTCATTATTATTTTCTTTCCGCTCACAATACACGCTTGTAGAAAAAAAAATTGCTAGACTAAAATGAATTTCAATTATTTTTATCCGTACCAGGTTCGTTGTGCTCGTATGCTAAGGGTTTTGTGTAAACCAGTTTTAATTTTTTTGCACATCATGGTTCCTCTAAAAGTAGTTCCAATCTTGATCGATTTAAAATTTCTTTCCATGACTTAAAAACTTTGAAAGTGTTTAACACAAGCTTAAATTCTTCAGTTACTTTAATTTCATTCTTTGAATTTTCAAAATTGTTGCCAAATTATATTAAATTACTGCCGTATAATATTTTCTAAAAACTACGTCCTTAATATTCGTGTAAATGGTTTTACTTCCTTTTAAAATGATTGTATATAAATCAATAGACCATTTTCCCTTATTATGAATATTTGACTCAAACTTATTTCAACTCGCTTTATCGATCTTCAAATATTTTATACAGATGAGGAATTCCAAATTCTTTTGAAGTGCAACAGTTTCCAATTTTGCGTATTTTAGCTTATGCTATTTACCCTATTTCTTTTCCCCCTCCTATATAAGCATCACTACACCTCCCTTTTCCCTCAACCTAAACATCACCATTGAGCCATGTTTCGTCTAACCAAGCTGTCCCCTTGTATTCGTCCTATCTGAACTCGTGCTTATCGATCCTTCCCTCGCCACGCTCTCGACCTCTCTTTATTGCTTAGGCCTTAGGGTCCGTCAATGTCTGTGTCAACTCTTAATTGTTAGTTGGCCCTTGGATCTTGTGAGGTAGTCGTTGTGCACGTACCTAAGTTACGTACGTGGGCTTGAATGAGTTTGCCCCCATAGTATATTGATGTTTGCCTATTGTGTGATATATATATATACTCGGAGTAATTCGTGATAGTATGAAGTTGTTGTGTGTTAGTAGTTATAGATTTTTTTGTGTGGATAGCTATACTACACTAGGGATGCCTGTGTATATAAGAGTTAGCGTTGAAATATCTAAGTTGTGTATGTGGTAAGAGATACTTGTGATGGTTGAAATAAAATGATTGGTAAAGCTATGTGTATGCTAGGTGTGATAATAATAAGTGTACGTATAGTTAAGTGAGTAGGCCTATTGAGTGATTCATATATTAGTACGTGTGAGTATGTGCTCGTAGGTAGATATATATGGTGCTTGGACGTAGGCAGTTATGTTTCGTTGCATGAGTATATAAGTGATATACATATGGTAGTAGGGTTATAACTTTGATTGGTATTGTTTGCTTTCGCGGGATGTTGCATGCGTGCATACCGTGAGGTATACACGACTATTGCACACCTCAATTATGTATGTATATGTGTATTAGTATATTAATTATAGGTAGTAGGCTATGGTGTGAAGATATATATATATATATGTTACATGTGTGTGTGACTATACGATGAATACGTATGCATGTATTAGGGAGTGTATTATAATTATATGTGTGCTGATGTCTGTATTATTATTATTATGGTATATAAATTGATTGAACTACGTGAGTATTGCCTGACTAAATATTAAGTGTGATTGATTTAGGGAATGTATATGGTTGTATTGGTAGATGTATATATATGGGAGTGGTATTGGTATAGGTATGAATGTCGTGTTACGTATATAGAATATTCTGATATGTGTATTGAGTCTCACTCAAGCTTGAGTGGGTATACTCTAAGAATATTGAATGTACGTTTGTAGTTGAATATAGAAAAGTTTGATGTATGAATAGTGATAGAAGTGTTTGTGCCTGGTTGTGCTACACACATGATTGTGGGTCGCTACACCAGTATATAGTTATAGGTGTTGGTCTTGTGGTATAGCTAATTACTAAGGACTTGCCTGTGTGAACGTATGTGTGCTAGTTATATAATGGTATGATTGGTGTATGTAAATGAAATGTTAGCGTGTATGGGTGTGCACCATGCACGGGTAAGTATGTGCTTAGTTATAGGTATTGATGACTATGATATATGTGGCGTGTCGTAAATACAGTTATAGGACCGTACGTGATGTGAATATATGGTGAACTATTTGCATGTATTTGAATGACTATATATTGTGAAACTATAGTAGTGGTGAATATATATATATATATATATATATATATATATATATATATATATATATATATAGTGAAACTTGACTTAATTATGGTATGGTGTGACTACATGTGTTGATGTGTTTGGTGTTGGATGAATACTAGGGATTATTAGAGGGTAGTATACCCTTGATGTTTGTGCATAGGTAGCTACATATAGGTAGAGCAATGATTGTATTGGCTAAGTGTGAGACTATCCTTATGTGAGTATCTGAACTATTGTTTTATACTAGGTAGTAGTTATATAAGGGATGATGTTTATATATATATGATTGAAATACATGTATGAATTTGACTGACTATAATAGGTATAAGTGTATACGTATGTGAATGTATATATACGTGTTGGTAGTGTTAATGTTTGACTACCTAGTGCGTATATGAGCACTCGTAATGACTATACCTGGTTTGAAATATAATGTGACTTGATTTGGGGTAGTTATTAGAGCGACTAGATATATTAGAAAGTACGAGGACGGACTTTATTCTAAGGTGGGGAGGATGTAACGACCACTTTTCGTTGTACGTTTTTCGTGCACGTGCTTTTGGTCGTGCACGTGTTTATTTTAGACTTTATTCGTTTGTGAACACTTTTGTGTGATATGCCGTTGTGAACGTCTCTGAGAGTATTAAATAGTGGCACTAATTTGGAACGACGTTTCTCGAGTCGTTTTCCCACAATTTAATCTTATTCGATGAGACGTTGCGATTCTCACTTTTGACGGGAGACGTATTTATTTTTAGTTTCGTCGTCCGATGTCGAAATTGAGATCCGTCTTCTTAGTTAGCTCACTTTCGTCATCATGATCACCCCGATATTTATTGTATAATTTTTGGAGTTTATTTGACCACTTGTATATTTTTAACAAGTTTTATAATATTTTTAATAATTAATTTTTAAATTAATTTTGATCAAATAAAATTTATTTGAGTTTTAAACGTATTAAAGAATTTTGAGCCAATTTCCAGCTCATTTGGACCAAGTTAAATCCTTGGGTGAGTTGGAGAAGTTGAATTTCAAATTTTAAATATTTTTGAACTTCTAATCATATTAGATTTAGCCCTAGACCAAGTCAACCCACCTACACTATATAAACAACCCCTAGGAAGACCTATTTTCGCAAGCAAACAAACCCTAGCCGCCCCATAACTCAAATTCTCGCTTGCGACATTCGTCGCAACTCAGCCCCCGCAGCCGCCCCAGCACGACCGACGTTTCCCCTCCATTTCCCTCGGTCTGACCGAGGCCCTCACCCGCACAAGCGCCCGCTCCGCACCCAGTCGCCCGCCGTTCCATTACAACGCTCGCACCCCACTCCAACCGAGAGAGCCCATCGATCTGATCGGCCCGTTCCACCGCTCCGCATCGCAACCCCCGCTCCGCTGCAGCCCAAGCGCCCGATCGACCCGCCCGCTGTGTCTGACCGACCCAAGCGCCCGCACCGCCCACTCTCCCGCTCTGTTGCAACCACCGCAGCGTTGTAGCCCGCTTCCGCAGTGTCTGACCGAAGGATCCCCTCGCAGCGGCCGCTGTGACCGACGACCGCATCTCCGCAAGCGTTGCAACATCCTGTGCGCTGAGCCCGACCGATGGAATCCCCCGCATTGGATGTGTACGACCGAGAGCCATTCATTGCAACCCCGCATCTGTCGCACCACTTGCCACCATGGGCCCCCCAAGTTCTCCAGAGGTATTGTGGGTCCCCCAAAGGTCCCTAGGACTACTGTGGGCCCCACCTAGGTGCCTCCTCTCCGACGATTTGCCACGTACGACGTTGCGACACGTTGAAGCCCGTCGTCGCATGTGCTAGCTTTGGAATCTGGAACCGTTGCTCCGGTTGATGCTCTGAACTTTTCAGCGAGGAAACTAATTTGAAATCTGGACTTGGAGCGTGATCTTATATTCCAACCCCCGGCGTCGCTACCCGACGCCGGTGTAGCTTTCGCGTCGTGTAGAGGTAACGCCTTGCACCCTTAGGACCCCCAACCCAATGCATGCTAATCAAGACTAAAATCAGTATTTTTAAAGTATTTTAAATGTTTTAAATTCACTAATCAAGATTAATAATATGGACTTTAGGCCGGTGGACTTGTGCACGTAGGATAATTGTGATTTTTGGACTCATTGGACGGTGTGCTCAGACGTCGTACTTGCAGGCAAGTGAAACTTGCCAACTCTTGTGTAGGGCCATGTTTTTAGGCCACTTCCTTGTTTTTAGCGTAAAAGAGACTAGTCAGTGAAATGATAGCTGGCTAGACGCCTACTTGATCTAGTTTGACAACGAAACTAGATCCGTTACCTAATTGATCTAGCTTGACAACGAAGCTAGATCCAACCCTTTAAACTTGTTGTTCATGCATACTAAACTGTCACGTTTACTTTTCCTTACCTGTACGCCATACTACTTGCCATGTCATGTCATCCATGCATTGAATGTTGCATTCGTAGCACACGTTACAAAATACTTGTACAATCCGTGTTTCCGTGTTTCCGGCTAGGTGCACCCCTATGTCATACTTGTTAAAAACACTTCCTAGCTCGTGATCCAGAAGCGAGCATTCCCGTTCGGGGGTAAGGCCCTGGCTCGATACACGTGGAGGGGTAGGGATAAACGGTTACTTGAGCTTAGGAGTTGGCCCGATCAGCCACTCTAGCCAAAAGACGGAATCTCTATGCACGAGGTGCTTACTTTCCTTATCTTGTACTTGTCTTGTGAATGATTCATGTAATACTTGTCATCCATGCCATGTTTAAATGACATGCTCGTACTTTACTTTTCGTTACTTTACTTTACCTGTTGCACTCATACTTTAACTGCCATGTCATCACATTCATGCTAGAACTGCTAGGTTGCTTTACTTTTGCATACTTTCAGTTTCCTTGCACAAGTCTCTTGTAGACTTGCTGACATGTGCCCCTTGCTCTTTTGGGTGTCACATGTTAGACCCTGAGCCGGAGACCGTTGCAGAGTACGTGATGTTTTCCTGACGCTGAGCCTGAGTCCAGGTCTGCCTAGGAGGAGTTTTGTGGACGTCAGTGATCTTTCTTGGTGACTTAGCTGAGCTTTCTTTTGTTTTAGGTTTGTTGTTAGTTGTCGGTGCGTGTCACCTTTGTTTTGTACGATGTACTTTTGTTGGCCATGTTTGGGCCTTTAGACTCTCTTTTATTTCACCTGGTGGCTTTTCTAAGATGTTGGAATTTATATTTATGGATATTCTGAGATTATTCTTTTGTCTCATTTCATTATTATTATCTTGTTTCGCTCGCGTTGCAAGGACCTGCAGTTTTAAATTTGATTGACGCTTATCGGACTTGCAGCTTTGTAGCTTCAAGTCTGAGCGGACCTTCTCACGCTTCGCCTCCATATTTTTGGGAAGCGGGGTGTGACAACTTGATTATTAAGTTGACGTGAGAAGACGTTGGAAGTAACACGACATCTTGAGACGAATGGATAGTTATGTAGATGGATTTAATATGATTAGGAGATTAGATGATGGGGGTAAGGATAAGATGTAGTTTGATGGTTCATTATTTATGGTGGATAGATTTATGAGACAATATGATGGAGAATATATTGAGGATGATATGATTGTTGATTTGTACATGGTAATGTGGATCTATAGTTAAGTGCTAGGATGTGATTCTAGTTGTAGCGTTATCAGTGAGAGATGAGTAATGATGAATTATTTAAGGAAAGCTAATTAAAGTTGTAGGATTAGTGATCATTATGTGGAGTATGAGAGTTGCAGGCATAAGTGCGTATAGAGATTATTATTATTTTGTCCGGTCATGCGTACAAAAGAGGACGGAATCATTTTTAAGGTGAATAGAATGTAACGGCCGCTTTCCGATAGTTCGTTTTTCGCGCGTACTTTCCTCTTTTGTACGAGTATTTTTCTTAGTCCTCTCTTCTATCCGATATACGCAATGTGATATGTCGTTGTAACCGTATGGAAGAGTAGTTATTTGTGGGATTTTTAGTGAACGTATTTTTACAGGTCGTTCTCCCTCACGGATTTTTAGTGAACGTATTTTTAGTGAAGGGGTGTTTTAGCCTTTAGACTTCAATGCTTAGATTTTATTTTTATTTTAGTTCTCGGTAGGCTTAGCTCGTGACCGGACCCTGTATCTTCGACCCTGTTGTCATCGCGGTCGTTCTGATATTTTTTTTCATAATTTTCGGACATCGTTTGCTTGGCCTATCACACTAATTACCTTCGAAACCAGATTAGCCCTAATCCATTTGAATTTCAAATTTAACCAAATCATTGGGATCCTTATACGTATCATGTATGATTCCCTAGCTACCCTCACCTCAGTTTCCCTCTCTTTGCACACCCCCTCTCACACACCCTCTCTCCTAGTCATCCAAACTACACCCCTTTTGTATCCCTATTTAGCAACACACTCATCTTTAAAACACAGACCAAAACAAACCCTAGGCTTACACGCATGACAGCTGCCCCCCTTTGGCAACCCTCGCCTTCTTCCTCCCCTCGCCACCGGCGAGATCTCCGGCCACCTCCGGCCACCACACCCTCCCTCCTCTCTCTTCTCTCCCTCCTCTCTCCTCCCTCTCTCTTAAAAACACCCAAAAACCCACATGGCAGCAACATGAAAACAGCCCAGTTTTAAACGTACGACAACCCCATTTTCCGGCCACCACGGCCATCGCCGGCCACCCTCCGACCTTCCCCCTCTCCCTCGACAACCCATCAACCCTTCTCTCTTTTCTTACCTCAAACCCCCTTGAAACACCCTCAAAATCTGTCGTTACCACCGAAAAACTGTCGACAGCCCGGCTCGCCTAAAAACCCATGCCCGTCGGATTTCAGCCGCTGCCAGCGACCCCCCTTGCCTTCGTCGACTCCCCATAGTAACCTCTACCTACTGCACCTCCTTTGCTACCTCCTCAAGCTGTGGTAACCCCGCTACGAACCCAAACATCCCGGTATTACTAAATCTGTCCTTTTCACATTCGAACCCGACGGCCACCCACTTCCGACCATCGGCGTCGACCCCCCTCGCTATCGTTGACTTCCCACAGCCTCCTCTACCTTCTGCCATCACCCTTTGCTTCTCCCTTGGTCATATCATCTCGCTACAGATCCAAACACTTGGGGTTTTCCAAATCTGTCCTCTTCTCCGCAAAACAGCCTGGCACCTCGCCGTCGGCAGTTGATCTGGCCACCCCTCAGGCCACGTGACCCCCTTCGACCTCCTCCAATCACCGACAGCCCCAGTACGTTGAGAAGTTCATGTACGTCACTGATCTCGCACGTTTTCCCTGACGTCGTAGCCATTGCCGTGACGTTCATTGCGCTACTCGCAACCAAAGCGATCCAACGCTGTACCCGTTACCGTGACATATCGCTGTGCTACCAGTAGCCGAGACGATCCTGAGACGAACCTGAGATGACCCTTACTGTGCTACCCGCAGTCAAGGACATGAGCACTGCCACCGTTTCCAGACCCGACGTCAGATTCTTGCGCGTTCGTCGTACCAGGTTAGCCCTCTCACACGTAGCTACCCAAACAATAAGTCATCAAAACTTAACTAAAAATCGTCAGCTAAAGTAACTAAATTTACTTTCTGCTCCTTTAAAATAATGTGGAACCGTAGATCGACGATCGGACTTTTTGACTGTGCACGTAGGATAGAATCGTCGGGTAGGCTGAACGGACATCTGTACATGTGACTGTTAGGGTAGCCACGTTTAACCTAGAAATGAACCTTAATAAGATTAATGATGAGTGTGATCTGACAACGTCGCTTGACTCGTTTTAGACGACCCCTTTTCGACGCTCCGATTCGACGAGACGCTCCCAACGGACGTAGCACTCACCGCCGCAGGCAAGTGTATTCACTTGCGCAGTTTCGGCCACGTTTAGGCCATTGTCTTTATTAAACTATAAAAATTATATCAAGATAACCAGACGTGAAATGATAGCGTTTGGGATACCCCACGATAGCCTGGACTTGACAACGAGGTCTAGGCACAACAACAACTGCTACCATAGGTTTTATCAATGTATGCGTGTGTGGACCCCCTAGAATTAACAACAACAACAACTGCTACCATAGGTTTTATCTGTGCATGCGTGCGTGTGGACCTCCTAGAAAGAACAACTCTCATCTAGTCTTGCCATGTCATGTAACTCTCATCCATTCACTTTCATCTTGTCATGTCATGTCATGTGTTGGATAAGCCTGCGGGCGAATAGGGCACTCTCCAAGCTAGAGGGAGTGACCCATTGTCACGATTGGTAATGGACAAGCCAGCAGGCGAATATGGCACTCTCCAAGCTAGAGAGAGTGATCCCTTGTCACGATTGGTAATGGACAAGCCTGCAGGCGAATATGGCACTCTCCAAGCTAGAGAGTGATCCCTTGTCACGATTGGTAATGGATAAGCCTGCGGGTGGATATGGCACTCTCCAAGTTAGAAAGAGTGATCCCTTGTCACAATTGGTAAAGGATAAGCCTACGGGTGAATAGGGTACACATTAAGTGAGTGGGTGATCCTTTGTCATGTCATGTCTTGTGCACTTAGGCTGGGGTAGGGTTGAGCGGTCGCACGGGAAGAGGATCTGGCCGCCCTCAAACCGTAAGGCATGAACCCTTCGTGACACATACTGTCTTGTCTTATCTTGTCTAGTCTAGTCTTATCTTGTCTAGTCTAGTCATGTAGCCAGTAGCACACACTATGGCTATCGCCTGTCACGTTTACTTTTCAGCGTTGCCTTTACTTTCTTGCACATATATATATCTGTCATGTTGTTGCATCATCATCATGTAAACAACCTTTAAAATAGCATCCTTAAAATGTTATACACCTTGCAATGGAGTCTTCTCACGTTTGCTCGCAGACTTTCTCTGATGTACAACCACTTTCTGTTGGTTTTTGTACGTTAGGTACCGAGACAGAGGTAGCAGACCAGGAGCCGGTACCATAGGACTTGGAGCAGGAGTATGTTGTTGACCAGGAGTACGGCCCGAGTGAGGACCGGTCTTTGATGTTCCACTGTTGCTGACTTGGGTGGTTTAGTTGCTTTCTAGTTTGGGTGCACAGCACCATTTTGCTTTCTGCTTTAGGTTGGGTGCGTAGCACCAGTAGTTTCATTTTCTGTAGTTGTAGCCATGCTGGGCTTCTTTTTAGACTCTTGTACTCGCTGGATATTATCTCTTTATATTAATGAATGCAGTTTCTGTAACGGCCGCTTTCCGACCGTTCGTATTTTCTGCGTGCACGTGCTTTATCGTGCACGTATTTTATTTGGTTATTTCTGAGCTCCGGCATATGCGATGTGATATGCCGTTGCGATCGTTTTGGGGTGTTGGATTTTATAGTAATTTTCGGGAACGTCGTTTCACGGCTCGTTTTCTCGCAAAACGACTTTGAACGATAGGGGCGTTTTAGTCATTTGACTCAAAACACCGTTTCCAATTTTACGTAAATTCTTGGTAGGCGTTACGCACGATCGGGCTCCGTAGATCTGTGCGTCTCGTCTCCACGATCGCACCAGTATTTTCGGATTATTTTTCTGACGCTCGGATTGAAAGATATCGCTCGGAGAAATCTGGACCGTTGATTTGCCCTAATCAGATTCAAAATTCAAATTCGTTAGCCAAATCTAGCTAAATCTCTTATCAAATCAGTTCTAAATATTTCCTAAACTGTTCTTTCTATTCTCCTCGAGAATTCCCCCTCTTTCTACACCCTCTACCCCCTTTAATTTCTTCTCTTAACTATAACCATATGGTATATAACATTATATATTTTATATATTTATAACCCCAACCCTATTCTAACCTAACCCTAACCCTAAGTGCGGCCGCCACCCCCAAAATTCCCCGTTTCCTCTCTCTCTCTCTCTCTCTCTCTCTCTCTCTCTCTCTCTCTCCCTCCCATCACGGCGTGGTCGCCGCCGTGATCCCGATCTCGCCGCCACCTCTCTCTCCCCGCGACCCTCGAGCCCGATCGCCGACGTGATCGCCGCCCTCAGCTGCTGCGATCTGAGGCCGCCGCTTCCCCGCGACGCCGCTCCGGTGTTCTCGACCCCCCGAGCGCCTCCCCGCGAGATCCCTCGCTCCACGACCCCGTCGTCCACCGATCGAGGCGCTGCCTGATTCCGCCGCCCGCGCTCCGCCACGCTCGCGATCGGCGCCGCCCCCTCATCCGCAGCCGCCGCTGCGGATCTGTAGAGCGCCGCCGGCCCCGATTCCTTGTGCAGCGCAGCCACCGCCCGAGGCCGCCTCCGGCCGCTGTTTGCCGCCGCGATCCGCTCCATCATGCCCCGCCCCGCCGCGATCCGCCGCTGCCGCTACTGACCTCCGCCCGTCGCCAAGCGGTTTCCTCGCCGCTTCCCCGTAGCAGGTATCGACCCTAGGCCATAACCTTATTAACCCTTTTCTAATTCTCCCCACAACTCTAAACTAAACCCTAGGCCATAACCTTCACTCATTTTTAAAACAAAACTAATATACAACCGTAGGCTCCCCTAAAGCTAAAGCTCTCTCTCTCTCTCTCTCTCTCTCTCTCTCTCTCTCTCTCCCTCTCTCTCTCTAACCAACCCTAACTAGGCCGCACGCACGCACACATGCCCTCACTCTCTCTAAAACAAAACCAAGGATTATTTTACAAACCTAAACCCTATTCTAAAACCTAGCAGCCTCCGACAAAACCCAAGCCTATCTCTACAGAAATCCAAAGCAAATAAACCCCAGGCCACCCTATCTCTAAAGCCCTAGCATCTATAAACCCATCTCCCTACAGAAACCATATCCTATACATAAACCTGAGCCCCTACCCCCCTAAACAAAACCCTAGGCAGCTTTTGTTTTTTTCTCTCTTCTCCATTTCATCAAACCCAACACCCTAAACCTCTGGCGTCTCTCTCCCAGGCGACTTGCCACCGCCCGCATCTCCCCTCCTCCGAGACAACCACCTCCCAAGAACCCCCCTTCTGTCGTCGACCACCCCTTAAACACCTTCCCTCCGACCTCTCACATCTGACAGCCCCCAACCACCGTCGTCCTCCACCTTCCAAGCCCGCAGGCCACCTCCCTTGCCTGCAAAGCCCTCCGACAGCCAAGCTCCCATGCCCGAACCCTTCTCCTCCTTCCTCCCTCCATCTCCGAGCTCGCAGACCATTTTCCACCGACATCCTCCCATCTCCGGCGCCCACAACCCCACGTCCGACCTCCAACACATCCTCTCCGACCCCCTACCTTCCGCAAAGCCCTCCAGCGCCTACACCTCCCTTTCTGCCGCATGCCTACAACCTCCCTCCACCCGTAGTCATCCTCCACTGACATCTGACCAAGCAACGCTGATGTGCCATCTTCGGTCAAGCTATCGCCCTCCCCTCGTCTCCACCTGTAGCAAACGGAGAGAACCCGTGAGAACCCCTAAAGGTTAGTATACAGTTTTTATAGGCAGTTTTAATTAGGGTTAATTGTTAGGATTAATCTATTATACATTTGACAGTGATTTTTGAATCCTAGGGCTGACTAAGACAAGCTGACTAGGACAAAAGGGTTTATAAAAAGAGGGCCAGGATTAATTCTTAGGGAATGAACGGATTAGATGAAGTTTTGAGATGATAAGTTTGTATTTTAACACATACTTTTGATATTTGTAGCACCCATTTAATAGCAACAGAATTTTTGCATAGAACAACCGCCTTAAATAAATCCCAAAACTCAATTCCTCTCGGGTATAGCAACAGATTTTTTGGGGAGAGCAAGAGGCGTTTTTTTGAGGGATAGCTTCCCAAAACTCGGCTCTCGCTCTTCCCCAAAAACATATCCAACATCAATTCTTCTCGCAAGGTGCCTCTTCCCCCATTTCCCCAGAGCATCAATTCTTCTCACAAGGTGCCTCAATTCTTCTCGCAAGCAGGTCAGATCTGTCTCCGCCTCAATTCTTCTCGCAAGCTACTCAGCTCTTACCTCTTCCCCAAAGCTAATCCTGTCTCCGCCTCAATTCTTCTCACAAGCAGCTCAGATCTCGCCTCTTCCCCAAAGCAGCTCAGATCTGTCCACGTTGTCTTCTTGCTTGCAAGGTGAAGATTTGAAGGTTTACTCTCTGAAGGTACGTAGTCTTACTGAAGGAGTTTTTAAGATCTGAAGGTTTCCTTGCCTATTTCTTGCAGCAAATCCCAAGGCCTACTGGCAGGAAGCTCATAAGGTCTGAAGTTGTTTTCTCGCACAACGGTGTACACTCTTCTCGCTTATTTCTGTAATCTTACTTATCTGAAGGTGTAGATTTCTTGCTTGCCGAAGATCTGAAGGTGCGGAATCAAGTTTTAGCATTTTTTTTACTTATCTGAAGATTGTACTTAATCTGTTATTTTGAATGATGTTCAAGCCATGTTTATTCTCCATGTAAATGTTAGAATCTGTTGCAATCTTTAGTGGGCTGCTAAAATAGAGGATGTTGCATTTGATATGATTTCTTGGCAGGAAGGCATTGTAAGAGAAAGAAGAGAATGAGGTTTGATGGGTTGGGAATTTTGAGGAGATTGATGGGTCTCTCCCGATGTACATTTATTAAATCTCTGTGGCAATGGCCCAAGGGAAAGAGAGGATGGGTGTTGTTAATTTTTGTGAGCTTCTTTGAAATTTATTTGGCAAGAACCCATTCAGATCTGGCAAGAAACCATTCAAATCTGGCAAGAAACCATTCAAACCATTTACATGACCCATATCATGATGTCAGAAACATTAATCTGGCAAGAAACCATTCAAACCATCATGTTGTTAATTAAATTTACCACAAATTTGGGTACCTAAACTTTTCCCTCTATATATTATACACTGTTGGTCATACATTGCAGGGTGAGCCTTCTTCCTGCAAGAAGCAATGAAACAAGGAGACATCCTGGATTAATTAGTAATTACCTTATTAGGTTATTAGAGTATAAAAATATTTCTTTCCAATCTTTTTACGATAAAACTTATCACTCACAGATCAAGTTTTGACTCATAAAAAGATACTTTACTCATGGGTAATTTTATACACAGACCATTCTACACATACGTACATACACAAATTCAAATCAGCTTTCCTTTTCAGTTAACAATTTTGAAATTGCATTTTTTTCTCTTTTTTAAAAAAGAAAATTACGGATTAGTAAGAAATTATTCTTTGAATGTATAGTACGATACACATTTTAATTAGTGTGTGCTAATCTCAATACATTTCCAATGGTAGAAAAGAGTTGCTAATCACAGTACAATTCCACGGGTAGGAAAGAGTTTCATTGTCAGCTCCATCAGCTAGCAAGCAACAGATTAAGTGCACTTCAGATTAAGCAACATGCCATTTGTGACCGATCTCAAGGATCCACCAGGTTTTAAGAGCAAATGGCACCCTCATAACGAGGGAAAGAGAATGACGGCGCATCCCCTGCAACTCCAGCCGCTGCCACCACTACTGGTAATTTTCAAACCCAACCCCCCATTTTACTTTTTTACTTTGTTCCTTCCTCACAATTGTCGAAGTGTGAAGAAAACAATTATTCTTAAATCTTTGGGTTTCTATGGCGAGGATCTCAAATCAGATACCCTAAAATGTCCAGCAACATCAACAACTACAGGGACAAGCTAAAGCCTAAAATGTACATCGTCACCATATTTTACCACGGAAGACGTCCCAAGGTTGTAATCCCTTCGCTCTGTGAACTCATCGTGTTAGACTAATTGCATCTCAGATTTTTTTTATAAAAATTTTTTGACATGTTTTTCATGAAATTTCTTTGATTGGAGTGGCTAAAATAAAGGTGGACATGTTGAATCAAATTGTTACTCTAGAGTGTATGTGTGGGCTTTGACTTCTGCAATTTACTTCATAATAGAAATCTTGACTGTTTTATTTCCAAGCTATTTGCATTGTTTGATTTGGTTTAAGATTGCTTATGTGGGCACTTCACTTTTGAGCCAGTGGCCAATTCAATTATGAAGAGGGTTATTTGAGCCAGTGGCTAATTCAGCTCTTTTTCAAGTAAGAACATTATGCAGATCAGAATCACTGGGTCTTGCCGTGCCCATTTTTTGAGTATTTGAATTCAGTGTCTTTTTGTACTTTCTATATTGATCGATGTGAGCAGCAAATTACACTACAAAATAGGACAAAAGTTTGAGGAGGTTATCTAATCCAGGTTCACAGTTATCCAAATCCTAATGTTTTGTGCTGTTAAGAGTACTTAATTCATTGGCAAAGCATTCGGATCACCATATGCATTCGAATCAGAAAGAAGCTGTATTGCTTGCCGCCATGAAAGTAAGCTAGCCATTGATGATTCATTTTTTTCCAAGTATATCTGTATTATTTTTGTTTATGTAAATTAGTAAGCAGGTGTTTTAGCAGATTGTGTATTAGTTGCCATAACCCTCTCAACCTATATTTTTGAATATGAGCGGTTGACTTTTGATTTTCACAAAGTTCTCTTGGAATTAAACTTGGAAAGATTTAGCACTACAGATAACCACTTCTGTATCAGAAACGAGTAGAACAAAAATGACGATTTGTGCAACAAAGGTTGGTAGAAATTATTTCAGATTCAACCTGTAAAAATATAGGATACAAAGGCGATCACCTATGTAATAAAGATGAGCATATTTCCCTTCAATAAGAAACGGTAGTCACTTCTATGTCAAAGGTGGGCAAATCCTAACTGTAATTATTACATCGATTGTCACTTATATAACAAAGATAAAAAGGGTAGCAGATACAAACAGTAATCATAATGGTCACTTATATAACAAAGGTAGGCATTGATGCTATGGGCCTTCGTCTAAAATTAATGGTACCAGAGGATAAGCAGAAGAAAGAACAATCCAATCTGTACTAAGTTCCATAAGAATTATTTTTTCGTTCAAAACAAAACATGGGGGAGATGAAGTAGCTATTGGTGAAACAAAAAAATAGAAAAATAAAAAGACTGCAAGTTAACAGGAAAGCAAGGACAGTTTAGATCCCTATGTGTGAGACAACTAATTAGCAAAACATGGATGAATGATTAATCTCAAATACCAGCTAATTAAAATCTCAAATTCAACATATTCATTTGACTTTGCAGAAACGGCATTTTGTAAAAAGAATTGGGGAAAAAAATCCTTATGTTGGTTTCAATTATATTTTTTCATATGTTTTATCTCTTTTCTTTTACTCAGTTACGTTAATGTGCCCCATCCAAATAAGTTGAATTTTACTGGAATAATGGATGTGGTTTGATTGGTGAAAGAATATTAAATAGAAACATAGATCCATATCATATATGTTAGTAAATATTGAAGTATCAACTGTGTCCTAAGAATCAAAATAAAGTGGTTCTAATATGTCAAGATAACTAAGTGTATGTGATGTCAATTAACGGATACAGAAACTTATCATCTCTATTTTTTGGGATTTAAATTAAGCCTGATCTGTGTAAACATTATGTAATGCAAAACTCATAAATTGAAGTTTCACGACAAATCTTTAGGCATGTGTAATCAGGGCATAACTAGGCCCACTGAGGCCTAAAATGGCGTAAAGCCTATAAACCTAGCTGGATCCGAATAGGGTTTAACTTAGAGGTTAAATCAAATAACCCTCTTCATTTGCAAAAAAGCCAGTAAACAATTCCACAAATCAATTAAAATAAAAAAATCATCATTAGCCTATTAAAATTCGTTATTAAAAGAAAAAAATCGATCAAATGCTGGATGGTTCCTTAAATAAATAACTTACATGTTTTAAATCATAAAAAATTGATAACGAAACTTGACAGAAACCCGGCCAGTCTCCGCATGCTCCCACATGCTTCGCCCATGCCAATAAATTCCCAATCATCGCCAATAAATTATCAAAATGCGTTAATTCCTCTCTTTCCCCCATTTGTGCGTTCTGCTTATTTCCATTAATGAGAAGGAATGCAACAGCTGTAAGAACGAACATAATCAAACATTTTATTCTTTCATCACGAAGGCTCGGCTTTGGCGCCGGCGCCGGTTCGGTGCCCCTGCTAATTTTTTTACGCTAATTTGTTATTCCGCGCCAAAGGCACCGAATTTGTTGTTCTGCACCGAAGGCGCTTGCTAAAGTTTTTACGCTAATTTGTTATTCCACGCCGAAGACGCACGCGCCGAGTTTGTTGTTCATGCTAATGCACTTTGGTTAGAAAAATGTGTGCGGTGACTAGGGGCACTGCCAGGCGCGGCACCGAGTTTGTTGTTCTAAGCTAATGCACTTTGGTTAGCAAAATGTGTGCAGTGCCGCTCGACGCGGCGTCCAGTTTGTTGTTCTATGTTAATGCACTTTGGTTAGCAAAATGTGTGCAGTGAATAGTGGCACTGCCTGCGCCGGAGGCGTCCACTAAATTTTTGTTCGATTAAATTTTGGATGGGGGAAATAATTCTTGGGGAGACAAAGACTTTGAGATGATATCTTAAATGAACCGTGCCCTAGGGCGCCCGTGCCGTAGCTACATTTTTATTCGTTTAAATTTTGGAGAGAGATTGTTCGATTAAATTTTGGAGGGGAAATAATTCTTGGGGAGAACAAAGATTTTGATAGGATATCTTAAATGAACCGTGCCCTAGGGCGCCCCTGCACCGAAGGCGCCCGCTAAATTTTCGTTCGATTAAATTTTGGAGGGGGAAATAATTCTTGGGGAAAACAAAGATTTTGAGAGGATATCTTAAATGAACCGTGCCCTAGGGCGCCCGCGTCGAAGCTACATTTTTGTTCGTTTAAATTTTTTCGTTCGATTAAATTTTAGATGGGGAAATAATTCTTGGGGAAAACAAAGATTTTGAGAGGATATCTTAAATGAACCATGCCCTAAGGCGCCCGCGTCAAAGCTACATTTTTGTTCGTTTAAATTTTGGAGGGATAAATAATTTTTGGGGAGAAAAAAGATTTTGAGGGAAAATCTTAAATGAATCGTGCCCGTGGGCACGGGTTATGACTAGTATATATATATATATATATATTACTATAACCTTTGATTAACATGGTAGTAGTTGTTTTAAAAACACTCAGATTCTTATATAATGTGTTAGTATAAGTTAGTTTTAAACAACTATTATTAGGATTAGTTATATATATATATATATATATATATATATATATATATATATATATATATATATATATATATATAAAAGTGTGTTAGTATTATAATAGTTAGAATTAGTAAACTGTTTATGTGTATGCTATAACGGTATGTTGAATGCACAATACATTAATTATATAGTATGGTTATATTTAGTTCATAAGCCTGTATACGTTATATAAGTAATTCCTATATTATAAACAAACCATATTTATAAATGCTATTTAGATTCATGTAAACAGTAAGGATTGAGGACAGTGTTTTAAATTACATTAAATAGTATATAAATGTTAGTTGATAATAGGCTATTTCGTTTAAAACTAATATCGGAACCGAATGATGCAGAAAACATCCGCGCCTCCAGTACAGACTCTGTTAGTTCTTGGTTTCAAGACTAATGTTATTTTGATGATGATCAATACATTATGTTAGTGTGATAATCAATCTTATGTTTTAGTCTCAGTTTATCTTAATGATTATATGTTGATGAGACAAAGCATAAGGCTTGGAGGATATTACAAGGGATATCTTAAAGACATCCAAGAGTGATGGTGTGCTCAAGCTTGGATGAAGTCATGAAGATCATCTAATGAAGCCAAAGCTTGGAGCATGATGATGGATGGGCATCTAGAGAAACATTGTCAAAGCTTGGAGCTTGATGAAGGGAAGCGCATCAAGGAGTGCCAAAGCTTGGAGATGATGGAGAGCATGAAGGCATAGTGAGATTGAAGACTTAGACTCTAGGAGATGCAATTTGTAATCCATGTAATTTCGTTTACTTGCATTTCTCTTTTTGAGTCTAGGATTATTGTAATGCCTTGATACTCTCATGCATTTGCATTTCACCATCTTAGTGAGCCTTAGGATTATCATAGAATCCAACCCAATAGGTTCATCTAGCCCAAAGACTCATTTGGAGTCTCTGGCTCTCCTGCAGTCGCCTGCTGAAGGTTTTACAGTCGACTGGGTGATTTCTAGTCGCATGTCAAGCCTTCTGCAGTCAACTGTGATGCACAGCTCAAGTCATATTTTCTATTGACTCATCTTGAGCTTTTCACATCAGTCGACTGATGTTCAATTTACAGTCGCCCGTACTCTTACAGTCGCCTGTAAATTGGTCGACAGTCGCCTGTGCGCTTCTTGCATTTTCTGGGATTTTCTCCATATTGCAAGACAGTCGCCTGTTGCTGTTTTTACAGTCGTCTGTATAGTTACAGTCGCCTGTGAAATGGCCTTCAGTCGTTTGAAAGACGTAAGTACGAAATATGCATCTCTCTCCATCTTTTCTCCATCTTTACAGTAGTCGACTGATGAAGTTATTACAGTCGCCTGACTATAAGACAGTCGAGTGTATTATTGATATCAGTCGCCTGTGCATAAACTGGAGAAAGAGTGCAGCTCTCTGTTTCTTGTCCATCCCTGCTGCAGTCGCCTGATGAAGGATATACAGTCGACTGTCTGCTTTTCAGTCGCCTGTGTAGTCTTCTACAGTCGACTGTCCTGGCTCAGATTATATCCGTTGGGATATTTTCTAGCCGTTGATCAGTCGACTGTCTTATGATCATCAGTCGACTGTTCTTGCCGTAAACTGCCAAAATCTAGCCGTTGCAGATTTCTTCCATTTGGGTTTTTGGCTGGTTTTATAGGGTTCCTTTGGCTTCCTATATATTGGGATTGGCTTAGTTCTTTTAGACTTCCAGAAAAGGTTTAGGAAATCATAGAAGATCATTGAATCTCTTCTCTAAGCCACTCCTCCCCCATTCCCTCATTAGAGCTTCAATCTTATGCTTAGCATCTAAGCTCTAGGGAATTTCTCCAAGGGATTTCAATCTCATTCCTCTTCTTGGAGAACATCTTTCTTCTCTTCATTTCATACACTCTAGTGAGAAGTGTTAGGATTCATTCCTAGAAGAGAGAAAGATCATCAAGTGCAATCAAAGCTAATCTCAAGCACTTGGCCATTCACTTGCATGCCTTCTTCTTCATTGGTAAGATCATATCAAGGCATAGGTAAGTGTTGTTTCGTTTTGTTTTTGTGTCGAAACCCTAATTCTCTTTGTGGGAATTAGTTACTCTCTTTGTGGGAGTTACTCTCTTTGTGGGAGTTTGGTTCTTTCTGTGTGAAAGAACAAATCCTCTGTGTGAGGTCTCTCTATGTGAGAGTGAGGATATCTCTTTGTGGGAATCCTAAAGCCTCTTGGTGAGGTCTCTGTCTTTGTGGGAGTGTATCCCTTTGTGGGATTGTGTATTCACTTCTCTGTGTGGGATTATAGTGAATATTGGTGTGGCTGGATGTACCCAAGTTTTGGGGAACCAGGGTAAAATCTGTGTGTTTGTGATTGTTGTTGTTGAGCACTCTGTTTAATTTTTGCTGCTTATTGTGCATTAATTTTAGTAACTTTTAATTAAGCACTCTGCTTGCTATTACACTATTCACCCCCCCTCTAGTGTGTGTGTAGCCCCGCAGGGTCCCTTACAGACTCGTCGACACCAAAATCACCGAAAACAGGCAAGCGTGCAATTTAATACTAGTTTTTCTGTAAATTTTACTCATTTAGACTTGAACCACGATATCTTATACACAAGAATTGCCATGAGACACATTGACACTAAACCTCCTTAAAACGCGCTTGTGTGAATTGCTAAACTTGAACACGTGTGCGTGTGTGTGGACACCATTAAGAAAAGTGAATATACTTTGTTACGACATGAAATGCACAGACAATGAAATGAATAACTTTATAATCATAGAACATGATAGCCAGTTTGGTTAAATCATATATATTGCATGCCGTTGGCCCATAGACATTGCATACCGCTGGCTCATAAATATTGTATGTCGTTGGCTCATAGACATGTATACCAATATTTGGCTTTTCCCATTGGCCGGTTGGTTAGTCTAACTCGTGTCCAGTTTATAACGCATGATGGCCGGTTGGCTGATTCTGGCTCGTGGTCCAGAAAGTACACATGGGTTGGGTTGGGTTCCCGGGCACTAGCCGGTAGTAAAAGGATCTCCTTCGGGGGAACTTGAAGGTGGATTCACTTAATAGCCATCTAAAGACGGAGACCTTAGTCACGGACTTGCACACATAATTAAACAACTTGAAAAACATTGTTAATTTATAGAACTGTTGTTGCTTTTTTTAAACTGCCATGTTTCCATCCATAATAGAATTGCCATGCTAGTGTAAATCTTTATAACTACTTTAACTGCCTTATATAATCTTTTGCATATCTTTCCAAGGGTCCCCTTTTAACCATAACTTGCCAAGGACCCTTGCTGACATACATTTCTATGTTATTTGAAATGTATGTTAGGTAACTAGACATGTTAGATTGAGGATGAGCTGCTAGATCAGAGTGATCCGTTAGACCAGGAGTACGTCGACCTAGAGGTCCTGCCCACAGAGGACTATCCACTGAGATTCTGCTGTTGCTGCTTACAGTTTATTTCTGTTATTCTGTTGGGTGTGTACCCACTTTTGTAGACTCTATTTGTTGGCTATGCTTGGGGCCTTACTTTCTTTGTGTACTTTCCTTTCTGGATGTTGGCTATTATTATAATTATCTCTAGTGTTCTGATTGCATGCAAGAATCTGCGTTTGGTTGTTATTCACAGACACTTATTGGGCTTAAGCTTCACCGCTTCAGCCCATGCGGACCCGCTCGTGTCCTCGCTCCCAAGTATAATGGGAAGCGGGGCGTGACACCTAGTTGTAATTTAAAGTGCCTATTCTAAGAAAAATGATATGCAAGTGCTAGTTGTAATTTATAATAATTTATTTTTGCATGTGACATGAATTAGACTTCGTTTATACACTTTTGATGATAACAAAAGGGGGAGAAAATATTGAAGATTTGGTGCATTAATTCTAATATGAATATTGGTTTAAGGGGGAGCATTAATGAATACATTACATGTGAATATATATTCATGGGGGAGCATGAAAATAGGGGGAGCATGCCATGCTTATTTGTATCACATTATTGTTACATCATTGCATGCTTGTATGCTTGTACATCAAGTGGTATATTGTTGCATACATCCTCCCATTATCACACTTCACACACATGTCACGATGTATTATTTGGAAAATTAGTGCAAATCTTATAATAGTTGGTCATCATCAAAAGGGGGAGATTGATGGATACAACATATGTTGGATACAATGATCATTGACTTTATGTTTGATGATAACAAACGTGTGTGAACGTTCTAATGTGTGTGCCAAGTTTTTTCAGGAGTGGTACGCTTGTAAATCTTCAAATAGATGACTTGGTCAATTTGATGGAGGAATTGCGATACATATAGCAAGTTCGAAGATGGAGAATTTGCTATACACTTGGCAAGTAGGACTTGGTCAAAGAGATGAAGATTATAGCTACAAGTATTGGACCAAGTCAAATTAGAGAGGATCTTACTCAAATCAATTTAAGATTTGATTAATTTCAATTTGTGATTGAACCATTTCCCCATTGCCATTCTAATCCAATTCAAAATTCAATCTCCTAATCAAATCTCTATCAAATCCCACTCAAATCTTATATTCCTATCTCTAAGAGGATTCTCCCTTTCCAATCACCCCCTTGGCCGCACCAAAAGAATGACCTTGCCCTCCTCCTATATAAGCCTACAATTCTAAGGGCATGGTTTGTCGGCCATACTGAAATCCCAAGGCAAAGTTGCGCAAGCTCATTAGAAAACCCTATAGCCGTAACCTATTGAAGTATGTCCCCTTAATCATACCTTACCACAAACTTTGAATCTTAAGAAGCTGCCGCAAACTTTGATTCCCAAGCTGCTGCCTCAAGGTTTAACTCTCCAAGCAAATCAAATACCCCACACCTCAAGCACCTCCATATGCAAGGGTCTTCATCCCTATAAGATGCGACTGAAATTGATTCACAACAATTAAATAAAGGGGAATCAAGTTTCAGGTGGCGGCTACAAGCAAAAGTTTTTGGTGTTTTCGTTTTCTTGTTGCCATGGGATAATCAAGCAAGCTTCAAATTCCAATTGCATTGACCATTGTCGAAGACACCAAAGAGGGGCAAAAACAAATTCTGATAACTTTTTTGTTCGCTTACTTTTTGACTTGATTCTCCACTAACTTTCCTTTTTGTTTGTTTGCAGGGACCTCACATTTGCATGTGCATGCCGAAATATATATTGGGCACCAATCTCTCATTATTGAGTCCTTAAAACTCAAGCCTAGCCCAAGCCACAGTTTATCTTTGAAGTCCCATGTGCATGCCACAACATTCAAGTACAAGGCCGTAACTTTCAGAGAGTTCGTTGACGCAACATTGAGTTACTGAGGAGATGAGAGACGTGACGACTACATCCTGTAAGACTCAGACCTGACCTGTGTTGATTGATAGAGACGACGACGGCTACACAACACTGGAATTTCTAAACTCTTATTATTATTTTTGTGCAGTATTGTTGTCACGCCCGGCTTTCCTAATATGGAAGGCAAGACGCAAGGAGGTCCGCTCAGACATGGAGCTGTGAAGCTGCATTCAGATAAGCGTCTATAAAAATTTCAAATGATAGCAAATCCTTTGCATTGCGAAGAAACAACAACAATAATAATAAAGCAGATAAAGAAACATCCACCAACAAAACATCCAGCAAATTATTTGAACATCGCAGAAGAGTCACAAAAGTATACGTCTGAACAATAGGCCTAAAACATGGCCAAAACAAAAGCTAAACGAGATAAGTGCTACGCAACGAAAACTAACTGCAGTTACTAAAAGTGAAGACAACTAAGTAGACTCCAGGTGAGTCTAGGTCTGGTCATCAGTGTCCTTGACCTCGGTCTCTGTAGGTACATCGAACTCAGCATCCACGAACTGCTCGTCCTCTGTGGGTAACTCTAACTCAGAACCTGACATGCAACACCCAAAGAGAAAAGGGCACATGTCAGCAAAAGTCTCCCAAAAGAAAGCAGAGGACTTTTGTGCAAGAATACAAATAAACAAAAGAAGACTAGCAGTTCTAAAATAATGCAATGAGTTGAAATGACATTTAAGGATGCAACATTTAAAGATGACATGATGGCATGCATTACGAGAACATTAATTCACAATCACGATCACTATCCTATCACATTTTACACAGGGTTTACTCCTTACAGCTGAAGAAGCGGATCAGTCATCCTTCTACGCTGCGTGACAGCTTAACCCTACCCCTCCACGTGTATTCGAGCCAGGGTTTTCCAAGTACATGAGCTCGCTTCTAGATCACGGACCAGGAAGTGTTTTTCAATATGGCGTAGGGTTATGCCTGCAAAGCAGGTGCCTAGCCTCAATCATTACAATAAGTGTCGCGTGTGCTACTCAATCACGATGAAACATTTGATGCATGCAATGACATGGCAATGAACAGATAATTTGCATGCCGTTAATTGAAATTAAACATGGCATGAATGCAAGCATGGTAAGGGTGTCGGATCTAGCTTCGTTGCCAAGCTAGATCAAAAAGGGGCTTCTAGGCGACTATCATTTCACCGCCAAGTCTCTTTTACGCTACTGTACAAAAATGGCCTAAGACATTGCCTAAACAGAAACTGGCAAGTATCACTTGCCTGAACAATCACGCTGAAGTCACGATCAATCAGTGTCCGAGTATACCTATGTGTTCAGTTCGCAGTCCACCATACAGTCCCAATTTATTATCTTGATTAGTGAATCACAAACAATTAGAAGTTAGCAATTTTTAGTTGATTAACAGGCGAGTGGTGATTCCTACGAAAAGGGACTTACCTCAACACGACGTGAGAGCTACTCTGACGTCGGGTAGCGACGTCAGGGGTTGGATTCCGGTGGTGTGAACGGTACGGAACGTCCGGTTCTCTTTCAATAAAATACGTGCACGAATGAGTTCGAAAATACGAACTAGAATTCTTAGATAGCCCTAAAACGTCTAATGACCCAATTTTAATTAAGTTCGCTACCCTAAGATGGGTGGCACATCATTATTAATGTTACTAGCACGATATCATCATTTTATTAAGTTACTAACATGCTAGTTAAGTTAAGTTGCCAACAATATCATCATCAGAGCACCCTAGACTAATATTTGCTAAGAGTAGTAAACAATGTATGTATCATATATATTAAGCGTGTCAACGTCAGTTTATTGGGTCCACGGTTGTTTGTTATCGCTGTCCAACCATTAATTGTATATTGAAATTAAAATTTCAGTGAGAGATACTAACCGTGGTGAAGCGATGATCCCACGAAGCTACCGAGAGATCGTGGCGAGTTGTCTACGGCTAGAGGACGTCGACATGCATGGACAAAGGCTATAGGGTGGCTGAACAGGCTCGTGGGAAGGTCGACAACCGTCAGAGGCTATCGTGCGTCGTCGTGGAGCGAAGAAACGTCGCTGCGACGCGATGAGAACCACTGCAGCAAAAACAGCGGCTTGCGGCGCTGTTACAGGCAGTCTCCGGCGAGATAACTGCGGGGGGGGGATGCCGTGGGGAGGCAGAGGAGGTCTCAGGGAGTTGCTGGGGTGGCGTGACAAGTCGGAGGGGGACTGCGACGGCAACAGTGACAGTTGGCAGCTGCTGCGGCTGCGGCTTCTGCTGCGAAGAAAAACGGTGGCTGTGGCTCTTGGAGGATGCCGGCAAAGGTCGGAGGGGGTCAGGTCGCCGGCGATGGGTTAAGGTCGAAGGAAGAGAGGGTAGTTCGAAGGAAAGTTGCGGCGGCTGGGGAGCTGTTTGCGTGAATAAAAATAGAGGGGCGGTGGCTCGTTTTTGCTGATGGGAGAAAAGTGAACCATAGGAAATTATTAAATAGAGGAGAGGGGCTCACGTGGGGGTCTAGGGTTATAAGTTAGTTAGGGTTATTTGTTTTGAAGTTTTGTAGTACCTGATGTGTGGGTTTGTACAGCAAGAGGCTAAGTTTAGCCTCTTAGAGTTTTGCTGTTTCCATCTTATTATTATAATCATTATTATTAAAACCCAAACATATGCTATGTGTGTTAGGCTAGGTGTGTACGTTAATTCCATGGGTTCGGCCATGTGGTTTCAAAAAAATGTGCTAGGTTCAAATTTTATTAGGATATAATAATTAATAATTAGGGAAAAATCATGAACTTAGGGATAAACTTTAGATTGGGAAAAATAGTGAAAGTGGGTCAAACTGAGTCCTAAAATTATGAGACAAATACTGGGGCAACCGTGCCGACGAGAGAAACGAAACTAAGAAGACTGATCACGAGTCGGGCGATGAGAAACGAAACTAAAAATAAAAAGGTCACACGACAAAAATGAAAATCGCGACGCCTCTGCAAACAAAGTGAAATTGTGGGAGAATGACCCATGAAATGTTGTTCCAAAATAATTCCACAAATTAATACTCTTCGAGAGGGTCACAACGGCATATTATATCGTAGGGTTCCGATACAAGAAAGGTTCAAAATAAATACGTGTACGAACAAGAGTACGTGCACGAAAAGCGTACGATCGAAAACAAACCGTGACATCCTACCCACCTTATGAATGATTCCGCCCTCAGAATCAACATCAACCACTGCACTGAAATAAGTGCGGGAAGCGCTCTCTCATATCATCCTCGCGCTCCCAGGTGGACTCCCCATGGAAACCATGATGCCACTGCACTCTAACCAAGACGACGGTCTTATTCCTCAACTGCTTCTGCCGTCGATCCAGAATCTCAACTGGCTGCTGATCATAAGTCAGATCTGGATGAACCGTGATCTCCGAGAAATCCACAGCATGCGATGGATCACTGATGTATCAACGTAACTGAGATACGTGAAAGACGTCGTGAACTCCCTCCAGTGACGGCGGCAAAGCCAAGCGGTAATCCACCGCTCCAACTCTCTCCAGAACATCAAAAGGCCCAATGTACCTTGGACTCAGCTTGCCTCTCTTTCCAAATCGGATGACTCCTCGATTTGGAGAGATCTTGAGAAAGACGTGATCTCCAGGCTGAAACTCCAATGGTCGCCGTTTAGCATCTGACCAATGCTTGAAATGGTCCTGAGCAATCCTCAGCTTCTCCCGGATGTTCCTCACAACATCCACTGCCTCCACGATCATCTCTGGTCCTAACAGCTCCCTGTCTCCAATGTCATCCCAGCTCAGTGGCGATCGACATATCTTCCCGTATAGCGCGGCGAATGGCGCCATGCCAATACTCGCCTGGTAACTGTTATTGTAGGCGAACTCCACATGATGAAGATGATCCTCCCAAGATCCCTTGAAGTCCAATATGCACGCTCTCAGCATGTCCTCCAAATATGAATCGTCCTCTCTGATTGGCCATCTGTCTGTGGGTGGTACGCGGTACTGAAACTCAGACTCGTACCCAGGCTCTTCTGCAGACTCTGCCAAAACTGAGATGTGAATCTAGTGTCTCTGTCCGACATGATACATACGGGACTCTGTGAAGTTGCATGATCTCCTGCACGATTCACATTACATCACTATCTAAACTAGAGAAGGAAACAAAAACGGGAGAGTAAAAGAATTTACCTCCATATATCTCCTCGCTAGCGTCTCAGTAGACTGGCCTACTCGGAAAGGAATAAAGTGCGCAGATTTGGTCAATCGATCCACGATCAACCAAATCGCGTCATTCTGCTTCGGACTTCGAGGTAGTCCAGTCACGAAATCCATAGTGATGTGTCACCACTTCCACTCTGGAATCGGAAGCGGTTGTAGAAACCCAGTCGTACGCTGATGCTCTACCTTAACCTGCTGACATACCAAGCACTTGGAAACGCTACGTGCCACACTCCACTTCATGCCATGCCACCAATAGTTCAGGCGAAGGTCCTTGTACATCTTGGTGCCACCAGGATGCACAGAATACGGCGATCTCTGTGCCTCAACAAGCAACTCCTCTCTAATATCTCTAGCTGGCACACAAACTCTATCCCCATACCTCAGCGAGCCATCCTCATGAATCCGAAAGTCAGTCCGCAAACTGGCTTCTACCTGATCATGGATCCTCTTCAGCTTCGAATCTCCAGCCTGACCTGCCTTGATCCGATCCACGATCGTTGACTGTATCTGCATACACATCAACGACAAAGCCTCTCTAGGAAGCACAATCTCAATACCAGACTCGCAAAAATCCCGATGCAACCTCCACTGCGAAGTCAACATCATCACTGCTGGAAGTCTGCTTAGTGCATCCGAAACCACATTCACCTTGCCAGGATAGTACTGCAAGTCGATCTCATAATCTGCCATGAGCTTTAACCATCGATGTTTTCGCATGTTAAGCTCCTTCTGCGTAAAGATATATTTTAAGCTTTTGTGATCGGAGAAGATCTTCACCATTTCACTCAGCAAGAAATGCCTCCAAATCTTGAGCGCAAATACGACTGCGGCCAACTCCAAATCGTGTGTCGGGTAATTCTTCTCATGAGCCTTAAGCTACCGAGAAGCATACATGACCACATGCTCATGTTGATGCAAAACACAACCGAGACCTTTGCCAGAAGCATCACAAAAGATCTCGAAACTTCCACTCCGATCAGGCACAGCTAGAACAGGGGCAGTCGTCAATCTCTTCTTCAGAATAGAAAAGGCCTCCTCACAAGCATCAAACCAAACGAATGGTATATCCTTCCTTGTTAGTCTGGTCATCGGCTCAGCAATACATGAGAAATCCTTAATGAAGCGCCGATAATAACCTGCTAGCCCAAGAAAACTCCTGATCTTAGACGCTGACTGAGGAACCGGCCACTCTCTGATAGCCTTGATCTTCTACGGATCCACGGATATGCCATCTCACGAGACCACGTGCCCAAGAAAAGCCACTCTATCCATCCAGAACTCGCACTTGGAATACTTTGCATACAACCAATGCTTCCTCAAAATCTCCAGAACAGTCCTCAAGTGCTCAACGTGCTCCTCCTCTGACTTCAAATAGATCAAGATGTCGTCAATAAAGATAACGACAAATTTATCTAAGAATTCATAGAATATCAGATTCATCAGATTTATGAAAACTGCGGGTGTGTTGGTCACACCGAAAGGCATAACCACGAACTCGTAGTGTCCATACTTTGTTCTGAACGCTGTCTTCTACATGTCTTCCTTCTTCACCCTCAGCTAGTGATACCCGCTCCTGAGATCCAATTTGGAGAATACCCTCGATCCTCCAAGCTGATCAAAAATATCGTCAATCTGCAGCAATGGATACTTGTTCTTGATGGTGACAGCATTCAACTCTCTGTAGTCTATGCACATCCGACGCGAACCGTCCTTCTTTTTCACCAATAGAATAGGTGCTCCGCACAAAGACACACTCGGATTGATGCAACCCTTCTGTAGAAGTTCATCCAACTGTTTACGTAACTCCTCCAACTCTGTCGGAGCCATACGATATGGTGCTTTCGAAATAGGTTGCGCTCCCGGAATAAGGTCAATTGAAAATACAAGAGCTCGATCGGGCGACAGTCCTGAAATCTCCTCGGGGAAGACATCATCGAAATCTCTCACCACAGCTGGTCTAGCCACCTCCATCTGCATAGCCACAATCTCCACCACTGGCTTAGCCCGAAATCTGACCGGTCCAAGTGAACTGCTCCCGCTACTGAACTCGAAGGTCGGATAAATAGGAATCTCGAACACCACCTTCTTCTGTCGGCAGTCGATCATCGCGTAGAAGCAACTAAGCCAATCCATCCCAAGAACAGTATCATATTTGGTAATGTCGTGGATGATAAAATCGGTGTAAAGCTTGAGTCCACAGACTACCAAGGGACAAGATTGACATCTAAGAGACACCAAAATCAAATCATTCCCTGTAGCGATATCCCAACTCTTGGAAAGAGGGGAAGTCATCCGAGAATGCGTGTCCATGAAACTCTGGGATAAGATGCATATGGATGCACCGGAGTCGAAAAGAACTCGGGCGGGACATGCATAAACCAAAATAACACCTAATAAGCAAACTAGAAATCAAAACCTATTCTAGCAAGCAATCTCTAATCTAACATGCAAGATCAACTAAGGAAATGTAAAGGCTAGTCTGAGGGTTACCTGCAATAACACTATCCTCAGCCTTCGCCTCTACTGCAGTCATCGCGTAAGCTTGCCTCCTAGGCTGAACAGCCTGCTGGAATGCCTGCTTCTGGGGAATAAGAGGTGCTCCATGTCCAGCGGCTACCGGTGCTTTCTGCGGATGTCTAGCAAGCGGGCAATCCTTCACTGCATGGTTGGGGTCACCACAAAGTAAGCACTGGCCCAGAAATCTCCTGCACTGATCCTTCACATGGCCGGTCCTGCCGCAAAAATGGCACGTCTTCTGAACAGAACCTCCTGGCTTCTTGAACTGCACGGACTGATTAGGCTTCGTCACTGGCCTAACCACAGCCTTGGCCTGCTCCATAGGCCTCTTTCCAGCACCAAAATACTGCCATCTCCTTTGATTGTCAATCAGCTCCTGCCTCTTGGCAGCGATCAGCAACTTCTAAAAAGAATCCAAGTCCGAAGAGGACATCAGACTCTACAGCTCCAAAGATAGACCCTGCAAGAATCTCTGAGCTCGATCTTCAGCGGTCTCCACCATCTTCGGCGCAAAGCGACTCAGTCTCATGAACTCTTGGTGGTACTGATCCACCGTCATATTTCCCTGCTTCAGATTAATAAACTGCTGCATCAGCTCCCTCCTCACAGCTCGAGGGAAATACTCCTCATCAAACCTCACCTTAAAAGTGGCCCAGGGGATAGGCCTCACCAGTATCTGCTCCTCAGACTCCCACCAGCTACGAGCATTATCCTTCAGTTGCTTCTTCACCAAGTCAACCCATCCAGCCGAGTTAACCTTTGAGAGAAGCAGATTATCCTCTGTATTCTTCATCCACTCATCCGTAGCTAATGGTCCTTCCAACCCATTGAAATATGTCAGGCCCAGCTCCCAAAACTGCTTCACTCCCGGCTCGAAGCGAGGGGCATTCTGAAGCATCCCTTGCTGAACCTGCATTATCTGATGCATCATCCTCATCATCTCAACCGTGGTAGGCTCTCTATCAGCATCCGCAACACTCCAGCTCTACCACCAGCTCCAGGTCCTCTACCAGCTCCTTGAGTAACGCATTTACCGGCCATCTAAAACAAGGAAATGTTCAGATTAGACTTAATCATGACTTGAATATTAGGAATAATTAATTGGATGTTATTTATCATTATTGTTGTTTCGATATTTCGTGGATGCAAAAAGGACCTGTATGGGCCACCAATAAAACCTGTCACATCCCGCTTCCCTAATACAGAAGGCGAGACGTGAGGAGGTCCGCTCAGACGTGGAGCTGTGAAGCTGCAGTCTGATAAGCGTCTGTAAAAATTTCAAATAATAGAAGATCCTTTGCATTACGAAGAAACAACAACAATAATAATAAATCAGATAAAGAAACTTCCACCAACAAAACATCCAGCAAATTATTTCAACATCGCAGAAGAGTCACAAAAGTATACGTCTGAACAATAGGCCTAAAACATGGCCAAAACAAAAGCTAAAAGAGATAGGTGCTACGCACCGAAAACTAACTACAGCTACTAAAAGTAAAGACAACTAAGTAGACTCCAGGTGAGTCTAGGTCTGGTCACCAGTGTCCTCGACCTCGGTCTCTGCAGGTACCTCGAACTCAGCGTCCACGAACTGCTCGTCCTCTGCGGGTAACTCTAACTCAGAACCTGACATGTGACACCCAAAGAGAAAAGGGCACATGTCAGCAAAAGTCTCCCAAAAGAAAGCGGAGGACTTTTGTGCAAGGATACAAATAAACAAAAGACGACTATCAGTTCTAAAATAATGCAATGAGTTGAAATGACATTTAAGGATGCAACATTTAAAGATGACATGATGGCATGCATTACGAGAACATTAATTCACAATCACGATCACTATCCTATCACATTGTGCACATGGTTTACTCCTTACAGCTGAAGGAGCGGATCAGGCATCCTTCTACGCTGCGTGACAGCTTAACCCTACCCCTCCACGTGTATTCGAGCCAGGGTTTCCCAAGTACATGAGCTCACTTCTGGATCACGAGCCAGGAAGTGTTTTTCTAGGGTTGTGCCGGCAAAGCAGGTGCCTAGCCTCAATCATTACAATAAGTGTAGCATGTGCTACTCAATCATGATGTAACATTTGATGCATGCAATGACATGGCAATGAACAGATAATTTGCGTACCGTTAATTGAAATTAAATATGGCATGAATGCAAGCATGGTTAGGGTGTCGGATCTAGCTTCGTTGTCAAGCTAGATCAAAAAGGGGCATCTAGGCGACTATCATTTCACCGCCTAGTCTCTTTTACGCTACTGTACAAAAATGTCCTAAGACATGGCCTAAACAGAAACTGGCAAGTATTACTTGCCTGAACAATCACGCTGAAGTCATGATCAATCAGAGTCCGAGTCTGCCTATGTGTTCAGTTTGCAATCCAGCCTACAGTCCCAATTTATTATCGTGATTAGTGAATCACCAAAAATCAGAAGTTACCAATTTTTTTATTGATTAACAGGCGAGTGGTGATTCCTACGGAAAGGGACTTACCTCAGTACGATGCGAGACTACTCTGACATCGGGTAGCGACGTCAGGGGTTGGATTCTGGTGGTGTGAACTGTACAGAATGTCCGGTTCTCTGTCAATAAAATACGTGCACGAATGAGTTTGTAACTACGAACTAGAATTCTTAGATAGCCCTAAAACGTCTAATGAACCAATTTTAATTAAGTTCGCTATCCTAAGATGGGTGGCACAACATTATTAACGTTACTAGAACGCTATCATCATTTTATTAAGTTACTAACATGCTAGTTACTTTAAGTTGCCAACAATATCATCATCAGAGCAACCTAGACTAATATTTGCTAAGAGTAGTAAACAATATATATATCCTATAGATTAAGCGTGTCAACATCAGTTTATTGGGTCCATGGTTGTTCGTTATCGCTGTACAACCATTAATAGTAGGCTGAAATTAAAATTTCATCGAGAGATACTAATCGTGGTGAAGCGATGATCCCACGAAGCTACCAGGAGATCGTGGCGAGTTGTCTACGGCTAGAGGGACGTCGACACGTGTGGACAGCGGCTATAGGGTGGTTGAATGGGCTCGTGGGAAGGTCGACAACCGTCGGAGGCTGCCGTAAATCGTCGTGGAGCGAAGAAACGTCGCTACGACGCGAAGAGAACCGCTGTTGCGAAAACAGCAGCCTGCGATGCTGTTACATGCGGTCTCCAGCGAGATAACGATGGGGGGACGTCGTGGGGAGGCGGAGGAGGTCGCGGAGAGTCACTGGGGTGGCGTGACACGTCGGAGGGGAACAACGGCAGCGACAGCGGCTGTTGGCAGCCGTAACGGCGGTGCCAGCCGATGCGGTGGCGGCGGCTGCTGTTGCGAAGAAAAACGGCGGATGTGGCTCTTGGAGGACATCGACGAACGTCGGAGGGGGTCAGGTCACCGACGATGGGTTAAGGTCAGAGGAAGAGAGGGTAGGTCAAAGGAAAGTTTCGGCGGCTGTGGAGCTGTTTGCGTGAATAAAAAATAGAGGGGCGGTTGCTCGTTTTTGCTGCTGGGAGAAAAGTGAACCCTAGGAAATTATTAAATAGAGGAGAGGGGCTCACGTGGGTGGTCTAGGGTTATAAGTTAGTTAGGGTTATTTGTTTTGAAGTTTTGTTGTACCTGATGTGTGGGTTTGTACAGCAAGAGGCTAAGTTTAGCCTCTTAGAGTTTTGCTGTTTCCATCTTATTATTATAATCATTATTATTAAAACCCAAACATATGCTGTGTGTGTTAGGCTAGGTGTGTGCGTTAATTCCATGGGTTCGGCCATGTGGTTTCAAAAAAAAATGGGCTAGGTTCAATGTTGATTAGGATATAATAATAAATAATTAGGGAAAAATCATGAACTTAGGGATAAACTATAGATTGGGAAAAATAGTGAAAGTGGGTCAAACGGGGCCCTAAAATTATGAGACAAATACTGGAGCAACTGTGCTGATGAGAGAAACGAAAGTAAGAAGACTGATCACGAGTCAGGCGACGAAAAAACGACACTAAAAATAAAAAGGTCACACGAAAAAATGAAAATCGCAACGCCTCTGCAAACAAAGTCAAATTGCGGGAGAACGACCCCATGAAATGTTGTTCCAAAATAATTCCACAAATTAATACTCTTCGAGAGGGTCACAACAGTATATCATATCATAGGATTCGGATACAAGAAAGGTCCAAAATAAATACGTGCACGAACAAGAGTACGTGCACGAAAAGCGTACGATCGAAAACAGACCGTGACAATTGTTTGATCTCTGTAGGGGAAACTTTACTGCTTTTTATGTGACTTTTTGGGGTCTTGTCTAGTTGTGGTCTTGACAAAAGGAACTTGACGAGTGTCGTCAAGTGAGAGCATATATTAGGATTGATAGTGTTGAACACTGTGAGTGGAGAACTGAGCCTGGTGAGTGTAGAGACGTTGGTTCTCAAGCAATTACAGTTGTGTCTGTACATTATTAATATAATATTTGCTTTCGGGTGCTGGACGTAGGTTGTGGTGATGACCGAACCATGTCAAATCTGCAGTGCATAGATCTGTGTTTGATTATTATTTACCATGCGTGTGATTATAACTGTTTGTGATTCCTCTTGGGTTGCACGAGAATTTTTATTAGCCTATTCACCCCCATAGGCTTAGATCCAGATCCAACAAGTGGCAAAGCAGGTTATAGGATCTTGCCTAGATTGACCATGAATAACTCTATTGATTCTGCTTTTTCTAAAGGTCAGTCTATATCACGACCCCCTAAATTTAATGGAGTAGATTATCCTTATTGGAAATCTAGGATGAAAATCTACTTGATATCTGTTGATTATAAAGTTTGGTACATTGTCGAAAAAGTTTATAAGCCACCTGTTATTAAAGTTGAAAATATTGATATGCTTTTAAACTTGAAGACAAGTGGGATGATAATGATTGGAGATTATATTCTTTAAATGGAAAAGCTATGAATGCTCTTATATTCTCTGTTAATAAATCTGAATTTAATCGTATCTCACATTGTCAAACTGCGCAAGAAATATGGCATACACTGGATGTGACGCACGAGGGAACGTCACATGTGAAGGAGTCTAGAGTTGCACTTCTGAGTACAAAGTATGAGAGATTTCACATGCTACCATCAGAGTCCATATCAGAGATGTTTGCAAGCTTCACCAATATCATCTACAAGTCTAGCTCCGTCGGTAAGCCATACTCTAGCCTTGAACAGGTAAGGAAAATCTTAAGGGCGCTGCCTAGCTCTTTCAGGCCTAAAGTCACTGCCATCCAAGAAGCGAAAGATCTATCGCAGATGCGAGTGGAGGACTTGATAGGAAACTTAATGTCTTATTAGCTTGAGCTACAGAATATAGAGGCTAGAGAGAAACTAGAGGAGAAGGAAAAATCTCCAAAGCCACTAGCCCTTCAAGTTAGTAAAGATGACAATGAGGAGGAGGAGATAACTTTGATGGTTAGAGGATTCAGAAAATACATCAAGACCCCTCAATGAAGAGTTGACATGCAACAAAGGTTTAATCGTTCTAACCATTATAATCATTCTAGAAATTCATCTGAACAGATGCTATTAATAAGGTTAAATATTTTAAATGTAAAAAGTGGGGACACGTTATAAAGGATTACCCATAAGACATAGCTAATGTTGCAAAGAAGGAAGGAAAAGTTGTGGTGCGAAAGTGGGATATGGATAGCGATGATGAGGATGAGGATTGCGCCCACTCTTCCCTTTGCTTCATGGCAAAAGATGATAAGGTAAAATCTGGTATTTATTCTGAATTGCCAATTATTTGTAAAGACATGGAAGAGGAAATTGTAGAGCTAGAATCCACCCTAGAAGATTATAGATATTCCAAAGAAAAAATGCAACAAGACGACTACGACATGTCATTAGAAATTAAGGATCTAAAACAAAAATTGGTGCATGTGATTCTACCATTGCTTTGTTGGAAAAAAGAATTCTAAGTTGCATGAAAAAGCTAATTGTCTTTCTTGTCCTTCTTTATTGAATGATATTAGCATGCTTAAGCAAGATTTAATTAAGCTTGAAACTAAAAAGATTATGTGATTAGAGAGCATAATGACAAATTGTGCATGCTAAATAACGAGCTTAAAAGAAAAATAATTGAGTTTAAAAAGAATGAAGAGGACAATAAGAAGGCTTTTATAAGTAAGTGCACTTTGATTGTGAATGAGAATGAGTCAATAAAATCCAAAATCATAAGTCTAGAATTGTCATTAAAGAAATTCTCTATAGGAAAACAATCGTTGGATACTATTCTAGAGAATAAACTTTATGACAATAATAGACGTGGTCTTGGATATGACATGAAACATGCTAAAAAGCCTATTTATAAGAAAATTGACAATAAGCCATTGAAAGTGAAAAATACTTATGCAAAGTGCTTTACTTGTGCTTGTGTTGGTCATATATCCTATTATTGCAAGTTTAGGAACACAAATATGAAGTTCAAACAAATATGGGTTCCTAAATCTTTGATGACTAACATGAGTGGACCTTGTTGAATTCCAAGGTCACACATAGCATCTACAGTGTAGGTACGATGGAGATTTGGCGAGGAGATTTGGAATGAACGTTTTCATTATATAGCTCCTTAGCCAAACGACGACGTGAAGGTGTATCTTTTTCCCTCTTTGAACTCAATGCATACCTTCATAGTGTTTTTTGTGTGCTTGACTTTTTTATTTGTGTGCTAGTTTGCTTGATTTCTAGTTCATTATATATAAAAATAAAAAAAATGAAAAATATTAATTAAAAATAAAAATTAAAATTGGAGCATAATGTATATCTTTTCCATTGTATCAGTCAAGTGATATTTATGAATGTCATTCATATCATTGTAGAAATCATTGTATTATTGTTATAGCTACATGCGCATGTTAGAATCCTTAAATAGCCATGACATGTTTAATGAATTGAATAACATGATTTCTACACCTACAATTTCACTTCCACTTGTATTAAATATTGGTGCACAATTGGAGATCCTTTTCTGAAATTGGAAAGTGAATGTAGGATGAAAATAACTGAAAAAACTAAGTGATATGATGTGTAATTGCCATGGATAAAAATTGAGCTAAAAAGAATTGGTTTTCTTGTTATGAAAAATGTAAAGAATGAATATTGCTCCGTAAGTAAAATGGATGCAATTCATGGCAAGTTTACTACCCACGAGTATCCAACATATGTTTTATGTGTAATCTTTAGCGTTGGTGTATGTTACTCGTCAAGCAATGCCACCCCACATCTAAGAGTCCTTATAGGCTATGCTTTTGTGGTGTGGTATCTTGAACTCATTTTAATGAGGTGGGGAAAATCAATCCTAGTGATATCATGCTTACTGGAAAAGGTAGATTGGTTTTGGTTGAGGTTTATGAAAGTTTCTCTCTTCGTGCATCAATTATTTAATCATCACACTTACACGATGATGTAGAAGTCTACGTTACTCTTTTTATTGAATTTAAAGTGCTTATTCTAAGAAAAATGACATGCAAGTGCTAGTTGTAATTTATAATAATTTATTTTTGCGTGAGACATAAATTAGACTTCGTTTATACACTTTTGATGATAACAAAAGGGGGAGAAAATATTGAAGATTTGGGGGCATTAATGCTAATATGAATATTGGTTTAAGGGGGAGCATTAATGAATACATGACATGTGAATATATGTTCAAGGAGGAGCATGAAAATAGTGGGAGCATGCCATGCTTATTTGTATTACATTATTGTTACATCATTGCATGCTTGTATGCTTGTACATCAAGTGGTATATTGTTGCATACATCCTCCCATTATCACACTTCACACACACACACATGTCACAGTGGATTAGAACGTTAGTGCAAATCTTATAATAGTTTGTCATCATCAAAAGGGGAGATTGTTGGATACAACGTATGTTGGATACAACGATCGTTGATTTCGTGTTTGATGGTAACAAACGTGTGTGAACGTTCTAATGTGTGTGCTAAGTATTTTATGGAGTGGCACACTTGTAAATCTTCAAATAGATGACTTAGTCAATTTGATGAAGGAATTGCTATACATATAGCAAGTTGGAAGATAGAAATTGATATACACTTGGCAAGTAGGACTTGGTCAAAGAGATGAAGATTATAGCTACAAGTATTGGACCAAGTCAAATTGGAGAGGATCTTACTCAAATCAATTTAAGATTGATTAATTTCAATTTGTGATTGAACCATATCCTCATTGCCATTCTAATCCAATTCAAAATTCAATCTCTTAATCAAATCTCCATCAAATCCCACTCAAATCTTATATTTCTATTTATAAGAGGATTGTCCCTTTCCAATCCCCCCTTTGGCCGCACTAAAAGAATAACCTTGCCATCCTCTTATATAAGCCTACAGTTCTAAGGGCATGGTGTGTCGGCCAAATTGAAATCCCAAGGCAAAGTTGCGCAAGCTCATTAGAAACCCATACAGCCGCAACCTATTGAAGTATGTCCCCCTCAATCATACCTTGCCGCAAACTTTGAATCCCAAGTAACTGCCGCAAACTTTGATTCCTAAGCTGTTGCTGCAAGGTTTGACCCTCCAAGCAAATCAAATACCCCACACCTCAAGCTCCTCCATGTGCAAGGGTCTTCATCCGTACAAGATGCGGTTGAAATTGATTAACAATAATTAAATAAAGGGGAATCAAGTTTCATGTGGCGGCTGCAAGCAAAAGTTTTTGGTGCTGTCGTTTTCTTGTTGCCATGGGTTAAGCAAGCAAGCTTCAAACTCCAATTTCCTTGACCATTACCGAAGACACCAAAGAGGGGCCAAAACAAATTCTGATCACTTTTTTGTTCACTTACTTTTTGACTTGATTCTCCACTAACTTTCCATTTTGTTTGTTTGCAGGGACCTCACATTTGCTTGTGCATGTCGCAATATATATTGGGCACCCATCTCTCATTGCTGAGTCCTTAAAACTCAAGCCTAGCACAAGCCGCAATTTCTCTTTGAATTCCATTTGCATGCTGCAACATTCAAGTACAAGGCCGCAACTTTCAGAGAGTTCGTTGATGCATCATTGAGTTGCTAAGGAGACGAGAGACGTGACGACTACATCCTGTCAGACTCAGACTTAACCCATGCTGATTGACGGAGACGACGACGACAACGGCTATGTTGAGTATTGGACTTCTCCCTACTTGGTGTTAATGATGAGCAAACATAAATATTTGTGACTAATCCCCTATTTTGTAGTTAATCCATTGCCTAAGATTATTATGAAGATCTACTTGCAATGGATGACACTCAAAGATCATTGAAAGTAAATGAAATGGATTGGATGATCGTAAATGGTGATTGTAGCTCCTAGAAGACTTCAAGCTCATGCTTTGGATAGGAGAGAGAGTTCGTCAAATGTACATTTCTGATATCTCTTCTAGTATGTAGCTCAGAAGTAGAACATTGTTGGAGTGAACACATATCTTCATTTCAGTCTTAGGATATCAGTAGACCAACCTTCCATAGACTCCAATTCATTTCAATCTAGATTCTGCATGTCATGTCTATAACAGTCGACTGCTGAACATTTTACAGTAGCCTGTCTCAAAAACAGTCGTCTGTGTTTTGTTCTATAGTCGCATGTTATGCACAAACTATTACAGTCTAGTTTTGAGCCTCCCTGCTTTAACTTTTACAGGCGACTTATGAACAATTCACAGGCGCCTGTCCAAGTGACAGTCGACTGTGTTTTGTTAATCAGTCGTCTGTCTGTCTTTAGCCCAAAATGTATTTCTCTGTTTATTCTGGCCAGTCGACTTTTGTTGGATTTACAGTCGACTGTCCAATGAAACAGTCGACTGTCAATGCTTCAACAGTCGTCTGTCTTTCAGCCTATATGATGACTCAACTCTCTGGAAAATCTCAGGGTTTTGACAGTCGTCTGTAGAAGGAATTACAGTCGCCTGTTAGGATTAACAATCGACTATCTTCTCTTTATCAGTCGTCTGTCATGTTCTCCCAGACGTTTTCCAGATTTCTTCAACTTACGCAACTTACGGCCCGTCGCATGTAGTAGGATTTACAGTCGCATGTTGGTTTAACAGTCGACTGTCTATGCCTCATCAGTCGACTGTCCATGTGGTAAGTTACTGTTATAAATTATCACCTACCATCTCTGACTGTGCAGCAGTCGACTGTGAATTCTTCAACAGTCGACTGTCACGGTCCCAGATTCTATCCGTTGAGTTTTTCCTCAGGGATTTCAAAGGGGTTTTTGCTGTTTTCGGTTGAGGGATTTGAGAAACCTATATAAGGAGCCTCTACTGTTCTATTGATAGGTTACTTACTTAGTCACTCTCTCATTCATTCAAGCTTTTATTTTCAAGATCAAAGCTCTCAAATCCTAAAGCCCTAAGAATTCCAATCTTCAATCTCTTGCTCTCCAACCTAGAACTAAAGAGATATCTTCTAGGCATTTGGTGCAGTCAAGAGAAAGGGCTTTCCTCTCTTCCAAGAGAGTCTTTCAACATACAACACACTTCTCCTTCAAGTTCTACTTCAAGGCATAGGTGATTATAAGTGTTGCTTAATTTCATATTTCATAACTTTCGTTATTTGATTTACTCTCGGGTTGAGAGAGTGGTTTGCTTGCTCCAAAGTTATGGGAGTCAAAGTCAATCGATTGTATTTCGATTTCACTTGTAGGGTTGCTACAAGTGGGTTTTAAGGAAACCTCAAGTTAGGGTTCTAACTTGAGTATCCGGTTGTTAACCTGGTGGAAGGGATGTAGGATTACCAGAAACAAGTCGGGAAGTGACTTGGGTAATTCGAACCCTTGAAACATCCTTGTGTTTGTATTTCTATCATTTTGGGTTTATTTCTATTCCGCACTATTTTGTTGGTTAGGAATTTAAATTGGTGTAACTATCTTTTTAAATTGCATAAACATTGTTCAACCCCCCTTTAGTGTTTTTCCCATAGCCAGGGTCCTTACAATTGGTATCAGAGTGCAAGGTTATCGCTATGGCATCCAACAACAACAACGTTCCTCCACCGACTTCGTACAATAATCACGATCGTGATGGAGCGTCCACTCTTTCCGAAGGTCAATCCACGATGCGTCCTCCGCATTTCAATGGTACGAACTTTGGCTATTGGAAATGCCGGATGGAGATGTTCCTAAGGAGTGCTTCACTTTGGAGAACTCTCCACAAGGAATACGTCGAGCCTACCGAACAGGATTTCGAAAAATGGACGGCTTCAGAGAAATCCGCCGAAGTCAACAATGCAAAAGCAATGAACGCTCTTCATTGTACGTTGGACCCGAATAAGTTCAACAAGATATGCATATGTAAGAGTGCATATCAAATTTGGAACCATCTCGTCGTTACCCATGAGGGAACGAACAAGGTAAAACTTTCTCAACTCTATGTTGTCGTGCAAAACTTCGATATGTTTCATATGCAGAAAAATGAAAGCATAGCATCAATGTACGGACGTTTTACCAACATCACCAATGAACTGGAAGCTCTTGGGCAAACATACACCGAACCAGAAAAGGTAAGGAAGATCATAATGGGGATGATTTCCAAATGGGAAAGAAGAGCAATCGCCATGGTCAACGACTTGAAGACTTACACAGTTGTTAACCTTATCGGGACTCTCATGTCTTACGAAGTAAGACGGGAGAACCGATTAAAGATTCGAGCTATGATGAACCCTTCGGAGGCCAAAAAGAAAACTTTGGCATTTAACGCCAATTCCTCATCCTCCGATAGTGAAGAATCAGAAAATGAGATGGACTTGGGTGAAATGGTCCAAATGGCAAAGAAGTTCCAACGCTTCTTTCGCAAAGGTAAATTTCCCTCTAAGAATAAATTTGATTCTACTAATCATTCTTCCTCTCTTTGCTTTAAGTGTAATAAGACAGGGCACATCAAGAAGGATTGCCCAATGCTACGAAACAAAGAGAAGTGGAAGGCTCCAAAGTACCACAAGTCCGACAAGAATAAGAAAGACAAGAAGAAAGGACTAGTAGGTATATTCGATGATTCAAGCGAAGACTCATCAAGCGAATCCGATGATGAGAAGGGTGAAAGTGCCCACATGTGTTTCATGGCCCGAGAAGATTCACTCTCCGATGAGAGTGATTCCTAAATGGATGATACCGAGGTAACGATGGATGAATTACGTATTGCTAATGAAGAATTATTTGCTAGGTATCAATCTTTAATGCTTAGATATACTAGTTTAAAGAAATTGAATGTTAGCAATCCATCCATTCCATGCATTATCAACAATGACACCAATGTTGATACTTTAACCCTTAATAAGGCGAATTTAGCTTCTCAAAATGACACTTTGAGAAATGAGGTGAATAACCTCAAATCTCAACTAGATCAATCACATCCTAAGGATAATAGTGATCTAGTTTCACGTCACACACAATTGGGTTTAGAGAATGATTCTCTTAAAACTCAAGTGCACGAGCTCAAAGCACAGGTGTCCACCTTGGATACCAACATTTCTTCTCTTAAGGAGAAATATGAGCTCATGTCCTCCCATATTGTGAGATTCAATAAGGAAAAAGGAAAATTGGACGATTTGCTAGCAAACCAATTTTCGGCCACACATCGTGTTGGTCTTGGTTTTGTGGAAGCAAATGCATCCAATGCTCGCACCTCGTATAGTGGTGTCACTATAGACTTTGTGAGGCCATCCTCCGGTGCATCCACAATTGGTGTCAAAGACATTATAGGTAGCAAACCTACCAAGAGAGTCACCACTTCACCGTCTCTTTCTTTTGGCAAGAAACCCACTAAGGGTGGAAACCAAAAGCGAAGCCATGTTTACATGTACACAAACCCTTATCCACGTAGAAAATCTCCAACTTCACAAGTGGATACTCATGACACTTTTTATGCTCCACACCTACGGACACGTACAAATCCACACATGATAAATACTCATGTATGTGCTCCTATACACCTATATGCTCATAGGCGTCATTCTTATATGTATGCACATCCTCCACATGTCATGCATGACCCATATGTTTCATACAACATGCATGTTCCCAAGCATACATATAATCTTCGTATATCCAATGCATATCCACCACCTCATTTTTATGCTAGAAACCATGTTCCTAAGAAGCATGCAGCACATAGAAATCTAACAACTATGCATGCAACTAGGAAAAGGACTCCCAAAATATATACCATTTGGGGTTCTAAGAACACTAGCTTAAATGATAGGAATGCATACGTTGATTCCTATTTTCATGATGTTATTAATAATGGTAATTATGTTGGGAACCGGAAGTCCACTTGGACTTGGCTTTCAAAGGGCAAATCCCCTTGGACCCAACAAAAATTGGGTACCATGAGCTTATAGTATACTATGTAGGTACCCAAGAGAAAGAAAAAGAGCAATAAAGATCAAACTAGCTCTAAAAGAAAAGGATAGATGCTCGACAATGATTGCTCCAAACACATGATGGGAGATCCTTCATTACTCTCCGAAGTGATTAGCATCAAGAACGGTGCAACGGTCACTTTTGGAGGTAACCAAAAGGGAACCATCATTGGAGTAGGTATAGTCAGAAATCCCTCCAAACCTTTAACTACTAATGTATTTCTAGTTAGTAGTTTATGTCACAACCTTATCTCCATTAGTCAACTTTGTGACAAAGGTTATAATGTTAACTTTGGAGAGGGTATGTGTAAAATTGTTGATTCTAATTCACATGTTTTATTTACCGGTATTAGGCGTAAAAATATTTATTATCTGAGCTTGCCTAAAACCGTAGAACATTGCTTAGTTGCTAATATAAATGAACAACTATTATGGCATCGCCGTTTTGGTCATGTTCATTTCAAGCACTTATATAAGTTAGCTAAGCATGATCTAGTCAAAGGTTTTCCAAAAATTGCTTTTAGTAATAAAAACATTTGTGATTCATGCCTAAGAGGTAAACTTAGTAAATCATATTTTAATCTTAAAGAAGGCATTACTTCTAAGAGCCCCTAGAACTTCTTCATCTAGATTTGTTTGGGCCAATTAGAACCCTTCTTTAGGCAATGCTCATTATGGATTAGTTGTCGTTGACGACTTCTCTAGATTTACTTGGGTTTCATTCTTAACTAATAAGAATGAAGCTTTTGAAGAGTTTACCATATTTGCAAAGAAGATTCAGAATCTCTTAGGATCCACCATTATCACTATCCTAGTGATCATGGAGGAGAATTTGAGGATGAGTCTTTTACAAAGTTTTGTGATGACACCGGGATAACTCACAATTTTTCTTTTCCTCAGACACCACAACAAAATGGTGTTGTTGAGAGAAAGAATATGACTCTTATTGAGTGTGCTCGTACTATGCTCCATGATAGTCATCTTGGACTACAATTTTGGGCAGAGGCGGTGCACACGGCATGTTATGTGCTCAATAGGATCCTAGTGAGACCCCGAACGAACATAACTTGTTTTGAGTTATTTTATGACAAAAAGCGTCAAGTTAAATATTTTCGAGTTTTTGGTTCAAAATGTTTTATCAAGAACACCTTTGGTAATTTAGATAAATTTGAGCCAAGATCCGATGAATGAATCTTTGTTGGATATTCCACACGTAGCAAGGCCTACCGGATATACAACAAAACTTCTTCAACGATCGAGAAATCACGACACATATCATTTTATGAAGATTTTGATTTTCCTCATGCTGTTGATGATAACGTAGATGCTATATGTGATTCTCTCAGTAATGTCAAGATTAATGATTCGATTATTGAGACTAACACTACTAATGAGATTGTTAAAGATGTTCTAAGTGATGCATTAATACCCAAAGCTTACCCAACCTTTCGCAACCATCCACATGACCGAATTATTGGAGATATTGGTGTGGGTATTCGAACGAGGTCAAGAATTGAAGAATTCTCTCATTGCGCATTTGTCTCTACCATTGAGCCAAAGAACATCCAATAAGCATATGAGGATAACTCTTGGATAGTGGCAATGGAAGAAGAACTCATGCAATTCGAGAGAAATGATGTTTGGGAGCTCGTTCCTATTCCAAGTGGTCATCAAGTTATTGGGACCAAATGGATCTTCAAGAATAAAACCGATGAGAACGAGGTCATCACAAGGAACAAAGCATGGTTAGTAGCTCAAGGCTACCAACAAGAGGAAGGTATCAATTTCGAGGAATCCTTTGCCCCCCGTAACTAGATTAGAAGCTATTAGATTACTTTTATCTTTTGCATCTCATAAGAATTTCAAGCTATTTCAAATGGATGTTAAAATTGTATTTTTAAATGGGTTTGTCAATGAAGAAGTGTATGTTTCTCAACCTCCCGGTTTCATTCATGAAAAATGTCCAAACCATGTTTTCAAACTTAAGAAAGCATTGTATGGGTTGAGACAAGCTCCTAGAGCTTGGTGTGATCGACTCAAGACCTTTCTTTTGGATTTAGGTTTTAAAATGGTTGAAGTAGATTCAACTCTTTTCATTAAAGATTATGAAAATGACATCCTATTGATTCAAGTTTATGTAAACGATATTATATTTAGTTCTATAAACTTTAATCTTTGTCAAGAATTTTCTAAGTCCATGAAGGATGAATTCAAGATGAGCCACATGGGTGAGCTTAACTATTTCCTTGGATTGCAAATTCGACAAATGAAGGATGGGACTTTCATACATCAAACCAAGTACACAGGGGAGCTTGCGATTCGGGATGGAATCATCTTTAAGCAAAAGGACTCCCATGAGTACGACAACCCATCTACACAAGGATGAGAACGGAAAAGATGTAGATGTTCGTCTATATCGAGGTATGATCGGTAGCTTACTTTATTTAACTGCTAGTAGGCCCGATATCATGTTTTCTGTATGCTTGTGTACTAGATATCAAGCTAGATCTAAAGAGTCACACTTGATTGCGGTTAAACGAATTTTTCATTATCTCAATCATTCACTAGATTATGGGTTACTTTACCCTAAATCTAGCACATATGAGTTAATCTCATATAGTGATGCCGACTTTGCCGGATGCAAATCCGATAGGAAAAGTACTAGTGGCACTTGCCATTTCCTAGGAAATTCCTTAGTCTCTTGGTTCTCCAAGAAATAGAACTCGGTATCATTGTCCACGACCGAAGCGGAATATATTTCCGCGCGTCTTGCATGTGCACAGGTTCTTTGGATGAGACACACACTAAAGGATTATGGTGTCAATTGTGATACTTGTCCTATCAAGGTTGATAACCAAAGTGCTATATGTCTTTCCAAGAATCTGGTACATCACTCCCGTACCAAACACATAGATGTGAGACACCACTTTATCAATGATCATGTAGCTAAGAAGGACATCATCTTAGAGTACATTGAAACCCAAAAACAAATTGCACACATCTTCATAAAACCTCTTAAAGAAGATTCATTTGTGAGGTTGTATAGAGAATTATGAATTATGGGTGAATCTGAAATTTAGGAGTTCAATTTACTTGTTATAACATCTTTTGAATTCATATCATCATGTTGCCTCTCTTCATTTGATATATCATATATTGGTTTTAAGAAAGGCTATTGAGATTTCTTTGATTACATGAGTTTTCAGAGTGTTTTAAGAGATTTATGTGATAAATGATTTATCATTTGATATTGATTTTATGATGAGTTTGTGATTAGAGTATAGGTCTTATGGTGAGTTGTGCATATTCTCTGGATTTTAACCTCAATATGCATTTTGGACCATGACAGACGACTGTCTTTCCTCCGACAGTCGACTTCCCTACTCTATCTTATATGTCAGCAGATTGTATCTTTCGCTTAGGCGGCTGATGAAAAATTTACAGTCGACCGTTGGATCAACAGGCGACTGCAATTTAGTCATCAAGCGCCTGTCAATTTCGTCAGTAGTCTCTGTTTTTATCATCGATTTTATTGATTCTCAGTCAGTTGACTGATGTGTATAATACAGTCGATTGTCTCTTAGACAGGCGACTGTATGTTACCCAACAGTCGACTGTCTGTCAACCTAAGCTTATCTCTTATCACTTTGACCAGTCGACTGACTTTTGTTCTACAGTCGACTGTCTCCTATTGTGGCGGTTCGATCATTTGATCTAAGCCATCGATTCTTTGATCCAACGGCCCAGATTCATTTGCCCCTTCGATATTTCATCGAGAGAATTCATTTCGATCGAAATTTTCTCTCTCCTCCGATAGAAACCGCCTCGTCTCCACAATTCAAACCCTCAGTCGATGGCTCCTCCAGTGATTTTCCGTCGTCTCGTCTATCGATTGCATCGCTTGGATCTCGATTGACTCTTCATGCCTTTCGACTAGGTTTGATTTCCTCTCGTTGGTTCTCTCGCTCATTATCTCTCTCTCTCTCTCTCGTGCGTTTCCCTTCAAAATCGTCGTTTGATTATGCAATGGCTCCCAGGACCAAGAACAATGGAAAGACTATTTTTTCTAAGCGCCCTAGGGTTCCCACACCTACCACAGCCAAAAACAAACAACCCTATGAGGCCCGAACCAAGAAATCTGATTCTCCCTCTCGCTCCTATTTGCAGGGTTATTCTCCCTCTTTTGTGTCTTCTTCATCTGAAGCTGAGCCCCTCGTCAAGCGTCAGCACAAGCCCATTGGTGTTCGCATCAATGAGCCTTCTGCAGAGGCTCCTCCTTCACCCTCTGTGTCGAGCTCCGAAGAAGAAACCCCTGTCGTGCCACCCTCTGATCCCCTCATTCCTATTTGCCGAGATGATTTGTGCTTGGCAAAATTTCACTCTCTCCTCGGGATCAAACTTCTTAGACATCGATTCATTTTTTTCCCTCTTTCACTGCTGGGAGATTATCTGAGATCCTATCTGCTACTCGTTTAGCTGATCTCTTTCGCTTCTCTCAGAGCGAATCTCCTCGTGCTTATCCATTTTTGGTTAAGCTTTTCTATGCTAACCGCATTCGCGGTGAGTATGCTACCACTGGAGTTATTGACACTGTTGTCCAGGGGACCTCCATTCGCATTGATCCCACTCTTTTAGGGACCATTCTTAGGATTCCCTCCACTGGATTCCTTCCTACAGACATTTCCATTTCTGATGTTGATGAGCTTGATCAGTCTGTCCTCCGTGACAAGTTCCGTAAGATACCCACTGCTCTATCTTCTGGTGTTCGGTCGTCCATGTTCTCAGCTAGGGGTTGGGTTGTTCACCTTGTGGTGAAATCCAACATCCTGCCAAAGTACGGATCTTCTGACCAGCCTTCCCAGGATATACTTAGGTGTTTGTACGCGATCTTTTTTGGCATGTCCGTAAACTGGGCCGGTGTCCTCCTCGATAGGATGGACAAGGTCGAGTTTACTACTTCCTCCTCTCACATTCCCTCTGGTGGTCTTCTCACACTTGTTTTTCATCATTTTGGGGTTGACTTGACTTCATACAAGCCCGTGTCTTTTGGTCCTCTTCTCGATGCTTCTGCAAAGTCGAAGTCCTCTTCGGCTCTGCAGTCTGCATCTAAGAAGAGGAAATACACTTCTGCTCCGTCTTCCTCCACGGTTCCTCCTGCAGACCAGCCATCTACCTCTGCACCATTCTCTCGTGACATTCTGTTTGAGATGGTTTCTGGTCTATATGAGTTGGCGTTCTTGTCATTCCAGTATCAGGGTATGCCCTTCCCTGAGCACCTCAGACGATTTGTTCCTCCCCAGCCTCGTGAGCCTCTTCCTCCTATCATCACTGATATCGTTGTGCATCCTGGTGTCTCTGCCACTCAGGGTGTTGCTGCTGCTCCTCCTCCTCCAGAGGATGTCCCCCGTGACCCAGAGACTGCTTCCTCCTCAGCTGCACCTGGAGACACTCACTCGTAAATTTTTTTAGTTTTTGAGTGGTGTTTGTATGATGGATATTTTGTGTAATGATGATATATTTGACTATCATGATGTATTTTGATCGTTTTGATGGACATGTTGATGTCCATATGTCGTGTACTCATATGATCGTTTTTTGCAAGGTTTATATATATATATATATATATATATATATATATATATATATATATATATATATATATGAGGAGGGATCAAATGACCCCCAAAAATAACCCCCAAAAATGACCCCCTATCAAAAATCCTATGCCCCCCATTTTTTCGGAAGATCCGAACCGTTCATCTTGATCTCCACCCTCTAAATACCTGACCCACCAATTTTCAACCTGATCCCATGTGTTTTGCCTGTTCATCCATCCGACCCAAATTTAACGGTTTCGCATGAATAGAACTTTTGCGAATGGTTGATGAACGGGCAAAACACATGGGATCGGGTTGAAAATTGGTGGGTCAGGTATTTAGAGGATGGAGATCAATATGAATGGTTCGGATCTTCCGAAATAATGGGGGCATAGGATTTTTGATAGGGGGTCATTTTTGGGGGTTATTTTTGGGGGTCATTTGATCCCACCTATATATATATATATATATATATATATATATATATAGGAAAATTTTCAAATGAGAACATTTCGCACCGTGCGAAAATGTTTTTATCTTTTTTTTTTGAAATTTTTTTTTCAAAAATTCTTTTTTCCACCGTCATTATATGTTGTTATACCCCCCTCAAAAAATAATGGTTGAGAAATAATGTCATTTGGCCTTCGATCAAGGCATTTCATCAAATTCGCACGTTTTGAGACCGTTAAATTTGTAACGGGTGGATGGGTGCTCTAATGCCCAACAGGTTCACCCATTATTTTCCCTGGGATATATAATTGTATGTATTAAACATCAAAAAAAGGAATTTTTGAAAAAAAAATTTCAAAAAAATAAACAAAAGTTTTCGCACGGGCTTTCGCACGGGTTTTTTCGCACCCGAAGATCCATATATATATATATATATATATATATATATATATATATATATATATATATATATATATATATATATATATATATATATATATATATGAAAAGTAAGTGTGTATGTATTGATATGAACAAGGGCTGCATCAAGGCGACGCCAACAAAAGGTCAAGGGGAGGGAGAGGCTGGGAAGCAGTCACCCCACACACGACCAACCAGGCAAGAGCCAAGAAACAAAAAAGGGGGGGAAACCTCTGATGGGGGCGCACACAAAAAAATGGCCTACAAGATACCCCAACAGTCAAAAAGGGAAGTATCCACAGGGTCTAAATCATCCGGGATGTAGCCAACAAGGGCATCCGAGATGTCCAAAGAGATCCGAGCCAGAAGGGCTATTGCAGGGGACTTGAGAGATCTAAAGATGCAACAGTTCCGCTCCCTCCAAATGTGCCAAACCGTCGCACAGAAGACAAGCAAGGAAAGCCTACCCCTGGGGGTGATATTCCCCCTGGCTCCAAACCGCCATTTCAGCGCGTAAGCTTCAACGGTGATGGACTTGGAGCCAGGAGGGAGGCCAAGACGAAGCCTGCACTCTGCCCAAACACAAGCATTGAACTCACAGCGGAAGAAGATGTGGCGAGTCGACTCGGGGAAGAGACCGCAGAGAGCACAAGTAGACTGATCCTGAATGCCACGCCTGTCCAGCTGCTGGGTGGTGGGCAGGCGGCCAGAGAGGGCACGCAGGAGAGTGAGGGAGAACTTGGGCGTGTGCCCAGAAAACCAGACCACTGGGGCTAGTCTGTCAGCAGGGGAGGAGCGACGAGTAGATGACCAAGCGGAGCGGAGGGAGCACCCCCCGACAGCCGACCACTCCCAGGCGTCGGGGCCATCTGACACAGAACACGAAGCCAACAAGGGTGCAAGGTGGGCAAACTCAGTAGGAAGGGACCAGGCTTCACCATCCCAGAAGTCAGCAACCCGACGGTATCTGAGGGGGAGGGGAGGAGAATGCAGGTCTGCCAAAGGGCCACAAGGAAGCCACGGGTCATGCCAAAACGAAGTGGAGCGTCCATCACCAATCACATGACGATAGCAAGTAGACGCCAAGTCCCGACATCGGAGCATATGCTTCCAGGTCCCCGAGTCCAGAGCCGAGGGGACACACTGGAAGAGGGGGGTGCTCTTCTGGTAACCATTGCGCATGTAAGAGGCCCAGGGAGAGGGGGAGTGGAGAAGCCTCCAGAGGAGCTTAGCTCCCGCGGAAATGCCCACCTCGCGGAGGCTACGGAGACCAATACCACCCTCCGAACGCGGGAGGCACATGTCATCTCACCTCCACAGGTGGAGCTTCGACCCCCAGATGAAGTCACGACACAGACAGTCAATCACGGCGAGGACCGAAGAAGGTATGCGGTAAGACTGCAGCCAATAGGAAACAAATCCATGAATAACTGTGTGCACCAGCTCGATGCGACCTGCCGTGGACAAAAGCCTGGAGGACCAGCAAGAGACCTTGGCACTGCACTTATCAACAAGCCCCGAGAAGAGTTTGGCGACGGGGTAGGTAGCAGAAAGGGGAAGCCCCAAGTATATGACAGGGAGAACCTCAAGGGGGATGCCAAGGAGGAGGGACAGCTGACTACCAATGCTGCACCCCATGCTAAGAAGCAACTTGCTCTTACCCTTATTCACCTCGAGACCCTACATGAGGTAGAAAGATGCCAGGAGCTGGCCAAGGCCCGCAAAAGAGGACTCCTCTGCCTTACAAAAGACAAGCATGTCGTCAGCAAAGAGCAGGTGGGAGGGGATCCCCTGGACCCCTCCCTTAGGAGGGCGGATGACACCAGAAGAAGTAGCAGTGTCCATCAGGGTAGTGAATGCCTCCATAACAATCATAAAAAGGAAGGGGGACATGGGATCACCCTGACGGATCCCTCTGTTGCTCCCAAAGAAACCAGCCGGTGAGCCGTTGATGAGCACCGAAAAAGAGGGAGAGTCTACGCAAACCCTGACCCAGTGGATGAAAGTGGGAGGAAAACCAAGGCACCCCATGAAGAAGTAAAGGAACCCACGATTAACACTATCAAAATCCTTGCACAGATCCAGCTGAATACAGGCCCTAGACCCCAAAGAAGCAGAGTAGTCCCTAATAAGCTCATGGGCAAGAAGAGAGGAATCAGAGATCAGGCGCCCCTTGATGAAAGCCGACTGGTTCCAAGAAATGAGGCCAGGGATGACTGCTGCCATCCTCATACTGAGGACCTTAGAGATGATCTTATAAATGACATTGCAGCAGGAAATAGGCCGATAGTCCCCCAGAGAGGACGCCGATGGGACTTTAGGGATCAGAGTGAGGAAAGTATGGTTGATCTGCTTCAAGATACAACCAGACGAAAAGAAAGAACGCATCGCCAGGAGAACATCCCTGCCAACAATCCCCCATAACTCTTGGAAGAAGAGAGGAGGAAAACCATCAGGACCGGGGGATTTATCTTTGTCCAAGGAGAAGAGGGCCTCCTTAATCTCCTGATCGACAACGGGGCCCCCAAGCCAATCATAAGCGCCCGGGGATATAATATGCTTGGGAATAATCTCGGGGAAGACAGAGGGGTACGAGTCCTGATGGAAGAGAGAGGTGAAGAACACAACCGCTTCAGCACGGAGGGAGTCAAGCTTGGCCACAGGGTCCCCCCCAGGCCCAATCAGGTGCATAAGACTGTTCCCAACAGCACGGTCCTTGGTCGCAGCATAGAAGAACCTGGTGTTCCTGTCCCCCTGGGAGAGCCACGACTGGCGGCTCTTCTGTCTAGCCTGGCTCTCCTCACATGCCAGACTAGAAGCAAGGAGGTGTCTGAGTGTACGGTCCTGACGCAAAAGCTCCGGGCAAGAGTGGAAGCCGATGTCATCACGAATAGCAGCAATATCACTTCTGATGGTGTCGGAAGGGGGGAAGGGGCTACGGGCGTTGGGCCAGGCCTGGATTGCCGCCTTAAGGGCCTTGAGTTTGGAGACAAGTCTGAGCATAGGGGATTTAGAATAATGTCCTCTCCAGACCGAAAGTAGAAGAGCGTAGAATCCTAGCACCTGGAAGTAGTGACCAAAGAATCTAAAGGGCTTGGGGCCCGAGTTGGGAGGAGGAATTACCTGGATAAGAAGTGGAGAGTGATCGCTAGTGGACGGTGGGAGATAAGTGGCGTAGGCATTCGGAAGGACCGCGAGCCAATCGGGGTTCACAAGGGCCCGATCAAGCCTACAAGAGATACGTGGGCCGCTAGTAGCGCAGTTGCTCCAACTAAGATGGTCACCAATACATCGAATATCATCCAACCTGTAGTCCTCAATGCAAAGGTTGAAATCCGCCAACATGGCCGGGGCGACGCATCTCCCCCCCACCTTCTCCCCAATAAATCTGGTGACATTGAAATCTCCAACAACCGCCCAAGCCCTCCCAAGCACACGAGCGATATCATTGCGAAGGGACTCCCAAAGGCGAAGTCTATCAGAAGCCAAGTTAGAGGCGTAAACAAAGGAAACAGAGACAGCAAACCCACCACTGTTAACACAATCAAGGGTGATGTGCTGCACCGAAGAAGATGCAACAATACAGCCCCAAACCATCGGGTCAGCCATCACCCAAATACGACCTTTAGGTGCATGCTCATAGTTGTGGAATGCCACCCACCCCTTGGGGAAGCACGAAGAAACAGTATCGCCCGCCGGGTCGCGAACTTTCGTCTCCAATAGACCCACCAACGAAGCTTTGTATTTACCAATGTGATGTCAAACGTCCCTACGATGAGCACAAGCATTTAGTCCCCTCACATTCCCGGCAAAAGTAGAAATAATCAAGGGATGGGGTGTTGGCTCCAAGTCTGCACACGAGGGGGGGGGGGGGGCGACCCTCTTTTGTTTGGGTTAGGGGAAGGGGGGCATGGATTTTTTGGATGGGTGGGCGAAGGCAGGGTTAGGGATAGTGGCGGGTTGAGGGCATGGGTTAGGGGGGAGGGAGCTTGGGCTTGGGCGGGGAGGACGGGTCGGACTAAGGACAGTGAATTGGCTATCAAAATCCCCAACTGCCAGCACGCCCATAGGAGAGGTAATGATCCCAACTGACTCACAAATGATCCCACCGGTACCGGAAATAGGCCCACCCACAAGAGGAGATTCATCCATAGCAAGGGTAAAACCACCACAGCAAGGGAATCACAGGACATCTGGGGATGACTAGCAGCCGCTAGCAAGGAGGTACCAGATCTAGGGAGAGGCACACCCGCATCATTAGCCGCGATGCTGTGCTAAGCAGCCGAAGGGCCGAGGCAACTACTCCCAGCACTGACAAGAGAACTCAGAGGGCGGTCGTTTGCCGGCAAATACTGGGCAGAAGCACCAAGAGGACACAGGACGGAGGCCTGGGAACATAGCTGCGACATCATGGGGACAAGAGGGGGACTCTGGGTGGGTGATTGTAGGGCAAGCAGTGCGGGCGTTGAAATCTGGCCGGCCGAAACACAATCGGAGTCCGGAGCACAAAGGAGATGATGCTGGGCGGTCGGAGAGCAGCAGGAGGGCAGCGGCACTGGCTGCATATTCGGGCTGGTGAGCCGCAAGGAGACCGGAGGGCACAGCGACTGGGATGGAGAATAACAACTGGGGGCCACAGGCGCTAAAGGCGAGGGTGGAGTTACCGGGCACAGGAGCATATGCGAGAGCGAAGCCGAGGCCGCACAGGATGCAAGAGGAGAGCACTATTGCTGTGCCATGATGGAAGGAGCAGACTGTAGCTCTCAGTCCGCTGCATTTCGGGCGATCTGAGAGGGATTTTGCAATTGCTGGGTGGAAAGCGGGGAGTTCTGCACCGCCGGAGGGGATTTCAGCGCAGAATCTGTCGGAAGCGGATGATTGGCTGGGAGGGAGGGAACAACGGGAGCCCCAGTGGCAGGAATCGGATGAGGAGGCTCCTCTTGTCTCGAAGGTGATTCACATTGGGAGATATCATGCCCGAAGCAACGACAGTGGGCACACAGCGGTGGGATTTTCACATACTCAACGACTACCGGGATGATGGACCCATCCGCAAGCCTAGCCGAGATGGAGGATGGGAAAGAAGACACCGAGTCAATCTCGACAAAACACCTAGCAAAAGAGAGTCAGGATGCATTGGCAGTAGCAGCATCCGAGAAGAGAGGACGGCCCAGGATACTGGCAAGTTTTCCGAGGATGACGGGAGACCAAAATTGGATCGGGAGTTGCGGAAATCGGATCCAGATAGGCACGGAAGAAAGCAAGTCCCTATCAAGGCCAATGTCGGGCTCCCATCGCCTAAGCACGAGGAGACGTCCATCCAGGAGCCAAGGGCCACCATTGAGAATGTCACCACAGTCAACATCGTTGGCGAATTTGAAGAAGAAAACCCCTTTTTCACGCGAGTGGACTTGGACTTCTCCCTTTGTTTTCCAAGCTCGTCCAACCCAGGCCATGAGCTGGCCGTAGTAGGGGCACTGGCCCACAAAGTATCCAACAAGCGTGTGCGCCCAGCACCCCGCGGCCTGAGAGATGTCAGCGGGGAGTATGTCTGCAACAACCCCATCTCCCACTGAAATTGGAGGTGAAAACGCTAGCCCACAGTTAGGAACGGCACGGGGGGCACATATAGAGCTGAATGAAGCTAAAGTAACATATGATGAGCGGGGGATTTGAGCTATTGTTCGCAGGGGCAATCCCACAAACACCCGGTGGGCATTGGCGGATGTACATTCGGAGTTGGAGGCGCCACCACCGACTGGCAGGGGGAGGGCCGTCCTGTCACCATCCCACACACGAGAATTGGCCCGGCCACTACCCCGTCGAAGACGGCTGCCGGAAGCTGGCGGTCGGAGGGGCGCAGCAGGGACAGCCTGGCGACGTCGGCCAGTAACGACGGTCCAAGGAGCATCACCGCCAGGAAAAAGCGGTGAGATACCGATCTGAGGAGGAACTAGCGGCGGGCGTCCATTCAGTGGAGGTAAGGGGGAAGTCCGCCACTTGAGGCAGGCGTCGCAGCAAGCGTACTCGAGAAAGCTGGGCTCGAGGAAGACGAGGCCAAGGGGGGATTGTGGATTTGGGAGCTCAGTGAAGAGCATCAAGGGAGGTCGAGGAGCAACGAGATGGGCCGAAGCCCCAGGCAGCGGAGCAAAGCCGCCTAGTGAACGCACAAATCGCCGGAGCACAAGTGAATCGCCGGGTGTATATATATATATATATATATATATATATATATATATATATATATATATATATATATATATATATATCTATATTATAAAAGAGAGATGTTATCAAGAGAAATTGGATAAGAGATATTGGACAAGAGAAATTGGATAAGATATATCTGTATTATAAAAGATGGATGTTATCAAGACAAATTGGATAAGAGATATTGGACAAGAGATATTGGATAAGAGATATCTCTATTATAAAAGAGGGATGTTATCAAGAGAAATTGGATAAGAGATATTGGACAAGAGAAATTGGATAAGAGATATCTATATTATAAAAGAGGGATGTTTTCAAGAGAAATTGGATAAGCGATATTAGACAAGAGAAATTGGATAAGGGATATCTATATTATAAAAGAGGGATGTTATCAAGAGAAATTGGATAAGAGATATTGGATAATATAAATTGGATAAGAGATATCTATATTAAAAGAGAGGGATGTTATCAAGAGAAATTGGATAAGAGATATCTATATTATAAAAGAGGGATGTTATCAAGAGAAATTGGATAAGAGATATTAGACAAGAGAAATTGGATAAGAGATATCTATATTATAAAAGAGGGATGTTATCAAGAGAAATTGGATAAGAGATATCTATATTATAAAAGAGGGATGTTATCAAGAGAAATTGGATAAGAGATATTGGACAAGAGAAATTGGATAAGAGATATCTATATTATAAAAGAGGAATGTTATCAAGAGAAATTGGATGAGAGATATCTATATTATAAAAGAGGAATGTTATCAAGAGAAATTGGATAAGAGATATTGGACATGAGAAATTGGATAAGAGATATCTATATTATAAAAGAGGGATGTTATCAAGAGAAATTGGATAAGAGATATTTGACAAGATAAATTGGATAAGAGATATCTATATTATCAGAGAGGGATGTTATCAAGAGAAATTGGATAAGAGATATCTATATTATAAAAGAGAGATGTTATCAAGAGAAATTGGATAAGAGATATTTGGACAAGAGAAATTGGATAAGAGATATCTATATTATAAAAGAGGGATGTTATCAAAAGAAATTGGATAAGAGATATTGGACAAGAGAAATTGGATAAGAGATAACTATATTAAAAGAGAGGGATGTTATCAAAAGAAATTGGATAAGAGATATCTTTATTATAAAAGAGGGATGTTATCAAGAGAAATTGGATAAGAGATATTGGACAAGAGAAATTGGATAAGAGATATCTATTCTATAAAAGATGGATGTTATTAAGAGAAATTGGATAAGAGATATTGGACATGAGAAATTGGATAAGAGATATCTATATTATAAAAGAGGGATGTTATCAAGAGAAATTGTATAAGAGATATTTGACAAGATAAATTGGATAAGAGATATCTATATTATAAAAGAGGGATGTTATCAAGAGAAATTGAATAAAAGATATTGGAAAATAGAAATTGGATAAGAGTGATGTTATCAAGAGAAATTGGATAAGAGATATCTATATTACAAACGAGAGATGTTATCAAGAGAAATTGGATAAGAGATATTGGACAAGAGAAATTGGATAAGAGATATCTATTATATAAAAGACGGATGTTATCAAGAGAAATTGATAAGGGAATTTGGACATGAGAAATTGGATAAGAGAATTTGGATATATATTATATAAAACTGGGAAATTGGATAAGAGAAAATATAAGAGATGAGATTTTGAGGGATAAAAGAGGAGGTGGTGAATTTTGCACATACAACCCCGGTTTTTGTATTTTTGCCCATGGACCCGCCCCACACACCCACCCACACTTTTTATTCTCGCCCCTTCCGAACATTTTTTGCCAGTTCTTTGAAGATTTAGAATCTTATCCTACTAGGACAAAGCTTTGTCCTACGTGGCAAGTTTGTCCTAGGTGGTAATGACAATTTTGGGGGGACTTAAATTTTGGGGGAAAAGTTAAATTTGGAGGGAAACTTGAAATTTTGTGGGAAAACTTGAAATTTGGGGGAACTTGAAATTTGTGGGGGAGAAAAACTCAGCCATTAAATAAACCGTGCCCTATGGGCACGGGTAATGACTAGTATATATATATAGGAGGGATCAAATGACCCCCAAAAATAACCCCCAAAAATGACCCCCTATCAAAAATCCTATGCCCCCCATTTTTTCGGAAGATCCGAACGGTTCATCTTGATCTCCAACCTCTAAATACCTGACCCACCAATTTTCAACCCGATCCCATGTGTTTTGCATGTTCATCCATCCGACCCAAATTTAACGGTTTCGTATGAACAGAACTTTTGCGAATGGTTGATGAACGGGCAAAACACATGGGATCGGGTTGAAAATTGGTGGGTCAGGTATTTAGAGGATGGAGATCAAGATGAACGGTTCGGATCTTCCGAAAAAATGGGGTGCATAGGATTTTTGATAGGGGGTCATTTTTGGGGGTTATTTTTGGGGGTCATTTGATCCCACCTCATATATATATATATATATATATATATATATATATATATATATATATATATATATATATATATATATATATATATATATATGATGTTGCAGTTTCTTCGTCTGTTTCACACATTGTATAATTGGTTATCATAGCTGTGTGAATTTTGAGATATTGTCTCCATATATGCCATATTCTTCATGTGATGTGATTTGAGACAATATGTTTTCTTCGTGTATTTCAATGTTGATATTGGACTTCCATTCCTCTGATCACCAAAGTTTATGATTTGGTTTTATGAGTTTTGATTTATATATCTTCAAACTCTTGTAATTGTTACTAGTTCTTATTTAGCACGATTATTGTTGTTATTTTACTCCCACCTTTTGGATAATGCCATAGGGGGAGAGGAATAAACAAATAGATTCATAGTGAATGTGCTAAGTATATACTAATAACACTTGAATCTAAGATTGAAGTTGCCTTAGATTCAGGGGGAGTAAGATACAATGAATATGGATTTTAAATCCTAGATTTCATGGATTCATTTCATTCATGCATATCTTACTCATTTGCTTCAATTGATATATAGATGCCCTAATATTTGTTGACTAACTTGATTGGCATCTATGTAGGGGGAGTAAGTTTTCGTTAATCACAATTATTTATCTTTTTGTTTATGTTTGTTTGTCATCATCAAAAAGGGGGAGAATGTTGAGTATTGGACTTCTCCCTACTTTGTGTTAATGATGAGCAAACATAAATATTTGTGAATAATCCCCTATTTTACAGTTAATCCATTGCCTAAGCTTATTATGAAGATCTACTTGCAATGGATGACACTCAAAGATCATTGAAAGCAAATGAAATGGATTGGATGATCGTAAATAGTGATTGAAGCTCCTAGAAGACTTCAAGCTCATGCTTTGGATAGAAGAGAGAGTTCGTCAAATGTAACTTTCTGATATCTTTTCTAGTATGTAGCTTAGAACTAGAACATTGTTGGAGCGCACACACATCTTCATTTCAGTCTTAGGATATCAGTAGACCAACCTTCCACAGACTCCAATTCATTTCAATCTAGATTGTGCATGGCATGTCTATAACAGTCGACTGCTAAACGTTTTACAGTAGCCTGTCTCAAAAACAATCGACTGTGTTTTGTTCTACAGTCGCATGTTATGCACAAACTATTACAGTTTAGTTTTGGGCTTCTCTGCTTTAACTTTCACAGGCGACTTATGAACGATTCACAGGCGCCTGTCCAAATGACAGTCGACCGTGTTTTTTTAATCAGTCGCCTATCTGTCTGTAGCCCAAAATGTATTTCTCTATTTATTATGGCCAGTCGACTTTTGTTGGATTTACAGTCGATTGTCCAATGGAACAGTCGACTGTCAATGCTTCAACAGTCGTCTATCTGTGAGCCTATTTGATGACTCAACTCTCTGAAAAATCTCAGGGTTTTGACAGTCGTCTGTAGAAGGAATTACAGTCACCTGTTCAGATTAACAGGCGACTGTCTTCTCTTCATCAGTCGTCTATCATGTTCTCCCAGACGTTTTCCAGATTTCTTCAACTTACCCAACTTACGGCCAGTCGCCTGTAGTAGGATTTACAGTCGTATGTTGGTTTAACAGTCGACTGTCTATACCTCATCAGTCGATTGTCCACATGGTAAGTTACCGTTATGAATTCTCACCTACCCTCTCTGACTGTGCATCCGTCGACTATGAATTCTTCAATAGTCGACTGTCTCGGGCGCAGATTCTATCCGTTGAGTTTTTCCTCACCGATTTCAAAGGGGTTTTTGTTGTTTTCGGTGGAGGAATTTGAGAAAAATATATAAGGAGCCTCTACTGTTCCATTGATAGGTTACTTACTTAGTCACTCTCTCATTCATTCAAGCTTTTATTCTCAAGATCAAAGCTCTCAAATTCTAAAGCCCTAAGAATTCCAATCTTCAATCTTTTGCTCTCCAACCTAGAACCAAAGAGATATCTTCTAGGCATTTGGTGCAGTCAAGAGAAAGGGCTTTCCTCTCTTCCAAGAGAGTCTTTCAACACACAACACACTTCTCCTTCAAGTTCTACTTCAAGGCATAGGTGATTGTAAGTGTTGCTTAATTTCATATTTCATAACTTTCGTTATTTGATTTACTCTCGGTTTGGGAGAGTGGTTTGCTTGCTCCCAAGTTGTGGGAGTCAAGGTCAATCGATTGTATTTTGATTTCACTTGTTAGATTGCTACAAGTGGGTTTTAAGGAAACCTCAAGTTAGGGTTCTAACTTGAGTATCCGGTTATTAACCAGGTAGAAGGGACGTAGGATTACCGGGAACAAGTCGGGAAGTGACTTGGGTAATCTGAACCCTTAAAACATCCTTCCGTTTGCATTTGTTTCATTTTGGGTTTATTTCTATTCCGTACTATTTTGTTGGTTAGGAATTTAAATTGGTGTAACTATCTTTTTAAATTGCATAAACACTATTCAACCCCCTTCTAGTGTTTTCCCCATAGCCATGGTCCTTACAGGCTACACAAAAATGAGATTTTTAAACTATTATTATTATTTTTGTGTACTATTGTTTGATTTACGTCAGGGAAACTTTACCGCTTTTTGTGTGACTTTTTGGGGTCTTGTCTAGTGGTGGTCTAGACAAGAGGAACTTGACGGGTGTCGTCAAGTGAGAGCATATATTAGGATTGATAGTGTTGAACATGGTGAGTGGGGTACTGGGCCTGGTGAGTGTAGAGACGTTGGTTCTCTAGCTATTGCGGTTGTGCCTATACACTATTAATATAATATTTACTTTCGGGGGCTGGACGTAGGTCGTGGTGAAGACCGAACCAGGATAAATCTGATGTGCATCTGTGTTTGATTATTATTTACCATGTGTGTGATTATAACTGCGTGTGATTTCTCGTGGGTTGCACGAGAATTTTTTATTAGCCTATTCACCACCCCCTCTAGGCTTAGATCCAGATCCAATAATTCCCTCCTTATCTCTCCATCTTTTGACCAAGTCCTCTTTCAATGTGAATTTGAATTTTTCCATCACTTTGACTAAGTCCCCCTTTGAGTATTGACGAGCTTGCCACTCCTGAAAGACACTTAGCACACACATCAAAACATTCACACACACGTTTGTTATCATCAAATACGAAGTCATCGATCGATGTATCCAACAATCTCCTCCTTTTGATGATGACAAACCATATATAAGATTTGAGCAATAAATGCTTGTCCAAATAATGTCTTCATGACATGTATGCGTGTGAAGTGTGATTATGGAGGAAGTATGCAACAATATAACAATGATATTCAATGATGTTCAAAACTATATGCATGCTCCCATATTTTCATGCTCCCCCTTGAACATATATTCATTAAGCACATTGTTCAACATATATAAGATATGTTCATTAAGCACATTGTTCAACATATATAAGATTTAAGAACATTAAATCTTTTCCCCAAATTCTCCCCCTTTTGTTTTCATCAAAAGTGTACAACGAAGTCAATGTCATATCACATGCAAAAAGAGAGTGTTATAAGCTATAACAAACACTTGCATGTAGGCATTCTTAGAATAAACAAGTCAGGCCAATGAAAATTATAACAAAGACTTCTACACCATCGTATAAGTGTGAGGATAAAACATTGAAGTACATAAGGAGAACTTTCAAGAAATTCAAACAAAACCAATCCACTTTTCCTTGTAACCTGATATCATCTAGGATTGATTTTCCCCATCTCATTAGAAATGAGTTCAAGATACCACACCCAAAACATAGCTTATGAGAACTCTTAGATGGGGGTAGCATTGCTTGACGAATATAACACCAATGCTAAAGTTTACTCTTAAAGTTTATGTTAGATACTCGTGGGTTGTATCGTTACCATGGATCGTATCCATTTTTCATATGGAACTCTTTTTCTCTCCATTTCCATTGTTATATATATATATATATATATATATATATATATATATATATATATATATATATATATATATATATATATATATATATATGTTTAACTTCAATCCTTTTGAGCTCTATAATTTCTCCAAGACAAGTCACGTCATATCCCGTGGAATTTCAGTTAATTTAGCCCCTACATTCACTTTCCAATATTTCAAGAAAGATGTCTCCAAATGTACAACACCATTTAATACTTGTGGAAGTGAAAGTGTAGGTGTAGAAATCAAATTATTCAAATGATTGAACATGTCATGTTTATTTAGAGAGTCTTACATGCACATGTAGCTAGAGCAATAATACATCAATTTCTACATGGATATGGATATCATTCATTAATACCAATTTTAATGATTCAAAACAATGATACACAGTAAGCACCAATTTTATAGCTTTTTATATTTTTCATTTTTGTTGTTTTGATTTTTTAAAGAAATAAAGCCTTCTAACAAGCAAATGCTAGCACACAAACAAAACAAATCAAGCACACAGAAAAATACTATGAAGTTATACATTAAACTCAAGGAAGAAACCATACCTTCGCATTGTCGTTTGGCTAAGGAACTTCTTAATGAAATGCGACATCCAATCCATAGTTCCTCGCCCCTCCATCTTACCTACACGGAAGATGTTATGTGTGACCTTGGAATCCAACAAGGACCACTCATGTTAGTCAACAAACTTTAGCACCCTATATTTTCTTGAATTTCATATTTTTGTTCATATAATTGTAATGATAAGAAGTATGACCAACACATCCACAAGTAAAGCATTTAGCAAAAACGTTCTTCATACACCAATTACTTTTTGAATCTTTTTATTAATTCTTGTCATTTTATCAATTTTATTTACATATCCTAGACCATGCCTATTATTTCCATATATCTGATTTCCAAGAATAATGTCTAATGATTGCTTACCAACTCCAAAATTTTTAATGGTTAGCTCAAGATTAGATACTTCAGATTTTAAATACATGTTTTCATTAACAATCATGATACATTTACTGATAAAGGCCTTTGTGTTCTCTTCCTCATTCTTTTTAAAATTTCCCATCTTCTTTTCTAGTTCTATAACTTTTCTTTATGCATGGTATTTTCTTTTATAAATGTAGGACATTTTTGTCATTCAACTATTTTATGCATACTAGACTTTTCTTTTCTCAACAAATTAATGGTAGCTTTACATGCAACAACTTTTTCTTTCAGTTTATCAACTTCTAAAGACATGTCACAATTTTCTTGTTGCAGTTCATAGTTAGAATTTCTCAAGCAATCTACCGTAGATTCTAAATCTTCAATTTCATCTTGCATTGCTTTACAAATTGTCAGAAGTTCAACTTTAGTGCAAGATTTTACCTCATCATGCTTTCCCATCAAGCAAAGGGAGGAGTGTGTAGTCTCCTCATGAGTCTCATCCTCATTATCCTCATCCGACGTTACTGGAGATTTCTTATTTTTCTTTACTTTTTCTTTCTCCATCGATGGACAATCCCCTTTGGTACAACCAGATTCCCTGCAATTTTGGCAAACAATTTCATCATTAGTATTGTCACAAATATTCTTAGTCACACAAGCATCATGTTTATTTAAAAGAACTTTTTTTCCATTTTTCTTCTTCTTATTTTGTGTTCTCTTTTCATTGCTACCGAAAGATTGCACCTTTCGTATGTAGTCTCCAAAGTCCTCCATATATCCTATGCAGAAGAGTAATGAGAAATATGATCAAAAAAATTTCTATCTAACCAACAAAATAAGATGTTCATTGCTTTAGCATTCATAGCACATACATTTCTAGCATTCAAATTACTTTCAGGCTTAGAAATAATAGTACATCCATTTTCATTAATGTACCAACTATCAAAGTCCATGTATAATAAATAAACTTTCATCCAAGCCTTCCAGTAGATAATTGTTGGACGCAACGATCTAGGAACTTTAGTTTGATGATGACAAACGTGTGTGAACTATTTAACGTGTGCGCTAAGTGTGTTTCAGGATTGGCGAAACAATACATCTTTCACTATTTGGAGAAATTGCTATTCATATAGCTATTTGGGTGAGATGGAGAGCCTTGGCTAAAGCAAAGTGGACTTGGTCAATGGAGAGCGAATTTGAACTTGGTTTGATGGACGAGAGATTTAGGAAGATTGGGTTCTATCCTACTCATATTCAAACACCAACCAAATAGAATCAAATCCCAACTACTTCCCATTGGCTTGATTCCTCTCACCCCACTACTTGGCCGCAACCCCAAAACCCTAAACTACTCTATAGAAACCCCTTTTCATCAAGAGTTGAGAATAAGCGCAGCAAATAAAAAAATTCCAAGAGAGGCTCACGGCAAATCAAAAAGAGCTCGGAGAGAAATTGAAAGAGGAAAAAACCCTAGCTTCAAATACTTGCGGCTACAATTAAGAGAAAGAGCCTCAGCCTTTGTTCCAAAAAGTCAAAAAATTTCCGAAGGCCAACCCTATAAGCTCCAAGAAAAAGCTTTCCTCCAAAAAGAGATCTTCACGCAAAAATCTTTATTCAGAGCTCCTCCTACATCTCCCAAGGCCAGAGGCTCTCGTGCTCTCCACGCTGCCATCGACCGAAGCTGTCTCCGCTGTTCTTCTCGTCGTCGCCATCCACATCGTCGAGAGGAGCAGCTGCCAGCACAAAGGAAGCCCGCCGTCGCTGGTCCAGGAGCTGTCGAGCGGAAAGACGAAGGGAAGCACGTCGTCGCTGCTACGAGAGCCCACAGCCGTCTCCATCACCAAAATTCCACGTCGCTGCTGTGGATTACCCTTGAGCCCTCAGTCACCATCAGCAGCTCGCTGTCGTCATTAAATCCTCGCCGGTGCCGCAGTCGAACGAACGTTGTCGCACGATCTCCGTTGTATGCTCGCCGCCTTGAAATATCGAAGCGCCGTCGAGTTCGTTGCCAAAGAAGCCACCGCCGAGAGCCGTTGTCCGCCGCTGCTGCTACGAGCTCATCGTCGCTCGAGTTGAACGGCTTCGGAGAAGGAGAGAAGAACACGCCGGAGTTCGCTATGTTTCGTTGAATAAGAACGCCGCTCGCTGTGATCCCTAAGAGCTACTGTAAGTCGAGGAAGTAGTCGGAGAAGCAACCGAAACCATCGCCGCTCGGAGTCGTCGCTCGGAGCAGTTGCTGGCTGTTGTCGAAGTGGGTGTCGCCGTGAAGCAGTTGCCTTCGAGGAGGCGTCGCCGTTGCCAAAGCCAGAGTCACCGGTCGCTCCAAGAAGCTGAATGGCGAACCGCTCTCGCTGCATGCCAAAATCGAAGTCGGAGAAATCATGTGCTGACGTGGCAATGCAAAAAGCGTAATCAAAGAAAATAAAGCTACCTGCTGACGTGGAAGAAGTTTTACAGGGAACTGTTATACGCACAGACAGCTTATTAAAAGGACTGAACTGAAACTTCTTTACGCACAGACCAGTGTGCTATTTGAGATCCAGGAGTCGGATCGAGACACCGTTTACGTCAGATTGGAGCTGACGACGTGTTGATTGACAGAGACTCCTACATGAACACGAACTGAGCATTTCTAAACCCTTAAACTCTTTTATTCGTGTCTTAGTGTAACGTTCTCTGTAGGGAAAACTTTACCTATATTTTGTGATTATTTTGGGACTTGTCTGGTTGGGGCTAGACAAGTGGGACCCAGCTAGTTTGGGACTAGCTGGTAGAAAGCGTTACTAGGATTGATAGTGAGAGAAAACACTGTGTGTGGGGTACTGAGAGCCTGGCGAGTGTAGAGATGTAGAGGGTGCTCTGAGCGTGCTCTAACTTGTGGTTTTGTACCTATTGCGCTATTCAATACTAGTATCTGCTTTGGGGGCTGGAGTAGGTCGAAGGGTCGACCGAACCAGGGTAAATCTGCTGTGTACTCTGTGTCTGCTTTTTATATACCATGTTGATACTTTAACTGCGTATGCTTATTCGTGGGTTGCACGAATTATTTTTATAAGCCTATTCATCCCCCCCCTCTAGGCTAGGATCCAGATCCAACAAGTGGTATCAGAGCAGGTTTTAGGATCTAGCCTAGGTTTGACCATGAATAACCATATGGATAGTGCTTTTGCTGAGGGTCAGTCTGTTTTCCGTCCCCCCTAGGTTTAATGGAGGTGATTATGCTTATTGGAAAAGTAGAATGAAAATCTACCTTATTTCTGTTGATACAAAGCTTGGCAAATAATTGAAAAAGGTTATAAACTGCCTGTTATTAAAGTAGACAGTGTTGAGATTGAAAAACCAAATGACAAATGGGAGGATAATGATTAGAAATATTATTCTTTAAATGCTAAAGCTATGAATGCTCTCATTTGTGCACTTGATAAATCTTAATATAATAGAATCTCACATTGTTTAACTGCGCAGGAAATATGGCATATGTTGGAGGTAACGCACGAGGGAATGTCACAGGTAAAGGAGTCTAAACTGTCTCTTTTGAGTGCAGAGTTCGAGGGATTTCGCATGCTACCATCAGAGAGCATATCAGAGATGTATGCAAGGTTCACCGACATAGTTTACAAGTCTAGTTCGCTTGGAAAGCCATATGATAGCCTCGATCAAGTGAGGAAGATCCTAAGAGCATTGCCAAGCTCTTTCAGACCAAAGGTCACCGCCATCCAGGAAGCAAAGGTATTGTCTCAACTGAAGGTGGAGGACCTTATTGGTAATTTGATGTCCCATGAGTTGGAACTGCAAAATGTTGAAGCAAGAGAGAAACCTGAGGAGAAAGAGAAAGCCATAAAGTCCCTTGCTTTGAAAGCCAGGGAAGAAGATGAGGATGATGAGGAGGCCATGGCACTAATGGTAAGAAACTTCAGAAAGTTTGTCAGGACCAAGCAAGGAAGAGAAGAAATGGCACCTAGGTTTAATCGTTCTAACTTTAATAATTCTTCCAAGCAATTTAATGATCAGAAATCTACTGATAGAATGCAATGTTTTAAATGCAGTGGAAGAGGACATCTGATGAAGGATTGCCCAAATGAAACTGCTCAGCTTGCTAAAGGAAAAGGAAAAGCGAAGGTATTAACATGGGATATTGATAGCGAAGCTGAAAGCGAGGATGAAAATGAAGCCCATTCTTGCATGGCTTTGATGGGGATCCAAGATGAGACACCGTCAGGTAGCAAAGCTGAACTTCTTAAAATTTGTGAAGAAATGCAAAATCAAATAGTAGATCATGAGTTCACTATTGAATGTCTCCAAAATCAGAACTATGACATGTAAGTTAGAGATGATAAGGTGTTTAAAGAGAATGAAAATCTTAAAATTGAACTTAATGCATGTAAGTCTACTATTGAAATCATGAAGAAGGAAAAAGCTAGCTTTGATGAAACTGCTCCTTGTATTTCTTGTTCCTCATTATTAAACCAAAATAGCATGCTTAAACAAGATTTAATGAAGCTCGAAGCTGAAACAGAATATGAAATAAGAGAGCTTAAGGATAAATTTTGCATGCTAGATAACGATCTTAAAAAGAAAACAATTGAATATGAAAAGAAGAAAAAAGAAAACAAGTTGGCTTTTGTTAGTAAATGAACGATGCTTGTGGAAGAAAATAAACAATTAAAAATCAAAGTCTCTCATCTTGAAGTGGCCATTAAGAAATTCTCTATGGGAAAACAATCGTTGGACACTATTTTAGAGAATCAGTTATATGGCAATAATAGAAGAGGACTTGGATTTGGTCTGAAAAATGTTAAAAAGTCAAAATTCAAGAAATTCCACATTGTACCCTCTATTGCAAAGAACTTACATGTAAAGTGCTTTACTTGTGATAGTGTAGGCCATACATCATACTATTGTAAATTTGGGAATACAAATATCAAGTTTAAACAAGTATGGATTCCTAAATCTTTAATGGCTAACACTAGTGGACCTTGTTGGATTCCAAGGTCACACTTAACACCTTTCATGTAGGTAAGGTGGAGATTTGGCGAGGAGCAAACTTTTCAATGTCTCATTATTTTAGCTCCTTCGTCAAATAGCGACGAGAATGTATAATTTTTATCCCTCTTTGCATTTCATTGCATACCTTCATAGATTGTTTTGTGTGCTTGTTTTTATTTTGTTTTGTGTGCATGCATGCATGATTTTTAATGATTTTATTTCTGAAAAAAAAACAAAAAAAAATTGAAAAACAAAAAAAAATGAGCTTAAAAGAATACCCTTTTTGATTTTTTCTTAAGTGGTATTGTATGAATATTCAAATCTATACCTTGTAGAAGTTAATTCATTATTGTTGTAGCTACATGAACATGTTGTTATCTTTTTAGTAGCCATGACACGTCTCAAAAATTTTAGATATGACTTCTACACCTACATTTGCACTTTCACGATAATTGACTTTTTAGTGCTCTTGGAGATTCTTTTGAAGAATAATGGAAAGTCAATGTAGGAATGATTAATTTCTGAATTTTCTAAGGGATATGAAGTGTTTAGCCATGAATTAAAATTGAGCAAAAAAGAATTGCATATATAAAAAAATGAAAATTTCTCCGTATGAAAAATGGATACACTTCATAGCTAATACACAACCCACGAGTATCCAACTTGTGCTACATGGGTACTCATTAGCATTGGTGTATATAACTCGTCAAGCAATGCCACCCCATATTTAAAAGTCCTTTTAGGCCATCTTTTGGGGTTCGGTAACTTGAACTCATCTTTGATGAGGTGGGAAAATCAATCCTAGTGATATTCATGAAAAATTGGAAATTGTGGATTGATTAGGTTGATTGTTCTAAAATTGAATCTCCCTTGGTACTTTATTGTCTATATCATTACACTTACACAAAGGTGGAGAAGTCACTTTATGAAATTCCATGAGCTTAAATTGTTTGCTAATTAGAAAACTCATGTAAATGCTAGCTATAACTTATAATGGTTTATTTTTGCATGAGATATTTTTGAGACTTCATTAGTCCACTTTTGATGATAATAAAGGGGGAGAAAGAAAAAGAAAAATTTGGTGTGTCAGGTGTCGGTATTATATGTTGAAGGGGGAGCTTGAAAAATTCATAAAGAGGGGGAGCTTGAGAGAAGGGGGAGCATGCTTATTTGCCATACTTATTGTGCATGCTTTGTAATGCTTGTATGTCTCATGCTTGTATGTCTCATTCCATATCATCCATACATCTAATTGCATTACACTCTTCAACACACTTCACACACTTATATTCAATGTACAAATCTTTCATTGGTTTGTCATCATCAAAAGGGGGAGATTGTTGGACGCAACGATCTAGGAACTTTAGTTTGATGATGACAAACGTGTGCGAACTATTTAACGTGTGAGCTAAGTGTGTTTCAGGATTGGCGAAACGATACATCTTTCGCTATTTGGATAAATTGCTATTCATATAGCTATTTGGGTGAGATGGAGAGCCTTGGCTAAAGCAAAGTGGACTTGGTTAATGGAGAGCAAATTTGAAATTGGTTTGATGGAGGAGAGATTTAGAAAGATTGGGTTCTATCCTACTCCTATTCAAACACCAACCAAATAGAATCAAATCCCAACTACTTCCCATTGGCTTGTTCCTCTCACCCCACTACTTGGCCGCAACCCCAAAACCCTAAACTACTCTATATAAAACCCTTTTCATCAAGAGTGGAGAATAAGCGCAGCAAATAAAAAAATTCCAAGAGAGGCTCACGACAAATCAAAAAGAGCTCAGAGAGAAATTGAAAGAGGAAAAAACCCTAGCTTCAAATACTTGCGGCTACAATTAAGAGAAAGAGCCTCAGCCTTTGTTCCAAAAAGTCAAAAAATTTCCGAAGGCCAACCCTATAAGCTCCAAGCAAAAGCTCCAAAAAGAGATCTTCACGCAAAAATCTTTATTCAGAGCTCCTCCTACATCTCCCAAGGCCAGAGGCTCTCGTGCTCTCCACACTGCCATCGACCGAAGTTGTCTCTGTTGTTCTTCTCGTCGTCGTCATCCACATCATCGAGAGGAGCAGCTGCCAGCATAAACGAAGCCCACCGCCGTTGGTCCAGGAGCTGTCGATCTGAAAGACGAAGGGAAGCACACCGTCGCTGCTACGAGAGCCCACCGCCGTCTCCATCACCAAAACTCCACGCCGCTGCTGCGGATTGCCCTCGAGCCCTCAGTCGCCATCAGCAGCTCGCTGTCGTCATTAAATCCTCGTCGGTGCCGCAGTCGAACGAACGTTGCCGCACGATCTCCGTTGTGTGCTCGCCGCCTTGAAATATCGAAGCGTCGTCAAGTTCGTTGCCAAAGAAGCCACCGTCGAGAGCCGTCGTCTGCCGCTGTTGCTACGAGCTCACCGTCGCTCGAGTTGAACGGATTCGGAGAAGGAGAGAAGAACACGCCAGCGTTCGCTTTGTTTCGTTGAAAAAGAACGCCGCTCGACGTGATCCCCAAGAGCTGATGTAAGTCGAGGAAGTAGTCGGAGAAGCAACCGAAACCGTCGTCGCTCGCAGTCACCGCTCGGAGCAGTTGCTGGCCATTGTCGAAGTGGGTGTCACCGTGAAGCAGTTGCCTTCGAGGAGGTGTCGCCGTTGCCGAAGCCAGAGTCGCCGGTCGCTCCGAGAAGCTAAACGGCGAACCGCTCTCGCTGCATGCCAAAATCGAAGTCGGAGAAATCATGTGCTGATGTGGTAATGCAAAAAGCGTAATCAAAGAGAATAAAGCTGCCTGCTGACGTGGAAGAAGTTTTAAAGGGAACTGCTATGCGCACAGACAGCTTATTAAAAGGACTGAACTGAAACTTCTTTACGCACAGATCAGTGTGCTATTTGAGATCCAGGAGTCGGATCGAGACACCGTTTGCGTCAGATTGGAGCTGACGACGTGCTGATTGACAGAGACGCCTACATGGACACGAACTAAGCATTTCTAAACCCTTAAACTCTTTTATTTGTGTCTTAGTGTAACGTTCTCTATAGGGGAAACTTAACCTATATTTTGTGATTATTTTGGGACTTGTCTGGTTGGGGCTAGACAAGTGGGACCCAGCTAGTTTGGGACTAGCTGGTAGAAAGCGTTACTAGGATTGATAGTGAGAGAAAACACTGTGTGTGGGGTACTGAGAGCCTGGCGAGTGTAGAGACGTAGAGGGTGCTCTGAGCGTGCTCTAACTTGTGGTTTTGTACCTATTGCGCTATTCAATACTAGTATCTTCTTTGGGGACTGGAGTAGGTCGAAGGGTCGACCGAACCAGGGTAAATCTGCTGTGTACTCTGTGTCTGCTTTTTATTTATCCTGTTGCTACTATAACTGTGTGTGCTTATTTGTGGGTTGCACGAATTATTTTTATAAGCCTATTCACCCCCCCTTAGGCTAGGATCCAGATCCAAAAATAATCATGTCCACTAAATAGAGGAGGTCGTTCTATAGACATGCCTTCAGCAAAATCTAATTCTGGGGTGTCATGATTTCTAGACTAGATCCTCTAACCTGCTCTGATACCACTTGTTCGATCTGGATCTAAGCCTAGAGGGGGGTGAATAGGCTAATAAAAATTCTCAAGACATCACCGACAGTTATCAGCACAAATAATCAGATGCAGAGAAAATAAAGCCAATCACAGAGTGCACGAGAGATTTACCCTCGTTCTGTCATCCCAACGACCTACTCTAGCCCTAAAGCAATTACTAGCATTAATAATGTAAAGGGTACAACTATAAAGAGCTACGAGCACCCACTCTACACTCACCAAGTTCGTACCTTACTCACCAAAGTGCCAAACACTTACTAATCTAGTAAAATCTCTCTCTTGAATAGCATCGACTAGTCAAGACCCCAAAACCCCCAACAAGAACATTTAAGAAACCTACAAAGATCAACACACCAATACACGAATATAAAATAATAGAGAGTTTAGAAAATCTCAATTCGTGTCGGTGTTGTCACCTCTGTCGTTCAGTTCTGGTCAGATCTGGTCTGACAATATTTAGTCTCCAATATGAACTCCCGACAGTCAGCAGCTCAATGTCTCGACCTCCATGTTGTTGCGGCCTCCAAGGTGCGGCCTTCAAAGTTGAGGCACTTCAAATTGCGGCAATGGAGGTTGAAGGAGATTCTTTGTGTTGCGGTAATGGAGGTTGAAGCCCTTGATGCTTGTGGCAATAGAGGAGGAGCTCTTGGCAACTTGCGGCAATGGAGATGAGGAGCTCTTGGTAACTTGTGGCAATGGAGGGAGGAGCTCTTGGCAACTTGCGGTAATGGAGATGAGGAGCTCTTGGCAACTTGCGGCAATGGAGGGAGGAGCTCTTGGCGACTTGCGGCAATGGAGATGAATATGGGATTGGTCTTTTATGCTTGATGCTAACATCATGGAAAGGGGATGGGGTTCCTTGCGGTTTTGATGAAGCTTGTCAATGAGTCTTGTGGCAAGGAGTATGGTAATGAAGCTTTGCTTTCGGCTACGAGATGAGGACTATGGTTTTTAGATTTTGCCGACTTCTTTCTTTTTGGTAGCCGCAATATATTGCTTCCCTTTTTGATGTTTTGGCCGCATGGATACTCCTCTTTGGAGAGGGGTTTTTATAAGATGTGGAGATGGGTTTTGGATTATGTAGAATCCCATAGGAATATTGTAAGGATCGCCTTACCCTTGCAATACTAACAACAACACACTAGACGGGGGTGAATAGTGTAATGGCACAAATTGCGTATTTAAAAATTAAACTTGCAACTGCAGAATAATAAATGCAAGAGGAATTTAAACACCACAACATTCCAAACGCAAACACAAGATATTACCCTGGTTCCCCAAACTTGGGTACGTCCAGCCACACCAATATCCACTAAAATTCTCACACAGAGAAGTGAATACAATCTCACACAAGGAGACCTCACACATAGGATTTGGATTCTCACACAGAGAAATTCTTACTCTCACATAGAGAGACCTCACACAGAGGATATGTATTCTCACACAGAGATATCCTTGCTTTCACACAGAAAGACTTAAACTATCACACAGAGAGATCTCAACCAACCCTCACACAGAAGGTTATACTCTCACAAAGAGAGTAACTAACTCTCATACAGAAAGCTAGGGTTTCAATGAAATAACAAAGTAAACAAATAATTTTACATATGCCTTGAGATGAACTTACTCATTAATGAATGCAAGGCATGGAAGATGATCTCCAAGTGATGAGATTAGCTTGAAAGCACTTGGATGATTCCCTTGAGCTTGACTTCAATGCATGAAGGAGAGAATGGGCTCTAAGAAGTAAATGTTAGAGTTTGAGTGTGGCTTATTTAATCTTTAAATATTTTCAATAGCATCAAGAAGTTCTAATGAACTCAGCCCTCTCATATACATAGGAATCCTATAGGAACTCTCAAAAGCCAAGAAAACAGCCAAAAACAAAAAACTGCAACGGCTAGATTTTGGTCTGAAACGTTAGCGACAGTCGACTGATGAACAAATGACAACGGCTAAATAATTTCCAACGGCTATTATCTGAGCCATGACAGTAGACTATAGAAGACTACAGAGTCGACTGTAAAACAGACAGTCGACTGTATATCCTTCATCAGGCGACTGCAGCAGTGGATGAAATAAAATAGAGAGTTGCAACTTACTCCCAGTATGCATACAGGCGACTGATAAACAAATGACAGTCGACTATAAAATAGACAGGCGACTGTTTATCCTTCATCTGTCGACTGATGCAGGTGATGGAAATAAACAGAGAGTTTCAACTTTCGCACTTACGCCTCTCAGACGACGGTTGACCATTTCACAGGCAACTGTAAATATACAGTGGACTGTAAATACTTCATCAGTCGACTGATGCGAAAAGCTCAAGTAGAGTCAATAAAAAGTTGACTTGAGAAGTGTGCCACAGTCGACTGTTGAAGGCTCGACAGGCGACTGGAATCACCCAGTTGACTGTAAAACCTTCAGCAGGCGACTGTTGGAGAGCCAAAGACTCCAATTGAGTCTTTGGGTAAGATGAACCTATTGGGTTGGATTCTATGATAATCATAAGGCTCACTAAGATGGTTAAATGCATATGCATGAATGAGTAGACCATCTATCAAGGCATTACATTAACCCTAGACTAAAAAAGAGAGAAAGCAATAAATGAAATGATACATGGATTACAATGCTTTTCTTAGAGTCTATGGCTTCAATCTTGATTTCTTGATGCTCCCCATCATCTCCAAGCTTTGGCACCCCTTGAGTCCAAGCTTTGGCCCTTCTCCACTTGATGTACATCCTTACACCAAGTGTTTAGTCTCTAAAAATGATATTCTTAAAATGTAACTAAGAGACTAAAACAATAGAGACATTAGCGACAACATAATGTTGTGATCATCATCAAAATAACATTGGTATGCAACACCAATACTCAACAATCTCTCCCTTTTTGATGATGACACACATTTTGTAAAACAAAAGAAATAAAGCACAATGCTAATGAGCTCCCCTACTTATATGCACCAAATGTAAAATGAGATACACAATTGTAAATTCTCATAAAACCAAATGAAAGAAAAAGAAATCATGATGACATATAATAGGTATGGATTACATAAACCAATTGTAATAAGAATATAACATGCACACATGAATGGTTTATATAATCCCACATATCTCTTCCCATAGATATATCTCTCCCCCAATATGCATATGTATGAAATACAAGATTTACATAATGCATATATCTCTCCCCATTGACATCGTCAAAAATGTGGACATCAAAAATATCCCCATTGTCATCTTAATCAAAGATGTAACAATATGCAAGAGTAAAGAAATGTATGATACCAAATTGTAAAAATTTAGTGGGTATCAATCACTATCTCATGCTCCCCCTAGATAATAGAAATGGTCAAATTTTGACTTCTACGATCTAATATCAATTGTAAAGTAGGAGATAAATAATCTCTAATAATTGAGGTAATACCAATTGTAAAAAAGAATCTTGGAAGATAATCCTCTTTACCAATTGTTAAACATAAATTGGAGCCATGGGCCTAAAATGTATCAAAGCAATAGATATGGAAAAATCAAGCTTCAATGATACACAATGATATTTCCAAAACAAAATATAAGATGAATTATGTTGGCAATATCCAAGGGGTTGAGTTTGAGCCCAAACTAATCAATTGAACGACATTAATTGTGAAGCATTGATCCCAAAGACACCCCAAAATGAGAGTCAAAATATGTTTTAAAATAATTTTAAACATACAACATATTAACTCCCCCATTGTCATACATATGGATAAATGTATACATGCATGACAATGTATTCCCCAAGGTCCCATTTTCATGAACAATAAATTTGAAAATATTTTCGAAATCATGAAACACACACAAACAATGGGTATGCAAAAAATAAACATTTAAGCACAATACACATGCAATATGCATATGTGTGAGGAACCTAAACATTAGGGAACCAAACCCAAGAGGAGTTTGATTTCCTAATGTAATCACATGAGGTGATCACATCCCTAACCAAAGAGTTGATGTAGCTATCCCTCTCTTGCACACTACGCTTAGTGGGAATCCATAATCTCAAGGATGTGGCATGCGTAGGTGTAGAAAAGAATTTCTTCGCATGCATAGAATGAGTATTTTGCTTCTTAGCAAAAAAATGAAGGATTTTTATTTTTCCTCACCACCTTGTGATTTACATGCTTCTTATTGGTGTTATTGTTATACAAGAAAGCATGGTTATTCTTCTTAGGTGCTTTAGTAATATTTCTTGAATTTGCACCAAAAGAAGAATTAGAGGTGGATTTGGGTACCACATTTTGAATATACCCCAAACCACCTCTATGGTTTACCGGATGTTGTTTTTCAAGCAAACCGTGGAGTTAATCCCTAGAATACACAAATCTTTTAAGCTTACGGGATTCCTCTTCGCATTTCAACGTAAGCTAAGATTTTGAGCTAATAATTTTTCATTAGAAATGCTCAAATCCTTAACTTGAGAGAGAAGTGTGTCTCTCTCACTAGTGTCACAAATATGCAGAGCATCATTAGTATTTACACTAGAAGACTCAAGTTCATGCAACCTACCCATATCATTTTTAGATTTTGCTTTCAATTTATCATATGAGTCGATGCACTTACTTGTCACATTGGAGGCCACGTTGAAGCAGTATTCGAGCTCCTCGAAGGATAACTTCTCCTCCTCAACTTCCTCATCGCTTTCCTCTTCGCTAGAGCTTGACGAAAACTCTTCCTCCTTTGCCATGAAGCACATTTCCTCGTTGGGGTTAAGCCATGCCTCTACCTCTTCATCGCTTGAGCTAGAGGAGATTGATGAAGAATCATTAAAAGCCGCGAAGCACATGTGAGCTTGCTGCTTGTCGTTCTCTTCTTCATCACTTGATGTGTCCTCATCGGAATCATCAAATGTGCCGACAAGTCCCTTCTTTTGGTTCTAGAATTTTGACTTGCCTTTCCAATGCTTCTTTCCTTTCCCTTTGTAAGACTCTTTGTCAGGCTTGGAAGGGCATTCGGTAGAAAGATGACCTTTTCCTCTACAGTTGAAACAAATAGAATTGTTAGACTTGGAGGCAAACTTTGACAAAGATTTACATTGCTTTCCAGTGGGGAATGCCTTGAATTGCTTGGTAAGCTCGATGTAATCTTCATCGCTAACATCATCTTCTCCATCATCTTCACTCGATGCTTCCTATTGGAATTTCTTCCTCCACTAGATTAGCTCCTTCTCGGCATGGAATGCAACCCCCTTTTGCTTCTCGAGCTTGGTTGGTTGAATCTCTTTCTTGTGTTGAAGTTTCACTTCATACGCCAAGAGATTTCCAATGCACTCCTCAACGGTGTATTTGGATAAGTCATTTGACTCCAAAATCCCATTGGCCTTTGACTCCCATTGAGATGTAAGTGAGTCAAGGATCTTCTCCACATGATCCTCTAGGGAAATCATCTTTCCAAGTCCTTCCAAAGCGTTTACAATTTCTGTGAACCTTGTGAACATCTCCGAGATGTTTTCATCTTTCTGCATGCTAAACAACTCATATTTAGATCTAAATACGCATTGTTTAGATTTCTTTACCTTCGAAGTCCATTCATGAGAAATCTCCAATGTATGCCAAATTTCGTTCGTCGTTTTGCATATGGAGATGCGGTTCAACTCATTTGAAGTGAGGGCGCAATGGATTGCATTCATAGCCCTCACATTGAATTTGATAGAGTCTTTCTCCGCCTTAGTTCTTGAAGCCGCGGGTGAAGTAGGCTCCTCAAATGGCAACTTCGTGATGTCCCATAGGTCTTGACCCTTCATGTAGATCATCATCATGATCTTCTAACTTGGGTAGTTGGTTTCGTTGAAGAGAGGGGGTCAAATGGTAGAATGACCTTCTTCATGAGACGTGGATGTACCGTTGAATGCCATTGTTGCAGTATGCTATAACCTTGCTCTGATAACAATTGTAAGGATCATCTTACCCTTGAAATACTAACAACAACACACTATGGGGGGTGAATAGTGTAAAGGCACAAATTGCGTATTTAAAAATTAAGCTTGCAACTGCGAAATAATAAATGCAAGAGGAATTTAAACACCACAACAATCCAAACGCAAACACAAGATATAACCCTGGTTTCCCAAACTTGGTTACGTCCAACCACACCAATATCCACTATAATTCTCACAAAGAGAAGTGAATACAATCTCACACAGAGATACCTCACACAGAGGATTTGGATTCTCACACAGAGAAATCCTTACTCTCACATAGAGAGACCTCACACAGAGGATTTGGATTCTCACACAGAGATATCCTTGCTTTCACATAGAAAGACTTAAACTCTCACACAGAGAGATCTCAACCAACCCTCACACAGAAGGTTATACTCTCACACATAGGGTAACTAACTCTCATACAGAAAGCTAGGGTTTCAATGAAATAACAAAGTAAATCAAATACTCTTACATATGCCTTGAGATGAACTTAGTCATTAATGAATGCAAGGCAAGAAAGATAATCTCCAAGTGATGAGATTAGCTTGAAAGCACGTTGATGATTTCCCTTGAGCTTGACTTCAATGCATGAAGGAGAGAATGGGCTCTAAGAGGGGAATGCGAGAGTTTGAGTGTGGCTTATTTAATCTTTAAAGATTTTCAATAGCATCAAGTTCTAATGAACTCAGCCCTCTCATATATATAGGAACCCTATAGGAACTCTCAAAAGCCAAGAAAACAGCCAAAAACAAAAAGCTGCGACGGCTAGATTTTGGGCTGAAACGTCAGCGACAGTCGACTGATGAACAAATGACAGTCGACTGTCCAACGGCTAAATAATTCCCAACGGCTATAATCTGAGCCATGATAGTCATCTGTAGAAGAATACACAGTGGACTGTAAAATAGACAGTCGACTGTATATCCTTCATCAGGCGATTGCTACAGGGGATGAAATAAAACAGAGAGTTGCAACTTACTCCCAGTATGCATACATGCTACTGATGAACAAATGACAGTCGACTGCAAAATAGACAGGTGATTGTTTATCCTTCATCAGTCGACTGCTGTAGGGGATGGAAATAAACAGAGAGTTTCAACTTTTGCACCTATGCCTCTCAGATGACGGTTGACCATTTCACAGGCGATTGTAAATATACAGCCGACTGTAAATACTTCATCAATCGACTGATGCGAAAAGCTCAAGTAGAGTCAATAAAAAGTTGACTTCAGCAGTGCGCCACAGTCGAATGTTGAAGGCTCGACAAGCGACTGTAATCACCCAGTCGACTGTAAAACCTTCAGCAGGCGACTGTTGGAGAGCCAGAGACTCCAATTGAGTCTTTGGACAAGATGAACCTATTGGGTTGGATTCTATGAAAATCATAAGGCTCACTAAGATGGTTAAATGCATATGCATGAATGAGTAGACCATCTATCAAGGCATTACATTAACCCTAGACTCAAAAAGAGAGAAAGCAATAAATGAAATGATACATGGATTACAATGTTTTCCTTAGAGTCTATGGCTTCAATCTAGATGCCTTGATGCTCCCCATCATCTCTAAGCTTTGGCACCCCTTAAGTCCAAGCTTTGGCCCTTCTCCACTTGAGGACCATCCTTGCACCAAGTGTTTAGTCTCCAAAAATGATATTGTTGAAATGTAACTAAGAGACTAAAACAAGAGAGTCATTAGCAACAACATAATATTGTGATCATTATCAAAATAACATTGGCATGTAACACCAATACTCAACATACATGAGTAGAATCCCATAGGAATAGGAATTGAAAGAATCATATGGAAGATCTCTTTTCAATCACCATTAGATATAAAATAGGATTTGGATGAATCACCATTTGTTTTGAATTTGGATTGAAATTGGATTTGATTTAATCATATGTGAGATATGATTCAATCAATACTAGATTTCAAGCAATCACCATTTGACTTGAATGGGATTCCCTCCTTATCTCTCCATCTTTTGACCAAGTCCTCTTTCAATATGAATTGGAATTTCTCCATCACTTTGACTAAGTCCCCCTTTGAGTATTTACGAGCTTTCCACTCCTGAAAGACATTTAGCACACACATCAAAATGTTCACACACGTTTGTTATCATCAAACATAAAGTCATCGATCGTTTTATCCAACAAACCATATGATAACTCTCGTTGGGTCGTTCAGTGAACTCATTCTCCAATAAGCACATATGTCTCATCTCCGACTTTGCCAAGTCGAACGACAAAAAGGAACATAACCTCTGAGACTATAAACAGAATAGAACCATATCAAGGTCCTAATTGTACAGCTTTTGTATGATATTCTTCCAAGGTGGATTCACGTAGAACATCATGCCACCATACGAACATGGTATATAGGAGAAATATTAGGCCCAAACTGAGAAGTGTTGCACCCCCTTGAAATGGGTGAATGTACATCACCCTCCTACGGTGGTTGCCAAAGCTTCGAGTGAACCTGAAATAGGCCATGGACTTGGATCTACCAAATGATAAGAATGCCTCTGAGATTCAATCATAAACCACTTTGCCCCGGTTGTATGTAAACCCCCCTTCAACCCACCCCCTAAAGTATAGTAAAGAAAGTTTTTTGGTCTCATTTTCTTTCTATCTGACAGGACAAACAAATAGGAAGGAAAGGTTCTTTCATTGCATTGATAGAAGTGATACTAGAAAAAGAAAGACTCGGTATATTACTTTTATTTTTTGATAAGAGAATCGTTGGTTTGACCCACGAACTACGTGGAAAAATAGACCTTTCACCACTCCATGGTGAAGACTACACTGGTCTATCCGATGTGTCGATATCCATTTCTCGAAACATCTGCAACCACGAATGTTTTTAGACTTATGCTACTAACGGTCAAGCACTTCTCCATGATCGAGATCTCTATCTTGATACTTGTTTGACCTTGCATTAAGTCTCAGGACTTTACTTAAGTATTAATGATGAATTCATTATTATTAACTTATGTATATTCTTACCAAATAGCTTATTGTTATTTCAAACAAAATGTTTGTACATATACATATGGATAAATTGCCTCGAGGGCATACCTATCACGCTACATCTTTCACTTGCACTCAGGCCCATTTATCCCGGTATCTCATACCACATTTACACATAAGTCTTTCTAAACTTCATATGGTAGAGCCTTCATGAGTGGATCTGCTAAACCATCTACTGTATTGACTTAAGGAGTTCTATGTTTCTGTTTGATCGTAAATTTGAATCTCATCCAAAGAGTTCCTTAGTACTCTTGGAATCCATAAAATTTGTCTTACCTAGATCTCATCCAGATTCTTGTCCTCTATGAGCATAATCCAAAAATAGAAAATGGTTATTAGGATGATTCGTGATTATTTCTGATAAAGTGTCAAATTCTTTGACCACTTTTTCAAAACATATGTTCCAGCTCCTTGATGCCTCACATACGTTTTATTTGCTCCCACTGATCTTGAAAAACTCTATAAGTCTGTTCTTCTAAACCACATTTAGAAAACAAATATATATTCCATTTTTCGTGGTCATCATGAGCATTGACATCGAGTCTAATCCGAATAGATCTGTACACAACTGTTGGCAAGAAAATTTCATCACAATCCGTTTATAGAAGTTTTGATGATAACAGTTCTCAACCAGCGTAACTTGTACTTTACTATTTTCCATCTGCATCAATCTTTTAGTCAGAATCCCTACTCTAAATGTCATCCTGGAAGTTAGCTAGGTCATCATCAATTATGATGTTTTACTTGACTTCTTCGTCTTACGAGGCTCGAGTAATCATGTAACTTCCTACCGATTGATTTATGGAATATTATATTGATAAGGTCCTCTTAGAACATTATCAAGAAACTGGGCATTATAATCTAGGGCTTCCCCAGAGGGAGGATTGTAACTCAGAGTCACTTGCCATGCATCACACTATGTCTAACAGAGTGCGATTCGTGCTTTCCAACACACTGATGTGTTAAAAGGCTTGACCTGACAGAAAATCTCATTTTCTTTTTGTTACGCAAGAATTACATTGCTAAGTATTCCACTCTTTGATCCGATCGAATCAGTTCAAATACATCTGTCATTGTGTTCTATATTTTATTAGACTTGTGATTCATCAAGAACATGTGTCGTAATAAATAAGAATACCTTATCCTGGCTTATTTAGACTTGGGTCCGGGTACATCCATATGTACGGGACTACGAGTTCACCAACTCATTCTCTCACTGTCTTACAGATGGAATTTCGGCCATCATACCTTTGAGACAAGATTCACAAGTGTCTTTCGACTCATAATACGAGAGGTTAGACCCCTCTTTATGTGACTTGTGAAGCTTAGTCTCTTCGGTACGGCCTAGTCTATTTTGACAAATAAGATTTGCTACTAACTTGCGTATTCATGTATTAACATTTAATACATCATTGTTATACAAAATTATCACATCAAAACATTTCTTCTAAAGCAATGTGACGGCAATTGCCAAGTGTGATATACGTTCCATATGGCCTAAAGACAACTTTTGTTCATTAGCCAATATGTGAGGATGTCTTTGTATAACAATTATTCTGAAATTTTAGACATCGAACATGTCCTATTTTCAATTTCTCCTATTATGCCTTTTTCCATGCTAGACCAAACATTCTTTCTCAATGAATTTTCCTTTGTGCCTTCTCCTTTCTAAATCATATTTAGACATTTCATGTCCTAACAAAAATATTAGTTGTGCAAGCATCACATGCATCCAAACACTTGAGCTTTACAACCTTGAGGAGACTCAACAAGTTGTTCGTTTCAAGATCTAATTTGGATACATTTTCTTGCACCGCTCTTACACTCATCTTCGAGTCAAACAGTTTGATTAAAGTTTCAAACCTTGCAGATTGAAACTATTTTCCATACAACCTTGAGGAGACTATACAAGTTATATGAAGAAACATGCTTTGAACATCAGTATGTTTAAGCTGCCCATGTTCATATGGGCGAGTGTTAAGTTGTGTGCTCTTATTGTGTTAGACTTTAGAGCTTAAGGAAATCATTGTCCTTAACTCAGTGCAAAGAAGGCCGCTTTAATATCAGCGAAAACATAGTTTGGTTTATCAAATTTTCCTTAACCAATCATCGTGTCCAGTTGACTTATTTGTTTTAAGGATATTACGATTTGGATTCTACCCGGTAAAACATAGAATTACCCTAATTTAGCATATGTTCATGATTTTTAAATATAGTTAAAATGGTTTTTATTCAACTATATCCTCCCACTATTTTTGTGATCATCTTTAACCATATAGATGAACGAATTTAGTAATTTAATGGGATAGGGACCCAACCATCCTGAGCTTCACAACCTTGAGGAGTCTTTATAAGTTGAGCAACTCTGTAGTTGGTAAACAAACTCATTATCAATCACATCACATATGACTCCATATTAGTTTTTACCCCTAGTTACTTATGATCTTGAGGAGACTTAACAGACCATAATGAGTAGTCTAGTCGAACCCTTGTTTTCATGTCTAATATTAACTTACACCGATACTCGAGGAGACCCGACGCATCGCTTTGGGTTAATACTAGACTACATCTCATGTATAATGGAGTTGGTTTCTAAAAGATACCATGTCATAGCTTGAGGAGAGTCAACAACCATGACATGCGTCTTTTAGTCCCATAATCCAAAAACAAGGAGGGTTACAGCTAATCTTGAAGAAGATTTTGAACGTATTTGACTAGATGTAATCGATGGTTTCATATAATCATAATTTGCATCCTTGCAATCCAGCAGAACACATCCAGGGATTTGGCTAGGCCAGGATCACTATCCCCAGTCGAGCTAGGGTGATCCACAACACTAGTCAAAAAACGCTAGATCGGATCATGATCCATTGAAGGATAATAATTATTCATATGTGTGACATCAACTCGAGATGGCTTCATTAAAACTAGTTAATCCTATCAACTAGTTGAATCCTAGAATTCGAAATTATTAGGATTGGTTAATAACTTTTATTAATGTCCTTATCAACTATAAGGATTTTTAGGGTGCTATCCTAATCACGTATTAGGGATGTAAAATTCAAGTTGCAACAATTTAAATTATAGCCTTTTTTGAAATTGTTATTAGAAAAATTAAAATAATAATTTAGAGAGGGCTACCCTAAACATGAATTTAATTTGTTGCAACAATTTTTAAATCATAGCATGTCCACCAAAAAACTATCTTATAAATTTCAGAAGGCTTTTAATGGCTATCCTAAAAGATTTTCTTGTATTATCATATAATGAACAAAAAATATGATATAACCATTTAAGATACAAAAATTTTATCACATCAAATTTTGGCATTGACACTTGCAACTAAAATTATCTCATAATAAAGTTACAACATTAGTAATTATCAAATAATTATAAAGATCTAATTTTTAAAATTACCACATGATTTTAAAATTAGATCTATTTTTTCAAAAACAAATTTTTGAAAAACATCACATGTAACGACAATTTAATAGTTAAATTAAAACATCCATCAGATGGAGAAACATGCTGCATCATATGCACTTTATAATTGCAAAAATATAGATCATGGTATTAGATCATGGTATTCTGGCTCTGATACCACTGATGGGTTTTCACGGTCCTTAGGGTAATAAATTCGACGTCCGGCCTAAGTCGGACGGACGACGAGATCAAACAAGCATCGAAAAAAAGTACTTAAAACAGTTTTAAGTTCAAGCCCTAAACAAACAACCCTAGCCAAAATCTCTACTATCCCGGGGTTGGTCCGACCAACCCCCTAAAGATAGATCTATCAACCTATATCAATTATAAATGCATGTTAATAAACTACATACCTTTCACTTCGTTTCCGTAGAATACGAAGCGTCGTTTTCAGCAACACTTCTTTGACTCCTCCAAAGAGACGCCCCGTGCTGCTTCTCCCGATCCGAACCGCGTCCCAAACTAAACCGCGTCCCAAATCGAACCGCGTCCCGAAACAAGTTAACACCATGCCTCCGAGCCAACCACTTGCTGAAGAAAGTTTCACCTTGATTAGAACCTTCGTCAAGACTTCGGATCCGAACCGAACGTCTTCGTAGATTTGCTAGAGCCCGATCAGGAGCAAGGAAGAATTTGGGAGAAAAGAGAATATTAATTTAAGTTCGAATCCGTGCTCAAAACTTTTTGGAGCTTCTCGGTTTTGAAGACTTGGTGCAGATTTTAAGGAGTGGGGTAGGCCCCTATTTATATAGACGACTGAACCCTCCTCTCTTCTCAATTTCCGATGTGGGACTAAACATATTTTGAGAGTTTTCTTAACACACAACTTGCATTTTACAAAGGCAATGTTTGGTCAATTAAATCTCTCCAATCATTATTCTCCAAGAGCAATGTCACACATCCTTGCGAAGAGGGTTGAATGGTGAACACGTAGGTAAAATGGCACTCCGTTACGAGTTTGTTTGACCCCTCAAACGAGCATCCGAAGCTAGTCCAAAAACTTGTATTTCAAAAATACATGCCGTCAAAATAAAGAGGGTTCGAAACCCTAGAGGAGGGGCCCACATGGGGCCCACCGGCCCATCCACATGTGCCCCTAGCTTGCATGCCTTTTCAATGTTTTGTGGTGCCCGCATTGGGCCCTACATTCCAAAAGAAAAAAACAGGCATGCCCCTTTGGGCGCGCCTGTAACTTGCACCCAGGTCGGGTTGAAGCCCGAGCCAGTTGGGTCTCACCCGAGCCGCTGGCCCAAGCCAGTGCCCGGGCTGTGCCTGGGCGCTGGCTTAGGCCAGTACCCCAGCATATGGGGGCACGCGCTTTTGCATCCTGGCACCCCTTTGAGGGTGCCAGTGAGCACAAGCCCAGCCTCATAAAACACCTTTTATAGGCTATTTTCTTTATTTTGGCTTTTGGGGCTCAATAAAAGTCCGTTTTAGAATCCGTTTGAACCTGGGTTTTCACATGGACGATCCCATCACCCACGTACCCATATTATGAGTACATCCCACATATAAAAAACCATTTTGCATCAAATGCAAATGAACTAAGGGCATATATCCCTCAACATATTGTATGCACACGGGTAGGTATCTAGCTCATAATTTGTATGTCTACGGATGACTGATAAGTGTTGCTTATGTATTAGTGCATAAGCATCTGTGCACATGTGTATGTGGTAGTTATGGGTACCTTGGAATGATGTGTGTCTATTGTTGCAATGTGCCTATGTGTGTGTGTGTCCTACTGTATATATTATGTATTCTATTGTTGTATAGTAAATACCTAGTGTGCATGTACTTATGTCCATGGAGATGTAGTGTTGGTTGTATGTGTGCTACACATGGAAGTGATGCATAGTTGTGTGTGGTGATACATGTTTGTGTGGTGCTGATTCAGGGTAAAAATTGTATATTTATCCCCCCATTTCGGTGCTTTTTGCGCATGTATTAATCATATCTTAGCTTTGTTTCATACATATTTTTGATATCTCTTAAATTTGGAGCTTATCGTTTACATATGCATAAAACACAATTTTTACAACTTATTATCATCTTCATCTTAGTCTCCTATTATTTTTCAGTCAAATTTCATGAAGTCCCAATTCCAACGCATATTTTTCCAGAAATTTTGGAGGTCGGAGCAATTTACTGTATTTTTTGGAAGACATGGTGATGGTGTTGAAAATTTCGGGTCTGGAAATTCAGCTTTTCCCCTCTTGTGCAGAATTCTGCTATCATTCTAGTATATATTCCGGCCTAATGATATTTTTATGTGATTTTACACTTTGTTACGGTTCCATCGCCGCCTGGATCACGTCATTCCGAGGTCGGATGATTTTTCTAGAATTTTCGCAAGACAGTGTGACGGTGCTGAAAATTTCTGCAACTTTGCCTCTCTTGTGAAGAATTATGCTATCATTGCAGTGTATATCCTGGCCTAATGATATTTTTCTGTGATTTTACACTTTGTTACGGTTCCATCGCCGCCTGGAACACGTCATTCCGAGGTCGGATGATTTTTCTAGAATTTTCGCAAGACAGTGTGACGGTGCTGAAATTTTCTGCAGATTTTGGCATTGCTTGCGGGTTTGGGCCAGAATCCGACCCGTTTGACTTAAAAACAGACCCGATAAGCTGTGCTTGGGTTATATTGCGAATTTGGGGGTTTTTTCAGCCCTAGTTCTTATTTTTGCAAAATTTTGGAGGGGGGAGAAGAGCTTGGAGGCCATGGGAGGAGCTTGAGGAAGCTTGAAGCTTGGAGGAGCACTTGGGAGAGGGGGATTTTCATCTTGGAGTGACACTTGGGTGAAATTTCTCCAACCTATTGTGTATTTGATTTAGATTTTTGTATTGTAATTGGATGATAGAATTTGAGTAAAATCTTCTCATTTTCATTATGAATTTCTGAAATCTATCTTGTGTGATTGTGTTGTGCTTGTTGTTGTTGGGTTGTGGTTTTCATCTCTAGCACAATTTCATTATCTAATTTGTGTATGAAACCCTAGAACTTTGTTTATTGGAACCCTAAGGGGGAATCCAAGAAGAGGATAATCCTAGCGGACCCTCTCTAATGTGCTTAATTGATTATTACTCATGTGAGTTTCATTCATTACTTATTGCACCCCACACGTTCGATGAAATGCCGTATTTTCCGATTGAGCTACCTTAGCCGGGAGATCAATTGAGTTATATTTGGGATGAATTTCCACGCACACGGCCTCATTCACACACACACCACATCAGTCCTCCTTGTTACTTGCCGATTCGGCTCTCCACCCTTAGCCACTTAGGTTAGATTTTTAATTTTCACCACACTTTTTCTCACACTCATCCACCGTTAGTTGAGGTAGTTGTAACACACTTTATTTTTCGTTATCGATCAATTTTGTGAACGTAGAACGACGTGTCCCTGTGATCCGACCCGGTACTCACCGGTTATTTTTATATTGCATTGACACTCCTACGCTTGGGAGCAGAAGGCGTGCACTTGCGCGTTTTCCGAGTCAACCAATTGGCGCCGTTGCCGGGGACAACGGTTTCTACTATTAGCAATTTTTGATTGATTTCGAAAGCTTTAGTGTGATACTTCTATCTCTTAGTGTTTGTCTTTCCATTTATTTATTTTTCACTTATTGAGTCGTTTGGTTGTTTATTTTCATTTTTTTGTGGAATTTTTTTTAAAAACATGTCATCATCTTCAGATTTTTCGGACGTTGATTTGGAGGATATCCCACTCCCGCCATACTTTCATGGTTCGGAGTGGGAGAACCCTCAGTTACATATTAAAAAATTTGAGGAATGGATGTATGCATGTCTTGGTGGGAATATCGGTGATGATTGCATTTATTTTAGATTCTTTCCCTCTTCTTTACAAGATGATGCTAAATTGTGGTTTGATTCATTGTCTCTTGACTCACATTTTACTTGGTTGTCGTTTCAGGCTGAATTTCTCCAAGTGTTTTTGCCTATCTTTTTGGAGCAGGTACAGGGGCGACCGGCCATGGAGCAGCATATAGCGAGCTTTATCCAGGCTGAGTGGGAGGCCTATCATCAGGCTTGGCAGAGGTTTACAGATTTGGTGCTTGCGTGCCCACACCAGAGCTTTCACGAGGATCATCTTCTGCAGATCTTCTACACTGGATTATCGCCATCTGGGCAAGATTTCATGCAGATGAGCTGCGATGGGGAGTTCTTCGATTATTCGACCGAGGATTCATGGTGTTACCTGAGGGACCTTGCTGAGTGGGAGTAGACTGCGCCATCTGGAGAGCTGTCACTTGGATATGAGGATGATAGCCAGTCCCAGTTTCCACTTCAGGATGCAAAGCAGCAGGTCCAGTGTCAGTTTGAGGAGCCACCTTTGGGCTCTTTTTCTTGCGACCCCATGGGATACAGAGCAGAGCAACAGGTCCAGGACCAGCCTGAGGAGCCAGCTGAGGGCTCTTTCCAATGCGATCCTATGGAATACCAAGAAAAACCTGTGAAGAGTGTGCATTGGGGCCAAGTAGAGGAATTTGAGCATATATATTTTGAGGAGTCAGATGAGATAGATGATGGAGTGTGTGTCGACCATGACGGTGACACGATGCATTTTCACTTTGAGGTTGAGGATGAAGCGGATGTGCATGATGGCCTAGAGCAAATTGAGGACACCATGGAGCCTGAGCCACAGTCCACTTCAGAGTTAGCTTCACAGGTCGAGGCGGTTGAGTACTTTGGGAGGACGACTGAGATGAACTATTTCTGGGATGGCGAGGATGATGCGTGCTTGGATTTGCCCGAGACGAGTCCACCTCCAGTCCTGTCACAGATGTCACTTCCCTCGCCTCAGGATGCGCACTTGCCAGTCATCGAGGAGGTTTGTCAGGAGCGGTTACCAGTTGTGGGGAGTGCCGTAGAGATTGTTGATGCTGATATGGATGTCGAGGAAGAGGATAGCGACGGGGATTACGACATGATATATATTGAGCCCCAGCTCCCTCCTACTCCAGTTTTCTCTCTGCAGTCACTTCCACCTCCTCCTGAGGCCGTGCATCATGCCACACCTAGCACCACATTTCAGGGAAGTTCCCACCATCTCATGCCTTGCATTTCTGAAGCCAAATTTTCACTTCCATATACATTTGCTTCAGATTGTCGTCGTTTACACTTAAATTCTTTTTCTGACGACCCATTTTGGAATGCTTTTATTGCAGGGCATGAGAACATGACTTGGATTGATGCAGCTCGTCTCCCACATGACATATATTATCCCAAGGGGACGCTGGGAGTTACATTGCTGGAATCCAAGGATGCCGGTGGCGGCCTAGCTCCAAAGCAGCTGGCGGAGGAGCAAAAGGATATGATCGAGCAGTTGTCACCGTCGTTATACATCCGGGATCCGTCTTTTGCTAAGGTGTACTCTTTCCTTTAAGTAGTGTAAATAAATAAAAATTTAGTTAGTTTGCTTTTGCATGTTTGCTTCGTATTTTTTTCTCTTTTCTAGGATCTTTTGCCAAGATCTGATACTCTTCCATCATTGAGGACAATGCTTATTTTAAGTTGGGGGGAGAGTGTTAGAATCTTTAGATTGTTAGGATTTTGGCCTAATTTTTTTGTGAGATTCCTCCATGTTTCGCCTCATTCCATGAATTTCATTGCATATCATATTTTGGCCTCCTTGCCCATACGCCATTTGCTTTGTGCTTAGTCCCTACATGCTTTCATGTCATGCAATTTTTTCGGATTATCATTTTGGTATCAACTTTTTGATGTTGGATTGGCATGTGTTAATTTCTTTTCCATTTTGGAGTCGAATGCTAATATGCCATGTATGAAACTATTTCATATGTTGTGATACTCTCTTTGAGATAATTTGGGAAAAGTTTGGTGGAAGTGATTGCATGTGTTGGGATGAATGGTGTAATTTTTAATTGGATTGGATTTGGCCAATTGTGCATGCTTTGTTTTCCTCTTAGGAGTGGGTGGATGAGTTGCTAATTCATGTTGGAATGAAAAACAAAAGTTAGTATAAGTGAATGTTTCTTTCTAATCGAATTGAGTAGCCGGTGCCCCATGAAACATTGGGGAGGACGCCAAAAATGAGATTTAGGAGATCACTCCATCTATTTGCATATATAGCGTCATCGCGTGTATGCAAATGTGCCGGTGTTTGCATTTATGGCGTTATCGCGTGAATGCAAAACATAAAAATCAAAAACAAAAAAAAAGAAAAAGAAAGAAAGAGAAGAAAAATGAATGATAAATAAAAGAATAAGCAACATGAGTGACGCAGTCTCATCTCCCACCACTTAGAAGGAATTTCTTTTGGTTTTGGTCATTTTCATGAAAATTTGAAATTTTGACATTGTGATATTTCCCGATACGTGTGATACGGTGCTTATATCCTTACTTTTCTTTGAATTGGATTGAAGAGTGTGTCATTTGTTATTTACTTTCATACAATGGTTATATTGGCTTTGGAATCAAGTGGACATACTATTTTGTATATGCCATGATGACATCGTGAAGTTGGTGCATGCTTTCAATTTTGTCCGAATATATCACATATTTTGCTAGGGACTAGCAAAAAGCTAGTTGGGGGGTGTGATTCAGGGTAAAAATTGTATATTTATCCCCCCATTTCGGTGCTTTTTGCGCATGTATTAATCATATCTTAGCTTTGTTTCATACATATTTTTGATATCTCTTAAATTTGGAGCTTATCGTTTACATATGCATAAAACACAATTTTTACAACTTATTATCATCTTCATCTTAGTCTCCTATGATTTTTCAGTCAAATTTCATGAAGTCCCAATTCCAACGCATATTTTTCCAGAAATTTTGGAGGTCGGAGCAATTTACTGCATTTTTTGGAAGACATGGTGATGGTGTTGAAAATTTCGTGTCTGGAAATTCAGCTTTTCCCCTCTTGTGTAGCATTCTGCTATCATTCTAGTATATATTTCGGCCTAATGATATTTTTATGTGATTGTACACTTTATTACAGTTCCATCGCCGCCTGGATCACGTCATTCCGAGGTCGGATGATTTTTCTAGAATTTTCGCAAGACAGGGTGACGGTGCTGAAAATTTCTGCAACTTTGCCTCTCTTGTGAAGAATTCTGCTATCATTTCAGTGTATATCCTGGCCTAATGATATTTTTCTGTGATTGTACACTTTGTTACGGTTCCATCGCCGCATGGAACACGTCATTCCGAGGTCGGATGATTTTTCTAGAATTTTCGCAAGACAGTGTGACGGTGCTGAAATTTTCTGCAGATTTTGGCATTGCTTGCGGGTTTGGGCCAGAATCCGACCCGTTTGACTTAAAAACAGACCCGATAAGCTGTGCTTGGGTTATATTGCGAATTTGGGAGTTTTTTTCAGCCCTAGTTCTTATTTTTGCAAAATTTTGGAGGGGAGAGAAGAGCTTGGAGGCCATGGGAGGAGCTTGAGGAAGCTTGAAGCTTGGAGGAGCACTTGGGAGAGGGGGATTTTCATCTTGGAGTGACACTTGGGTGAAATTTCTCCAACCTATTGTGTATTTGATTTAGATTTTTGTATTGTAATTGGATGATAGAATTTGAGTAAAATCTTCTCATTTTCATTATGAATTTCTGAAATCTATCTTGTGTGATTGTGTTGTGCTTGTTGTTGTTGGGTTGTGGTTTTCATCTCTAGCACAATTTCATTATCTAATTTGTGTATGAAACCCTAGAACTTTGTTTATTGGAACCCTAAGGGGGAATCCAAGAAGAGGATAATCCTAGCGGACCCTCTCTAATGTGCTTAATTGATTATTACTCATGTGAGTTTCATTCATTACTTATTGCACCCCACACGTTCGATGAAATGCCGTATTTTCCGATTGAGCTACCTTAGCCGGGAGATCAATTGAGTTATATTTGGGATGAATTTCCACGCCCACGGCCTCATTCACACACACACCACATGAGTCCTCCTTGTTACTTGCCGATTCGGCTCTCCACCCTTAGCCACTTAGGTTAGATTTTTAATTTTCACCACACTTTTTCTCACACTCATCCACCGTTAGTTGAGGTAGTTGTAACACATTTTATTTTTCGTTATCGATCAATTTTGTGAACGTAGAACGACTTGTCCCTGTGATCCGACCCGGTACTCACCAGTTATTTTTATATTGCATTGACACTCCTACGCTTGGGAGCGGAAGGCGTGCACTTGCGCGTTTTTCGAGTCAACCAGGTGCTATATGGAGATATGGGTATTCCTATGTGTATAACTAGTTAGTTATCTATGTATATTGTGTTGTTTGTGGGTATGTCTTATGTGGTATGACTAATTGAGAATGTATATTGGTGTATGTATATTGATGTAAGTAGTTATGTCTTATGTCATAGGTGCATAGGTGTTGTATGCATAAATTGGTGTTAGGCTATCTTTGGATACATATATAGATGTGTGGTTATAGGTGTGTGATAGATCATGTGAATAGTGCATGCATGTATATCTATGTGTGTATCCATGAATGCATATGTATAAGTGTGCATATTTGTGTATATACCTAGGTGTCTAGGTCATTGTATGTATGATATGCTTTATATATGCATTTGGATACCTACTGATGTACTTGGATGACTATATGGTGGTTTACTTAAATCTATTCTATAAAAGAGAGCATTTTTTTAAATTTTTATCTTAATAGGACAAAGTTTGTCCTACGTGGCCATAACATGCTGACTGGGACAAACAAAAAGTGATGACTAGGATACATTTGGGGGGGAACTTTAGGGGGGAATGTTTGAAAACTGAAATTTGGTGTGAAACTTAAAAATTTGAAAGCTGTGGCATACTGAGCTCACCCATCCAAACTTTGTGGGGAAACTCTCTCCCCCCCCTCTCTCCCTCTCCCCCTCCCTCCCTCCCTCACTGCAAGACCCCAACAACCCCCACAGACCCTGAAGACCCTGCAAGTAAAGAAGAAGCAGAAGAGCCCGATCTCATCATATCATGAGCTTAGTGAAGGGTTTCACCAATACATGTGTTTATGGAAGCTGTGTTCAGATTTGGATGCTGGTAGTGATTCTTCCTTCTGGCCCTTTCAACAAGATTCGTGGGCTATATGCAGGATTTTCAAGAAGACAACTTCGACGGCGCAAGCGAGCTCAACATGAACTCTGATAAGTTCTCAATTCCATGAGCCACATTACAAGAGACACAGAATCCAGACTGCCATCCGATTCTTGATTTCACTTCATACTGTCCCGCAATACGTGGGTACGTGGGGATGCTGGGAAAGCCTAGGAAAACAAAGATTTCACTTAATCACCTGAAATTGAATATGCGAGGCACGAAGAAGAGATTGTGACGACGAAGGCATCGAATGTGTGAAGTCATTCTCTCTAAAAAACTATTTTTGCAAGTCATTCTCTCTCAAGAAGTAGGTGAGTAAACACCCTAACCATTAAACTTTCTATCTGAAAACCCCAACATTCTTTCTCAAAAAGCTATTTTTGCAGGTCAAAAGCTATTTTTGCAAGTCAAAAAACTTTGTTTTCAAGGCAAAAAGCTGGGCTCAGAGGTTGATGTTTTATGTTCAGTAAAAATCCGTGTTTTCAGGGCAAAAAATTAGGCAAAAAGTAGGTATGATATTTTGTGTTCAGGTTTCATTTGTGTTTAGGTTGCATTATTGATTTTTTTCTCCTTTTACAAAAGTTAAAGTTTGGATTCTGGGATGATGGGTATGTGCATAACAATCTGATACATATGTATCTTGGGTTTGAGGTTAATGAAGACGCGCACCAAGGTGTTTGATGGAATAAGCGAGAGGGACGTAGTGACCTGGACAACAAGCTGGAGGAGGCAAGAGAGGTGGAATTCCTCAGAGGAGCTCGGCCTCATGGAATGATGTATGGAATTAACTATATGAATCCGGGTTGTATGTTATGAGTTATCTCTTTTCTATGGATATATGTTATGAGTTGTTGTTCATATCACGCCTAATTGATATAACCATAATTGAAGGTAATTACATTTGATGATATAACCATATTTGTTTATATGCTTTGGTGGTGCAGAAGCCAGATTACCAAATGAGAAGGGTTAAATTATATCAATTGTTGCACTATAGTTAAATTTTACACTAAGAGTTGATTATGAGAATTATTTATATTTGATTTATAAGGAAAATTGGTTAGTTGAGAGATTAATTTTGAATTGCACGATTATGGCACCAAACAACGGCCACCTACATTGGAATTAATAGCTATTAGATGATATTATCATGGTAAACATTAGTTGACAAATAATATCAATCTTATTTCACTATAATTTTATTTTCTACTCCAATTTCTGAGATAACACTAATATTACTGTGCTTTTTAAACCAACATCTCAGTGCCTACCTCCGTTTCCAACTAGCTTCTAACAACATCTCAGGGATTGCCTTCAGTGCCTGCTCATCAAAACATAAGAGCAGGTGCTCCCCCCTCTCCCCTCACCTAAAATGCTCTGTTTAAACCAACAAATTTGGGTTTCAAGAATCTCATTACATTAGTTAGTTCATTTTGTTGTTCCTCTTGGCTCAAATCGAATTCATGTAATCAGTCTTAGGGAACTATAAATTCTTAGTTCATGAAAATTAATGTTTTTGATGATGTATATTTGTGCAAAAATCTTAGCTATGCCAGTTTGCATCATTTAGTCTTATAATTTAAAGTAGCAACTGCATGGTCTTTGAATACTATGGTTTTTTATATGTATTTGTCAAATAATCTTAATTTGTTATACCAGGTTCTGTGGCCTTAATTCGATAACGGAGTTTGACTAATTTACAAGCTGGGAAAAGCTGATCCGTTCTCTTTAAAAATAATAAATTGTGGGGAAGGTTCATAAAAATTGCAAGACCCCTAAGTTTTGGGTATCTGAAAGATGTCTCTTTGTGTTGTGTGTTTCTTGTTGTCTATTTTGTCATAATATTATGTTATAAGGAATCAACCTTGGAAGTGTATATGCAAGTTGATGACAGACATAACAAGCTATTTTTATGGTAAATTTCAGAAACTACACATGTTATGATATTCCCTCAAAAAGACATTCTACACATCTTCAATTAGCAAGTTAAAGACCCTTTTGAAGGTTTAAACATTCACTAACCAGAATTTCATTGTCTTTGCATTAAAAGAGCAGTTTTCTTCTTCTTTCCAAATTGCATTACTGATTGTTTCAATTTAACATGTCTTCTTCTTTCCAAGTTGTCATGTGACCTTCAGTAAAATCCATGAAATACATTGCCCAAGCTAAGAACTGGATAAAAAGCTAAATGTCCAGCAGTTTGATCTTTCTTCTCTGAAATTATAAGTTCAGGTTTTTGTTCCTCTTGCTTCCCTGATCTTCCTGCCCGGCAAATTATTAAAGGATGATGATTCACAGTTTAGATAAATATGATTGCAATCCCTGTAGACATGCAAACTTGAACTAAAGATGCTCTTTGTAGCTTTCTTCAAATGATGCATTTTGACTAACCTGAAGCAATAAGTCCAGTCACACGTGATACGTCTAAAGACCGGGTTTAAAAAAATTACAGTAAATAAAACTCCCGATATTTGTATTTTAATCAAAGATAATCGTCAAAACTATCACAAGTAATAAAATGCAAAGAACAAAGTCAATTTTAGTGAATGATTAGACTTGCATTTGAGATTTTGTCCCCACATAAACCTGTTAACTACTAGGTAGAAACTTGAAGAACAAAGCTTGTTGTGCATTCTTCTAATGCAGTTAAGGTGGGGACAAGGAATGACAAATATTCGATACATAGGGAAACCCTCAAAGGATTCAAAAGCCTGTAAATTTGTCTAAACATGAGGCAAAAAACTATCTACAGCCAAATTATTGTCACTTTGTTTCTTCATTATGTACTTGAAAGTATTTAAGTTATGTATCACAAGCTACATGCCAATTGGTAGGATCAAATTAGCTTGACTTAATAGCAAAATTCAGAGTTTTAATAACAGTTATGTTTCTTTTTTAATTCAAGAGTAAGATTCTTGATTACTTCTAAATGAGTTTATACTGATGAATGTTGAACTGAATCTACATCTAGAACAATTACCAAACAAATTGGCATATAGGTTTTCAAACAATGCATGTTTGCGTGATCTATAAATTAAGGTATTCACTATTGTTTTCAAGTTTGAGATGAATGGCCTTTCGACTATCTTTCATTGTAGTGTGAATTAATTGCAATAAATTGAATTAAATACATAATTCTTTCAATAAACTCTGGGGTGAACTGAGTGAGGCTGTCGATGTCAAAGCGTCAGTTTGAAAGTTTTCTTAGCCCTCGGGCTATTTATTTTATTTATTCACATTTACCTCGTTATTTTCATGTGGGGGGGAAAATCCTTTTTACCCAAAATCTGTAAGCGATACATCACTAAGAATTTGAAGGGAGAAATTCAAGAAAGGCACTGGCTTTAAGGCTCTTTCTGCATACATTAGAGCATTGGTTGAAACTGACAAGTTGGATGAGAGTTCATTGATACTATCATTACAGAGAGGTGAGAACCAAAGACTAAGAAATTATTGTTTGAATAAGGAATTGGTCTTTTTTAATAAATGCACCATTAGTTTGTTGTAGATGTGAACAAATGTGTTAATGAGAATGCTAAATCCTTGTGCAGAAAGTGCGGTCGTTATAGAGAGGTGACCAATAGGTACTAAGAAACTTCTGTTTAAATTAGGAATTTTTCTTTTTTACACAAATGCGCCTTTAATTTGTTGTAGATGTGAACAATTGTGTTAATGAAAATGCTAATTTCATGTGCTGAAAGTATCAAAACATTTGATTTTTCATCCATTATGTTTTACACCATGCTGACATTGGATTTAAACTGACATTGTTTTGACAGTCCTTTATGATTTGTTATTAATTCGGGTTTATTGCTTCATTGATCTTAAATTTTGTAGGGAAACAAGTTCGGAAAGGAGGGAACCAAAACATTGAAATTTAGGGGGAGGGGGAATCAAAATCTCTTTGAAATTAGAGAGTTTTTGTTATTAAAACCGAACTCTATCTGAAATCTTAATTTTGGGAAGTTTTTTTCTTTCTGAAACTAGAGTTGTCTGATGTAAATTATAAAGGCGAGTTACAGTAGTGATGTGTCGATCACCCCTTTTCGTATCAGTTTTTGGTTCAAATTGTCGATGCCCATTTTACCAACATTTTAGGACAGCAAGCAGCAGAGAAGGGCCTACCAGTTTGATGAGATCAAGCCAAGTGACATCACATAAGGAGCTGAACAAAATGTTCTATACACAGGAGGTGATCGACACCTTTAAGCCCAAGTTCTACATCCTCTACATGTTCCCGCATCCAAGGTGCTACATCCTCTACATGTTCATGAGTTTTTTAATGATATAATTGTATGCAGTAGTTTTTAAACAAACGAAATAAAATTTGTTCAGTATATAACCATAAGATAAAAGTATATAACCATACGATAAATATTTCTATAGATGTGTATTTTTCATCATGGTACTTCGTACAGAAACTGAAAACAAATTTGTTTCAGCATATTCTATGTGAATGTTTAAAATGTTTGTGAATGTTTATTAGGATATTAATCAAATTTGCACATGGTAATTCATTAATTTTCTTTGCACTAAACTGCTTCATCATCCATGTATGTTTACTAGGATATTAAGAAAAAAAATGTGTCTAACATAAATTCTATTTCATGAAAGAGAGAAATTGAAGAGGAGACTATAGCCTAAATGACGTCCCTAATTTCATCAAAGTGAATACATAAAAAGTTAACTGAAGTTGACTGAATCCAAGTGATGTATCAACTTGATGTATCTTGGAACTTAGTTAATATATTAATTCAAAGAATAAGTTAACTGAAGTGCTATCTTGGAATGTATCAAACTGATGTATCCTGGGAACTTCTATCTTGGAACTTCGTTGATGTATCAAAGCTATTAGTTAACAAAAAAATCCAAGTGATGTATCAAAGCTATTCAGTTATGTAATAATTTAATTTAATTAAAATGATATTACAACTTATATCCTGGAACTTAGTTGATGTACCAAAGCTATTAGTTAACCAAAAAAATCCAAGTGATGTACCAAAGCTATTCGGTTATATCGATAATTTATATGCAACTTATTTTATTTTCATTTGAATGTACAATGCTCTATTCCTTCCCATCATACTTGGATGTTTAAAATTTTATTCACATGCTCCATTCGTTTTGTTGAGTCGATGATGTGATTCTTTTTTCTCTAAGATAAAGATTCTTTTTTAATGAAAAAAGAGAAGTCGATGCCTACTGGATAATGTTCAACAGTCCTATGTGGTCTGGAAGTTAGGGTGAGGAAACAAGACGTGGTCCTTAAATTATATGAATGGAGATGATGGATTATGTTGTTGACCTCAATGAAATAGCACAAAGGCTTTGCTTAGTTTATTCTTGAATTGAGGTTATTATCCATATCCAACAAACTTTTACGCAAGGGCCATATTTTTTTGAGGCAATAGATATATCATTTATTCCAAGGAGAGGACAGATTATGTCATGTGGCAAATTAATATGAATGCATTAGTGATGTATCTAATTTTCCATGATACATTATGCTGGTATCTCTTCTTTCTTTTTGTTTGTTTGCCTTTTGTGTGCATCCACATAGTATGATCACCTCGTGGGAGCTTCTAATGTTGTTTTATATTGATCCAGGTCTGGGGAGGTCTGCCGAAAATGGTGGGACGAAATGGTACGGCACATTGGCAGGCATCGGGAGGGAACGTTCATTGAACAAGTCGATGTACTCACCAAGCATTATTATGGAGACATGCTTCACTATAGATTTAAACATCAGGAAGGGAAAGATGAGGAAGAGTAGTATTTCCTTCTAAATGTATCCTGATGAAGAGGATGCACTTATTACCCGTTACCACACATCTTACCTTCTTCTGAATTTGTTTATGTTCAAATACATGCCTTAAGTTCTGCTCCTTCTCAAACTTTTACTGTGGTTGGTTGTGAGATTGATTTGTAAGAAATTGATGTGCAGTGAAAAGAACATTTTCTCGCTTTCATTTTTGTTTGGAAAGTAAGTTTGAAACCCTTTAGTATTTTCATGTTTAGATGGTTCATGGTTGTGAAAAATGTGTTGCAGAAAAATCAATCCATGGGTTTCAAACATTTGATCTCTATAGATGCAACGTTAAGACCGATAAGTTTCAAACATTTGAATATCCATAAATGCAACTTAGCAGATCTCTATTACTTCTCCAAACAAATTCTCATTCCAAAAATCTTTACATGTAAGGTTTCAAATTCGGAACACAAGACATTCCCATTCATATGACGCATTTCTCTGGTGAAAGATATCTTTTTGTGCCTTATGTTATTGCTTTTTTTAGATGCCTGCCAATTATTCATTATACAATAGCAAAAAAATATTTTTAATCTGCATACAAACGTTTTGGTTGCCAATTTCTTGAACATATGACTTTCTAACCTTGAGCGATTACATGGTTAACGTTCTTATTAGATGGCATTGTATTTTGCACACAAATCTTGACATTCATATTATGGATGCTATCATTCTCCTGGTGGGTACAATGATGCTAAAACATTGTTTAAACCTTGACATAAGTTTCAATTTTAATGATAAAACCTACTATTTGTTGTTATAGCAAAACATGGGATATATCTCTAATGCCAGTTGAACGTTGATGTATAAAAGATCAAGGAACTAAAAAGAAATTTTATCAATTGTATCATGGTAGCTGTGTACTTAACTATGATGGGTAAAATGTTATCAACCAAATTTGAACTCGAGGCTGCAGTTGCAAGTCATAGCATGTTTCTCTTGCAAGACATCACTGAATGATGCCTTCATTTGTTTTGGTGTGTCAATATTTTTATTGACTGAAGCATCATATGTAGCTTGCGGGTTCATCATTATCTTCAAGTTTCCATGGATCTGCTGTCAATTGGTATCATGCAAGAGAATTGTGAATGTATATTGAAAATTAAGCGAGACATATATGATTCATTTAATAGAAAATGATGAGTAAAATCAAAGCAGTAAAACAAATCGGTAATGTATTATTTTGAATGTGAAATTATTCTAGCAACAAAAGCTTAAACCCAGTTGCATACAGACATTATGTCAGGTGTAGAGATTTTATTCCTACAATAACAAATTACAACTGTGCTCAAATCTTTATAATTCATTTAACGTCAGGCTATATTCATATTATCTGAATTGGCCAATAAAATATTTTTGAAATAAACTTAACTGTCTAAAATTTTAAAAATGATATATCTATAAATATTCATTTTTTGTTCCTATGGTATATCTATAGTTATTGATGTTCGTTTAAAATTAGTGCATCCAATATTTTGTGAGAGGAAAATTTTACATGAACAGTGCACTTATGAACATGGTAAATTGGAAGGAAACTAAATTGTAGTAAACTAAAATTTTTGAGTGAAACTGAATTCAATGGGGGAAGTAAATTTTGGTGAAACGATATTTTTTGAGGGAACTACATACCAATTACTATGCTTTAATTTTTGGGAAAACTAAGATTTTAATGGGGGGAATATCTTAAATGAACCGTGCCCTACGGGCACGGGTTATGACTAGTGCCCACATATGTGTAGCCTACAAGGACCTTGTACGATGGGATATGCCGCCTTAAGTCTTGATCTTGTCCTATATTATGTTGTCGTGTACGTATGCATGAGGTAGGGTAACCTTTAGTATCTCGATCAGCCCGACCCTAAGTTTGACCCTTAGCCTAGAAAGTCCGAGGACGGACTTTATTTTTAAGGTGGATAGATTGTAATACCCCTAAGTGTGAACTACTAGTATGTGTGTATAACATGTATTAGATGTGTCTATGGAGTGTAGATAGGAGTGCAGATATGTGTATGCGTATATGTTTACATGCTTATATATTTGTGTATACATGGGTGTTAATATGGTTGTGTGTAGTGTTTATATATATACACATATATATGTGTGCATGTGTGGGTGTGTTTAGTGTACTTGTGTGTATACATGCGTGTATGTGGGTTAAACTAAGTATATCTCATTGTATGTGTTTATAAGTGGAGTGGTGAGTCATGGATGTGTATGGTGTATGTATGTATGTAGATACACACACACGTGTGCGCGCGCCCACACACACACACACACACAAATATATACATATGTGTGTGAATGTATGTAGTGTGGGTGTGCATGGTGTGTAGGGGATAAGTGTGAAATGGGATAGGGGTAGTGGCAAACTTGTAAATACCTATTCTTCCAAGAGAAAAGAAAAATAGAAAATAAAATAAAAATCTAGAAGAAAATGAAAGGAGAAAAGAACAAGAAAAGAAAAGAAAAATCTAGAAAGCCCTTCCCTCTTCTTGCTTTTTCTTTTGCAATTTCTCCCCTCTCCTCCTCCTCATCCCATGGCCGAATTATGTAGAAAAAAATAAAAGAGAAAGAGAAGAAGGAAGAAGAAAGGTGGAGGAGGAGAGGGCTTGAAAGGTGGAGGCTTTTGGATGCAAGTTGCCTTCTTTTAAGGGCTTGGAGATAGGAGGAGGAAGAAGTCATGGAGATGAGGCTTAGGGGCTGGGGAAGCTTGCATTTTTTGGTAGGATCCAAAGCTTTATGGTATATGATTCATATCTTCTCCATTTATGTGATCAATTATCATTCTGAAACAATTTAGTTTCTGCAGCTAATTCTTTGGAGTATATTTATAAGTATAGATATTCAAAAATTACCAACAAATATAATTCGGGAATTTTATGAAGTCCCTTACAACCTTCATTTATTAACCATGCCTAATTCTGTCTAGATCTTGACTAGATCACTGAAACATACAGATGTATTTGATTCTACCAGAATCTAAACACTGTCACCAAAAATCATAGAAATCCAAGTGTAATGATCCAACAATTATGATTTTGATCAATTTGGGAAGCTAATTTCAATCTATAACTTTCATGTTTTTACCTCACTGAGATTCTGACTATAAGATAATAGAAACGGCAGATCTTTAGGACTCAATATTTCTGTCTAAAATCAGAGGCTGTACATTATGGGGTTTAGTCCATATCATATAGCTCAGTTGCTCTAAATTTTATATATTTGATATCTTAGAAGAAGACTCATTATCTACAACTTTTATTTTGTAAGCCTTACCAAATTCATAAAGGAAATGGATGATATTTGCCATTATTTACTAATGTTTACATTTTCCCTGCAACTGAGATGTTAAATTGAGGCTTCAAACTATGTATTGCTGTTAATTTTGTTGGAGGAGGATGCATGTTTGGCATGGCATGAGGTGTTAATGTTGTGATGAAATTTGTGATAGGCATAGCACATGGTGCATGAACCCCTTGTGAGAGAATGAGGAAATTGGGAAGGGAAAGAGAATGTGGGAATGAACAACCATGCCAATCATGACCTCTTAAGAAGAAGCATATGTGTAAGTGCACTTTTATTCTCTTCTTGTAATGTTCTATAGCTTTTAACCTACTTACATACTCAGGTTTTGACACACTTACTTTTATGCATGTTGAATTTATGCACACTTGCTCTTTATGCATATTTACCTCCATGTCATACTTGTAAATTGCATAAAAAATAATATTGAACAAATAAACTCTTGGGATGTTTCATTACTCTCTAAGGAGAGTGACCTCTCAAGATGGGGTTGGAGGAAACTCTGAGTAAGAGTGAACACAAGGACTGGACAATGATAGCAATAGGATTATCTTATGCCATACGGGGTAATTACTCTTGAGTGCTATGACTACTGAGTGGTATTAAGTGACGTGAGATACATCTCACTCCTAATAGTGAAGGGGGAGTTCGAGAGGCCTCATTAAAATTCAACAGTGCTCGTGTACCACTGGCGGTGTAGTTTGAGAGCCACCTGTTGGGGTTTTGGCAGACCCCCAGAGCACGGGTCTGTGTCCGTCCTAAGTCGGACGGACCACAGGGGTACAAAAGCGCAGCGGAAATAGAAAATCAAAATTTTCTAGACTAGCTAAACTATTTAGCTAGGCTCTGAGGGAGCCAGAACCTAGCCTGATCTAAGCCGACTTGGGGTGGACCTGACCACCCCAAGAGGGATCTACTCTAAAGCGACTAATTAAATCTACACTAAAAACTACTTAACCATATACCCGGAATCTTGGCCCTGGAGCAGGCAAGATGTACCGCACCGTCTTCAGAAGCTCCTTGTAGCCGAGCCGCTTTGACTCGATCCGCCTGAGCCGCTCGCACCCTCGAACCGATCCGCCCGAACCGACTTTCGCCTCTGAGCCAATCACACGCGGTAGAAAGTTTGACTTGGGAAGAACCCACGTCTTAGACGTCCGGATCAAGATCCAAACCCCCTTCGTAGTCTTGCTAGGACTACTTCGGAGAACAGGAAGAGAGAGAGAGAATAATTTAGTCACCGATCGAGCTTGCTCTAAAAGTCTGGAGCTACTCGATCGATGACTTGGTGTGTTTTTCAACGAAGAGAGTGCACCCCTATTTATATAGGGAGTCAGCACTCACTCCTTCATTGTGAGCAATGTGGGACATTCGCAAAATGGGAGAAAAAACAATTAAGCCAATTTGGCTTAATTTCTAGTTTAAGTGAGCTTTTCATAAAAGCAAACTTTAACTAATTAATTCTCTTTGCACATTAAACCTTAGACACCAAACAAGCTATCAATCAGAAAAGCTTCGAATGGTGAACGCGTAGGAACCAACAGCGACGAATTTCGACTTCGTTTGACCCATCAAACAATTGCTCAAAGTTGGGCAAATTATCGAAATTCGTAGCCGTCATTTGGGGTTTCAAAAAACCCTAAATTGACTTAAGTTACGGGCGCGCCCGCTAAGCTTAGCGGGCGCGCCCGCCCAAGGGGGCAAAGGCGGGCCGCACGCCCGCTGGGCAGCGGACCGTGCCTGCTGCAGCCAGCGGGCTGCGCCCGTTTGCCTATGCCTATGGGCTTATTAGCCCAATGGGTCTAACCCACTTTGCCTTGGACTGTTTTCGCGTTTCTGGGCTCGTTTGAGCTCGATTTGGACACGGTTTGAACCTGTGTTTAGACCGGGATGATCCCGTCATCCAGGTAACCCCTTCCAATATATTTGTTCCTACTAAATTTGTCGTAACCAATTTACGACACGTTTAATCATAGTTTGCATCAAATGCAACGTTTGTCCCTATTGCTATTGCGACTAACTTTCACAACAAGCTTTGTGAATATCATCAAATGATATCTCTCTCTATTCTATCTTCCTATTTCTAAGACATGAACACTACTCGGTGTGAGACCCTACATCCTGACCTTACTACAGGTTGGGGCTCGGAACCCCTAGACAACGGTCACTACGAGCAGTAGCTGTCGTCCCTGTTTCAGAATCATCATAACGTGATCGACCCTTTGACAAAAGCATCATTGGGTTTACATTGGCTGTGTCAGTGATGAACTTCGTTAGCCGTAGTCCCTTCGTCAAGACTGTGTTCTTGTTGGCCTAGGGTATGGTATACTGTCAACCCTATTAGACAACATTGGTCAGTATACGGCGGTCTTTATTGTATACACGTTGTACTTCTTACAACGCACCCCGGTCGAGGAATAACATAAAGACCGTACTGAGCATGTAACACTAACTTCCCTTTAACGGAAGTGACGAATCCCATCTTAGTCATCTACTCGCCTCGAGAGCTTCAGGTGCAGCTCAACCTAAGATCTTTCAGCAGGCCTAGCCTCGAAGCTAGATCATAGGTCAAAGCTACACCGTTCACTCACAGGTTGGTACAAATGACTTCAGGTCGTTAAGGACCAGCTAACCTATCATCACCCTAGAGTTATTAAAGACAGTTTAGTTAAAGTCAACCATTTAATAACTCTTATGTGGTCGTTCAGTGTACTCATTCTCCAATGAGCACCAGTGTCTCGTCTCCGACTTCACCAAGTCGAATGACTATGAGATCATCATTACCCTAAGGTAAGACTAAGACACAGTGGTCTATCCGATGTGTCGATATCCAGTTCTCGACACATCTATGACCATGAACCGTTTAAGACTTAGGTTTATATATTCGGTCGCTTACTTACTCATAATCGAGATCTCATCTAGATACGTAAGGACCTAACTATAAGTCTATGGATATTATCTAAGTACATTAATACGAACTATTTTTACTTAGAATAATAGGTACCATATACGGTATGAACAAGACGTATACTTTAGGATAAATTGCCTTATGGGCATATATTCTCCTACACCACCAACCTGAGGTGAGGTCCAGTCCCTTGCGTCCTACTTTTACCCAGGTTTCCAAATAGTTGTTTATGATTGAAGATGCTTAACTTACCTTGACACAATTGCAGCCTTATGTTCTCAATTATGTTTCATACAAAATAAGCCATGTGATGTATCATATTGTAGTTACCTGTTCTTTTTATGATATACTTCCAAATGTCACATATTGTCGTTGCATGCATTTCCCACAGGTTGTAGAAGATAGCAGATAGTTGGATATCCTGGGAGACTTGTGAGCATGGAGCTGGGGGTATAGGGCAATTTAGGCAGTTGAGTTATGCTCTGGGGTCGTGGAGTTTGATATTGTCCTTTGGAGGTGTAGCTTGAGTCGAAGTCTGTAGTTGTACATTTGTATTAGAATTTGTGTTGGACTTTATATTAACAATGTGGATGTGTTTGTCTATTGTATAAGTGAAATGTGTTCTCCTTGTTGTTTTTATATGGAGCATTACAGCTACTATCCCAGTATGTGCGCCGTGGCCTGCCACTTTTTGTTCCTCTCTCTTATCTTTCTTTCTCTTTACCATCGCCTCTCCAGTGGATACTGGGACGTATTCATACTTCCTTAGTATCTTGGGGAGTGGGGCATGACATTCCTGATTAACGAAAACCAATTAGGCATATCTATCTCTTATACTCAACTTTGGTTCACCTTTTAAGATGGCATTTAATGGCCTTTTGGAATTGGTATTGACTGAGAAGTTGAACACTGTAATGCCCTGATACCTACTGCACAAGTACTAGAGGGGGGTGAATAGTACTTTAAAATAATCAAGAGTATAATTCCTAATTATCTTGCAAACTCAACCAACAATGCGGAATGAAAATATTGACAACAAAGAAAGACAAGCGCAAACAAAGCGATATAACGGGTTCGGATCCACCCAAGTCTCCCCGACTTATTCCTGGTGATCCTACGTCCCAAACACCCGGATCCCCTCTGGCTACTTGAGTTAGAAACCATTAACCCAAGTTTTGCACTATGAAATTCTTATAGAAAAACCTCTACAAGATCAAATCATACACAAATGAAAATGTGACTCCCACAAACCGGGATCACACACTTCTCTCACAAACCGAGAGAAAAACTTGCAATATCAAAGTAAATGAAATATAAACACTTACCAACAAAATCCTATGCATTGAGTAAACTTACGATTTTAGGGCAAGGAGGATTTTGAAGAATAAGCAAGCACCAAAACCTAGCTCCACCAAGATGACCAGCAATAGGTGGCTGGGGAGAAGTTGGTGACTTGGATTCAAGCTCCTAGCTTGAGTAGCTCACAATCAGTGAGAATCTCTCTTGAGGAATAAGAGTGAGGGAGAGATTCTTGTGAAGAGAGGGAGCTTGGAAATATGAATTAAATGCTCTCTCTTTGACTCTCAAAGTCTCAATAATATCAGCCTTGAATGCTATGAAGAAGCATCACAAGATTATATAGGATAGAGAGGAGAGATAGAGAGAAAATTCGTAGCAATAAATGCTCCAACGGATCTATTTCTGAAGCAGCATATCGGTCTAAGAAGGATCACTGACCGATTAGTTTTGCAACTAGTCGGTCGGTGATTCTTCTTGGACCGACTAAGAGGTTGACAGCCAAGAAAGATAGTTCAGGAAGTATAGAACTAGTCAGTCTAAGAAGACTTGTCAACCGACTAGTTTGACAACTAGTCGGTCGGTGAGTGCTCTTTGACCGACTAAGAGTTGAAACTCAATAGTCTGAATTCAAGAAGAACTAGTCGGTCTAAGAACAAATTCCAACCGACTAGTTTCACAACTAGTCGGTCGATGAATGTTCTTGGACCGACTAACAGTAAATAGTAGCTAGGCTGTGAAAATGAAGATATGACTAGTCGGTCTAAGAAGGATGCCAAACCGACTAGTTTGACAACTAGTCGGTCGGTGAACCTTCTTGGACCGACTAATTGGTCAACAGTGAAGATGCTAAATTGAGCAAGGAGATCTAGTCGGTTCAAGAAGGATTACTGACCGACTAGATGACAATCTAGTCGGTTGGTTCTTCTTCTTAGACCAACTAAGATGCACTAGAAGCCGCGAAATGAAGCGTGAAGCTTCGGAAAAGTTTCTATGGGCTTCTAAGAAAATCCTAGCTCTAAGATATGAGTGTTATGAAGATTATCATGTAAAACCTACTCAAGGCTTAACATTCTACGAAAAGAAGCTAGAAGACTATAAAATTAAACAAGACGAACCGTCTTCAAAGCTTCAATTCGAAACACTTGACTTCAGTAATGCTCCTAGAGTTTCAACGAAGCTTCAGGCACACGATCATGTGCTTTGAGAAGTCTTGAGACGTCGCTTTTGATATACGTAGAATTTTGGTGACGATCTCCATAACTGCGATCACAAAGAGTTAGTTCACAATATTTATGTTTATTCATCATCAAAACCAAATCCGGGGAATCAATACTGAACATTCTCTCCCTTTTTGGTGATGACAACCCAACATAAATAATAATCATAATGATTCAAATGAAATTTACTTACTCCCCCTGCATTGATGACACGTTAATTACATATTAAATAATATTCATACGCATCAAGCAAACGAGGAAAGTATAAAACATGATCCGATTATTGAAATATAGGATCTAAATCCATTTTTATATCTTAACTCCCCCTGAATCTAACATATCAAATTAGATTCACGGTAAATTGCTTTAAATTATCATTTAGCATATCATCATTATTAATTCTCTCCCCTTTGGCATTAGCAAAAAGAGTGGGAAAAGATCAACGACAACACCAATGGCTAACAATAAAAGCATGCGAGTCGTAGAATACGACCACGGTCCAAATGACACCAAAGTAAAATCACGAAGAAAAGCAAAGTGTGCCAACGAGACCATAGTCGAAAGTCGAAAAATGAAATCATCAAAACTCAAATCAATTTCACGTATTGAGTTATGGAACATACTCTCCAATATCAACATTCTTAGTGAATTTAGTGCATGAAAAACAATTTTATGTTTTCATAGAAAGAATTCTATTTAATCAATGTAATCGTCGAGCGACGAAATCAACATCAGAGACAAAAAGAAATTTAATGTTCACACTGAAGTAAATGGCAACACGATGTATATATATATAACATGGTGCATCAAAAAGTATACATCCGCCAACACAAATATACACAATCGTCAAATCGGTGCACAACATACAACACATGTCACAACAGACATCAAAACGAACATACATCAAAAAATACAAAAGTGCCCTAACGCATTTAGTTAGTCTCAAATAAAGCGCTGACCGACTAGAATAGAATCTAGTCGGTCGGCCAATGAGCTTGGACCGACTACCTGTAAACAGTAACAGATAGACAAAACAAGGGCAAGATTTAGTCGGTCTGAGTTCAATCACTAACCGACTAGAATCGAATCTAGTCAGTCTGCTGATGAACTGTGACAGACTAACAGAGTCCAAAAATTTGAAAATTCGAAATGTTGAGTTCACTCCAAAGAACACTTGGACGATACAGCGAAAACATTCTCAAACATCATTATTCTACCCCACGAAACTTGAGAATAATAAATTCGACGCGCAAATCGAAAAACCAATCACAAATCCCGAATATCACAACAAATCTTAGCATGAACATATAAGAACAACATTATCATGCGGGATTAACGAAAATATGAATCCTAAATCTCGGATTCACCCATAATCCCCAATTCTCGACGTAACCGCACAAAGGACTCTTCCTTGAGTGGTTTCGTGAAAATATCGGCGATTTGCTTCTGGGTTTCAACGTACACTAAAATGATGTCCTTTTTAGCAACATGATCATCTAGGAAATGGTGACGGACATCTATGTGTTTAGAACGGGAATGGTGTACCGGATTCTTAGAGAGACATATTGCACTTTGGTTGTCCACCATGATAGGGCAATTATCACAGTTTATACCAAAGTCTTTAAGTGTGTGTCTCATCCAAAGAACCTGAGCACATGCAGCACCGGCGGCAATATATTCCGCCTCGGTGGTTGAAAGTGATACGGAATTCTGCTTCTTGGAAAACCAAGAGACAAGAGAATTTCCTATAAAATGGCAAGTGCCACTAGTACTTTTCATGTCGGATTTGCATCCAGCATAATCTGTGTCACTATATGAGATTAACTCATATGTGCTAGACTTTGGATAATATAATCCGTAGTCGAGGGTGTAACTTAAATAACATAAAATACGT